>CM041292.1:31216385-32416385 GCA_023052935.1 Piezodorus guildinii | reverse complement strand
AAAAATTGAAAGAGCTGGGCTACGAAGTTCTTCTGCACCCACCATATTCTTCCGACTTGTCTCCAACAGATTACCACCTGTTCAGGAATTTAGACAACTTCGTAAAAGGAAAACTTTTTGAAAATGATGATCAAGTGAAAGTTTTCAGATTTGGTTTCACTTCATAGCTTAGAGTTTTTCAGTTCGAGGATAAAAAAAATTGGTGTCACGTTGGGAAACATGTGTAGAAAAAGGAGGTAAATACTTCGAATAAAATTTCATTTCGTTTTTTTAATAAAAATCCTTTACCTTGAAAACGGACTTTTCGTGTGACACAACCCAATATCATGCGTTTGAGGTTTTCTGTGGCTGAATGTAAGTCTGTGTTTAGGAGTGCTACGGTCAAGACAATGACGGGTGGACCACGCCTGGAGGGGCCTAGATGAGGCTAGAGACTTCTGGACCTGGACAGTCCTCGAAGTGCCTGGAAAGGCCCACCGCCTTACCTGCGCCCGGTCTAGAAGATTCGGCGGTGGTACAAATAGCGGTCCCCAGAGCCTGGGGGAGTCAGTCCTTATCCGGCCCAACAAGCATCTGTGATGTATCAGTGAACAGTGACAGTGAACCGTTCGTGACAGTGTGACAGTGTAGTGAAACTGTGTGTCAGTATTGTGATAACCGGTCGGTGGGAAATTAGAAGACTGTAGTTTATATATAACTTATAGTTGTAAGTTTTAGAATAAATCTAGCATATTGTATAAATTTACGTAAGTAGTTTAATTGTTAGGAATACCTGATTTTATATGTATACTGTTTAGTAGTAAGCTGGTAATTCCATTATTATTGTTAATATAGTGGTTAGTAATCCCTTTGTATTTGTGTTTTCTGTATTAATAAACATCTGTAATTTGTAAACTGGAGTAGTTCATTTCTCACACCCCGTAGCCCGTAACAGGAGTAAGCCTGTACGTATTATGTACAGCAAATGTCATGTACATTTAATAAAATGTGAAATTATATTAACAAAAAATATGTACCTTTGATAGAGCATACAACGAAATATAAATTATTTAGTAATTACCATAAGAAATACGATAGTTATTAGTAACATGACACAAGGTGAAGTTACGGTGACTCAGTGTTCCCAACACAGCGAATATCACGCTATGCATTCTTCCTTAAAATACTTTATCGCTTTCAATTCTTTTCAGTAAGTATTATAATTATATTAAATTGATGAAAAGGGATGGGAAAAGTGAAATATTCGGCAAAAAAAAGTTAATAACACAGTAAAAATCCAACTCTAGTTTTCAATAAATAAAGATAAAGTAAATTAGTCCAATAATAAACATAATATTTTAGCGCTTCCTGTTAAATTTCCTAATGTCAGTTTAAATTTTTTGGAAATCAACGTCTTAATGGTATAATTAAAAAAAATGAATAAAATCAGTTTATTAAAAAATGATTTAAAAGATCAAAAGACACAACAGGTGTAATGTTCTATACTCATCAATGAATTTTTTTTTCTATCTTAGTTCGATCAGGACTTATCGATTTCTTAATCCCTGTTTAGATATAGACATGTATTTTGGATGGGAAACTGTAAACGTTAAACGTAAAAAAAGTTACGTAGTGAAAGGGGTAACGTTTTGTTAACCCTCTGTTTGACATGTTCTAGCTGCGTTCGAGTTGCTAAGAACAAAAATTTGGGTCCAGTACGATGTCAGAAATACATTGCAAAATACTTTTTATTATATATTATTTGTTGCTCCGACATACCGCTTAGGAGGCATATTAGTCTAAATGATAAAGTCACGTTTTGCTACATTTATTAAGTGCAGGGGCTTTATTGATACGCTCTGTGTCAAAAAAAGCTGTGCTGGTATAGCTCGAGTTGTAAAATTTGATGTAATTTAGTACATAACATTTGTCGCTAGAACCAAGTTTTTAGCCAAATTATATTAAATGAAAATATTCACGTTATTTTTTTTTTTTTTCACACACTCTATTTCTGTTGATGCTACTAAATAGAAAGTTTACAGTTTCCTCATTTTAAATTCAGTGTTTTTTATTTTTATTTTGTTTTCATATCCTTTGGCTTTATTTAAACGAAATACAAATATGATATGTACACATGTCACATTTTGTCCTTCTATTTCCCGAAGGTAAATTCAGTGGAGAATATTTTTTGTTTAACAACGTTTGTCGTATATAACGTTTTCTCAGTCTGAGAGAAATTAGGATAAACTCTTCATCAACCTGGTTAAACCCTAGGAGGATTTAATTAATTTTGAATTTTTTTTTTCCACTGTGCCATGTCTCACCTACTGCCAGAAAATTTTAAACGCTTCCGAAGGATATTCGTGAGTGCCAATAAAATAAACAAAAACAAAACAAACAAAAAAACAGACAGGATGCGAGGCTGGCAATCAGACGACCTAGACAAAGGCATGATTAGGTAGGTAGTGGGTGTTTTCCTCTGCCCCGGTGATAACAGTACTTTGTGGCGTTCTGTAAGGTCGTTTCTCGACCAGGGAAGGATAAGTCCGCTTTTGTATGCAGTCCAGTCAATATTAAAATCAAACATAGTAAATCCGACAGGATTGTTTAGTTGTAGAACGTAACTAAGAGCTACTTGATAAAGTTGAGAAAAGGTTAAAGAATCCTATTCAATTCCGTAGGAAATATATGTTTTAGGTTCAATAACACAATATAAAATTGTTATGCAGAATAATCATTTAAGTTTATGCCCTTTTAAAACTTTTTGTATAGATTTTGTTTTCTAATATCTTTTGCTTTATCACGGAAGTGACTTATGTTCAGATGGAAATATTTCCTAAAAATATAATTTTGATCTTCTTTCCTCAAGTTTGTTTTGAAATTCGATCAGCTTGTATATTTAGCCGTTCATTATCAGTGCTAATAAGATGATATAGTTAATTTTTCTGGAATCTTCAAAACCAATGGTGTTTTAGAAGAAGAAGATTTGATAAAAATCCGTATTCAAGCCCGTCAGACAATCAGTATGAAACTGAATATTAAAGCCCATAGCCAACATCGACATACCGAGCTTAATAAAAATTGTTAGAGTCGTTTTCAAGACAATCGTAAAAAGATAAAAAAAAATCATGGTAGAAAGGGGTCTTCTGGTTCAACGATGTTGATGAAAAAGTTGCTGTAACAACTCAGGCATATACCACTTTTTAAAAAAATTCAATTTTAATTTTATAGAACTTATAGTTTTTGAAGTAGACTTAACACACACATACATACTGTTTTGCCGGACTTGATCATATGGATTTATAGAACTTTAAAACATGTGTTTCCATTGAAAATTCGAATTCTAAAATTTTAATAATTTAAATACTTTCCCTTATTGTTGTATGTTCCATATATAGGTAAAGGAAAGTAAAAGTTCTACTAATTTACTCAAGAATATTTTGAGACAGTACGTGTATCCTAAAATACCTTTTCTAATTAAGTTTAAAAGTTCTAGAAATTACAGTAAAAACCTAATGATGACTGTTGTTTCATGAACTTCGTTTTCAGTTGGTTTTTATTAAATTTCTATACCTACTACTATTATTGAATCGCTCAAATAAAAGATTATAACACTCATTATTCTCATGAATAATTTATACAAAATAAGCTTATGAAAATATAAGATCTTTCCCATAAGTCAGTCAACATTATCTATTATACTATTATCACAACTGTTTATTAATAATAATAAAACTTTTCCAAAAATTATATTATATACTTTTAGATAAAATTATAATTGCTTCAGAAACTTTTTCTTACAATATATAAAATCCCATTCTTCTTTTTGAAAAAATTCTATATATTTTTTTTTTTTTATTAAAAATTAATCTTCAGTATTATCTAAAGTGAATGAAGAATCGAATAATAAAAAATAGGTTGGATATTTTACAATTCATATCCATCTCAAACACTGTAACAAACCTTTAATTTTAAAAGCAATGCTTTAAACATATATTTGTCAATGTAATTCATTGCGTCATTTATTTTGGATAAAATTTATATTTATATTTTTTGTTTGTGCTCCATACACTGTATTATACCGTATAATCATGAATTTATTAAAAATACATACACTTTGCCTTTGTTTTAGATTCTCCGATGACCATTTAGGAACCAGAGGTGTGTAGCTAGAAGTATTCCAAGTTCCTAGCGTTATTATACCATGCATATCTCATACTGAGATCGATAGTTAATTCAAGATTTCAAGCTTCCACTGATGGCATTAAGTAATGTGCGAGCAAACTGCACTTTCTTTCGAAGTCTGCGGGTTTATTGAAATTTCTCTTTTTAAAAGGCTTCGTTAATAGTCTGTTTTCTCCGCGTTTTGTAGATGTGAAGTTGATAGGAAATATTTAAGTAACATCCTTCTTTTTAATTAAGATTTTAATGTTTATTTGAAAAAAAGCCAGCATTATGTAAGGAACAAATAAGAGTGAAAAATGCTTGATTGACCTTCAATTACTTTTTGAAAGAGTGATAGAATTTATCATTGTTAATTTTATACTTATACCTCCAGTTTCTATTGTCGTTTATTAAAACCATTCTGTAATAAAGTAAATTAACTTCATTCGAAATGTTACAATAGTACTTTTATTTCCAAGGAGGTCGTGGTGTATTTTGAAACTAGAGTGTCAGAGCAGGGATAGAGTTTTTCATGGAAAGAATGATACCTGGATGCAGACTAATATGGAACACGAAAGTCGTTATGGGTTGGTATTTTTAGGAACCCCAAATAACCATTATATTAATTATATCAATTTCGAGATAGGTCTACAAGAAATGGGCTATTAAGATCATTACAGATGATTTGATTAGGGTCAAAAGGAAGATTTAGGATTTTGCGAAGGATTTTGGATTGTAGATGTTAGATACGAGAAGAATTTTATGATTTACTAGTCACAAACCTTAACTCCGTTAGTCTAAATATGATTTATAAAGGTCATATTCATGAGCCTTTTGTTGTTTGAAGAATGAGAAATATTTGCAACTTATAGCCGACGGAATCTAATATAACAGACAAAAAAGAAAATTGATTTACTTAAATTATATAAATTTTTAATAGGACTTACGATTGCAAATCTTTATACCATAAAAAAATCATGAAAAAAATACTAAAAATGAAAAATATGATTAAACGTTCATATTTTATTACACTATATCATTTTTAATGCTACGGACAACTCTTCTCTACTCTCAAACTCTTATTATTATTTTTTTTTTTTAACATTTCTTTTTAATACAAAATTGATGACGATATATTTTTATGGATTTATTACAGTGATATATCAACCTGGAACACATCATTATGCATCAGTTTCAACAGAGTTTCCTCATCTTCAAGTGAGCTTGCAAAATACCATTTTCGTCAGTCCTCGGACGCAGTAACATCCAGTAAAGTTAATCAACGTAACAGAAACATTTTTACTTTCACTTACTATATATAGTAAGGGGAAGTATTGCGATCGTGAAAATTTTCGAATTCCAGTTTTTAAAGGAAATACACGTTTTAGGGTCCCCTGAGTTCAAATAACCAAGTCCCGAAAAAAGGTCTCTATGTGTGTGTGTGTGGTAACTACCGGGCGGAAACGGTAAGTCCTATGGAACTGAAATTTCATATTTAAGACAAATATACGCCCGAGACGTTAAAAAACCTTTTTCATCAAAATGAGCTTACCAGAAGAGCCACTTTACACCATGCATTTTGCACCTTTTTTCGATTTTCTCGAAAACAATTCCGACGATTTTGTTTAAATTCGCTATATCGATGTGAAATTTAATCGGCTTTAATATCATTTAGGTTTCATACGGATAAAAATGGTCTGACAATAATAAAAAAAATGGGCTTAAATGCCGACATCTCTCTAAAGTACCTTTAATTTTGTTGATTCTATAAAAACAACTATATTATCTTGTTACCACTGATGAAAAACAGGTACATAAATTGAATAAATTTGATACCCAGCTATAGGAGAAAACAGAAAAAATATTTTTTTATCGCAATTTTTTGTTTTTGAACATGAGAGCAGTAATATACATGTATGATATACCGTTGGAAAGATAAGATTTTAGAAAAAAATATTATCTTATACTCAAGCTTTTAAAAGTTAATAAAGTGTGATGGAAAGAAGATTAAACTAACTGATTATTTTAGATAATAATATAATCGATTTTTTAATAAAACACATGTTTCTATATAAATTCAATTTAATTATTTTATTTATATAAATGCATCTACCCTTATTGGGTCATTAGCATACTACATAAATTTTGGTTTCACAAGTACATTACAAAGGTTAATAATTGAACGTAATTGTAGTTCACTAATGTCTTATATAAAAAAACAAAACAAACACAAATTTCACTGTACTCAGATTTCACTTAAGGTGTTGTTCTAGTTTTTCACTAATTGATGGGCACACAGTCAAGGGTTCCGGTCGGAGTTGTCTTGTGGGTCCAACAGGTCGGTGGGTATTATTTCCTTGGAAAATAGCTGTGCTGGTATCGTTGTTTTTTTTTAGGTTTTTTGTGAACGGATTGGTTAGCTGTTATTGGAGGAAAATCTTCGAAATTTATTATTATGTTTTCACCTTCTTCTTGGGGATTTATTGTTAAGTTACGCTCCATAGTGGGTATAGAGGAAGGAGGTGGACTTAAGTGGCATCGTTTGACGCCTGAAACAGACGTCGGTATTAATATTAAATTGTTGTCCACATTTAAAGCCGCATCTTTGAAGCATTTATTTTCAATAATTTTGCTACAAATTGAGTTGCCATGGTTACCTGGTTGGCCTTGCTTCGGTCTGTCTTCTTTGATTCCGGCTATGGTTGTTGAAGTGTTGTCATGGCAACCGATTAGGGTTGGCTGTACTGTTACACTATTGGGGATCGTATGGTTAGGTGTATCTAATAGGGAATGGTTGGCATTTATTTTTTTACTATTATTGTTTAGGTTGGGACTTACATTATCAAATCTATTTTTACTACTTTGATGTTCTTGAATATTATTATTTTCACTCTCAGGGCAATCAGTAGATACGTGACCAGGTTGTTTACATATGAAACAGGTTAAAATATCTTCAGCAAGAAAAAATCGGTAACAAACATAGTCTTGCTCTATTAGTAGAGGTGATGGCAGCTTACTCCTCAGGTCCTCAGGTGGGATATAGCCGTCGAAAACTGAGTACATGTAGCTAGCCTGGGGTCTTGGTAGCCGGCCCTGAGGAAGTGCATTGGAGAGACTAATCTAAGGCCTAACCTTTTAAGTTCGTTTTCTATTGTCTCATGAGGAATCGAAGGGCAAGCATTTGAGATAATTATACGCTTAGCCGGATTAATCAGTCTTTTTATGAAAATTTCTTTGTCATCTATAATAATCGACTTATGATTGTTCAAAAGGCGGTCTACTGCATCTTTGCTATTAAAATGAATGCAAAATCGAGAGTTTGAAATTCTAGAAGTATAACGAATAAATTTTGGGTCTATTAGGGTCGCGATTTTGAAAACATACACTTTTTGCTTTATACCGGGAAATGTTTGTAAAACTATTGCATTTTCTCGTTTAGAAAAATGGTCTGTGGCGGTGGCTTTGGCATAACTGGTGGATTTTTCTGTAGGGTTGAGGGTAAGTGGGACTTGCAATGCATTACTTTTTGAGCTATTTTCTGTTCCTATTTTTTTCTGAATTTTTGGTGACATAGAATCTAAAGGAAGTAGAGACATTTCAGGGGCTGACATATCGACAGAGAGTCAAAACCTCTGGGTGACTATTGGTGATGTGTAACCGCTTAAGTTCTTTTGGATATCTCAATTTTCTATTGAATAATCAAACACACTCACTTATTAAGATTGTCTGAATCGCACAAAATAAAGTTCATAACAGCATAATAAACACTTGTAAATCATAAAAACTTTATGACTGACCGGAAGTGTGTCTTCATTATAGGAGTCCCGAACAGCTGTCCTCAATTTAATTAATTCTTTAATAGTTTTACGTATTTTTATCTCTAACTGTATTTGAAAATTCTTTCATTGATTTTAAAAATAGATGTAAGTGAAAGTCGTGTGTTGCCCGCACCAAATGTTTTTGTTTTTGCGAACATAACACGCCACCAAAAGTTAGTTATTTGAACTTCTTGATAGTAATGCTACTTCACCTCAGTGAGTTTAAACAAACAGATAAATTATTAAAATATCTGGAAAATTATGAAATATGGCAACATCTAATTGATCATATTAGCTCATATATAATTGATTAAACATTTTTACGAGAATCCGAAGTGTTTATTAAAAACGCCACCAACTTATTTTACAACCCAATAATTATTGAACATTATGTCAATTCCATATCTTTACATTTGCTGCATATTTCTATTCGGATGATGATGAATTCTAACATATATTTTGCAAACGGGTCGAGTTAAGGACGGCTGATTGTAAGCGAAGCCGGAAGTATCAGTTGGGAAGGCCTACGGCAATCGGAAGTCTATTTCAAGTGATTGTGATGATTGGGTCAGTGGTCTACTTCTTGAAGGACCCTGTCTATTCCAAGGTGACTAAGATGAGGATAACCCACCTATTGTCCAACTTTCTGGGTCGTCAATGTCAAGTGGTCATGTATACTCCTCAAGTGTGGGTGGTGAAAGAACTGTATGAGCTCTTTAGTACCGTTTTCTAAGGAACGAAGGGAGCCTCTGGCAGATTTAGATTACTCATCGAACATGCTCTGAGTTACATCACCAAAGTTCTGCATTAGAACTAGATAGATAGATAGAAAAGTCTGTTTTTATTTTTCAAAAATACATCAAAAAGCCAATAAAAAAAATAAACAAATTACAAATTACAAAATACAATAATAAAAATCAGACACACTACATGGTCTATTGACCGTCTGTGGAGTCTGTGTTTATTAACAAAATTAATCATTATTCTATCAATATAAATAATCAATAACAAAATAAGAAACAAACACTTCCCATGTTATTTATGTACTAAAATTAATTCACAAATAGTCAAATTCACAATTAGTTAAACTTAATTTAACAAATTCACTAATAGTTAAATTCTCTCGTTAGTAACATTCTATAAGAGAAAGCCGATCTGGAGAAATTAACTAACGCCAGCAAATCTTTTCCATTTATCAACTCTAAAATTTGATCCCAGGTTAAATTTTTAGAATTAAAGTATTTTTTTCTGAACTCAGTAAGTATCGGACAGGCAGCCAAAAAGTGAAAAAGATCTGCTTCATTTGTATTGCACAAACTACATTTATTATTTGTTTTCATGAAATGCTTGTAATTCAGGTTTAAAACATCACCCCTGATTTTAATTACCCATCTAATCACCTCCAGTGAACATTTGTCAGTATGCATTAGAACTATATTCACGATCTATCTTCCAAACTTTTTCTTAGTGTTCAAAACACTTCAAAATTTTTTGCAAAGTATCACGCAACGGTTCATTATTTCCAAAAAAAAACACAAAAAAACTATTGGTGTATAACTGTTTAGACAATAAACTAATATGAAAAGCAATAAATAATTCAAAGGAAAAACTGCTAATTTCAAAACGATACAGCTTTCCTATTTCTGAACCAATTTAATTGATCTTTTTTTATTTATTAGGAGCATTTTTTTTCGTTATTGTTTGTTTATTTATTTAACATCACTTTATGCTACTATGGCTAACCGTACGATGCTACAGTGGGAGTCTTAAATTTTGCCTATTCAGGTTTTATTAAGATAGGGATCTTTAACGAGTACCTGACATCGCACAGGTTCGGGACCACCTTTTAACGTCCCCACCGAAGGACGGATTACTAAAGATTTTTTACTTCCATTAAAAATTCCTAGTACCACTTGCGGGTTTGAACTCGTGAACTTTGGCAAATGAGGCTTTTATGCTAGCCACCCAGCTATAAGTAATCCCTTTTCTATTCGTTATTCAGATTCTACGCACCTTGAAACGTAACCCTCAAATTTTGAGGGAGATATTTTTTTTATTGATACCAAAGGTTCATCAATGAAAATAATAAACCAAATGTGGCGAAATTAATTGCATAAGCTACAAAAAAACAAACATTTTTTTTCCCCTAATGCTGAGCTATCGTAATTTTAATAAGTACTTCTAATAAAATTGAAAATATCTTTATAATAGAATATTATTATTAACAACGAATCTAGTGTTCTTTTCATTTACCTTCGTTCTTGGAATCAATTTAAGGATTTTTTAATACACCAAAATGAAAAAATGTTAAATAATTAACTTCATTAAGTTTCAATAGAAACACGAGTTTTTTTTAAAATAATATACTATATTATTATCTACAACAATCAGTTAGTTTTATCAGCTTTTATAACTCTCCATTAGCTTTCATAATTTTGTATATAAGATTATATATTTTTCCCATGGTATATTATACATTTATACTCCTGTTTTTTTATGGTCGAAAGAACGAAAATGCATTAAAAAAAATATTTTTGATATTTCCTACCTTAGTTGGAAATATATAGAATTCGTTTAAGTGATATATATTAATATATATATATAAGTTAAGATCCCGAGTACGACTGTATTAGGCTTAATACTATTCCTAGTAAACAACGTACTATTTGTTTGTATTAAGATACAATAAAGTCAGTTCTGTTCTGAGTCTAGATCTGTGTATTTATCGATCCCCTTTTATTTTACACCTGTATAGCGGCGTTCGTTAACTGGTGCCGAAACCCGTGATCACGTGATTAGTGGCCGTTCTATTTTAGCTTTATTTATTCGTTACTATTTTTATTTAATTTTTCTCCTCTTAAGTAATTTGTAAAAAAATATTTATTATATTATTTAAATTATTTTCGCTATTATTTTAAATTATTTTTGCGATTAATTTAAATTTTTTTTCGCAATTATTTGAAATTATATTTCTATTATTTTCGTGAAGCTTCCGTAACTTCAAGATGGCAGAAGCTGGATTCATAAGACCACCGGTATTGACTTTGCCGGCGGAACCTGAAATTCCTCCGTTGCCGCGAGATACGCTGGCAGAGGCCCACGCCAACACTTTGGCATGGATGAAGGTTCGGGCGGCCACCGCCCAGGATTTAAGAAAAGCCATCTCCGAGCTAGAGAGATTCAACGGGGAAGTTGGTGAACTGAATCATTTCCTGAAAGGAGGGGATCGCCTGATGGCTCGAATAGAGGTAAAGACGGCTGAGCGCTTACTCGAAGCTGGGGACGCTGAATCAATTAAAGCTGATTTGGTGTGCCGAGTCAAAAGGAGCGTCCTTAACATCATTCAAGCTGATGAAGACACCCCGTGGCCGGTGATAAAGGAGCGATTGAAGAAAGCTTATGGCGGTGGAAGATGGACGACAGAAGAAGATATCTTCCTGATGTTCAGGGAGACGAGGCGGCCACGTCAGAGTAATGGGCAGTACGCTGGGGAGCTCCTAGCTCGTTTCAATAAAATTACCGAGAAGATGAGGGAAGTGATAGATGCACCCGGTGTGGAAGCAAGGATGGGATTTTTGTCAACCATCTTGATGGTTCAATTAGCCCGAGAAACTGGGAAAAAGGATGGAATGCCAAAAGACCGCACATTTGTCGAGTGGGCCCAAGAAATGATCGACGCTAGTGCCCGGGAAGAAGAGGCGCGAATGGAAGTAGAAGATCAGGGCTGGAGTGGAGTAACGTATCGGAAAACTAGACTTGTTCGTCCGGCTTGGAGAAAAAGAGATGGTGCAAACGAAGGTAGGGAGAGAGCAACGAATGAAAGGAGGAGATTTGGTTCTCGAAAACCGAAATTTAGCGAAAGAAGAGAAGAGCGGCGGTGCCACGGGTGTGGAAAACCTGGACACCTAGTGGCGCAATGTCCTCGTACGAAGTGTTTCGAATGCGGTGTAGAGGGACATATTGCCCGCCAATGCCCTTACATTTTTAGACGTATGGAGTCATCAAGAGGTGAACCGATGGAAGTAAATGCGCACAGAGTACGGCCATGAAGCAGAGCGATATTTGAGTCAGCAGGAACGTCGGGGTCGTCTGAGACTGAGTGTGAGGAGGAGAGATCAGGGACCAGCGGAGGCGAAGGAGGAGGGAAAACCCGGAGGTGCGGACAACGCCGTGGTGCGACAGGAAGGAGAGAACGCGTTGCGGCCTGAGGAGAGTGGCAGGAGTGGGGCGACCGCACCTTAGTCAACTGCAGCGTGAAGAATGAGTGCGGCGGTCTGCCCATCATCGGAGTCGCTGGAGTGAGGTGCCTGGTGGACACGGGGAGCTCCTGCACGATCCTGAGTCGAGAGGCGGCGGAGCAGCTGTGTGGCGGCAGGGCGACACTTCAGGTACAGGTATGTGCTTGCAAACTAATCACTCTGGGTGGCCCTTGCGAAGTAGTGGGAGAAACTTTAATGAAATTGGATAGGTGGGTCATGAAAAGGGGCCGTTTACCTATACACATCGTGGAAAAGATGCCTCGAGAATACAAAGGTATTATAGGTTGCGATCTTTTAGGGAAGGTAGGAGCGCGTTTTATTATCGAGAAAGGACGGTGGTCAGTTTGGATCGGGAAGAAGAAGTATAACTGCCAAAAGTTCGTAGAGGGTGACATCGAAAGAATAGGAGCGATTGATCGTACGGTAGATTGGAGGAAGGGTTTAAGGGATGAATATGATAATATATTCTTCAGGGAAGGCGATATATTGGGAGTTACGGGAGTGACTGTCCATGAAATACCTCTGAAACGGGACATTGTGACGTATGTGAAAGAGAGAAGATACCCACACGCGTTACGGGGACACATTAGGGAGGAGATAGAACACCTTAAAAAACAGGGTATTATCGTAAATAGTACATCTCCATATAATAGTCCTCTGTGGGCGGTAAAAAAGAAAAGTGCGCCTGGTGAAGAAAAATATAGATTGGTTATCGACTACAGAAAGCTCAACGAAAATACAGTCGATGAGCGTTACCCCATCCCTAGGTTCGACGACATCTTGGATAGGCTGAGTGGAGCAACAGTGTTCAGCACACTAGACCTTAAAGCTGGATATCACCAGATTAGGATGCATCCCAGGGACCAGCACAACGGCTTTCACTTTTGAAAGAGGTCATTACGAATTTACAAGGATGCCGTTCGGGTTAAAGAATGCACCTATCACGTTCCAAAGGCTCATGGATGAGTTCCTCCGGGGTATCAGCGAATCGTTTTGCCAGGTGTATATGGACGATCTTCTGGTCTTTAGCAAGTCCGAAGAGTTGCACCAAGCACATCTGCGAAGCGTATTCGAACGGGTGCG
The DNA here is from genome assembly GCA_023052935.1 of Piezodorus guildinii. NCBI lineage: Eukaryota > Metazoa > Arthropoda > Insecta > Hemiptera > Pentatomidae > Piezodorus > Piezodorus guildinii. The sequence continues at coordinate 32,403,082 of CM041292.1, read as the reverse complement.
CGAGTTTGGGTTAAAGTTGTCAAGGGAGAAATCGATATTGGGTATGAAGGAAATTAATTTTTTGGGGCACACCATCTCCCAGAAAGGGGTAAAACCAGACAAAAGTAAGGTGGAAGCGCTTCAGAGAATGGCTATTCAAAGAGACGTTAGAGGAATCCGGCGATTGTTAGGCTCATTAAATTACTACAGGCGATTTGTGCCGGAGATGGCGGAATATCTTGTACCCCTAAATGATTTACTTAAGAAAGGGAAGAAAGTGATATTGACGCCTGAAATGGAATCCAATATTCAACGGTGCATGTCGCGTCTGCAAGAGGAACCTGTTCTGGCGTTCCCTGATTTCTCGAGGCAATTCACTATCACGACGGATGCAAGCGAATATGCGTTGGGGGCAGTATTGTCGCAAGATGGGGCAGGAGGTGATAGACCAGTGGCATATGCTAGTCGGCGCCTTACCGATTCCGAATCACGTTACAGTGCTTTAGAGAGAGAGCTCCTTGGGATCGTGTGGGCCATCGATCATTTTAGGCCGTATGTCTATGGGAGACGATTCCGGATCCTCACGGACCATCGACCTCTCCAATGGGTGGGAAAAATAAAAGAATCGTCCGCTCGGATTACCAGATGGAAGGAGTTCTTGAGCCAGTATAATATTGAAATTCTTTACAAACCGGGGAAGGAGAATGTTGTGGCTGATTGGCTCTCCCGGGCATTAATGGTTAACGCGGTTGAGGAAGAGCAAGGGGAAACATCAAGACATACTACTGAACTCTCACCTGCACGGACATCAGAGAGAGAAGTGGAATGTGGAATACCGACTGATGAGGAAACCCAAGAAGAGGATAGCTCCATGGATGATCGCCCTGATGAGATGGTAGAACTTGAAGCAATCGTCAACGATAAGCGGCGGCAAATTATTTGGAAAACCAAGACCTCAGGACCGACAAAGGTTGAGTGCGAGCGGCACGGTCGGTGTACCATTACTACAATCTGGTCGCAACCCGGGATTAAGGAAGACCTGATTTGTCGGATGCTCAATAACGCATCGAAACCAAGAAAAATTCACCACCTTTATGTGGGAAATGCAGTTGTCTGGGACAAGATTAAGCGCCTGTGGCGGAATGAACGAATTGGCGATGATCGGACATTTTTACGCTGTACTCTGCAAGTAGAGACGCTGAAGGACGAAGATAGCCAGCGAGAGGTGACGTTAGCGTACCACCAAGGTAAGACCAACCACCGGGGAATACATGAAACGTTGCAAGCCCTGAAACGCAAGTATTTCTGGTGGGGTATGCGCCAGACCATCGCAGACATTATTGGGAATTGTGCTGTCTGTTTAAAAACCAAGTATGACAGGCATCCTCCGAAGGCCTTACAAGAAGAAACATCCACTCCAGTATCGCCGCTTGCGGATCTCCAAATAGACACGTTTACTTGGAGAGGTTATAAGTGGGTAACAGTGTTGGACCAATTTAGTAAGGCAGCGATGGCTTATCTGGTCCAGGAACGCTCCTCAGGAGCGGTATTAGGGGCGTTATGGACTTGGTTCCAATTTTATGGTATACCCGATCGCATAGCTTCGGATGGTGGCAGAGAATTCGATAACGCTTCGATCCGTTCGGAAATGCAGTCCATAGGGGTCAATTGGCACCTCAATACCCCCGGACACCCGAAGAGCAGAGGAGGGATTGAACGTCTCCACAGCACGCTCAGCGACCATCTACGAGTTTACCAGGTAGAACGGGGCCTGGAGCCGGACGCGGCGATGGCAAGAGCGGTTGCGGCATACAATCACTCTATTCACACCGTAACCGGGTTCTCTCCGTTCGAGATTCTTTTCGGACTTCGTGAACGGCGTAGGGATAGCGCGAGTACCGCAGTGGATGAGGGGCTTTCGAAAGACGTGATGAATAATCGCCTGGCTTTGGCCAAACGATGGGAAAAAGTTCGGGGAAGAATCGAAAGGGAAAAGAACAGAAGGGTAGCCAGAGAAAATCGTAACGTCAGGGACCTAATGGGCGCCGTCAAGATTGGGATGACGGTATATAAACGAAAAGGGTCTAATCGTGGGAAAGAGCTGGAGAGGTACGAAGGGCCATACAGGGTGATTGGCATTCGTGAGCACAATGTTGTCACCATCGAGAGCCTCAGCGAGCCCAAAAAGCGGCGGACTGTTCACCTAGAGCAACTGAAGCTCCCGATAGGAGCTGTGAATCAGCGGTAGCGCGCTGGAGTTTGCCATGGAAGATTTTTCTTTCATTTTTGTTGTTTCTGTTCAAAAACCAGTGCTGTGCAAAACGTGTTTAAGTGAATTTTCTTTTTTTTTCTGTTGTAGTTGTACTGTGTTTTTGCAATAGCACTTTTCCTTTTTTGTTGTATACGTTTTTGTTGTTGTTGTTGTTTTTCTCTTTATGTATCGTTTCAAGGTCCTTCCTAAGAGTTTACGAAGGTATGTTCGTAAACTGGCAAGGGGGAGTTAAGATCCCGAGTACGACTGTATTAGGCTTAATACTATTCCTAGTAAACAACGTACTATTTGTTTGTATTAAGATACAATAAAGTCAGTTCTGTTCTGAGTCTAGATCAGTGCATTTATCGATCCCCTTTTATTTTACACCTGTATAGCGGCGTTCGTTAACTTATATATATATATATATATATATATATATATATATATATATATATATATATATATATATATATATATATATATATATATATATCCGTTCATTATCAATTCTGATAAACTGATATGTTTCATTCTTTAGAATTTACAATATTTAAGGTACTTTAGATGTAGAAATTTTAAAATATAGGCATTTAAAATGTCTGACTATTTCAAACAGTGTGAAATATACGTGATATTAGTGCTCGTTAAAATTAAAATTATCTCGCAATTCTTCTTCAGGATAGAGTAAATGATTACTTACAGAAAGTATCTCGGCTTAATTATAATAGATTTCCTCAGCATCAGACGTAATAAAATTTATAGTAGTTCACAATAATTAATATGTTCTACCAAAATGTAGATATTGTAGCAGATAAATAAATTCATCCATAGGTGAGAATGACACGATGAGGATGATTTTTAATAAATATTATTTAAAATTATTGCGAAAAATTTAACGTTGAAAGATTATTAAGATAATAATTAAATGATTCAAGACGAGTTTTAACATATAACGAATTTCATAATAAAATAATATATGAGGAAATATATTAAGAATACCACATCGTATTATATTAACAATTTATCTTTATTAAATCATCTATCTTTAACAAAATGAAAATCAATAAAACGGTTTCATAGTTTAGCATAAATCAACGTTAATTTAGGATACATATTAATAGTCCTTAAGACAATAATCTATACACTAATTGACATTTGGTATAATAATACCAGAAGCAATATTATAATGGAATTTTATAAAATGTGTCTAAAAAGAAGCTAAGAAATGGCAAACACTTAAGTAGAAATAAATAAATGAGTTAATTATAAATCGATAGTATGCGGCAGGAATACAATCGATAATTGGTCAGCTAGCCTTCAATAGCATCATTAGCCTCCTCAATCCAGCATTTCATTATAATCACCTCTAATCACACATTGTATATCACAGAGGCATTGGCCATGGACAGTTAAATGTCCGCTATAATAAAGATTATACAGCAATCTTCCCTTTCTATTGGATTGCAAGGTGAACATTACATAATGTAGTATGCCATGCATATATGTATTGCTATGTTTTTGACCGGCTGCTTTTCTAAGGCAGCGGTAGCTTCAAAAACTAGCTTACTTACTATATTTAGTCAATATATAAACTATATTTAATGATACCATGGATCTCCTTTCCAAAGGTATCGTGTTTACCAATCCAATAGGTGGCATGCAGGGTAAGATTAAAGTAAACAAGATTCAATTAATACATTACTATAATTATTAATTTACACATATCATTATATTAACACATTGCCTAAAACTGTGATTGAGAATACTGAGGGACATTTTACTACCTTTGCCATACAATATTACAAATAACGATATACCTTTGAAACACTTAACCGGCTGGCGAAGGTGGAATCATCTTAGGTCCCCTTTCTTGGCATCATCCTCCAGCTGCTCTCAGAACCCCGACGGCCACCTCCTCTTCTTGTAGGTGGAACCCGACTCACTCCTCTTGAGGATCAAACTTGACTGCCTCATCGGTTCTTCTCTCTCCTTCTTGTCACCTCGGGTGGGCCAATATGGGAAGTCCCCCGGTTGGCGGTATAGCCTTTGTGCTATTATTCTTATCTTTACACCCATCTTAATATTCTTGTTGGCCGCCGCTGGGGGGAAACTACCAGAGGTTTCTGGTACCGCTGGGGGGCCCATACCGATGGGAAATCTAGGGGGCTAGGTAAACACCTTTTGATGTTTTGCCGACAAAGGTTCGTTATCATTAATTGTTTAATATTAAAATTATTTAATTATGAACTCCCCTCAGTATCCTCAATACATTACAGTATATATATATTGTTTAATTTGTTCTCGGCTGTTGATAATTTAAGTTTTCTACTGTTCTTAGGTTTCAGTCAATAAATAAACAATTTTATTTATGCCACGTTTCGAGAATTTATTGTTCTCATAGTCATGCCTTAACAGTGGAAAAACAATACCTAAACTATTCCTTTCTATCTTTACTTCAGTGTTCTTTAAAAGTTTATAGTTTACACACATGTCTATGTATGACACTATTGATTTTATTTTAGATTATGATAGATCATAACCTGTTTAGGATTTTTATCTTTATTATTAAAAGATAATATTAACCATTTCTCAAGAATCTTAAATCATAAAATGATTTTTAAAACCATCAATAATATTGTAAAGTTAGTGAGATGGAAGAATTCTTTTTCAGGAATTCTCATCAGTTTAATGAACATTTGAAACTAGTATTCCTCCGTTTGATTAAAATTCGAAAGTTTATAAATGAAGTAATAATATTAAAAAGGTTTCTTCTGTAACGAAGAATGGTCTTATATCTCTAACTTAAGGGGTACTCACTACGTTTGCTATAGCATGCTTTTTGTGCTATTGTGCTAAACCCATCAATTTTATACAGGAAATAATTGTAGAAACTCGACGGGTTTAGCAAAATAACACAAATAGCATGCAATAGCAAACGTAGTGAGTACCCCTTTAATTCTAAATTGTATTCGCGTCTCTAGGCAAAGAGAACTTTAGCCAGAATCAAATTTAAAAAAGTAATATAATACCAAAATAAAATAATTAAGAACGAAATGGTAATGTAATATATATATTCTTTTTTTTTTGTTTGTAATTTTAAAATGAATTTCGGAATTTCATTTTTTTTTTTTTTTTATTATTATTCTTTTAGTGCTTTATAGAAAATAAATATGCTCATTAGCTAATATGTACGATGATTTTCCTAAAGTACCGCTGAACATTACTAATAAAATATTATTAGAATAATTATTGTTTGTAAAGTATCACTACCATACCTGGAACTTGGCTTACTCACAGATTACTTGAATACTGTACACACTGGACTCACCTGGAAATAAAAAAAATATAATTAAATTTAGACATTATTAAGTAAATTAAATTACTATACAGTGGATATGGTTCCACTTACTTAATAAAGCTTACCAATACTTACTTAATGTTTCATTACCGTCACTGTTTAGTATTTACAAAAGTGATATTGTTTAAATACTGAAGTAACAGTCACTAACGAAAATCATTCACTGACATTTATTTATTTTTAAAGCAAATAAAAAAGTGACATGTTAATTAAACTAATTCGTAGCGACGAGTAGAAAGCTAAATTTGATGATTAAAAAAAAATAAATAAAAATGAAGAAAGCATAGGTGAGTGAGTCATCAAATGAAATGGACCAGATAAACCCGTTCTGTGACTACCTCAGGCTATTAGTCGGTATATTACTTTTTTTATCAGATAAATAGGTCATTGCAATGATAATAGTGTGAAACTGCATCTTTTTGCATAATTAAAGCTTCTTATACTATTTGACATAAACTGTTTTATAGGTACTTATTTTAATCAGTCACACTGAGAGATAAAAGTACTTAATGTTTCATTTATATGTTTATTTCTTTCATTTTATTTTCAATGAAATTTAATGTCATAGAGTTATCTTTATACCTTGATAATTTAATTTATTTATGTGAATTGTAAGTTATATAAGAAATAATTAACCGCTTAACAAGGTCATTCCTGGATACATTTACAAAGTAAAACCATATTTCTTCTAAAGTTTATAAAACCTTAATCGAACAAAAATGTGTCTGTATTTTGTTCGAAAATGTTATTAATGTTTTTAGTATTTCATATTAACATTTCTATCACAATGTGCATTATATTATATTATTATTTGGATTAAAATTTAGTTTTGCTTTCTTATAATTATAAAGAAATCGTAATTATAAGTCTTTATCTCCTCAATCGTTGCAAATGTCCTTTCATAGGTCTCTTTAGTTTTGGGAACAAGAAAATGTCACATGGGGCCAAATCCGGTGAATATGGTGGCTGAGGCATGATTGTGGTGTTGTTTATGGCCAACTAATCTCTCACAAGCAAAGATGAGTGAGCAGGGGCATTAACGAGATGCAAAAGCCATGAATTGTTTTTCCACAATTGAGACGTTGATTTCCAAAAGGTACTAAAGGACATTTTTTACGAAATTGATATTTTGACATATTTATATTCTCTCCATTTAGTTTTGTCTGAATCTTAAATTTGATTGTATCTAATGAACACTCAAGTCCTTTAATAACGCGATTTAGATATGCTGTTTGTTTCTTGAGGTACTAATTACACATTTAGTTTCGTTCTAAATCATACTAAAACATTTCATTTAATAACTTTAATATGGTTTTATTAATATGGTAAAAAAACAATTCTATATTATGATGCGGAAAGAATCAAATTAGCTGGTTTAATAATATGATAACGAGAGATTTTGGCGCTTCCTGTAAAATTTCCTAGAATGGATATAGTACCTTTTGGAAATCAACGTCTCAATTCTGGACGTTTTCTGCATATTGCTTCTAGCAAACGGCACATAACTTGAAGATAATACTGTTTATTGACTTACGAACATATGGTAAGAACTCCTGATGCACCACGCCATGGTAATCGAAGAATACAGTGAGCAAAACTTTGACATTTGATCGAACATTTCGTGCTTTTTTCGGTCTTGGCTCACCTGGGCTCTTGGGACGATTGGGCTTTGGTTTCGATATCATAACAATATACCCATGATTCATCACCAGTTATGACCCTTTTGAGTAAATCTGGGTCGTCGTTGACGTCATTCAACAGCTCTTGAGCGATGCTCATGCGACGGTTCTTTTGGTCAAAATTTATCAATTTTGGAACAAACTTCGCTGACACACGTCTCATGCCCTAAACTTTAGAAAAAATTTCATAGCACGAGCCGAGCGAATTACCGACATCCTCTGCAACTTCTCTGATAGTGATTCGACGATTTTCCAAAACAATTTTCTTCACTGCTTGAACGTTTTCATCAGTTGTTGATGTGTTTGGGCGTCCAGAGCGAGGCTCGTCATTGGCATTATCCCGGCCATCTTGGAAGAGTTTGTACCACCTGTAAACATTTTTTTTACTCAAAACAGTTTCACCGTATGCCACTGTTAACATTTCAAGTGTTTCGGAGCACTTTATTTCATTTTTATAAATTTGATGCAAATCCTTTGATCCATATTTTTCCATAGCAAAAAACCGCACGCAAAACACTTATGACCTTTACGCATCTCACAACCAAACAAAAAATGCTATACATTTGAAACTTGGTACAGATGTTCGGAAAGAGTATACCAACATAACAAAACAAAAAAATCGATAATCGTATATATATTAATCGCATTGCTTGATATACGATACACATGGAGAAACTACCAATTGACAACCCTTAAATAAATATTCTAAATCAGAGGACATGAGGACCATAGTTTTCTCCCTATAGGTTAAGGTTGGAATGGAGTTTTTCCTGAAAGTTATAGCTTCTGGTGGTACCATATCAGCAAACTATAAATATTAAAGTCATTATACATGAGTTTATCCGTGTCAGAGTAAGAAGCATTGTGAATTTTACCAAGGAATTTGGGTTGTAAGGATTAGATACTTTAAGAATTCGATGATTCAAGAAGCCCCAAAGTTCAACTCCGTAAGTTAATATTGGTCATATAATGGTGTTATGTATGAGCCTTTTATAGTTAATAGAAAGGTTTCAGCCTTCGTCTAGAATGTATGAAGTAGTCATGTCAACGACTGGTGTGTCAACGGCGAGCAGTATCATGTCGTTACATTCTTACATGGGCTTTCCAAATTGATTTTTAAGAGTTCTTGTTATCTGATCTGTTCTACATTTAAAATGTATGTAATTTAATTTTATATAATTTATTCTAACAACATAAGTTCAATTAAATTCATATGGTTACCCCTATTACCACCAGAATTAAATTAAATTCTTCTAGTAAGTGTAGAAGTGGCCATAAACGGCCATAAAAGTTTCATTCTTGTATATGCATCTCTTGCTAGATGATTGTCAAGCTGGAGTCCTAGATATCTGATCTGTTCAAAATTTAAATTGTAACCTTATTATTCGACTACCTGTTGCCCTCGACTTCGTCTGCGTCAATTTCTGTTATTATGATCGCTATTAAGAAGTTTTTAAAAGAATATATATTAAAGCACTTCTAAGTAAATGATATCTTTAGTTTTCTTTTCTTGTGGCAGAACATTCTGATTTTCTCCGCAACCCGATCTTGACCTAAATCGATTCCTACGTGATTAAATTTTGCCTTCGTGATTCACTGTTTGTTACGGCAAAAGATAAATTAACGGGAAATTGAATTATTTTGAAATTAAAATGTAAATTATATAGAATCATTGGGATGTGAGGTTAATTTTCTTGTTTTTACAGATTATCCACTGATTCTTAACTCCTTTTGGTCGCAGCGTGATGTTATATACCTATAGCCTTCCTCGATAAATGTACTATCCAACACAAAAAGAATTTTTCAATTCGAACCATTAGTTTCAAACAGACAAACTCTTCAGCTTTATAATTTAAGCATAGATTATGTATTATTTTCTCTAACGACATTAGTTTAATTAAATTCATATAATTGCCCTCACAAGTGTAGACGTGGCCATAAACGACTATCTGTAGTTTTATTCTTTTATAAGCATCCCTTATTAGATAATCAATATGGAGTCCTAGGTATCTGGTATGTTCTAAATTAAAAATTTAGTACCCCTATTAGATTATTCACGACCTTCGGACTGTATCTAACGCCTCATCGAATCGCACTTTTCGACAGATCTTTCCTCATCCGATCCTAGTCCGTATGGAATTCTATTCCTTCTTATATTCATCACTCAAATACTCCTCCAACCTTCAAATCCCGTTTGTTCGAACTCTTTCTGTCTATCCATTTCTCAAATAACCCCAATTAATTAGCAAATTTCAATAAAAATCAGTAAGTAGAGCCGAGATAAACAATTATTTATTATACTTTATTTTGCATTGTATTTAAATATTTATTTATTGTATTTTACACTTTTCATAAGCATTGTAAATTTATTATAATCAGCCCTGTATATATATAATAATAGGTTTAGCGAACCCGAAGGTTCGATGCCGATACCACCAAATTCCGCCTACACAGACTCGTCCAATGCTCACCATTCAAGCCCAAGCTCCCGAGATCAGCCTTAACGCAATCCTCCCATCTTCGCTTCGGCCTACCTTTCGGACGCTTACCAGTCGGATCAGCAAATACCAACTTTCTCGGAATCCGCTCGTCATCGAGCCCAACAACTTTACTCGCCCATTTGAGTCTCCGCTATGAAATCAGCTCAATTATATTCACAGGATGCAAGTTCCGCAATTCCGCGTTATGCAACCTTCTAAACTCCCCAGTGGCCTCATCTCTCTTTGGACCAAATATTTTACGCAATACCTTATTTTCAAAAACCTTAAGCCGTTGTTATCCTTCAAAGTAAGCGGCCACGTTTCACATCCGTAAAGAACCGTTGGAAGAATAATAGTTTTATAAATTCTAATCTTTAAGTTTTTAGATAGAAGCCGCGAACTAAGTAACTTAGCAACTGAATAATAACACGCATTTCCCACCTGTAACCGGGACTTTATTTCTTCCTGGATTTCGTTTTGTCTAGTTATAATTGAACCTAAATACTTGAATTTCTCTACGTGTACAAAAGTATGACCTGATACATCAATATCACCAAGATCGACACCGTTACTGCTACTAATCATATACTTCGTCTTATCGGTATTTAATTCGAGTCCTATTTCTTTACCGGTTTTTATTAATACTCTTATTAACACACGGTTTCCGTGTCTTCACCTAGCAGTACCAGATCATCGGCATACTCTCTCCCTGTATATATGAATATATAAATATTTTATTTTATTTTATTGTCTACTTTGTTTGATTTGTTTTTATAAATTATAATTATTAAATGCTACCTGTCAATTTATTACTATTATTCATTTTCTTTGGGTTTTTTGTTCTAAGATACTAAGTTCCGATTTAATTTTTCTGTAATTTTATTCTGAAGGGACTTGTACCAGAATAAATAAAGAAGTTATTATATATATATATATATATATATATATATATATATAATCTAGTGAATTTGATATTAATAAATAAAGGTAATACAAAGGATTTTTTAACGCAAGTATTGATATATTATTAAATCATATTTTATACGTCAATAGAAGCCTAGGACCATGATGACGCAGTGCACTACACATTCATTTCATTGAATGTGACAGAGGCCTCCTTTCAAGGCGACAGCTTGGCACAAAGACATTAAATAAGGCCTGATAGCGTTAGGAAAGCTATTGGCCTTAGTAATGTGATTGAGTGGCAGGGCCGTCGACAGATGGTCATAGTTCACCCTTTAAGGGTTAGTCTTCACTTTCATAGTTCATTAAAGTTACTTATTGCTATCGCAAAGGATATTTTTACCTTTATTTCTTTAGGGCATTCTTGGATGTGACAGTATCGTTTTGTTTTTTTATCAGGTGTGCCCATGAACTGCCAGGAATTGCTATTCATTCGATAATTTATGCTATTGTTGGCTTACTTATATATTTACCCGATTTGTAGTAATGCTAAAAAGATAATATGGTTAAATTTTTGGAATGTACAAAATAAAAGGTATTTTAGAGAATGAAAAGATATCGGCTTATATGTTCTGTTCTGACTATTTTAATCAGAATAAAACCTACATAAAGATTATTTAATTTTACATCTATACAGTGGGTATAATAAAAGTCATTCAATCAAATCTGTAGAAATTCGTGAAAAAATACAAAATTCATGATAACACTGTTTTTTCTAGCTTGCTGATTTTGGTGGTGTAAAATGCCAGATTTTATACAACTAAATAGCTTTTGAGCTAGACTGACCACACACACATACACAGGCAGTCCTTTTTTCGGGACTAGTTCATTAGAAAGTAGGTAACCATAAAACGTGTGTTTCTTGGGAAAACTCGAATTTAATTTATTTTTTACAATCGCAATAATTTTCCGTTTACTATATATTTCACTAATCGGTAAGTGAACAAAAAAAAGTATTTTTCTTTTTAATTTGTTTGCTTTTACGAATAAAACACGTGACCCAAAGTGTTAACTTGAACATTTGTATTAGCTTGCCTTGAGAAGTGATTAGACCTAGATTACGCTGCGGCCGCCATGGTTTTCACCTTTCGGGTACCCACTTTATAGAGGCTGGGAGTGTTCTAGAAGGTTTTCCATACTGTAGAGTCGGCTGAAAAAAAAAACAGAACAAATAATTCTCCCACAGCTGGGGTTTGAACCCAGTACCCAGAGATGGGTAGAGTAATACTCTATTCATTAGACAGCGCCACTCCTTAAAATAATATATATATATATAAGCTTCCGAGTTCTTAAAAAAAATAAATAAAATAAAATAAGTATTTACTTAAAGAAAGGTATAATTTTGTTTTTTAAATGATAAAAAAGATTTAATATTGACAATGATAAATTTTAATTCGAAAACTATCATCCTAAAAAAAATTAAATAGTAATAACACTACTCAATATTCTCAATCCCCCTTTTCTCTGCATTAATATTGAAGAAAAGGGGAACAGAAACATAATAACTGCTGCCTTACCAATAGTGCTGTAAGAATATTATGTTAAATGTTATATGCCCCTACATTTAAAAATAAAGAAATGCTGTCTGAATTTATTTTTATATCTTCCATAGATTCGGATGTGATTGTTTCTAGAATGTAAATCCTGCTTCTCAATATCACTGTCAGATTAATTTTCTATGGAATATTAAATGAGTCTTGTCTAAGATATTTCCCATAGCTATGGTTGCTTTTTATTCCATCTCGATCTGTGTGGTACTATAAGATTATACCATTTTATAAATCTACCCTGTCTTTTCGTTTCCCAATGCATATCTAATGAAGATAACCACCCCTATCTTGGAGGTATTTAGGTATTGATCGCTTTCGCAAAGTACGTACTATCTCATGATTTATATACGTCCTATGACTGAGTAAACAGTCTCCTCTTAAATCGTCGTCCATAAAAACATAAATGCTTATTGCTTTGTTCTTAAGTGCGATCTTCTCCTCATATCACTCCATATAATAAAAATTTGATCGATAAAAAAAACATGCCTTGCATACATATGAGGTCTGTACCATCCACTTAAACTTAAAATCAATATCCATATACGAAGGAACGTAAAATGGTGGTCCCGAGCCTGTGCGATGACAGGTTTTCCTTCCTTCATCATTGATTAGATTAGTTAGAAGATGATACTTCATTCAGGACATAAATTAGTGTAAGAAACGCAAATTAATAGTTACATTTTCGTTTTCAAAATTTATTGAGATATATTACAATTTGTTTCAAAATGAACTAGAAGTAATCGTGATATGAGACCACATTCATAGAATATATACCGAACATAATAATAAAGTCAAATTACATAAAATTGAGAATAAATAAATTCATATACAAGGCATGTTTTTAAAGTAAGAGCCGTTTTGGAATTTAAAAAAGACGTGCAAAGATATTGCAATAATTTTATTTTTACATGAAAGCCTGTACCTTAATCTACTTTTCTACACAATTCCCATAAATTTTGAGGTACTTGTCATAACGCGGCACCAGTTTTTGGATACCCTCCTCGCCTGAGTTTCCTTGATCGGTACCACAATGAAGGTGAAGGTTTTTTAGACGAAATTGTTACTGGTGACGAAACATGGGTGGCATATGTCGCACCAGAATCAAAACAACAACCCATGGAATGGCAACATTCATCATCACCCAAAAGAGTGAAGTTTAAGCAAAAATATTCTGCCCGGGAAATCATGTGCACAGTTTTTTTGGGATAGAAAAGGAGTATGCCCCATAATCACCTGGGCGGTCTGCGTCTTCAAGACGATTACGAAGTCAAAACATTTGTGATGCAGTGGTTAACAAGTCAGGCGGAAGAATTTTTTGAGGAAGGTATTCAAAAACTGGTGCCTCAAAATTCATGGAAATTATGAAGAAAAGTATATGAAAGTACAGACTTTCAAGTAAAAATAAAATTATTGCGATATCTTCGCACGTCTTTTTTTAAATTCCAAAACGGTACTTACTTAAAAAACATGTCTCGTACATAAAAAAAAAACAACAACTAACCAGTAGATGATTGGGGGATCTGACCAGTGTTAGAACTCTAGTATAAATGTTTACAAAACGTCGTGAGGCCACTGCCGTTTTACTATATTACTTAATAATTTTTGAAAACTTAGTTTCAACTAAAATTTTTATATAATTTTATAAGGGTATATCAGTTGTTTTTAGTCAATTTATTATTCATTTAGGATATTTATGAGCCTTATGATAAGTGGATTATTAAAGAAAGGGCAATAAGGGGGAGAGGGAGAAGAATAGTAAAAGGAATATGATGAATGAACCCTGTAATCTAATGAATGAATGTGTATTTAATGTGAACCAGTAGAGGGCGCTTCCCTTTGATATCGTAATGTATCCATGGACCAGCCGACACCCTGATATTATTATATCCAGCAGGCTGTAATCTTTAAGTCTGTCTTACTGCAAAGATCTTTCTTCACGCCAACATCAGTCTAGTGATCTGAATATATTAAATAACTCTATTCAGCATCAGGGTCTATTCTGACGGTCATCCCATGTCTAGGGGAAATACGTTTGTATGAGTCGAATCCGACTTGAAACAAGTTGATTTGATTTGAAGCTACACAGTATAAGATTAGGTTTGATTTTATCATACGTGAGGTACTGTGAAAACGGGATCTCAAAAGAGATTTCATCTATATAAAAGTAATGACACTGAAAAAATAACATGTTGTTTCAACCATAATAGTGAAAATTATAACAGAAATATATATATTTTTTAATGTTTTTTACATCAGAGTTTGGAAAATTTCATGTATATATTTAGCCGTCAGTATTCGTCACTTCGAAATATTTTTTTTTTTATATAATATATTTTATTGTTTTTTACAACTGTATATACAAATAAAATAAGTAAAATTGCTAAATTACAATAACAGGCATGAATAGACATGTAAAGAATCTACCAGTGGTAGTACTTCAAGTTTATTTATAAGCAGGTCTCGAGGCCACCCTCTATACGGGCGCCTCGGAGGATTACCGGGAATAGTTGTAGATGAGAGGTAACGGACAAGGGGGTTTGAGTGGGCAGGTAGTTAGGAATTAAAGAATTTGTCGCGGGCCAAGTCTCCAACCAGGCATCACAGAGAAAACACAAATTTCACAACTTCCATGTGTTAGCATTGGTTCAGAACACTATAATAAACTAGCAGCTTTTTTAGGCCCAGAAAAACCAGTTAAATCCCTACCACATGACGATTTAATTGCGTCATTCAAAAAATGCTCATTCCAGGGAAAAAGTGCGTTAGTGGCCCAGCATTATTTTCTTAATATAAAAAAAACAAACAGGAAACTATTTCTGAGTTTGTTGCTGCACTTCAACAAGATTTAGCTGAATGTGAATTCGCAGTAAGCTGTTCAGCTGAATAATGTGATCAAATTATATCAGTAGCTGATATTTTTCTTAGAACGCAATTCAATCGAGGATTACGAGACAATCGGCTCAGGGAACAAATTTTGCAATCGAATGCCTCAACATTTATTTAGGTCTCTATGGATGAGTTTATGAGTTACAAAGTAAAGAGCATTGAGGATTTTTCGTAGGATTTTGGATTGCAAGGATTGGATACGGGAGGAGTTGGATAGTTTAGTGGACCCCCATAGCTCAATGCCATAGGTCCAAATAGGTCAGATAATCGTGATATAAAAGAGTTTTTTGCAGTATACAGAGAGTTATGATCGTTTGTCAAGTAAGTGTTGTACTAAGCGGTATCTGCAGGCAGTTTCTTATCGTTTCAGTCAAGTGTGAGGATTCCGATGTCTGTTACAGATGAAAAAGTTAAGGAATTGAGTATGGATAGATACATGAGTTTCATTAAATAACCTATTATATTATTATCCGCAACACTCACTACGTTTTATCCGCTTGGCATCACTGTGCATTACATTTTGCAACTTTTTGTGTAAGATAATATCTTTTTTTTTCTTCCCAGCGTTATAGTACACTTCTATATTACTTTTCTTAATATAAAATTTTTAAAAAAATATTTGGAGCTCGGATTGTACTCCACGGGAACCTTTCTCGATGTAGAACAGGCCTTTGACCGAGTGTCGCATGCGGGATTGCTTTACAAACTCCGTAAATTCCTTCCACCTACATACATCCTCATTATCCAGTCCTATCTCACTGGCAGGCTCTTCAATGTAAATCATAATAATTCCTATTCATCCCTTTTTAATCAGTATGCAGGTGTTCCTCAAGGCAGTATTTTAGGACCCATCCTTTAAACAGTTTATACAGCTGATATCCCATCCCATCCTGGCACTTTCCTTTCTACCTATGCCGATGACACTTGTGCGTTATCAGTCAAAAACGATCGAATTATTGCCTCCCAAACTCTTCAATCCTACATCAGAGACCTTGAAGTATGGTGTCAGAATTGAAGAATAAATATAAATTCCAATAAATCTCACCAAATAACCTTTACCCTTCGTCGTAAACATCCTGCCTAACACTACCTTCAATAACACTTCTCTTGTCCCGGTTAAACAGATCCGATACCTAGGACTGCACTTGGACAAACGTCTCACTTGGAACCCTTATAAAAGACTGAAAAGACAAGAAAATGCTCGACGTTTCCGACTACTTCAACACTTACTGGACAAACGCTCAAACCTTCCACTTAAGTACAAAAGACTCATCTACATGACTATCATAAGACCAATATGGACTTACGGAGTAGAGATTTGGGGCTCTACTAAACCATCAAATTCATCTCGTCTCCAATCCTTACAATCCAAAATCCTTCGAAAAATCCTCAATGCTCCTTATCTTGTCACAAATAAACTCATCCATAAAGACCTTAATATTCCCTTTGTTACTGACTTGATCCGAACTAGGTACCACTCCTTTCATGACAAACTCCATTCCCACTCTTACCCACTAGTTTCAATCCTTGCTTTCTCTACAATCCCTGATAATCCTCCGAGGCGTCTGAAAAGAAGATTGCCCCGAGAACTTCTAGTTTAACATAGTCTTTGAGGAGCTGCCAATGGGTAGTATCACGTGTTGGTAGAATCACGTCAACATATCTTGTATCACATTTACTAAATGTATTTTATTATACAGTTGTAAATACTAATAAATATATTTTAAAAAATAAAAATATGTTTGCTCTTTTATCCTTTAGTTGGTCATCAAACTCGCTCAAATTGTATATTAAGCCGTTATTTATTAATACTAATAAGATGGCATGTTTACTTTTTCCGAATCAACAAAATAAAAGGTATTTTACAGAAAGAAAATAGAAAATATCAGCATTTAAGCCTCGTCAGATTTCAATCAGAAAGAAACCTACATGTAATAAAAGCCCATTAACTTCTGGAGCGTAACGTAGTCTCGACTATGAAATTTCAGTTTCATATTTTACTTTTCGTTTTTGCGATAGACCTACTACACACATACAGAACTTTTTGCAAGGCTCGGCTATTTGGACTCAGGAGGCCCTGAAACGAGTATCACCGTTGAAAACAGGAATTCAAAAATTTTCGCGATCGCAATTCTTGCTTTAACTTGATATTTCATAGGGTTATATGTTTAATAGTTGAAATGGACACACTTTATGCTAAAATTATAGTAAGAATGATTTAAAACTACTTGATATTCATTGACAACAAATGTTATTGAACTGATGTCTATACGACAGGTTTGCGGCTAAAATAAATCGGCAACTACTGGTAAATATATGTGATGTTATTAAACATAAATATTTATTGGACATAGGGTCTGTATAATCAAATACCACGAATATTTCCGGGAATAAGCGTGGAACATAAAGCCAAATTTGGATTCCGCCACACCTGTAACAGCTGTAGGAATATATAGGTTTAGGTCAGAGCTAGTCACTCACAGTGTGGGTGTATCGGCCTCACAAGATGACCTTACGATCTCAGATCTGATTGTGAGTGTAGATCGTCGATAAAGCCATGTGCATACATATTGCATAGCAACGGTATTGTGTGACCAATAGTCTGCGAATCTATTTGGAGGTTTATTTTACAGAGGTGAATGTTTTAAAACGGAATTTTATGATTCAGTCATGAGTTTTCAAATAATAAGACTATCTTTTGAATTCGAATTGTAATTTATATATATTTTTTTAATTGTGAAACCATAATATAGTCGTAAATCATTAATGTTTTATTTTTATTGAATTTGAAAAAGTATGAATAATTCTCAAGTAAAAAAACCGAAATTCAAATAGATTCTAAAATAGCTAAAATGAGTATTTGGAGAGCAGTTAAAAAAATAGAAATATTTAGACAACATGTTTTTTTTATTGTAAAGCACACGCCTCGATTGTAGTTATTGAGTAAAAATTAGGACTCAAATTAAATTCGAGATAACAGTGATTTATACATATTTTACAGCAGAAATCGTAAGAGTAAGATATATTTAAAAAATACATGAAAAATAATAATAAAAAAATGATTAAACAAATGTTGTAATTTACTTCTTATTTTACCCTAATCACCACCGTAAAAAATAAAATAAAATAAACAAATAAAAAACAGATTAGCCTTAAATTTCAGAAATATATCATCAGAAGACAAATGGTGCGTCCATAAAATGTTGCCCATTTTCGGTTTTGTTTTCAAAAAAATAAATGTCAAATTCTGAATAATCTGGCTATAATAATTCTTTTCACTGTAAGGGTATACAATTTCACCGCAACATTAATGCCTGTTGTAAATCACAAGCGTTTAAGATATTTTATATTGTTCCATGGCAGTGTAAATATATTTTGTTGTTTGCAGAAACATTTTATATATTGTAAACATCTGTTATATAGATTTATAGATTATTTGAAACTTAGAATTTTGTAATACTTTTTACTAATGCATTTAATTAAATAAAACAAATTAATAAACTATTCAATGTTTTTTTGTTATAATCGGAAATATAGCCTTGGAGATTTCTTATAGCCTAAAATTGACCGTCTATATATAACTCTAGGAAAAAACACAACTAATAATGATAATCAGTTTTTGTATGATTTTTTTATTTATTTAGTTTTTTTTAAAGAAAATTTAACTTAAGTCTAAGGGGCATTTACTACCTAGGCATATGTATATATATATATATATATATATATATATATATATATATATATATATATATATATATACATTTTTTTTTTTTTTTTTTCTTTAGATTTCTTTTAATCAGAACTTGTCCTTGGCCAAAATAACAACAAGAGGGCGTATTTACGGTCCAAAGGTTGGAATAGCTGAGCCAAGTTCTCAGTGGCTAATGTCACTGGGTCAGGTTGTATATCATCTGGCAGTTGTATGTCATCAAAGTCGTTTTTTCCAGTCTGCGAGGTGTATCACCTAATTAGGAATGTCGCGCCAGAATTTTGATAAGTAAGGAGGACGTTATTATTGTAGTATGACGCAGGACTCAGTTTATAATCATAAACATTATATTTATTTACTCAGATTGTTTTTTTTTATTGTCTTTTTCGAGGGGAGGGGGGACGGATTGTTACGATTTTGTTGTTTTATGTCATTTTGTTTTTTACCATTTTTACTCGATGTAGAATTAAATAATGTTTTAATTATTAAGTTTATAGAAAGTATGGATTTGAAGGATAACTAAAGAATTATTAAATCATCAGATTTTAGAGGTATTATATACACATATATGTACTTACATGTATTAACTATGATGAAATATATTATTAAACGAAAATAATTTTTTTCGTATTTCCTAATATTAATACTATATTCGTATTTACTATTTTAATACTATAGGAAAATAATTAGGACAAATTTGAGAAGAGTCGTACCATGAGAAAGTGAAAAAGTTTCCATTTTTTCAACCGCAAAAGGGATTCAAGATGGACCGGAAGTTCTTAAGCGATTCGTAAATAAATTTCACTGCTTTAAGCTTCATGTTTATTTTTTTATTTATAAGATCGTAAAGTTGAAAGTCAGAGAAATTCACTTCGATAAAAAAAGTATTTATGGTAATATGCTTTTCATTCATGCTTATAAGTTTTTCAAATTACAAATAATACAAAGTAGACAAAAAGATTAATGTAGTTTACATAGTGAAACGTTTTAATTCACTAGGTTCTTTTTTTTTTTTTTTTTTTTTTTTTTTTTTTGTTAGACTCTAGAAAAATAGTATAATAGAGAAGAATTCAAATCAACTTAATGTCCTTTAGAAAATGATAATCTTTCATATTGTTACGACATATAAAAGTGAATAGTTTTTCAACTAATGTTTATAACAAACGAATAAAGATACATGTACAATATATAATTAGAAGCGTTATCAGAAATTAAATGTTATATTTAATTTGTCCAACTTTAAAAACTTGGAATATCAGGTAGCATTAAAGAAGCAGTTAATAATAATTTAAGAATACGATTAAACATTAAAAATAATAATTTAAATATTTAATTGAATAAAATGCTAATAAAAAAAATGCATTAAGTGAAAAAAAAGTTATTTTTAAGGTAGAAACTCGGGCCGATATATTATTTCTTCCAAAAACTTTTATTATTATTTTTTATCACATTTAAGTTTCGGGATCTCACTCCTACCATAAAAAATATATACAAAATACATAAGTTAATTTATTTTATAT
This sequence comes from Piezodorus guildinii, assembly GCA_023052935.1. Classification (NCBI taxonomy): domain Eukaryota; kingdom Metazoa; phylum Arthropoda; class Insecta; order Hemiptera; family Pentatomidae; genus Piezodorus; species Piezodorus guildinii. The sequence continues at coordinate 32,382,704 of CM041292.1, read as the reverse complement.
TATATTACTCACTTAACTAATTTTGTAATAAGTGACTAAGTTTTGAAAAAACATATACTATTCGGAAATGAAAAACGTGAGATCCCGAAACGTTGATGTGATGAAAAAGAATAATAAAAGTTTTTAGAAGAAAAAATATGTCGGCCCAAGTTTCTTTCTTTAATATTGTGCAATTTAGTTCGGTGCTAGGAGTAAATTAATATAAAGTTAATTTTTTTATTACAAACAATTCCACTCAACAAATTTTCGCCTTTGTACCACCTGCGATAGTTTGCTGAAGAAGAGAATTTCATACGTTTCCCAACAGAATGAAAAACTAATGAGTACAAATAAGATGTTTGAAAAAAGTTTTTTTCAGTTTTTAGATGTTTGAAAAAATGAAAAAAATAAAATAATAATTATTCTATGTTTTTAATTTGAAATGTATAAGATCCATATTATTACGAGTTGTACGGATTGGTGGTTGATTTAAGTGTTTGGCAGATGTGTTAATGTTGTAAGTCAGTCTGTCGTGAAAATTTTGTAATATTCTGTAGCAGTATCCGAAACTGAAAGTCCAAGTCCTTGTGAAGTACATCGTTGTCACATAAAATGGTTCATCTAAGATTTTCCGTAATATTTTGGATTGGAAAGACTGCATTATTTGGTTGTTGGAGGTTTTGGCAGAACCCCATAGCTCTATCCCGTATTTCCATTAGAATAATTTTAAACGTGGAAATTTGTATTCTCATATATTTGATGAATAAATATAATTTGAAAAAGGCCAGCCACGAGTTTATGTATTAACGAATATATTTATCAATTTATTTATTGATGTTACCTTTATAAATATGATAGAATCAAGTCGTATTTTATTATCAATCAAAACAAGATTAACTAATTAATTAAATTGTAAATCCCATTTTTACTTTCACATTTTTTTAATTGTACAACTATAATATACTGTAAAATAAGTCGCAAATTATTAATCTTTTATTGAAAACGTGTTAATAACTTTAAAGTAAACAAATAAAATAACCAGAATTCAAAATTTCAAATAGTTCATATAACAGTTATTGATTTCTTCACCAAGAAAGAAAAAGTGATTTGTAAGTATTTATAGAACAAATATAATAAAAAAAATAAATAAAATAATAGATAACGCACTAAGTGATTTCTTAATGACCATCATTATAAATAAGCGCTATAAATCTTGCACTAGATATAATGCACTAATTTAATACTATAAAAATATATTTTTAAAAAAGATTAAATTCGGCCTTTAGTTATGAGCGTTCATTCCGATAATAAATCAATCAGTAGAAGCCATTGCGATACGAATAACGGTACCTACAAGGGTACCAACCGACAGCTCATTATTACCAACATTTCACAGAATACAACCTTGGCCGCCTCACGTCCGCTTTAAATATTTATCCGCACGCAGAGAGAACTCGACTTCCTAGAGGCAGGCGCCGCGATCTGGCGGATAACCCGGGCACTACCTGATCCAGCCCGGAGGACCTAATTATCCAGGAGTCAAGGCAGGGCTGGGTCAGTGTGACGCAAGAGTCGTGTTGAACCGGAGCACGACTTGACGAGTGTGTGCGAACTTAGTTGGATTGTGGGAGAGGTCGGCGGCTGTGTCGGTAGAAGAAAATTAATGGAACCGCATTCCTCCATTGTACTTGAGTAGCCCCAGCCCTTCGGGTCAGCTTGCCGAAGTTTCCAGGTGGCAGGGAACATCTTCAATGGAGGATTAGGGAGAGAACATGTGTAGAGATTTTCTAAAAGTACTATAGACATGGAATAAATGAAGTATAAATTAATAATAATAATAATTTAACAAATTAACTTACTAATATTAAATCTGAGCAATTGATTAATAGGACTACCTACGATAATAGTAAACTGATGCTATTTTTGTTTGATGGCTGTCAAATATAAGTTGTACGCCTAAAGCCTCACGAATTTTTCATAAATAGATAATACAAAAACCTGTTTACTCGATTGTAACAGGAGTTTAAAATAATAACAATCACAGCTCTTGAGAAAAGGGCAAACATATTTTTTTTTTTTTTGTATTTTCAGTGTTTTGAACGTAAATGTATAATATATCGTTGGAAAACTTAATATTTACGAAGAAAATTTATCTTATACACAAAATTGTAGAAGCTAACAGAGAGTGATAAAAATCCGACAAATCTGACTACATGTAGTAGATAATAATATAACAACACATGTTTCTATTGAAACTTAATGTAATCAATACTTTAACAATTTTTACTTTCACTTACTATATATAGTAAGGGGAAGTATTGCGATCGTGAAAATTTTCGAATTCCAGTTTTCAACGGAAATACACGTTTTAGGGTCCCCTGAGTCCAAATAACCAAGTCCCGCAAAAAGGTCTGTGTGTGTGTGTGTGTGTGTGTGTGTGTGTGGTAACTCCCGGGCGGAAACGGTAAGTCCTATGAAACTGAAATTTCATATTTAAGACAACTATACGCCCGAGACGTGACAAAACTTTTTTCATCAAAATGAGCCTACCAGAAGAGGCACTTTATATAATGCATTTTTCACCTTTTTTCGATTTTCTCAAAAACGGTTCCGACGATTTTTATTAAACTCGCTATATCGATGTAAAATTTAATGGGCTTTAATATCATGTAGGTTTTATTAAGATAAAAATGGTCTGACAGAGCTTAAATGTCGACATTTTAAATTTTCTTCCCCTAAAGTACCTTTAATTTTGTAGATTCAATAATAATAACTAAATTATCTTGTTAACGCTGATGAAAAACAGGTAAATATATAAATTGAATAAATTCGATACCCAACTAAATGAGAAAACTGAAAAAATATATTTTGTATGCAATTTTTTGTTTTTGAACATAAGAACAGTAATATACATGTATGATATACCGTTGGAAAGCTTGAGATTTTAGAAAAAATATTATTTCATACACAATCAATTGATACAAGTGATTATTTTAGATAATAAGGTAATCAATTTTTTAATAAAACTTATGGTTTTATAGAAATTCCATTTAATTAATTGTGTAATGATTTCACTCATTTTTATATCTAACTGTATTTGAAAATTCTTTAATTTATTCTAAAAATGGAGGTAAGTGAAAGTCGTGTGTTGCTCGCACCAGATTTTTTTCCATCTATAACCGTATTTAAAAATCCTTAAATTTAATTTAGTAACAGGGATAAGTGAAAATCGTGTGTTGCGCTTACCAAGATTTTACTACAAAAATTAAATTATTATTTATAAAATTTCAAAGTATTCGAATTTCGAAAAAAACATTTTTTTATATAGGAAAGAACAAGAACAAATTGCTTAAGTACATTCCTAAACCTTGGTGATTTAGATAATTTCTTTAGTTCTCAGATCCCATTCCAATACTTTCACAAATTAAAATCGAATGCTTGAATACTTGTATGGATATCCCGAGGCGCTAAGATTTGCTAATAGGCTGAACAATGGAATTGGCTAACTATAGGAAAGAATTGAACAGTGATAACAAGCCAGTAAACAAGAGATTTTTTGATTATTGCCTTGTTAGAGCTGCTTTTAGTTCTATTGTCTTCATTCTTTGCATCGATTTACTTCATCCCATTTTCCTGATTGTTTAATTCTGCATATATAAGGGGTACTCACTACGTTTGCTATAGCATGCTATTTGTGTTATTTTGCTAAATCCGTCGAGTTTCTACAGTTATTTCCTGTATAAAATTAACGGGTTTAGCACAATAGCACAAATAGCATGCTATAGCAAACGTAGTGAGTACCCCTATAATATTTCTTTTATAGCTTCTTTGTTAATTAGTTAAAAGAATGATGCAAACACGGAAGTTCATCATAGTGATACAGATGAGATGTTGAAGCACAGTTATAGACTATTTACCTCATCATACGAGCCATTCCACATGCGTTCAGATGTTTGTGATATAATACAATAGCAATTTTGTTTATTTTTAGTTGATCTTTCAGTTTTGAAGTTAGTTGAGTCTCATAAAGGTCGAAATATGACAAGTCTAATTTAAGGTTATTAAATAAGTATATGAACCTCAAGAATTACCTTTCTTTTTGTCTATTTTAACAGGGTATTTGAAACACTTTAATTCGATTAAAAAAAACCACCATGAAATTAATTCAAAAGACTGCCGGAATGATACAGCTTCTATACAATTATAAATCATAATTGAACAGGGAATAACCAGAAAGTTGATAAATCCTGTAGTAAGTAAGAATCGGTAATAATTACTCTACAATTTGAAACAATAAATATGTAGTTTCTAAACATAATATTCAGAGTAAATGAATAAATCATTTGCTAAAATGAATAAAGTGAGCATATCTTTTCGACCTGATAACTCCACATACTCAAAAAGAATCACTAAATATTCTGAAGCGTGTTGGTTTTATAATTGTTATAAATCCTTGATAACATCCTTTATGAGTTTTACCCTAGGATATCGAATTATTAATGTATTAAGTATAAGTAAGTCGGCTGGATATGTTTACTATAACCGGACGGTTTCACAACGGATATAATAAAAAATACTTAAGATGGGCAGAGTCAAGGCCTCACTGCACAGAGGCATACTTAGAGCCTGGGAAGGGAAGTTGTGAAAGATGACTGGCAGATCTTTGGCCTCCATTCTAATCTCATATCGATGTCGCCACTAAGTATGATATATTTTATATATCTTTTGCTACATACATTACATTATATTTAGTAGATATAATTAGTTGAGCGTTTGAGAATTACTATAAGGAATTAGTCCGGGTGGCGGTCAGTAAATGAAAAAAATTAAATAGTTTCAACTATTTATTGCTTGCCAACGCTTCGACCCCCATTGTGGATCATCATCAGGGCTAAAAAGATACAAAAGAAATACACTTACAATAACATAAAATACAATATTTTATTAACTATTGAGCTAGAGAATGTTGGCAAACATAAAAAATAAATAGATATGCAAATAAGTAAATTAATTAAACTACAATCGCTATAGTATAATAATAAAAAGGCTATAATATAACAAATTATAGCTCAAGATAATATACAAAGATATCAATATTCACATGAAGTAGGCGAATGAAACTAGGTATGGAAAATACGTACCGTATTTATGGACAGGAGCTGACAACAACGGCTAAAATTATAACACAACCATACAAAATATAACCTATAAATTAGTACGAACAGTTATAGAAGACATATGGAGTAAAACTGACTCCGAATTCTCCCTAATTATGTTAAATATATCGGTGTGAAAAAATATGAAACATTGTAAAATACGATGGAAATTCGGGGGAATACTATATGTTGATTCTCGTACTAGTTTTTCTCAAAATAGTGTCTCAAAAATGTCGAAATGGTGAAAATCCATTTATCCGTTTACAAGTCACAACCGTAAGAGCGAATGAAAATTCTGCGAGAAACTTTGTTGTTTTTTAAAATAAATGATACCACTTAACCTCAAAATTAAAAAAAAATAGTACATTATATCAAGTTAATCCAAATATCATATTAATCAAGAAATTCAATTTACTTTAATTAAAATCTTGCTTTTGATGTCTATTTTGAAGTTTATACTATAGTCAATATCCTCCGAAATATAGATTGCCTATAAAATGTTTCTTTTAAAATTATATCTTTGTTTGTGGATTACTATTGTATGTATTTTCTAAGTCAAATTTATGTCAGTGTCAAATTAAATCATTTTTGTGTTGATATATTACAATACAGTATCAAAATGTAAACTAGTGATGGTAGTAAAGAAATCTGATGCGGGCAACACACGACTTTCACTTACCTCCATTTTTAAAATCGGTGGTAACAAGATAATATATTTATTTTTACAAAATCTACAAAATTAAAGGTAATTTACAGGAAAAAAAGAAGTAAAATATCGGCATTTAAGCCCTGTCAAACCATTTTAATCAGAATGAAAACTACATGATATCAAAGCCCATTAAAATCTACATCGATATATCGAGTTTCATAAAAATCGTCGGAACCGTTTTCGAGAAAACCGAAAAAAGGTGCAAAATTCATGATATAAAGTGGATCTTCTGGTAAGCTCATATTAATGAAAAAGATTTTGTAACGTCTCGAGCGCATATTTGTATTACATATGAAATTTCAGTTTCTTAGGACTTACCGTTTCCGCCCGGGAGTAACCACACACACACACACAGACCTTTTTGCGGGACTTGGTTATTTGGACTCAGGGGACCCTAAAGCGTGTATTTCCGTTGAAAACTGGAATTCGAAAATGTTCACGATCGCAATACTTCCCCACCTTACTATATATAGTAAGTGAAAGTAAAAATGAAAAAAAAAAAAAAAATACAAATCGCAGTATTTCTGATGTTTGTAGCAATGATGATGTCTCACATGTTTAAGCTGAAACATCTGCCAAATTATAATATTTTTCACACGTCTGACTCCAGATTATTTTCATTGATGAAATTTCAACAGTCGACTATATATTCTCAATAATATTTCTAAATAAAAGTATTTATTAAGATTAAACTATTCAAATGGTCAAATTTATAAATAATCCCATATGTGGTAAGCTGACACATTCTGAATCACCTCAACGATGGCAGGATATTGGGATTTTGGTTTTAGTATTAGATTAAAGTTCTACTTAAATTGAAAGGTGAGCCCCATCACCTCACTATAGATTCTTAAAAGATAATTATATATTATAGAGATATCTGACATCCTTAGAATGAATACATGCAGAAAAAGGAAAAGATTCAAAAAGCTTAGTTAACTTCTTAAAAGCTCTTCAGCTAACAAATGGGGATGCGAAAAAAAAATCGATACATTTTTAATTGTTTAAAAAACAACGTTATCCACGTTTACTGATTTCATAAATTGGGCTCGTCCAATCTTTTTAAACCTTTCTCGAGGTGTTTTTTGCACATGTTTGTCATTTAACACTACATTGTGCTACTGCGCCTAATCAAACAATGTTACAGCGGGAGTCCTTAATTTTGCCTATCCAGGTTTAATTAAGATATAATAAGGTCTTTAACGTGTATCTGACATCGGTACCACAAAGTCATGTTCCGTCTGAAGGAATATTGCTTACCTTTTAGACTTCATATAAAATAATGTAGGTGCTACATCAAGTGGAAAGTGACATTGAATCCGAATCACTTTCCGATTTAGAAACATAGAAACAAGCAATATCAACGGATATCCATTCAAGGATAAACCTCACCCATACAAAAAGAAAACTTGTGATCCCTTAATCGAATATCCATGTCGGTGGTGTCCAACAACTCTCTTTCACCGCGAACAAAATCCTAAATAGAGAATTCATGCATCTAAGCTGTTTCAGGCAGATATAAATCTTGGTATATCTTCGTCCTCCAAGCATGCATTGGAAGGAATATCAGATCACTGGTACAAAGAAGTACATACAATAATGTTCTTTGAATGAATGCCATGTCGTTACTTTCTCTAACGCCTTGAAGTTATGCAAAACAAGCATTAATGGTGTGTAATGCTGGCGAATGGGTCCTTGTACCATCAGTACTAATATTTACGGACAGTTTTATGGATGAGAGCGGAAGTTTAACAATCTTAGTGTGTGCAATCTACCGAAATAAAACATTCTTTTACTCGCTTCATAATGCTTAAATATTATATGTAACTGATAATTTTTTCCAGTTAAATATTTATTGTGATATATCACAATTTGTTTCAAAATGAAAAGTAGTAATAGTGATATGAGACTACATTCATACAAAATATACAGAAAATGATGATGAAGTCAAATTATACAAAATAAAAATAAAAATTCATGTAAATACAAAAAATAAACCAAACAACACCCTACAATTGAGATGAATAAAAAGTTGGTGATTAAATAAACATAACAATCATAACTATAATACATAATTAGAAATATTATTTATAAAATTATAAATAAAGCCAGAAGTTTATTGGTGAGTAAATGGTGGTTAAGGATTTTATTTGTAAATAATGAAACATATAGAGTAATTTGTATTAATTAATACAAAAAAACATTTAATCGAAAATCAATTATTTTAGGTCCTCTGAAATAAAATCATGAAAAAAAAATGAAAAATGACCGATTTAAATTGATGTAGGTATTTTTATTTTATATTTAAACTTAGTGAATACTTTTAAATTATTTCCATTATATTAGATTGTAAAATAAATTCGTAGCGTTTCCTCAAAACTCTCTACTTACTACAAAAAACTCATTTATATCACAATTATCAGGCCTATTTGGTCCTATGGCATTGAGCTATGGGGGTCTACTAAGCCATCGAATTCCCCTTGCATCCAATCCTTGCAGTCCAAAATACTCCGTAAAATCCTCAATGCTCCTTACTTTCTTACTGATAAAATCATCCATAAAGACCTAAATATCCCATTAGTAGAAGACTTGGCCCGTTACAGATATACCTCTTTTCATTCCAAACTCCCTGCCCACTCAAACCCGCTTATCCGTGACATCTCCTCCATATCTATTCCCGACAAACCACCGAGGCGCCTTAAAAAGATCTCCTAACATAAGACATTGGAGTGCTACCAATGGGTAGTTTCTTCTGAGGACTACCATGTGTACTAATCATATATAAAGCCTATTTACTTGTTCTACTTACTTAATACAGTTGTAAATTTCTTTAAATAAATAAAAAATAAAAATAAAAAAGTTAGTAGCGTTTCAATATTTCCGTTGTTATAAAACCATGTTTGCTTGGTCAATAATGTTTACATAGTCTAAAAAAGGATCAAGGTGCTTTTATGCAGTTTCAAACAATATTACTCATCCTAAAGTGGTATTTTGCTGCTCAAAACGAAAGAGAAAAAAAACAACTCATTTTCATCATTTAAAATTTTTTATTTCCGATAAGACTACAGACGTTTAACAAAATTTGCAGTGTGTTTTGCGATGATGCCTAAGGGGAAAGCACCGTCCGTAAATGGTTTGCTGTGTTCAGAACATACAATTTTGACTTGGAAGTCCAAAGCACTCGAGTCTTCCTTCTGCTTTTCATGATGGTCAAATTAAAAAAAATTACCTGAAAGATAGCAACATATAATAGACCAAAGTTGGTCATGCATTCAATATATTTACAAGAATTTGAAATTTCTTTGTTTGTTTTGTTTTGTTTTAGGGCATAGAACATCTAGGTCATCAACGCTCGATGGTTTGTTATTAAGATTGATTCTTCAAAGGAGGTTATTTTTAATTCAAGTGAGATTAAGAATAAGAAGAAAAAATAAATAATTAAAATAAGTAAAGGATACAGATTAAAAATAAATAAAAATAAAATAATAACAACAGAAATTAGAAATTAATAGGATAATAAATTAAACAGATACATAATAAAGAGGGTATGTCTTCGATAGATGTGTTGGATAGCCAGAGGCTATTTAACAGTTTGACCCTTGCTAGAAACTTAATTACGGCATTTATTATGGGCTCATCGTCCCGCAGAGCCATTCTTATATTGGGCGGTATAGCCAGCTGGTGTAATATTGTACGATAATAAGAGCATTCTTCAAATACGTGGCTGATTGATAAAATTGTGTTGCAGTGCGAGCATTTAGGAGGGGCTTCTCTCGTAATTAAGTAACCATGAGTAAGTCGGCTATGTCCGATTCTGGAATTTGAAGTTTTTATTGAAATCACCAGTAAAAACGCAACTAACTTAATTTACTGCTCAATTGCAAGAATATAATCATTGAATTAACTTGTTAACTGTTCCAATGGTATAAATTACACAAAATTTAAAAGATACCAATGATTTTTTAAATCCTATGTTAAGTATTACTCGTTGAATTAGTAATATAATTCGTCAAGTATATATTAACAGGATGATATAATCTCAGAACTTAGACAAATAAGAATTTTTATATGAACTGATATATGTTAAATTTATTATAGCATTGTGGAAACGCAATTCAGTAATTTAGTAAAGTTTCTGATAATAATTTTTTAATGGTGCTATTTAAACTTAATTGTCCGTTATTCCCTCAGTATTAGTTCCTGGATTTTTAAGAGTGAATTTTCATTTACAACGTGTATCTTGATTGCTAATTATTTGTTTGATTTATATTTTCAACCGTATTACTTAAAGTAGTTTATTTCAGTCAATTAATTTGTTAAGTAAATCGGAATGTAAAAATGAATCCTAGCTTGGTCCTAAGTAAACCATTCCCTATTTGCAATCCGAAGGTAGGTTAAATTCACAAAAAAAGTCATAATTACTGTAAATTTTTACTTTAAATAAAACTGACGAAAGAAGTAATGAAACAAACATTGGGTGATTAGCGATAATTTTTACATCAAATAATACCTAGGAAGGTGCGAAGAACCTGATGATTAGCGATTCAGCGTAAAAGAAAATATTATTCCAGATTTATCACTAATTTTAATAACAAACAGGGTTTTTTTTTTCTCGAAAAATTGGGAAATAAATAAAATAACGTTAAAAGGCAAAGTATATATTCAGTGGAAAGATCTGGATAAGCAGAATTTATCACTTTCATATTACAAGTAACTCGATTACTTTATATCATAATTTACGATAAGAATCAGAAACTGAGACAAGGAAGCCATTTTATATACTTTCTAAAAATTAGGGATATAATTTCTTAATTAAATATTAACAGGGAGATAAAATTTCAGAACTTATACAAATTAGCCTTTTTACGATGAGCTGACATATGTCAACTTTGATACCTTCACATACCACCAGGTGTGATAGTTTTTAATATGATAAACATTTTCTTATTATATATTATTGAAATTTAGGTATAAATTATATATCTACTGTTTATATTCTACCTGATCCCATATTGCTGGAATTAGTTGACTAGTCTATAAAGTATAATTTTTACTTAAGTAATAATTTTTACAGCAATAGTAAGTATTGCGATCGTGGACATTTTCGAATTCGAGTTTTCACCGGAAACACATGTTATAGGGTTCCCTGAGTCTAAGTTTCCAAGTCCCTTAGGGCTTAAATGCCGATATTTTAAATTGTCTACCTCTAAAGTACCTATTATTTTGTAGATTTCAACAAAAAAATTGGCACATCATCTTATTAGGATTGATAAATAACGGCTTATTATGCAAGTTAAGTGAATTTCATAAACAACTAAAGTAGAAAAGTCCAAACATATTTTTGTATGCAATTTTTGTTTTTTTCAACACAATCTATATTAATAGATGTTTAATATACTAAATATATTAGAAAAAATATTATTTAATACACGGAATCGCAAAAGTTAATGCAGAGTGATGAAAAGCCGATAAAAATAACTAATTTTCGTAGATTATAATATAATAGATTATTAACTAAAACACAATTTTTTATCAAAACTTTATTTAATTAATTATTTGATTTTTTTTCCCCTCTTAGTGTATTTATTAATTTTAACAACGGAGGTAAGTGAAAGTTGTATGCTGTGTGCACCAGGTTTTTTTTTTTTTTTTTTGTCAACATTTAATGATCATATCAGAACTTACCCATCCATAATCACGAATAAGGATGATAAATCGATTTAACTATCGATATGCTTCAGCAACGGAAGTAAAGGAAACTAGCAAAGAGGTAGAAGTGTGGAACGAAGCAAGAAGCCGGAAAATTGGGTTTAAGCGGCAGTTCTGCTTCTTTCGTTCTTTCGTCTTTTTATGAACTAAAGTTAACTAACTCACATTCCATCACGTTTTTTAATTTACTGAACTTTAATCTACTTTGTTGCAAGGACGTTATTGATTAAAAAAGAGGAATTTTAACCCACCCACTCCACAATAAAATTAATTTTTAAAATCCTACAAAGATAGTTTTTTTTTTTGTATTCTCTTTATTTATAATTAACAATTTACAATCCAATGAGCAACAAACAAAGCAATGATTTTAGAAGAAAAATTTTAGAGGCAATATATATATCAGAACACATTGACTACAGTATAAATTACAAAACAGACACAAAGAATTTAAATGATCATTATGCTGAGATTTTGAGCAAAATTAATAAGTAATATAATTTAAATAAATTGAATTTCTTGAATAAAGTTTAAATAACAATATAATAGAATAATATTTGGAATTTTATGGTTAAGTGAATTATCTTGTTTTTAATTGAATATTAATATATTTGTTTATGTGTTTATGTATATGTATGTATGTGTGTTTATATATGTGTGTGTGTGTGCGTGTGTGTGTGTGAGTGTGTATATGTTTATGTATGGTAATAATTTATTAAAGAATTTTAAAAGAAAAAGTTTTTGGCTGTGAAAACAAATGTAGACGACTGAGGAGGAGGTAATAAAACAATATATGTGTGTATATTAGTTTTGATATCAATAGTTAAGAGTGAGGGAATACATTTCTTTAATCCAGTAGATGATAACAACCAGGACAGGGCTGGTCAGCCTGTGATAGTTTTAATTTTATTTTACTAAATTGTGACAAAATATATATTTATAAATTATATAGAGTGCATAATGGAATATAAAGAGGTATGTAAATTGCTTTATAAGAATGTAAAAAATAATGTTGCGTATCTTTTAATTTTAAAATAAATGTTTTTTGTAGATCCCTTGAGAATGGCAAAGAGCCGGAACGTAGGGAGAAAAAATAAGAAAATAAAATGAGTTGAATGAAATAGATCATTTTAATTAAAGGAACCTAATAAAAAAAGAGGATTTTATAACCCACCCACTCCACAATAACATTAATTTTTAAAATTCTACAAAGATAGTTTTTTTTTATTCTCTTTATTTATAATTAACAATTTACAATCCAAATATATCATAAATAATAAAACTTTGAAGATATATTAACGACATACTGAGAATTTTAAAACGTATTCTTGATTCGCATTTAGTAATAACGATCACACGATAAGTCATCATAAAAAATAATTAAGTAGAGTATGAAGAAAAAAAATAGTAATTCATAAGTTTGATACAGTAAAATTTTATGAAACATATTTATATAGTTAATTGTTGCAGTTTGGTGTTGAATAACATTTCTTTCTCTTCAAAAATTATGTTTAGCAACACTCGTGAAAATCAGTGAATATGTGAGTCAATATATACAATTTTATTAACATACCAAGCTGTTTTAAAAGTAAATTTGAAGAATTTTATTTTAAAGAATTAGTTTTAATTGGTTTTAAAAATTTACTTTTTCTTGCTAATATGTTGTGTATCATAGCGGATTTATAAGATACAGTTTATGTATTCAATGTATGTATTCAGTGTTATAGACTTAATTGAATTCCAGAGAAAGCTGGGTGAAGTGTTACCATATGGGTAAATGTTAGTTTTGGTTCAGTTTAATTTTTTATCATTTTATCTCATCAGTCGTGCAATTTTAAAGTTAGTAAATTTTGCACAGGATCCAGTTTTGTTTTGTTTTTTATAAGAGAAAAATAACTTTTAAAAAAGAAGAAAATAATAAAACGGGAAAATATAAGTGATAATTTGAAAAAATGGACCAAATACATTCATAATAATAAGAATTCAATTACATAATAAGAATGCAAAGTAAATAAATAATACTAGTTGGTTATCGCCAGTGTAAGTTGAAAATTTCCGAACTTGTGATCAACTCAGACATATTAAAAATTGTTAAACCAGAATCCGGATAAGAAAACATAAATTCTGGGGCCACATTCTAACAATAAATCCTTGCAGGTATAATTTTCATAGTTTAAAAAATGATTTAGTATGAAAGTGTGGAATAAAGGGAAATACCATGGATCTAACATTAGCAATACAGATAATGCAAAAATAATAATAATAAATAGATAAAAACTGATTTCTATGGTCTATAGAGTTTTTAGTTTTTATGATTTTTTTTTGTTTTATCAGGATGGTATTCTGAAATAGCAGACTTTTAAACCTAAAACAAAGAACCAAAGTAACGGAAACAAGAAAGATTGTGTACGATCGAAATCTGAAATTGGTGTCATCGCAAGCACACACATATAGACACAGACACACACTGCTACAGCTGACACAAAATAGGGTGAGACAAAACCATCGTTATGACTTGAACATATGATCTTTTAATTAAAATTATTTTTTTTTTTTGATTGGTTGCAAGACAGTAATTATATATTATTTGTTATTATGTCAATTTTTCTTAATGTTACTTGTAAGTTTGTTTTTGTTTTCTATTGCATGTTGAACCCATAGGTATTTGTGAACATAATAGTTTTTTTTTGAAAATTAATCCTCCACATGGTGAAACATTTGGTTAACTCAATTCCAGGCGTAACAAAACACACACACATAAACAAATATCCAACAGATAACGAGAGTTAGATATTGTGATTGCTTATTAGATAGATAGATAAATAACTGTTTTTTTTTTTTTATTTCAGCATATTACAACAAAACTATAACATATAAAAAAACATTAATAGAACTATGGTCTTTTAGACCGTCTCTTCCGGAGCCGACCTGTTCCATTTTACAATTCATACAACAGTAACAACATATACATATACAATACAATACACAATAACAGTAAAACAATTTTTTTTAAATAATAATATTGCTTTATTGAGAAATACAATCTGCCACTATCTTGGGCAATAAGTATTATTGCTAAAAGATTTCATTTGTACCATATGTACAGAGTAAAAAACGAAACAAGACATAACAATAATAATAATAAAATAATTAATTAAAAAAATATATAAAAAGGTTATATAAAATAACATAAGATGAAATAAAATAAGTAAGCATAACTAACAAATGAAAAAAAAATAAAGTAAATAAAATCTTGGCCACATTCATACCTATATACATTATTTACATACTGCCCCTGGGAACTCCGAATCGAACCCCTACACCCAGAAGTGGATGGAGTCGCATAACACCAGGAGTTCCCAGTCAGCCGCGTCACCTGCCTAGCCAGTGGAGACTGACGGCTAGAGCCACACACTCTCAGGCTTAGTAAAACAATCAAATCCACTGATTCTACTATTTATTCACAAGGCTCAAAAAATCAATACGCGATTGCTTATTACAAAATAATAGAAATTTTAGACTGATAGAAGAATATATGATCTTATTTTTAAAATATCTATGAATGCTATGCAGCTGGGTTTTTATAGTCAGTGGAATATGAAATATGTCTGAGTTTCTGAAGGATAGATACCGCTAATAGAGTAATAACTGATTAGGGTGAAGGATGACGCGAAGAATAGGCGATAAAAAAGAAGACGAATTTTCCAGAAGGCTGCGCAGGAGAAGAAAAAAGAAAATTGCCCTGCGGCTTTGGATTTTCCGCTAAATCAAACCGCGCGCTAAGCGGATCCCACACCGCAAGTCATAAGGCTCGCCGGGTAGCATCCTCGCTCTATGGTTCTTCGGTGAGTCCATAAGGAGGTGAGGAATAGGAATTTGTTTATGTTTAATGAACATGTTAGTTTCTTTATTATTAATTAATACTATATAATTTTATTTGAAAATCAATGGAAATAGTCAAAAGTATGGCATGATGCATAACTTCCTAGGTTAAGGACTTAACATTAGGACTACAGGGCATGACTAGGTTTTAGGGTCCCCTAAGTCCAAATAGCCAAGTCGCGCGAAAGACCTGTTTGTGCCCGTGTGTCCATGTATGGTAAATCTAACACAAAAACGAAAAATCATAAGAAACTGAAATTTCGTATTTAATAACAACTATATACCCGATATTTTACAACTTTTTCACTAGATCGGCTGACCTGAAGTACTACTTTACATTATACATTTTTCATCTTTTTACGATTTCTCGAAAACTTTTTTTACGAATTTTATTTTAACTTGCTATATCAATATAAAATTTGCTGGCTTAAATACCATGTAAGTTTCATTATGATTGAAATAACCTGACAGAGCTTGAATGTAGATATTTAAAATTGTCTTCCTCTAAAGTACCTTTAATTTTGTGATACTACTATGTTTAACAAATCATCTTATTATAATGGCTAAAAAAACGGATAAATAAACGATAGAATCTGATACCCAACTGAACTAGAAAAGAGTAACCATATTTTTAATTATATTATTTTGCGAACTCTGGAATAGTATTGGGTTGTGTCACATGAAATGTCCGTTTTCAAGGTAAAGGATTTTTATTAAAAATACGATATGAAAACAAGATAATTTTATTCGAAGTATTTACCTTCTTTTTCTACACATTTTTTGCCAACGTGACTTCAACATTTTATCCCAAACTAAAAAACTCTGAGCTTTGAAGTGAAACAAAATCTGAAAACGTACTTTTATCTTGATCATCTTTTCCGAAAAGTTTTCCTTTTACGAAGTCTAAATTCCTGAACAGGTGGTAATCTGTTGGAGACAAGTCGGAGAATATGGTAGTTGCGGAAGAACGTCGTAGCCCACTTTTTTCAATTTTTGCACGTATTTTTTAAAACATGGGGTCTTGCTACTGCTCAGTGAGATCATGAGGTACCCATGTATCGATCTTTTTTACTTTCCCAATACACTTTCAATGTCTGGAAACGGTAGATGCACTTGCATTTGTGCTGAGTCCTTTAAGTGTTTGGTAGGGGTTTCCTTCTACTGTATGTTTGAGGACATCGTTATCTATTACGGACGGAGGTCTTCCTCGGGCATGCTTTCCAAGTCGGTATCCCCAGCTGAAAACTTAGCAAACCAACGGCGAATGGTCCGTTTATTAACGCTCTCTTCCCCAAACGCCTTGCAAATATTGCTAGCGGCCTCAGCTGCTGAATGGCCGAGTTTAAACTCGTACAAAAATATTACTCAAAAATCGCGTGTTTCCATGTTTAGATTTGGAGGAATGCTAAAAAGTGGGTAATAGATTGGGAAGCTAATGTTTATAATATAAAGGTAGAGGATTAGTAACTGTTTACTTCAATTATGTAAACATTCGGAAGAAAACAACAGAGACCTGCAAAATCCTTTATGTATTTCAGAAACTATAAAAACGGACATTTCATGTGAAACAACCCAATAGTTACGATTCGTTGCTTAATATTGTTTCTAAAATCTTGCGTACTAAATGAAAGAATTTAATTTGCACGATCCTGTACGACAGTGGCAACATTTAGCTATTATAACCTCTCTCTTTCCTAATAACATATGTTCATAAGTTTATGAGCTTACTACAACTTTATATCAACTTGTAGAATTTCTTTTATTGCATATTAACTTTTCTATTTCTTAGCGACTAGTGCTGTATTCACCAAGAACATATCCGTCAAACCATGACTTTTCACTGACAAAGTATTTAAAACATCTTTTAAAGTTTTTTTGTTTTTTTTCTATAATAATTAATACTAATCGATCGGTTTTTGTCAAGCACTTAATTTTATTTAAATACAATTTGCTATTGAACGTGACGTAAAAAGCTTTCCTTTCCACAAGCCGATGATCACGAAACCGCAACTTGCACACCTGTTCAGGGAAAGTTCCTCAAGATCGGACTAGAAATGGGAAGTGGCAAAGAATGACCAAGAAATTGCATAACTTAAGTAATAATGTGCTAATTTACAGAGGTGCACAGGAGTAGGAGAAATGGATAAAGCAAACAAGTCATGAATCACTTGTTCTGACTTTCTTATAGTTTTATATCAATACAAAATTGTAATCTTATAACCCTATTATTATTGTCCATTGGGTAAAATTGTAATATACCTGAATAAATAAATATAGGTAAAAAAAAAAAATTAGAAAAAGGAGTTATTCGGTTAAATCAGGTAAATCTTCAAACTCATTAAATGAATACATCTGTAAATGCTTTATTTTTGCAAAATATGGAAATTATGTAAGCCCTTTGTATAACTTTGATCCAGTTTAAAACCGCCAGTTTAAAGAAAAATACTATTTGGAAATGATAAAGATTGTTATAAACAGGATTAAATAATGTATTTAAATTATAGGTGGAATAGTCAGGAATCAGTCGTTTTTTGAAAAGTTTTTAATTTTGCCAACGTTTCGGCCCAAGCTTGTGAGCCATCATCTTTTACATACCTCAGATTCTAGTGTTTATTATTTTCTGTTAAAAATGTTGAGCCTTATTGTATATACGGATATATTATTTTGTTTTTTCCATTATATAATTTTGTAAAACTTTTTAAAAACAAAGATAAGCTGTAGTATTTACACTTAGAGGGAAAATCTTCAGGGTTTTCACATGAACCCCTCCCCATACTACCTATGTTTATGGTTTTCCTCAGTTTATGCTTGGACATGGCTCAGTAATCGTACGTTTATATATATGTTTTTTTACTTCTATATTAAAGTCTAAAGTTCTGTAAAATTTGTTATGCTTATCACAATCAGATTATGTATCATATTATCATTATTTGTATCTATAATATTTAAGTATGTTGGTATATTTTCTGTTTTATTTCAAATGTTATCATTGTCACTACATTCAAAAGAAAATTTTCATTATCATATTGATATGTATCTCTTTTGTTCTGATGTTTGTAGCCCTGATGATGGCTCACAAGCTTGGGCCGAAACGTTGGCAAAATTAAAAACTTTTCAATAAATGACTGATTCCTGACTATTCCACCTATAATAGTTTCTACAGTCGACTATACATCCTCAATATAATGTATTTAAATGAGAAATGTTTTATTTACGAACTATGCCGTTCACGCATTTAAGTCAATCGATTAAAGACCTTAGTAGGCTGGCTCGGTAGGAAGAGCACTGCGATACAAAGGACTAGGATTGATTCCAATTATGTCAAGATACTTGTTATCTTACATTAGCCTTAGGATAAACTTCGAGTTGTAGGACCTCTCTGAGACTCATCCATCCTCCATAAAGAGGATATCCAAAAATTTAAGTGAAAAACTACGCGGTTAATCTCCATTAAATCACAAGCTTCTATAACCGCAGACCAAGAAACATATCAAATCCTAACTACGTACCGAACCTAATATCTTTATTCATTGTAATGGTAGAGCTTTTAAACTTTCAACTTTAAAAGAAATAGTAGTATGGTATAATGCAATTTATTTAAAAAAACAAACAAAATGTTTTATAGCTCCTAGTCCAGTTCCGTTCGTAAAGCCTTATCTTTAACCTGATTCAATCATTTCTCTACTTGCCCACTGGACAAAGGCTCCAACCTTCCACTGAATTACATAAAACTTATTTATATGAGCATCATAGGACCGACATGGACTTACGGAGTAGAGCTATGGGGCTCTACTAAACCATCGAATTCTTCTCGTGTCCAATCCTTACAATCTAAAATCCTTTGTGAAATCCTTAAAATTCCTTACTTTGTCACGAAAAAAATCATCCATGAAGACCTTAATGTTCCATATTTTACTGAATTATCTCTAACCAGGTATCAAACATTTCATAAAAAAAAAAAATCCATTCCCAATCTAACCCTCTAGTTTCTATCCTATCATCGATTCCTGATAATCCTCTGAGGGGAATAAAAAACAAGATTACCCCGAGTCCTTGTAGTTTAGAATATTTTTGTAGTGCTGTCAATGGGTAGGGTCTCTATATGTTTTATGTCCATCACATTTACTTGATGTATATAATACTGTTGTTAATATTAATAAATATATTTAGAAAAAAAAAAAAAAAAAGAAGACAGATTTTCAGTTGATTATAGTAATGCGTGCAGTTCTTCCTCACGTTGAAAATCATATTAACAACAAATTTCCTGACTATCCCTATTCTTAGAAAAATAAAAAAATGGCTATTTCGGAATGTGTGTCAGCAATTTAAAGACTATGAACAAAATTATAGTCATAGACAAGACTTGGAAATCCTGAATGGAATCCCTTTCGTGGCTGACCCCCGCAAGACAGGACCCGGGGTCAACGACAGCGAAGAGAGGTGAGGATTCAGCTGTAGATAGATAGCTCTGCCATGGATTACAGGCAGGACCGCTAACTGCCATCCTTCGTCCTCACTAGATTATAACTTGTTTTCAGCTTTAAAGTCGCTATAGAGAGGATCATAATAGTTGAGAAGCCGCTAATCCTAAACAGCAGCCTGGGGCCCGCGCCTTGCCTCCAAACCGGTTTCCTTTTCATCAGACCTACCGGCGTGGAAGTCTGTCCTTTAAATCTGAGGATGAGTTATCCGCCGAACCTGAAGAAGCTTGTCATATTACAATTAGTTCATGGATTAGCTTCCGAAGCTGAGTAATCGAAAAACCCGCCTTTCACAAAATTAAATATTTGAACCACAGTTGAACAGTGCACTTAATGATGCTGCCCTAGTCTGAAGCCTAGAATTGATTGATGTTATTTCTCAATCTTATAAATCATCACATTAACTTGATCATCATGCATCCCAGAATGTAGGCGAACAAATAGAAGACTGCTGAATAGATAGAAGACATTAACTGCTGGCGCGCCATTTTGTTTTCACAGCTAAGAAATGTTTTTTAAATATAGTATTACGATATTTTACAGAACTTAGCGTGTAATGTTTAGTTGAGTGAGGTAAATCATTTTGAATATTTGCTATATATCATCGATTACTGAGTATTATCTAGTGCAACTATTAGAAATGTTTGGATGGTTATGATGACGCAACGGGTGAACAATTTTGTTTGAATCTCGTTCTTAGATAAGATTAGATTAAAAGAAAGAACTCATGTCCATAACAACTGCTAAAAAAGGCTGTTAAAAAAAAATACTGTTAGAAATAAGAAAACAGAGAGTGAATTTTTTTGCCTTCTATGCGGCAAAAAATACATTTATCCACCGGATGAGAACTAGATCAAATATAACGTTTGCAACACAGCTGGTGACATGAAGATGGCTCTAACATTGAACATGGCATCTTTATTTGTGATAATTGTGCTAAAGACTATCATCATTTTCGTTCTTTTTTATTCACAGTTTTTTTTAAATGAAAGAAGATCTCATCTAGTTTCAGTTAAGGCCAAAATGTTGATTAGTGGTAATTCTTAGTATAACAGTTGAAATTAAGACTTTTTTTGTTGCGCACACTTACACGAAGTACTGTCACAGTTACCCCTAGGGTAGGGTAAGTTTGAATATGTTTGTTTTGCTTATTACTTATGAATATGTGATATCATTGAATAATGTTTCTTTCTTTAATTTGTTGATTAATACATATTCTATCAATTAACCTCGTTTTGTTTAATTGCATTTATGAGGCTTAAACCTTAGGTGAGGCACGCTTGCCTCTCATGACTCTTGTTTTGTGATTTCGGCAATTCATTATGACTTGTTTCCCATGAATATGCCATGGATCATTGATAGTTTATGACTGATGAGTGGACTGTATTTAAGGGGGGTTTGAATATATAATGACTCATTTTAACAATATTGAATATTTAATTGGGTTCACGACAATATAAAATGACATTTTTATGATATACAGATAAGGCAGTTTGGCTTGAATTTTAGACTCATTTTGAATATCTTGCATGATTGTTTAAGCTCTTACTTATTGCGGTGTTGACTGGCTCCTGGCCCATCATTCTCCCTGCTCAGTCTTCCTTCTGCTTCTACCAACACTTATAATGATGCAGATTGTCATTGCCTAGTAACTTCACACATAACTCTTGGCAACACGCTTTTCATGACTGAATTTCATGAGGGGCTGATTTATATATACTGGCACTTACTTGCCAACAAAATGGAGGGTCCAAAACGGTGGAGCCTCCCGATTATGATTCATAGTATTTTATTGTCAAATTAGCTTTTGTTCAAGGAAGACTTAAACAACTCTATCTACCTTAACAAACCTGATTCTCATTTTAAAGATCAGTTAATCCTGTTTATATTTATTATAATATATATATACATATATTATATATATATATATATATTATATATATATATATATATATATATAATTGATTTTTTATTCAGTGTTGTGCTTAGTACATATAGAATTCGTTCTTCGGCCGAGATCTCGGGCAGCCATCAATATTTTCGCCATATTTGGGTACCGCCGGGTGACATCCAGAATGGACTCTTTGTCATAGGATCTTCCCGTGGTTAAAATAATAGAATTAAATAATATTCTGTCTCAGCCGGGATTCGAACACAAAACCCGGAGAATACTAGACTAACGCTTTATCTACTAGAGCACGCCACTCCCATGTGTATTTCCAAGTTATAAATTTCTCTGTTGGATTGAAGTATTTTTATTATGTTATTATGAGACAATGTATTCTCCTAACAATCCTTCTCTCTATTTTCAACAGTTTCTCTAGCTTGGGAAAGCACTTAGTCTCCGTATTAACATATACTAAGTACCAGTAACTAAATTTTTAAATTTAATTTAAATGCAATGCCAATTATGAAAAAAAGCGCAGTTTGAAAAATTACCTAAAAGTTAATCACTTTCATCGTAGCGACTGCTGTTAGCAAAAAAAAAAAAAAAAAAAATATTTTATTTTTTAATATCCCTTAATTCTTATATTGAATCATCAGCAGGAATTAAAAACATCAATGGTCAAATTTTAAAATTGGTTCAGTTTATTTTTTTTTTATGTTAAGCGATTCCTCTTTTATTACATTTATTAAATTTGGTTTATTTTTTTAATAATAAACCTTCGTAATCGACCAAAAAATATTACCCTCATCAAATATTTGAGAGTAAAATCAATAAAAAAAAAATCCGTTTGTCCACCGTCGCGGCATTTCTTCGAAACTACTACACCAATAATTAAATACAAAAATACTAGGCATACAACGATGATCCTAACACCTATAGGAATTTATTTATTTATTAAGACAAACGGATTTATTTTATTTGTTATTTGGATTCTACGCATCTTGAAAAGTAAGCTCTCAAATTTTGAGGGGAGGGAGGAGGGGTTATTATTTTTTTTTTTTTTTTTTGTCGAATACAAAGGTTCATTATGGAAAATAATAATGCAAAAGAGATTAAACATTAAAATGATTAGAGTTGTGAAATAATTAATCCGTTCCAAAGTAAAAATAGTAGCGCCTGCACCACTCCATTCGATTAGTCTCTATTAGTGTCTATATCCAGAGCACTCTATATTTAGAACAAAAAGGATTGATCATCTATTTAGCAAATGAAATCATGGAAACGTACTTTTTTCAACTGAGCATAGACATCTAGATTGTGTCAATGTTTCTGACGCTAATTGCCCCTTGCAGTCCGCTTCTTATAGCAACATACAATTATAGGCGAACCTTGGCAGCAATTCCGTCCGGCGATAAGGACTCCAAGACACCTCGGATATTTACGACCAATTACCTCGATAGGTTAGAGAACTCTCCACTTCATTCAGCCTTAATTAAAAAAAAAGAAAACATATTTCTTTTTATCATTGTAAATGTTATGTGATGTATGTCACTAGGTTTCTGGTTCCAATCAGAGTTTATAGAAGCTAACAAGAGGTGCGAGCACTTGGATTTGGGGCGAATTAGGAATGAAATTTTCAAACAAATAAGGAAGCGAATATTCGGATCGATCGTATAAATCGCTGAGACAAATTGGCAACAAACGTTTTCCGTTATTCAATCCATAAATATCAATCAGACCATATTTGTTAGAATTAGAGAACCGAACGTAAATCACAAAAATATTCACCAGGAGAGGCTCCCAAATATGTCTTTTTCAATTTTGAAGTTGTTTTTTTTTTAAAGAAAAACTAGAAATAAAACCGTTAGTCTGGCAAAATATTAGTAGATATTATTATTATATATGTTTTAGTTGTAATTACAAATATTCTAGTCTTATTTTTTTTTTTAAAATGAATTAGTTACTATTAGGTGGATCTTTCACGAGTCATTAACATCTATTTCCTCATTTAATAAATCAAAATTAGAAGTAAATTTCAATGAATAAATTGTTTTATAAAAACATATTCAACAAAACTGGTATTACTAACATTAGGCGCTCAATATTCTGTCAAGAAGAGGATGCCAAATGTGTCTCACGATTTGGATGATTTTTTTTTTTTTTTTTTTAGGTGAAACTAGACTTAAAGACATTAGAATGTCAAAATATTAGCTACCCAGGAGCCTCGTAAAAAAAACAGGAATTCTGCGAGCGAAAAACACGTTTTATTTAATATATCTGATTTTAGTTAAAGTAAAAAAGATATTTTGGGTGTCAAAATTACCCTATTTCAAAGCGGTAAAAAATAGAGTAACTTTAATAATACCGACAAATCCGTTCAAACATAAAAAAAAAAAAAAAAAAACATGATTGTAATTTTCGCTTTAAAAAATGTATTTACATTAATTCTAGATAATATTAATATTTTTCTTCAACACCTAACGTCAGGGGTTACCTGTGGAATGGTGGTTAGCATAACAGCCTCCTATGCCCGGGTTCAAACTCGCTGCTTGCCCTAGGATTTTTTAATGGGAGTAAAAAATACTTAGTTATGCCGTCGTCATTCGGAGGGGACGTTAAAAGGTAGGCAAATTTCAGGACTCCCACAGTAGCATCGTCCGATTAGCCACAGCAGCATAAAGGGACGTTAAATAAATAAACAAACAAACCTAACATCATGATGTAAATTTGTACATGATTCCAGCTTTCTGCGTTATATGCGTCACGCAGGAGATATATTTAATATTGTGATAAAAATTCCACAGAACACCCTTGGATGATTTTCCAGATAAAATCTTTTAAATGAAAATTTTTAATTACCTATTTTCAAGAGTGAGGAATCTAAAGTTATGCACAGTTTTTTAAGAAAACTTACTAAAAGGACTGTTATGACGATATTATTTGGTTTTTTTGAGGGGTTTACCATGCTTAAAACTTGATATTTTAATGATTTTTTATTGTTCAGGTTGAAATAGAAATTAAGTATCAATTTTGTATCTACCTTCCCTGAAATCAGAAATGTTGAATAAAATTGCTTTTTCAAGAGCGAAATTCCCGATTTTTCTACGGGACTCCTGGGAAGCGTTGGTCTCAAATATTTGTACAATCGAATGGCTTGTTGTCTAGTTTCACATAAAAAACACATCAAAATCGGTGAGACACATTTGGTATCCTATACTTGATACACTACATATTATGTATGGTCAAACAGGGTCAATTCAAAATATATACATATATATTTTATATAAGATTATTTATTTTTTAACATGATTTGACTATATAACTATTCTTCTATATTACGTTACCTGAACAAACGTCGTTTGTGATTACATATAATAGTCTGAAGATTTCCCACTCACCTGAAAAATAGAAAAATATATATAAATTAAGAAAATACAATGTAATTTATTGTAATTATTATACAATCTAATAGAAGAAAAACAATAAAGATACATATTATCTTTAAAAGTATACCATAACATACTAAAATTATACTAAATAAAGATATAATAAATTATTTATAATTATTAAAACGGTAATTAAGTCAGAATAAATCATATAAGTAATAAATAGTACGAAGTGTATGTGCAATCAGATGTATTTTTGTACTTTTACATAAAATAGTATGATGAGGTTTTTAACTCCTTCAGGAATTAAACTAAAAAGATACATCGTTTTTGAGGACTCAAGACGCCCACTTAAACTGAGACTTTATGATTAGACCTAATTACCAAATTATGTTACGATGCAGTACGTTTGATTGTGTTTTTACTTTCACTTGCCTATATTTGAATATATAGTATTTCATAGGGAAAATATTGCGATCGTAAAATTTTTCGCGCGTTTTAATACAACGGAAATGCGCGTTTTAGAGTCTCCCAAACCCAATGACCAAGTCCCGCGAAAAGGTCTGAGTGTGTGTGTCTGGTCGTGTTTTGTGTTAAGTTCAGCGCAAAAACGAAAAGCCCTGACTGAAACTACATATTAGGATGACTATACGCCTGAGATGTTACAACATTTTCATGGAAATCATACTTTATTTCACTTTATACCACGCATTTTTACACTTTTTCAAAAACGGCCACAAAACAATTTTGAGTAAACTCGCTATATCAATGTAAAATTTGACGGAGTTTAATTTTATGTAGGTTTCTTTCTGATCGAAATAGTCTGGCAGGGCTTAAATGCCAATATATTTCTTCTGAAGTATCTTTAATTTTAAAGATTAAAAAAAAAAGTCACTTCATTCATTAGAATTGTAAATAACGCTAAAGATGCAAAGATGATAAACAATTAAAGGATAGTGCAAATATTTTTTTATGCAATTTTTGTTTGTTTTTGAACATTAAAAAAAATATAGATGTATAATATACCATTGAAAGCTAAAGATTTTAGAAAAAAAATACTATCATAAAAAAGTATAAAAGTTAACAGAAAGTGATGAAAGCACGATAAAACAAACTGATTGTCGTAGATAATAATATAATCGATTATTTAATAAAACACTATTTCTATTCAAACTTAATTTAATTATTTTTATAAAATTTATTTTAATCTCTAAACGTATTTTAAACTTCTAAAATTGATTTTAACTACGGAGGTAAGTGATTTTTTTAAGTATTTACCGTATTTAATCCTACCGTGAAATCAGCAAATTGAGAAATGCAGATCCACATTGCTATTCCGCAGGTTAAAGCACCCTTGAAGAAACAAAGACACCTTAAAGAAAGGTCTAAACTTGCCTGGAATCCGAATCCACGGGTCCGTTTCGCAGAATGCACAGTTGAGGACCAGCAACGCTGCCTTTTCTGGCGAATTCCTTTGTCCGTCCTGTAGGGTTTCGAAATAACTGAAATAGACGAAACATAGCCTAATTCTTTTTCTTTACTTTTTTTTTTAAAACAGTTTAACATTTGCGGCTTCATTAAAATTTTTTAAAATATTTCTTTAAACTAACAAATAAAACTTATAAATAGTTTATTGATAATCTATATTTATAAAAGAAAGTGCCATTTTACTCGATTTTCGGTCATCGCAGTTTCTCAAAAACGACTATGGTTGTGAGGTTGAAATATCTCTTGGACGTTCGTCTTAATGTCTAGATGTGCAATAAGGCTGGGTTTAAGAAAATTCGTCCTCTGAGGGATTTAAAAAAATATTTTTCCAAAACGTAAAAGAAAATTGATTTTCAAATAACTCAAAAACTATACGAATCCTCAAAAACTATCAGTACTCATTTGAATGACAATCAACTTTCTAATTACCTAGAAGCGAAAGCGTCTTAATCTGATCAGTAATAGCATAGATACTAAAATACATATAACAAATATATTTAGGTATATTTCATTTCATAGCCATGTTTCGTGTGTAGATTACTATCAAATTCATATGTTTCATTGTTGTTGGTTCTTTAAGATGATCAATAGGCTGAAAATGGTTTAAGTTTTGAAAAAATAATAAAACTCAGTTCTAAATCCTGAAAAAAAAAATATATATATGCGAGCTTATTCTGTTGGAAGGGTACACCCCCGAGTGGAAAAAATATGCATTTATTTCACATAAAAGTTACGATGGTATAGAATGATAATGTTTTGAAGCAAAACTGTCAGTATTAGATAATCACGGGTATGGCTACTTGCTACTGGTATGTTATTTTAGATTAAACTGAATAAAATTAATATTTGACAATCAACAATAATAATTTATTTGTCATACATAGACATAGTTAAAAGTTTAACTCACTGCTATCTTAGGTATATTTATATTTTATAACCTCGCCTAACACAGTTATTATAAAAAAACTTTCTTAATTCGCAGGAATTTAAAAAAAAAAAAGTGAAATAGTCGCGTGCAAAGCCGCGAGGGTACAGCTAGTAAACTGATAAACAAGTATAGTCTCTGAAATAAAAGGGAAAATTAACTGGTCGATATTTTACTATGAATTACTATAAACAACATTTAAAAAGAGAAGAAAACGATGAGAAATGTTACGAATTAGAAAAGGTTAAAATAAAAAGATGTGGTGCGGGCAACACAAGACTTTCACTTGCCTCAATTGCTAAAACAATCAAAGTATTATTAAATAAAGTTAGAGTTGAAAAATGTTTAATAATTATATTCAGATTCATTGGAAACGTATTTTACAGTTAAAATAATACAACATTATAAGATTCTTATGTACAATGATCAAACAAGTTTATACCCTATTCTTCAGGTTACATTGTCTTCCACAACTTTATATAACAGATATTTTTTTTCTAAAATCTTCAGCTTTCCAAAGTTATATTATATGTAAATATTACTAATTTTATGTAAAGAAAAATAAATTGCTCTCTCATCCTTTAGCTTTTAATCAAAGTCTTCCATTTTTTATATTTAGTAGTTTTTTTTATGATTTCTAATTAAATGGTATAGTTATTTTCTTTTATATCTACACAAAGCAAATTGAAAGGATGAAAATCAAAAAATCGGCACTTAAGCCATTTGTGACTACTTTAATCAGAATAAAACCTACATAACACAGCGATGTATATCAAAAATCGTTAAAGCTGTTTTTGAGAAACCTTAAAATATGTGCCTTATAATATAATATAAGATCAATCGGAACACAGATGGATTATGGATCAACTAAAGACAATTATCCGTAAAAAAATAAGAAAGAGGGCTAGATTTAAAAGAAGGAACCACCGTAAACCACACCAAACAAACTCAATATATAACTTTTATAATTAATTACGAACAACTGTTAACCAGTTACACCTCAAGTGGAGTAAGACAGCTTTCACTAACCGATTGGCGACGATTGATTCTATCTAACCGGGAACTAAAGTAGTTCAACACTTCCAGACCTACTGAATAGTCAACAGTGGTCTATCATTAGCAATTAAATAAAATGTCTTGGGTAACTGCATAAATAAAGTACCTGAGAAAGTACATAATTATGTAACAAAAAGCTTTCAGGTTAAAAAAAACCTACCATTACAACAATCTTGAGTTCAGTACAGAGTATAGATCCCTACTGTTTACCGTCCAACGGATGTGCAAAGAGATACAAGGAATGGCCTGAAACATTCAGTTTCTTCGGATTAAAATCTACACACACGAGGCCTCCTTACACCTGGGAAAATAAAATAAATAAGTATCCTGCCTCTCCTGGGATGGAACCCCGGACGCGGAGATCAGTTGCTGAGTGCCCTAGCCACTAAACTACCCTACCACCGTAAATAATTTTTTTATAAATTTCCGACTTTAGCAAATCAGTCTTTAAAAGGTTTTACAAGTTATGAGTTCTCCGTATTAATGATAGTGATTAATTCATCAGTCTCTGAGGTGAAGAACCTGGCTATGGTAGCATCAGAAAATGTGTCCACCAACACAGTTCCATTTACATCTAAATTATTCGCATACCAGTTGCCTGGTTCAAGTTAAAAACAAAACAAAAAACAGTGTATAAATAATAGTTCTTGAAAGCTAGATCAACTTAGGTATTTCTTGAGTAACAATATTACAGGAAAACTCCATGAAACCTATCGTAAACAAAAACTCAATAAGAGATAAACCATTTTTATGAATGAAAGACAAATCTATTTGTCTGAGAGTCTATACGTCTTATTCCACCCTCAGTTTGACAAAACACTATTTCTGTGTTTTGGTCAGTTGAAAATTCGCTGATTCAAGGCACTAACAAATGCCAATTAAAACAAATTAATTTAAACCTGCTTTCCAAACTTGAATCCAATAATACAATAATCGGTTTTGAGAAAAAAAAATATAATAAAGTTCACAATAATCTTTAGTAATATAGGTATACACGTTTTTTCACTTTCACCATACTCATTTAAATCCCAACAGTAAGGTATGTTTGGTATGCAATATTCGAATACGCATAATTTGATAATAAGTTTTCATATTTATACACTTTTACCCTGAGTGAATACAAGCCAAATTCTTATTCAATAAACTATTACACCACCAAACTTCACTACAACAATATTCGTTATACCATGAATTTGCACATTTTTACGATTTAAAAAAAAAGAAAAAAAAACACTAATAAAAGATTTAAATGTGATGCGCCTAAATGCCGATATTTTTTTCTCCTTCTGAAGTATCTTTGCTTAGAAAAAAAATAGCTATATCATTAGTTAGAATGATAAAAAAAAAAGTTTAAATGTATAAGTCAAGAACCATTCCAATACGCCACTTAAGGGGAAAAGAGTAATTGTTTTTAACATAAGAATAGTAATATACCCTTGAAAGATAAAAATTTTAATTTAAAAAATGTTATCTTATATAAAAAGTGGTGTAAAGCGATGAAGATGATGAAAAAAAAATGATAAACGGATGAAACTAAACGAGTTTAGATGATAATTTGTATTGTTTCATAATTTTATCTGATACACATGTTTCATCGATACTCCATATAATTATTTAAACTCTAACTTTATTCAAAATGTTATGTTGATTTTACTAACGGGGTAAGTGAATGTCGTGTGTTGCGAGCACCAGATTTTTTATATGTTCATAAATATGACAGTCAGTCTAAATGAAAGTTATTGTTGTTGTTTTTTTACTGATCGTATAAAAAGCTATTATGATTAGTTCCTCTCACTTTTCAAGGATCCCTCTTTCACAGCTCACTCACGGACTCAGGATGTTTCGAAAACCTTTCTATAATATATGCCAAATCCAGAAAAAGAAAAATCGTGATCTCGGATTAGAAAGATAAATCTGCGAAAGAGGAGGGCTCCTTTAATAGACTTTTTTTTATATGAAATCGCTTTCCCCCGGACCTCCAATATGGTCTATCTGATGGTACTTAAGCAGATTAATTCTGCAAATCAGGGAATTTCTCCAGGCTGAAGTCTGAAGGAGCCTGAGAAATAAGTTATTCTGGTTAGGATTGCCATCTTCATGGGCCACTGTAGGATTGTTATCTATAAGGCATCGAAATAAAAATTAATATAAATTATGTACTAAAATTATGTTTAGTTGATGTAATTGAGATAATTTTCTGTTTAGACAAATTAGAATACCTCAATGAGTGAAGTAAAGGCCACAGACGCAAATTCTTACGAATTCTAAAGTTGTTCTAATGTTTTGTATTATAAATTAAAATAGAAAAATAATGTTTAGTATTTATTAAGAAATGGCATATAAAATGTTCTGAGATCTGTTAAAATGCTTATCAACCGCTATTCCACACCTAGCGTTTTAGTCCACTGGCAGAACACTACATGAATCTTGGAACTCATTAGAACAAAGGTTAACAAAATTTAGGGAAGTAAGTTCTACAGGGGAGTAACCCCATCATAAACATTGAACCATTATTGATGTTAACAACACCTTTATATTAAAACTAACATAGATACAGTACAAGACGCTAACATAAATAATTTTTTTGTAAATCATTTCTTCAGTATTACGGATAAGAAAAAAATAACATACTGAAGTAATATTTAAATGAATTCATAAAATTAAAGCGTTGATTAGCATTTACTTAACTATCAACGCTACTAACTATTTGTTTCCTTTATTGCTTTTTATTTAGTTCAATTACTGTGTACTGTTTTACTGTTTCTTATAATGTGTTTTTTTTCATTAATTAGTGTATTATATAATTCAATTTTGTATTTGCATACCTTAATTTTATATCTGTATACATGAATATGTATTCCATATAGTTTTTTAGTAAAGTAAATTACTGCTTCATACTGTGTACTGTGTTACTGTTTCTTTATATTTGTATTTTTATATTCTTTAAGTATTATATTGTATCTTACCTTGTAGTGTGTTACTGTTTCCTTATAAAAAAATTGTCTTATGTTATTTAAGTATTGTATTGTATTTCACTGTGTTACTGTTTGTTATTGTACTTTTATTAAATTGCGGCAGGTGAACTCCTTTCCCACACACGGGCTCGCCTCAGTGGGATAGTGACTTCTATTTGCACTGTAAAATGTCTGTATTTTGATTAAAATAAAGAAGTTATTAAAAAAAAATCAAATAACTCCCAATAACGGGAACACTGATTGGTCGTAATAAGCAGACTATTAGGGACTAACCTCAGGCATTACACCTAACAAGACCTAACGTAGTTTAAAGAGTCCGCTTTTCTACGAATTGCGTAAAAACCCAGTAACATTCAGCCTCTCTTACAAACGAAAACGGCAAACCAAGAATGGAAACCAGAAACATATTGACTTCCAAGACACGCTAGCTATTCCAGTCATGTCACCTCTAAACTCTTGAAACAAAGAAGGAGAGAAATAGCGTGAGAGTGTTACTTGAACATGTTACTCCAGTTTAATAAGCCGTTTCATGCAATACATATTTTTACGACTGTGGGTTACTTTGCATAAGATGATGGGAACCCTCGCCCTGTTTCCACCCAGACTGACTCACACTTCCTCCGATGAGAGACACCCATCGTTCAAAAATAATGGAAAGCACCTCCCGTGACATGAAGACTTCCTTTGAAGATTGAATGCGGGATAACTAGTTCGTCCTTGCCAGTGTCGACAGCTCACCGCGAAGGAAGTTGAGCAATCCTTAGGAGTTGGTTATTAACGGCCAGCAACGTTTGTCTAAGGGTGATAATAATAGTCGTAAACAAGCACCGTTTTATCTGATTCTTGTACGCATCGTAAAGTTTACAATAATATGTAGTAACAGGATATAATTGTATAAGAATAAGTACATGTGACTTGTTAACTGCATACTTAAAAGCATATAAAAGAACGAGGCGTAACATTTTCGTTAAATAATTATTTGCGTGAAATAGCCGCTGTGAAGCAATAGTTCACCATGGAAAAAAAAAAGAAATAATGTACGACATAAAATAATACAATGTACAGGGTGTCTCATAATCGTCTCGTCATATTGTGAGAGCAGATACTAGGCTTTTTTTTTAAGGCAACAACCACAAAGGTCATGCTCGCCTTTACGACGTAAGACACACACACATATTTTTTTGGTTAAGCTATTCTAGTTTCTATTATCCTTGACAATAATTATTTTCTTTTAATTAAAAATTTCTATCTAAGATGTCTTATTAAAACGACCGTCTTTTTTTTTTCTTTTTTTTTTTTTTTTTTTAGGAACGACCGTCTTTTTTTTTTTTTTTTTTTTTTTAAAACAATTTTGATGAACCAAAATTAATGAATCATCTTTTTTCCGATAATTTAACTTTATTATCTTAATTTAATATTATGCAGCTTGAACTTTTATAGATTCTTTCTTTTTTTTTCTAACATATTTATTGATATTTACAACTGTATAATTATATACAACAAGTAAATGTGATGGATATAGTAATCTAACATGAAATACATGAAGAGATGCCACCCATCGGCAGCACTCTGAAAATATTTTAAACTAGAAGGTCTCGGGGCCATCTTCTTTTCAGACGCCTCGGAGGATTATCAGGAATCGAAGAGGATGATAGGATAGAAACTAGTGGATTAGAGTGGAAATGGAGTTTTTCATGGAATGTTTGATATCTGGTTCGGGCTAATTCAGTAACATATGGGATATTGAGGTCTTTATGGATGAGCTTATTCGTGACAAAGTAAGGAGCGTTAAGGATTTTACGAAGGATTTTGGATTGTAAGGATTGGATACGAGAAGAATTTGATGGTTTGGTAGAGCCCCATAGCTCTACTCCGTAAGTCCATATCGGTCTTATGATGGTCATATAAATAAGTCTTTTGTAAGTAAGTGGAAGATTGGAGCGTTTGTCCAGTAAGTGTTGGAGTAGTCGAAAACGTCGGGCAGTTTCTTGTCTTTTCAGTCTTGTATGGGGGTTCCAAGTCAGACGTTTGTCAAGGTGGAGTCCGAGTTATCGAATCTGTTCAACAGGGGAAAGTGGAATGTCATTAAAGGATACTGTGGGGCAGGAAGTCATTGGTTTACGGCGTAGGGTAAAGGTTATTTGGTGGGATTTGTTAGAATTAATTTTAATCCTCCATTTCTGACACCATACTTCAAGGTCTCGGATGTGGGATTGAAGAGTGTGGGAGGCAGTAAATGGATCACTATCTACCGATAACACACACGTGTCATCAGCATAAGTAGAAAGGAAAGTGTTAGGATGGGTTGGGATATCAGCTGTATAGACTGTATAAAGGACAGGCCCTAGGATGCTGCCTTGGGGAACACCAGCAGATTGAGAAAAAAGGGAGGAATAGGAGCTGTGGTGATTTATTTGGAAAGATCTATCAGCAAGGTAGGACTGTATAATAAGAAAATAAGTAGGAGGAAGAAATAGACGGAGCTTGTAAAGCAATCCTGGGTGCCAGACTCGGTCAAAGGCCTGTTCTACGTCGAGAAAGGCTCCCGTGCAGTTATAGATTCTTAAAGTGTTTAATAATGAAAAACATAAACAAAATTTAAAACACTCATAACGAAAATCGCTCAAAATCTCTAGAAATCTACCACCACATAAATTCATGAGAAGGTTTATTGTTTACTTTCCATCAATAATTACATATGGGTTCGTGCCGGTTTACGAGAATTGTTTTTTCTTTTAGCTCTTGCTTCTTTTCAAATGTTGTCCCTATAAATTCCAGTTTCTTTGTTTTAAATGTTTGTTTATACTTTATGGACGTATTATTGTATTTAATTCTCATGATTCATAAGAATAAATTCATTATGTACAAAGGGCGTGGAGGGTTTGGTTTGCTCAAGAAATCTGTAATCCTTTTATACGGTTGCTCCTATCAAAAACAGTGTCCTAAGTAAAAGTTGCTGGAAATAGGGTGTGGAATCAATTCTCGAAGTCAAATCATAGGGTCCCAATATAAAAAAAAAAAAAAAGTGTCTTCTTTGACATCCTGTACTTCAAAATTAAAATATGAATACTGATATCGATTCCTCGTTAAAACATAATGGTGGTCAACGTTTAAGCTTTTTTTCGTACGGCCAACAGTCTGGCCAAAATACTACAATGTCCAATAATTTGGTGTTTCAGCCCAGTGCGCGGCGATGGAGTGGGCCATGGGATAAACCTGGGTCAAGTCCTACACGGAGTACCAGACTTAGATTCAAGACTTTTAGACACACTAGACTTGAGTGGAAAAAAGTTTATTTGACCCATAGTCTGATTCTCAGCGGTTAGAGAGGAAAAACACATTTTGAGATTTCTGCTGTTATACATAGTTTTCCTTGAACAGAAAAAATCTCGAAATTTTATTTCCTTCCTTATCGTTGACAATAAGACTATGTAGGTCATATGAACTTTTTTGTTTTCCTTAGGTTCAGTACCGACTCCCTGAATATGTATAGCCATTTATGAGACACATATTAAGCAAAAAGCTTCATTTTGGTCCTTTTTTTTATTATAGCTTCCCCGCATCCTTGATCGGCCAATGGAGTTTATTTTTGGTCACTTATGCAGTTTATGCTTGAACATGGCAAAGCAATGTCCTGATGATGGCTCACAAGCTTGAGCCGAAACGTCGCACACTGGGCAATATGACCGATTTAGGGGGACGAAATTCAAAAACGTATCTATATTCAACCTTTGGGGTCCCAGATTACGGAAAAAAATATAAGAAAATATTATATAAACTAATTAATTTTTTGACACGATTAGAGCGCACCGTGGTCAAACATCAAATTTATTTGCTAAAATCTAAAACTCCCCTATATTTTACGTTTGAAGTCCCAGAATACTGGACAAAACAATACAAAAAATCTAATTATGACTCGGAGCTGCTAAAATCTGCTAATAGATGTATTTTATATGGTTTTGGAAATTCTGAAAATTACAGATTGTAAAATTTTTTGATTCGTAGTGTTGTATCTGAAAAATATGATGTATCACCCAAAACGCAAAAAATAGCAAAAATTCTTTGTAATATCTAAAGACTAGAAGAATTCGTAAAACAAATCCGACAAACAAATCCTTGGAGTAACTTGGGGGTTGTATAATTTTTTCGTTATTGAATAAAGGCGTACATTTACAAATTGCTAAATCAACTCTACAGGTGAGATTGCAATTTATATTCAATAACGAGTTTGGAAATATAATGCCTTACCTGTCTTAGCAATGCCCATGGTTACATAAAAGCAAAAAGATTTTGCTGTAAATACACCTTAAACAGAATAAATGACCATCGGATAAAAATAATCCCACTGTTGCTTATTAGGCACTTGTGTGAACAGGAATGATTCATTCATTTACTATTTATTTGTAAACACGGTATCATGGGAAATATTAGTATTCCCTAATAATAAAAACTAATAATAAAAAGGTGAAGCACTGGAAAATTCCAAACTTTTGACTTGACTTTTGTCCACCTAAATTGGTGATTTAGCCCACTGTGCGTCGGCAAAATTAAAAGTATTTAGAAAAAGACTGACTCCTGATTATTCCACCTATAATCTATTATATTATCTACGACAACTGTTAGTTTTATCGGATTTTCATCAATCTCCGTTAATTTAAAATATTGTGAGTATAAGGTAATATTTTTTCTGATAACTTTAGTTTTCCAACGGTATAAATGCATAACAAATTATGTTTGCTCTTTTTTTCTCTAGTTAGTTATCAAATCCGTACATATAACATATTTAGCTATTTTTAAAGCAATACTAATCAGACGATATTGTATATTTTATAAAATTTGCAAAGTTAAAGATACTTTAGAAAAATAAAATATCGGTATTTAAGCCCTGCCAGACTATTTCAATCAGAATCAAAACTACATGATATTAAAGCATATCGAATTCGCTTAAAAAGTTTGAACCTACAAGTGGCTCTTCTGCTTGGGCGACTTTGATGGAAAAGTTGCTGTAACATCTCAGGCATAGACGCCCTAAAAATACGAAATTTCTGTTTAATACTACTTATCATTTTCGTGCTAGACATACCACATACACACACGGACACACAGACATTTTTCTTGGACTTGTGTATTTTTGTAGAAAACTGAAATCCGAAAATTTTCGCGATCGCACTACTTTCCCTTGCTATATATTTCATATATAGGTAAGTGAAAGTAAAAATGTATTAAATTTGCCCATCCAGTATCAATGTTTTGCCAGAAAAATAAATAAAATGAGAGAAGTCGTTTTCCATTAAAAATGTTTTCGACACATAACTAACATTATCAAATAAGATATAAAAAAAAAAAAAAAATTGCTAATCGCGATTCTAGATGTGAGAATTAAATTTATGCCTTCCTAAAACTAAAAGTACTATTAAGAGAAGGATTTATAGTATAGTTAAAGACACATTGCTTGAAAGTGATCTGACACCCTGACCTCTATTACTACCCCACTAAGGGTAATGGGATATCAATTTTCCCAAGATGGCACTGTACTTTCCCTGGTTGCATATATAGGAATCTCATTACCTGGGTATTAAACTGTCAAGGCTATATTGTCAGTATTGTACCTTCTATAACCCTTAATGATTTCCTAGGTCATCAATGTTCTCATGTGCCAATGCACCACACATTCCTTAACTTCTACTTTCCAATTGCATAATTTTGGTTAATTATTCTCAATAACCAGCCTTTGTAACCGACCAAAAAATTACTCTCCCCGAATTCTAAATTTTGAGGGGTCACATTTCAAGATACGTATAATCCGAATAACGAATAAAAAATAAAGAAATAGTTGGTCCGTTGTTCGCAACTATTCTCCAAAACTAATGCACCACATTTTTTGAAATTCGGCACAAAAATACGAGTCCATTCAGGGATGATCCTAACATCTATACGTTAGTTTTAAAATAGCGGCCGATTGAAAATGATTTTGAGTTATTTTTTAAGATAAAAAAAAACGCGAAGAATTATAAAAGCGAAAAAAAATATTGAAATTTTACCCATAAATACGCCCATGTCTCAGTTATTTTTGAAGATAAAGAAAACATTGGGTTGGGTTTTAGGATCAAGACACAATAAAATAAAATAAAAAAAAAAAAAAAAAATTTAAATCTTGGCTATATATTGAATAGAATAGAAGGGAAAAAACGAGACAGGGTCCCTTAAGAACATGTGATATGTACAATTAAGATATACAATGTGTCTGGCCACAAGACCAAAGGATTATAATTAATTCTCATTCACAATGATATAAGAAAATAAGAATGGATTAAAGTATAAAATAAAACAAAACCGTAAAATAAATAAATAAATTCTTATAGATTAAAGTGTTGAACAAGACTAATTGAAACTGTTTAATAATAATTTAACTAAGTTAATATTACTTGTGGCTCCGCTGTATTTTTTAATAGAGAAAAAATTCTACAGCGTTTTAGAATCAATACACCCTATAGATACACCCATAGATCATTTATTTTTGAAGATAGAGAAAAATGTGTAGTTTTAGAATCAGTATAGCACGATAAACTAGAGAAGAAAAAAATGATCTACATATTGAAGTCACTAGTAAAACTAACTAACTGGACCGATTCAAACAACTAGTGAGCCCCATCACAAGAGATGAAACATAATTGAAAAATCTTCAATCCCAGACCCACTTATCAGAACCCTCTTAAAGCGCATAAGATGCAGCAGTAGAGGAAACAGAAAAGGAATCAGAAAATCAAATTCAACCAAAAGCCTTTATTTTTCAAATTCATTGGAACAAAGTAGATAGAAGTTTTTAGCGTTTTTTACTGGTGATTTCCATAAAAACTTCATATTCTTATTTTCAAATAATATTTAATAGTATTATAATATTATCTAATGATGATATTTTGAATCAATTATTAGGTCGTGAACACTTACTTGTAAGGCATTATCACCATACACACTACCAATTTTATGTACTGTCTGTGCAGCGGTACTTAAGATGAGAAATCCTGTTAAAACTGATGCATACAAGCACCTCAACTAATTCTGTTTTATAGTATATGTAAACATTATGTACCAAGTAAACATGAGTTTATTAACACAGAGAGGATTACATTGAATAAAAAAAATTTAAAAATATTTAAAAAGGCAATATATATATATATTGCTTCCTTTTTTTTTTTTTTTTTTTTTTTTTTTTTTTTTTTTTTTTTTTTTTTTTTTTTTTTTTTTTTTTTTTTTTTTTTGATGTTTTATTAATGAAAGTGATGAGAACCGATTGGAAATGTAGCAGATTAATAAAAAAGAAGAAACATGTTCGCGGACCAGTTCTGGTCAACTGGTACCTCCGCTTGCGATGGGATCAAATTAACAGATCTCAGCTGAGGCAGATCTGGAGTGGAAGTCCTAACGGTCCCTCACTACATCTCACACCTGGCCTATATATGTAGGGGTTTAGGATCAAATCTGTGAGTGCTCATTTAAGAGAAAATGTTACAGCTGGTTAGTGAAAAAGAAAAAAAAAGAACTGACATAATATTTGATCATTATATATATGATATCCACTCAGTTAAGATGTGAAAATAACTTCTTCACCCCTTCACGCGTTTCTCATTATTGAAATTATATCAGTAAATTTAATTTTTTCTTATTTATGTAAAACTGTTTTCTTGGGTATGTAAGACTGGAGCTCGAATGTATTTGGTCAAAAGGACTCTTAATTTATTTTTTATTGAACTTCAGTGAAAAACCACTGATTTTATTATTACCATATACTCCATAAAATTAAACAATAACAATTTATTTGACAGGAGTGGGGGAAGGGGTTATTGTGAGTATAGAAAAAAAGAAGACGATTATGAAAATTAACTGAATAAATCATTTAAATATTTCTTTAGATAAGGGAGCGGCGTGTTCAAGTGGATAGAGCACTAGTCCGGTTCCTGGGTTCCAATGCAGGCTAAGACAGAATATTATTTATTCTGTTAATTCAGTCAGTTCTGTTACCCATTCCTAGGGTATGGAGACCTTCTTGGGGCAGACCTAGCCTCTATTGAGTGCATGCCCCAAAAATAATTGGGGAAAAAACCAGAAGACTGAGCGTACAAGGCCTAATCACTTCATTGCACTGCCGTTGATCTAGAAGCAGTACGAATCTTCTATATGTACTGAGCCCAAGACCCTTCATGGGTTGTAGTGGTACAGGTGTTTTGTTTTTTTCTTTAGGTAATATGTACATATCCATCCATGCAATGCTACCAATACCCGTGACGTCTTAAGACGAGATAGTGCGTACTAAACAAATAAAATTAACATGATTGAAATAATTATGATCAATAAAATTTCAGAGCAATGAGAGATTTTATTTTTAATTTTGTGAATAGGAATTGAAAAATTATTCAATTATTCAAATTAAAACCAAGATAAATGATTAACGACTTTTAAAAATGGTGTTGAGATGTCATAAAATGAATCTACTCAGTTATATGCTGAATAGAATAACAAAAATCGCTTAAACAGGACAAAATGTTTTTTCACTATGGCTTTTATGCTTACAGAAGGAAATCGGTACTTTTTCTCGTAAAAGAATGAATAAAAAAATAACGATTTAGAGTTATTAAGATCTAATAAGATCAATTAAGGTTTCTGATCTAGACTTTAATTGTGTTTTTTAAAAATGGCATTTAGCCTTTGAAATAAATTGAAAAATAATTTTTATTCTGGGACATCTCGTCCTCTAAGAACAACATACAGTGAACAGAGTCCAAGCAGTCTGGCTTTATTTGAAACATAATATTTAGTCAAGTAAACTATATAAAGTTAATATAAATAAAAGAAACAAAAAAAAGAACAGATAACAACATCGATTTGGGATATGTTTATTTGGCAACTACTAATAACTAATGTATCAATTCCGATTTTTCAATACAGACCGAGCGGTTAAGTTTCCTAACGGGTCGTGGTCAATACTTTATGCAACCGCATGGAATCTCATGTTGGGGAAGTTGTGCGGTTGATTTATAGTGACCAAGCTGCATTGCACCACGGGTTATGACCAAAATGCAATTAGGAAGTAATGTTTCCTTAAATGGTTTGAATAGTTCACAATCTGTGGCATGGATTTATGCTTCGTTCGGAGGAAACGTTAAATGGAGGGGTATGATTGAAGTTGTGCCCGAAGCGGATGTGATTCTACTCATACTGCCCATCAAATAAACAAAGACCATTGGGAAAGTCGTTAAAATTGATGCTAAACGTGGATTTCGAGACATTTTATGATCTTCTTCCTCTTTATTATTTGACTTCCTTATTTGTGAGACCAATTGTCGAAAGTCTCTATAATCAACAAATGTGTATATTGATCTGCATACACCACAAAAATTATTAAAAAAAATCACAAAAGTTATTAATTAAAGTTGCAGTGTAATGTAGATGGTGTTTTATACTTTCTTTTTCTTCATTATACTTCTTTGATTGTTTTTTTTTTTTTTTTTTTGTTTTTTTTGTGGATCTTCATCTTTAGCAACTATTATTATTGTCTTGTATAGCACAAGAAGTAATTTTACTAAACAACGAATAGAAAACATTAAATTAAAAAAAAAAAAAAAAACCTTCATACTAACTTAAACCTCTGAAAAACCAAAATACTTTTTTAAAAACCGCTGCAAATAGTTACA
This sequence comes from Piezodorus guildinii, assembly GCA_023052935.1. NCBI lineage: Eukaryota > Metazoa > Arthropoda > Insecta > Hemiptera > Pentatomidae > Piezodorus > Piezodorus guildinii. The sequence continues at coordinate 32,341,384 of CM041292.1, read as the reverse complement.
CAAGAATTTATTATTTCCAAACAATTAGATTATCGTATTACAACTTATATAACTTTGTAGGCAACTTACTTATAACTATAGTAATCAAATAATCAAATAGTTTTTTTTTTGTTTTTTTTGTTGTTTTTTTATTTATTGAGATATATTACAATTTAATATAGATGTATATAGATGTATACAATTTTATGTCCACGTAATTTTGGTAATACTTATTTTGTTTTTGGAAGCCCGGTGGCTTGCGAGTTAAAATCTCAGTCCCGAGAGGTCTTTTTCAAGGATGAAAGGATACATAATAAGTAAAAACATAAATAAAAAAAAAAATCTTACTTAGAAAATAAAACTTTAATGATTTGTATTTCATATTCCAGCTAAGGCAGCTCTCATTAAGACGTTTAAGAGAAAAATATGTATTTAAGGAATTATTTAATATATAAATAAATTATTTATTATCCTTGGGCATGTCCCTTTAGAATAAATAATACAGAAAGTACAAAATGTGCTTTGGAGTCTTAAAGTATATATTTTTTTTTTTATTTATTGAGATATATTACAATTTGTTACAAAATGAACAATTGTAATATTGATAAGAGACCACATTCATACAATATATACAAAAAATAATAATAATAGTCAAATTACATAAAACAGAAATTAAATAAATTCATATATATACAATAAAATAATAATAAATAAAAAAGCAAAACAAATCAAAACAACAACCTATAAAAAGATAAATAAAAAGTTGGCAAATAAATAAACATCATACAAACAATCATAACTATATACAATATATACAACTGCTAGAGGGACCCTAGACTGAGCTTTTCCCTCCACTTGCGGAGGAAAAAGCGAAATCAAAGAGATCCCAACGCCTCTATCTCAGCCGCATCACTGGTGTGAGCCATGTGAGTTAGGGCGCTGTAGCCACAAACATACCGTACATGAGTGGAGGATCTGACCAGTGTCAGAACTCCAATATCAACTAGTAAAGATACGAATCAGCAACACTGCAATTAATATTCACGAAATCACCACTGCTTCTAGTTTAAAATTAAATATCCGCTTTTTCTTGGCCGATAACAATATATATTTTTTTCGTATAGAAATTAATTCTCTGAAAAAGGTGTTTATAAATTATTATTTTTTTACAGATTTATTTTTTATTTTTTTTGTGTTCTACGTACCTTGAAATGAAATACTTCAAATTTCAAAATAGAGGAGGTTCTTTTTCGTCGATTACAAAGATTGATTATTGAAAATAATAAACGTTCCTAATCACATAGACCAAATTATCAGCTTTTCAAAAACCTCTTTCAGTTTTAGGTAGCACTAATGTTGCAAAAATACTAGAATAACTTATAAAGAAGGTCACTGAAATATTAAACTTCAAGTCCCAGATTCAAGTGAAATTAAGTCAGGATTTTTTTTTAAATTGTTATGCATCGACCCTTTGTCTCATCTAAGTTCTCTTAAGTAGTATTCTCGGTTAGATGAAAACCTGGCAGTTAAGAATGATTCAATTCAATTCATCTTGAATAACCGTTGGCTAGAAACCAGTACGGATCCAAAGATTTACTAAATTTAACCTAAAATCTCTGTTTTGTATCGGTGCAGGTAAAGAGAGTTCGTACAATATTTTAAATAGATATTTTTTGCAAAAAAATTTTAGAATCCTAATCAGTGGAAGAAGCCTCGGACTATGAAAGGGTATTTTAAAAAGTAACATGAACCGACGAAAAGAAGGTTTCTTTCCATTATAGTCTTTCGTTTTTATACCAGCCACCAATGCAGAGGTCATAGTTTTAAAATTAAAAGGGCATAAAATTAAAGCCCACTAGAAGTTATAAATTAAAGATGTATAGATAAAATGAGAATTTTAAGCAAAATATTCCAGTTTGAATCTATCATCATGGGCATTTATACTTATTTCAATCATCGAAGGCAAAGAAACTACTGGTATACATTACACAACGTCGAGCAACAACCGTTAAGGCATTTTATTTTACATAAATTAATCATAGCTAATGTTGAGACTAAAAAACTTGAAGAGTGTTACTTGGTCATATCAGTCTAATATATGAGTAGCTACTTCAGTGAAACGGTAATAAAAACCGAATAATACTTTAAAGCCAGCGGCTTAATAAATATATATCTATATATATTTATCTTTCTCCAAAACGAGAAAAAATTCCTTCTAAATGAGGTTCTCCATACGGAGCATTCCACTTTTTTATTTCTTGGACCTTCCACGCGACTTTAATGATGTCAAGAATTCTATTTCAGCCATACAACTCCTAAACAGGACATCCACATTTTATACTCGCGTTGGTATTTGGGGCAGAAACTGAAAACAGAGGTAGCTAAAATGAAAAGCGAATTTGTAATCATCACTTTCCAACTTGGAATCTTAAATTCTCATAATAGGAGAAAGTAATTAGCACAAATCAACCAATATTTGGTAACAGTGTTTTCAGAAGACATAAACTGAATTACAATTGAACCATAAATATTACACTAATCGCCCCCAGATTATAAAATTAAATTAAAAAAACCATAGGTTTTCTTCTAAACATCGTAACAATTTTTCCTATGTTGGCCACTTTTACCAGTTTTTTTTTTGTTTTTTTTATGTTTATACAGAAAGATAACATGTTAGTACGTGCCAAGGAAGACAATGAATAGAAGCATGGGATTTTGTGGCATATATTATACATGTAGATTGGATGCCAGATTTAGTGTATAAAAGTAATGGTTTATATATCAGCGATATCTCTATTATTATTTAAATTATGTAACTAATTGGTTAACTAATTTTGTATTTTATTTTACACTTTTAATAAACATTTAAAATTTATTTTAATTAGCCCTGTGTATATGAATATATAAATATTTTATTATTATTATTATTTGTCTAGTTTGTTTTATTTGTTTTTCTAAATTATTATAATTAGGAGCTACCTGTTAATTTAATACTATTATTCATTTTCTTTGTTATTTCTTATGGGTTTTTTTTCTAAGATACTAAGTTCCAATTAAAGTTGTCTGTAATATTATTATGAAGGGACTTGTCCCAGAATAAATAAAGAATTTATTATTATTATTAATAAACAATTCAAAATTTAGATTGTATTAAGGTATGTTTTTTATTATCAATGGGTTGCATACACAGTTTGAACATTACTATGATCTTACTATGATCCGAAAACCCTCATCAAGCTGTAATCGTTATACAGAAAAATAATACTTCATATAATAAGTAGTTTTCAATTTACAAGTATTATTTATTAATTACTACTGTCTATTAATAGTTTTTTCAATAAAAAAATTATTTATTGTAAACCAGTTTTTCTTTAAGTGGACGAGTTTTCTAAAATAACAAAAATAAGCGAATACTAAAATTTTGAAAATTGCCAAGCCTGAATTCAACAAAATCCTCACTCAAACAAACTCACATTTAAGCATGAAAGTAAGTAGTTGAGAACAAGTAAATTTTTTGTAAATATGATTCCTGCTACTCATAAAATATAATCCTAATATTATTCAGTTTTTGTTTTTTTTGTTTTGTTTTGTCCTCTAATTTACAGATATACGAAACATATAGTAAGGGAAAGTATTGCGATCATGAAAATTTTTAATTCGAGTTTTTACCTCAAATACACATTTTAGGGTACCCTGAGCTTAAATGACCAAGTGGGTGGTGACTAAAATGGTTTAGGAATGTGTGGTGTCTAGCTGGAAAACGCTAAGTTTTACATAAACAGAAATTTTATATTTTATGAGGGTTGCATAACATTTTCAACGAATTCGGCGATGAATTGGCCACTTTATAACATGAATTTTGGAAGTTCATACGATCTTTCCAAAAAAGAAAATTTGATTTATATACTGTTGTAAAATTTAATGGGATTTAGTGCCTATTTTATAGGATTCATTCTGATTGAAATAGTCTGACTGGGCTTAAATACCGAAAACAAAGACAGATAGATATGCGAGATAAACGACTTTAGTAACAAAATAAAGAAGAAAAGGGAAAAAAAATCGAAAAATAAGAATAGGTGTAAAAAAGTACAATACACCGCTGAAAACTAATGAATTAAGTTTGATTGAAAAATAAAATGTTATCCCATTTACAAAGTTGCATAAGGTAATGAAGAGTTATGATCAGCGGACAATGATGGTTGTAGATAATGATTCAAATCGTCAGATATTTATCAGAAACACAGATATCCATCAAAATAAATGTAATTCTTTAATATTTTCACAACTTCTAACGTTTTTCACAAGGACTTAAATTGAAATTAACAAGGAAGGTAAGAAGAAGATGGGTTTTGCGCGTACCAGTTTTTTTATAACATCTTTTTCTATCAAGGGAGAGGCGTGGTCTAGTGGATAGAGCACAATTCTACTGTTCTCCGGTTTTTTCTAAGCTCTATGGGATTTGGGGTTGAGATATCAGAAAAATGGAGAAGGGATGAGGGACCTCTTTCACTGCGTAAGATGCATTTTAAAGAGGGGTCTGAGGACACGAAAAAGTTTTGAAATAGGGAACAAATAGAAGTCTGTTCTCGCTACTCATACTGAGTCAGGTTAAGTAAGTTATGTTTGCTCAGTCTAGTCTGAGGGTCTGTACATACACTTTCCAGTAGCCGTCCTGTTGGAGTCTGTATGTTAAACAGTGGGTTCGTGCAGTGCCGGAGACTATCAAAGAATTTTTTATGTCTCCAGGAGATGTACTCTGTCACAGTCGGAAGTTTGAAGGGGTCGTATATTTGGTCTGTCTTCGTCCTCTGTAAGTGAGTTCTCCGGGTCCTGGGTTCGAATCTATTTATTCTGCATATCAAGGGGAGAGGGGGAGGTGACCCTAAGGTATAGAGACCCTCTTGGGGTAGACTCAGCCTCTATAAAGCGAGTACCCAAAATATTGGGGAAAGACCTAGCTGCTGAGTGTGATCAAGGCCTAACCACCTTCACGTACGGCCGTTGGCCTAGAAACAGTAAGAATCTCTATATGTACTAAGCCGAATATCCTTGTTGAGGTATAGGTTTTCTTTTCTTTTCTATTATTCTATCATCCCATTTCATCCAGCTGCTATAAGCAGATTTTATATTATCTGACATTCAGTTCTAACTTTAGTCTGGCACCCAAGACTGCTGTACAAACTTCGTAAATTCCTCCCACCTACTTACCTCCTTATTATCCAGTCTTACCTCTCTGACAGATCCTTTAAAATAAATAAAAATAGTTCCTATTCGTCCATTTTTACTCAGTCTGCTGGTGTTCCTCAAGTATCCTTGAACCAATTCTTTACACAGTTTATACAGCTGATATCCCAACCCATCCTAACACCTTCCATTCTACCTATGTGGATGACACATGTGTGTTATCAGTCAACAACGATCCAACTGTTGCTTTTCAAACTCTCCAATCCCACATCAGAGACCTTGAGATATGGTGTCAGAATTGGCGAATTAAAATAAATTCCAACAAATCCCACCAAATAGCCTTTACCCTTCGTCGTAAACCTATGACATCCTGCCCCACATTATCCTTTAATAATATTCCGCTTGTTCCAGTTGAACAGATCCGCTACCTAGGACTTCTACTTGACAAACGCTTAACATGGAATCCCCATACTAGACTGAAACGACAAGAAACTCCTCGCCGCTTTCGGTTACTTCAACACTTACTAGACAGACGCTCTAACCTTCCGCTCAACTACAAAATACTCATCTACATGACTATCATAAGACCTATCTGGATTTACGGGGTTGAGCTTTGGGGCTCCACTAAACCATCAAATTCTTTACGTCTTCAATCCTTACAATCCAAAATCCTCAACGCTCCTTACTTCGTAACGAATAAGCTCATCCATAAAGACCTTAATATTCCCTATATAGGTGATTTGGCCCGAACCAGGCATCAATCCTTCCATGACAAATTCCAATCCCACTTTAACCCACTAGTTTCAATTCTAGCTTCCTCTTCCATTCCTGACAATCCTCCGAGGCGTCTGAAATGAAGATGGCCTCGAGACCTTATAGTTTAGATGACCTATTGGAGTGCTGCCAATGGGCAGTTTCTCTTCATGTCTTTTTCATGTGTTTTATCTTGCAGCTGATTTACTAGATGTATTAATCAATACAGTTGTAAATAAATAAATAATAGATAATAAAAAAAATTTCTAGCTTTAACTTTAACTGGGGTCAATGGTTTTACACTAGATCGTTCCCAATCTAGTTACTTTTTTGTCGGTATGTCGGAAATTAATAAATTCCATGAAATGAATCCCTAATATAGTCTTGTATTATGATTCTCATACTTGAATAACTCAAATGAAGCTGATACCAATGCATAAAATTACGCATAGAACGAGTTCTCAAAGCCATTTAACATCGATATTCTCGTTATTATCTTAATATGGGGAAAGTGATGCCATTAACAGAGCAAAAAAGAAATAAAAACGCAATGACGATTCAGAATGCGCAAACAGCTTTCTCGACCTTGCTCTCCTATTATCATAAGTACTCCTAAATGGAAGATAAAATGCGCATAAGCGCGGGCTCTTAAAATTCTAATACCGATTTCTTCAAGGGTTCGTGCCGGATATCGAAGACTTTGCTAATGGAGTGACGGCACATCCGCTCGGGCGAGGATGTCCTTAAGAAGTGTAGGTACGTGAGAGATGGCTGCTACAACAGCTGTCAGGATCGGGCGTCTTGGAAGTTTCACTGACACGATTAGTCGGTGTAAGGGTCGACACATGTCGCCGTGTAAGGTGTCCGAATAGTGAAGGACGTCAGCTACTCTCCTGGAGATCGGAGCTGTATCTTTCGAAACTATCCTAGTATCGCTAGAAAGGGTCTGAAGTTCATGAGGATTGTCACGTCGCTGAATGACATTGTGTAAAACCTATTTGAGCGTTGTTGCAGAAGTTGTTTCATTTTCGTCAAGCTAGCTAAACGATCATTTATTGTAAGTGGATAACATACAATTTATAAGAGTATATAAATTTAAGAATTTATAAAACTATTATTCTTCCAACGGTTCTTTACGGATGTGAAACGTGGCCGCTTACTTTGAATGATGAACAACGGCTTAAGGTTTTCGAAAATAAGGTATGGCGTAAAATATTTGGTCCGAAGAGAGATGAAGCCACTGAAGAGTTTAGAAGGTTGCACAACGCGGAATTGCGGAACTTGCATCCTGGGAATATAATTGAGCTGATTGCATCGCGGAGACTCAAATGGGCGAGTAAAGTTGTTGGGCTCGATGACGAGCGGATTCCGAGAAAGTTGGTATTTGCTGATCCGACTGGTAGGCGTCCGAAAGGTAGGCCGAAGCGGAGATGGGAGGATTGCGTTAAGGCTGATCTCGGGAGCTTGGGTTTGAATGGTGAACATTGGACGAGTCTGTGTAGGCGGAATTTGGTGGTATCGGCATCGAACCTTCGGGTTCGCTAAGCCTATTATTATTATTATTATTATATAAATTTAAGCGGGGAGCCAGCGGCTGTATGCGTGCTAATATGCCACACTAAATGCTATGAGTTCCAACCCCAGTCCCGGGTAGAAGAGGGACTTTTTCATGTATATTTTTTTAAAAATCATTTATTAAATTTACAACTAGACTTCATAATACAACAAGTAAATATGATAAAAGAAAAATGGCATGAAGACGAACTACCCTTTTCAGATGCCTTTCAATAATTAAACTGGGATTTACTCAAAAGGTCCACCGGGTATATGAGGCCCTCAAGTAACTGGTTTACACTGTACGAGTGATTCTTAGGAAGCCACCCACACTGTGCGGCCAAAGGCTTCCACGGTCTGTCGCACTTGCTGAAAAAAATTAATAGATATAAGCATTTTTTTTTTACTTTATTTTTATAGAGAGGACAGTTTGCTTTAGTGGATAGAGTCTCCCTCGGGTCCTGAGTTCGTACCCTTGAGTATGGAAATCTTATTCGAATAATCTAGCCTCTATATAATGGGTTCCCAAAAGTCATGGAAAAAATCTGGTGACTAATCTCGACATTATCGCTTCATTGCACGGTCGTTGGTACAGAAACTTTACGAATATCTACATTTCTGGATATGATCCCCTAAAAACTGGTCTTCCTCGTTCCTACAGTGTTAACTTTTTCCTAGCTACGTATTTTATTTTTTATTTTCTCATTAAACTTTTTATTCATATACATTACAATTTGTCTTAACTAGAAAGTAATATTAGTGCTATAAGATCACATTCGTACAATATAAAGAATTTTTAAATCATATTCTATAAAAAAATAATAATAGTAAACAATTGTATATAATAAAAAATATATAACTAAAATAAGCACAAGGAGTATATAATTTATATTTAATGCATAATGCACTAAGATTTTAAAGACAATGGATTTTTCTCCTTTGACACGATAAAATCCACTAAATCGACTCTTTAATAAGTATTATGCTCAAAGTAGATAGATGGATAAAAAAAAAAAAAAATTCATATTAAAACAAACATTATCACAATAAAATAACATTAATAGAACTATGGCCCTTCATTGCCAACCTGTTTAATTGTACAAATTATAAAACAGTCCAAGATAGGGAACTCACTGATTCTACCATGACTTTACAAGGCTCAAAATCAAAACAACATCAAATAACTATAAATAATTAATTATTAATTAATATTACAAATTGAAAAGGTTTTAAGTATAATTAAATTATTTTATATGTCTATTTATAAACATTTAACAATAATTTTACCGATTAACAGTTCTTCAACGTTCAGATAAATTTTTTTCAAAACAAATTTTTATAATTTCAGAAAAAATATAGACAGGAAATGAGTTTTTTTTTTTTTAATTTTATAAAATAGCGAGCATATCATATTTGAAGAAAAAAATGTATTATAGTTCAGATATAACAACTCACAAAATTTTAAATATATATGTAACATTCCTAAAACTTATTTTGGTATCATCCTAATAACATGTCCCATTATCAAAATTTATATTTTTATATAGAAACATTATCTCTGAATCAGCAGCCATTTGTACAAATTTTCATGTATAAACGTCTGTTGAGGAGTCTCTAAAAGTTTTATGTTCCGAGCAAGCGTCAAAATTGAAATAGTTTAAGTTTTAAAAGGATTTTTCTCAAAGATATTTCTACTTATTTAGTTTTCATGTTGACCCCCATAATTATATTGGAGTACTATAATGACAAAATAAAATCATTGGTAGTTTTATTGCCATGTACAAGAATGTTAGTGAGCTCTCCGCCCACACCGCTAGCGGATCTCAAGCTTCGCTCTTCGGAAAGCACTAAATCAACGCCATCTCTTATTTCCTCGTGGCACTAACTACCTTCTTGTTAAAAGAAAAAAATATTTACGCAAATTGCTTTGGCCCAATTTTCAAGATAATAGTTTGAATTTAATAACATACAAAACATTATTTTCATAGCTCATCCAAAGCTATATTGTTTAATAAATGTCTCAACGTAATATATAATAATAATAATAATTTTAAGTTTAATCTAAATGCTCGATGACGATACCGCCAACAAATCTAACATACTCCTTTCACAAATTAATACGTTATTCTACCTAACATCAAATACACTCAGTGTCAAAATGTTAGACACACTGCAAATATTGTTATCCCTGTCCATCCACCTTATCAAATCATCCATGAAACAGTATTAAAATAATCTATGACTCACCTGAAGTTGATCAGCAGCCTGCTTGTTTACATAAATATATACATTTTTTTTCTTTTAAATTAAAGTTAAAGCTCGTCAAAATGTCAGACACACTCCCTGGTAAAAATAAATAAAACTCATTTTAACGCTTCGTGGCCTTTCCACCACCATTTATTATCTCAAAAATTCTGTTTAGTAATGATTCTTACATGTTTTTTTACTTATTTATGTATACATTTATTTTATATATGTATCTATTTCATTTGTTTCTGCACTTAAAAAATTCTTAATGGTTTTTGAATTTAATTTATTCCTATTTGTAATTATTTTACTATTTTGTATCAACTATATGATCTGTCAATGATTGATACTTATTATTATTTTTTTCTCATAATATTTTCACTTGGTTAATTTTACTGTCTTAATATATGTACAATACTTATTAAAACGTTGGTTGGGAGGTAGTCAGTTTTACTACATATAGTTTATACATTATTATTCTTACTATTGTATTATATACATGTTACCCACTGTATATATTTTGTTTATTTATTGGTTTTTTTACTTATTTATGTATACATTTATTTTATATATGTATCTATTTCATTTGCTTATGCACTAACAAAATTCCTAATGGTTTTACAATTCAATTTATTCCTATTTGTAATTATTTTACTATTTTGTATCAACTATAGGATCTGTCAATGATTGTTACTTATAATTTTTCTCATAATATTTTCACTTGGTTAATTTTACTGTCTTAATATATTTACAATAATTATTAAAACGTTGGTTGGGAGGTAGTCAGTTTTACTACACATAGTTTATACATTATTATTCTTACTATTGTATTATATTGTTTTTACTTCAACAATCTTGTTAAAACATCTTCTAATACCGTTATGATGTTATTACTATTGTAGGTTTAATCTGAACACTTCCTTTTATGTTAATATTACAATTTTACTCATTGTTGTCAGATCCCGTCTAGAAATGTGGTACGTATTTTCCATTTTACCCAACCTTTTGTACGTACTTTCCTATCTACCTGCCTATATTCCATATTACCAAATTGTACCTAGTTTCCACTCGCCTACCAGACGGTACGTATCTCCACTGTACTCCATTTTTTAATGTTTTTTATTTCGTGTAATTTTTTTTCTTATATATTTGTACATTATCTTTAGTCATTATCTGGTCTGTATAGCTCTGATTAGTATACCTTTATTTCTTTACACATCTAGTTCCTTTTATGTTATAACATTGATATTTTCTAGGGCAATAGTTTTTTTTTTTTTTTAAATAGTATTTTTAATCTTATTTTAAACGTATTCTTTTTGTATCTTTTTAGCTCTGATGATGACCCACAATGAGGGTCGAAACGTTGGCAAACAATAAAATAGTTGAAACTATTCAGTTGTTTCATTTAATGAGCGCCACCCGGACTAATTCCTTCCAGTAATTTTTTACATTCAGTTGAGTTTACTCTTGATGAAAGAAATACCAAATTTCCTTTCTTTATGTAACCAATTGATGCCCAACTTCCGCACCCACCATATTATCCCGACTTGTCTCCATCAGATTACCACCTGTTCAGGAATTTAGACAAATAAAATTATCTTCTTTTCATATCGTATTTTTAATAAAAATCCTTTACTTTGAAAACGGTCATTTCATATGACACAACCCAACATAATTATCACCAAGATCGATTTGTATGATTAAAGCTGAACATATATTTTTCTAAAAGAGCCCTAAAATCCGTATTCTCCTAACTATAATAACTACAACTAATACTACATTAATTGTAAATTTAATAATAAATCATACAATTCCATAATAATTACGTATACCAAGTCGTTGGGTTATATCTCTGCGTTCCTTTTTCAAATTTGCGTGCCACGAACCTCTTCCAAATTTAATAGGTTGCACTTTTACCATTTACAATCCACAATAATAATATTATAATAATAATAAAAATGTTTATTAATATAATACATTCTTTTTCCTATAAATAAAAAATAAAAACATTCTTGCTTTGGATCACTCCGTCAGCAGAGTTGCAAATATTATAAATTGAAATAAAGAAATGAAGAAATAATTTTAATATTGCACTTAGATAAGTAAATAATTAAAATGGAATCATAACACCACATATCAAACTAATAAACAGAACAGTAAAGAAAATACCAATTATAAACGTAAATTTTAATAAACTATAGGAATTACTTATTTAAATATCGAAAGTAAAATTTTTCAACAAAATGTCTTTCTTTTTCTTTTTTTTTTTCTTCTTAATTATAATTAAATTCTTGAACTAAAAAAGCTCTATAACGTAACGCTTCTCTTAAAAATTTTACTAGGACAGTCCAGTTAGAGCCGTTTAAAAGATTAATGAATTCACTATCTGCTAACGTTGCACTATTCAAAAATTTGATTCTATATGGTTTTACTATAGGGCAGATGGCAATTAGGTGCTTAGCAAGAGCCCTAAAATCCGTATTCTCCTAACTATAATAACTACAACTAATACTCCATTAATTGTAAATTTAATAATAAATCATACAATTCCATAATAATTACGTATACCAAGTCTTTGGGTTATATCTCTGCGTTCCTTTTTCAAACTTGCGTGCCACGAACCTCTTCCAAATTTAATAGGTTGCACTTTTACCATTTACAACCCACAATAATATTCGTTCCAAATACCACTATGCTATTAAAAATCGTATATATAACATCATTATATAATCATAAAACCCTATTGGTTGTCTTCTCGAGAGAAAGGATACTTCAATGCAGAGATGCCGGTAACAATGGCATCATAATTTAACTTTCTTTTTTATTACTGCCGGCAAAAAAAGAAAAACAAATCAGAATATATACGACTCTTCCGATAAAGAACATTAGTAAATAAAAGTTTAATTAAAACTAATTATGAAAGTGAAACTTCATTAGCTGAGTCATCCTTTTACTAATCTCACATTCCTATGGAACACGCGTTAAACTTTAATATATTTTTTATTCATTTAAAAAATTAATAGTTGTATTGATTCAATACAACAAGTAAATATAATTAATTTTAAATTAAAGATTAAAACACATGATAGTCCTTTGAAGAAAAAATGGCCATCATCTTTTAAGTCGCCTCGGTGAATTGTCAGTGAGCAGGGATTTTGGAATGAAGAGAAGTATATCTACACAGGGCTAAGTCCTCAACATGTGGGATATTTAGGTCTTTATGGATGATTTTGCCAGTACCATAGTAAGGAGCAAGATGCAGGGTTTTGGATTGCAAGGATTGGATGCGAGAGGAATTTTATGGTTTGGTGGAACCCCATTGAGCAATGCCTTAGGTCCAAATAGGCCTCATAATGGTTATATAAATGAGTATTTTGTAGAAAATTGAAAGTTTTGAGCGTTTTTCGAGTAATTGTTGTTGTAATCGGCATCTACGAGCAGTTTCCAGTCATTTCAATCTTGTATGAGAATTCCATGTTAGGCGTTTGTCAAGGTGGAGTCCTCAGTACCGGATCTGCTCAACAGGAGTGAGTAAGATATCGTTAAAGGATACGTTGGGGCATGCGTATACGTAATACGTAAAGTGAAGGTAATTTAATGGGATTCATTAGAATTTATTTTAATTCTCGAGTTTTGACAATATATTTTAATGGATAATATACAGATCTATACGAATTCGGATGCAGCTACAGGATCCTTATTCACAGGTACCACACATGTGTCATTGGCGTACGTAGAAATGATAATTAGGTAGAAAGGGTGGTTGGATGGGAACATCAGCTGCATATACCGTGTACAGGATCGGACCCAGAATACTTCCTTGAGGTACACCGGCAGACTGGGTGAAAACGGATGAGTAGGAGAGATTATGGTTAACTTGGAAAGTTCTTTGATATTTTAAAATAAATAAAAAATAGTTTCGAAAATCTTCAGGCTTAAAGTTGTCAGAGCACATTTACAATACTTACGACAACAGTAGATGTAAAATGCCGGTTCTGGCGCAGGGCTTCGGTGCCGAGCTGGCCCGCTTTTTTGTGGAGCCAATCAGATTCCAGCATTTGGTCACGTGATCTATGGCGGTAGATTTGAACTTCAACCACGACCTAACCTTAACAGGGCTTCGGTCCAAGATGGCGGCGCCCATGGTTTCCCGCCAAAACTGGCCTTTATTGAACGATCGTTCGCGATCGATCTGTCGATCATGATCTATCTAATCCAACCTAACCTCATATTGTTAATTTTATTTATCGATTAAATATTCGATTTCTTTTAAAATATAAACAAAGGAACCCTGTTATCACTATAAAATACTAAATAAATAATATATATAAAACTCTGATAGTAGATAAGAATTGGGCGAGCTGGCACACCGATTCCTCCATTCCCTCCCCAACCACTCTTAACCACCTATGACGTCATCACGACCTAACCTTAACTACAATGGTTCGCGCCAACAACCCAACCTAAACCACTAGGCCACGCCCATTTTTGGCTATGTGGCTCCCAACGACATAACCTAAACCATTAAGCCACGCCCCTTTTCAGTCACCTGGCCCACAAAGATATAACCTTAACCATTCAGCTACCCACTTTTCAGTCACGTGACCCCCCTCTACATTAACCAACCAATCACAGCGCTCCATTTGAGGGTTCCTCTCGGCTAGGTCCGATGGTCTAATTGTAAAGTTTACTTTTATGAAACCTCCCTCACTGATTCATAACCTTCTCAATGTTTACATTGTCTGAAACCTCCCTTACTGTTACATAACCTTATCAATGTTTTCATTTTCTGAAACCTTTCTTATTCTCACATGGCCTTCCTATTGTTTACATTTTCTGAAACCTTCCCAATGTTTACTTTTTATGTAGCCTTCCTATTGTTAACATTTTTTAAATCTCTTTATTTACTTTTATTTTATTTCTTTTACCGATGGTAAAATTGTTGTTTACTTTCATGAAACCTCCCTAACTGTTACATAACCTTCCCAATGTTTACATTTTCCACATCCTTCCTATTGCTTACATTTTCATCAACGTTCCTATTGTTTACATTTTATGAAACCTTCCTAACTGTTACATGACCTTCCTAATGTTTACATTTATTTTAAACTTTTTAATGTTTACATCTTCTAAATTTCTTTATTTACTTTTATTTTCTATTCACATAGTCGTAGTGCACACTCACCTTCTAAAGAATCCGCAAGAGCGCAGCACCCACTCTACTTCGTAATGTGTCCACCAGAGTGCATCTCTCCGGAATTTTTTATGTTATCTTTCTAATAATATTTTATACTTTTTTTAAGTAAGTTTTTCCAGCCGCCATTTTGTTTTGAGGAAGCAACCATTGCAATAATTTAAACAGGTATGAACATGTACAAACAGGGTTGAATCATGTTTAAGCATGTTGATAAGTGAAACGTAAACATGGACTTTGAACCCTCTTAACGGCTTTAATATAAACATCGTCATAGGGCTTCTTAATCCTATACAACTTTGAACTTTGATCCTTAATCCTACAATTTAAATAGCGATAAAATGTTCCCTAATCTTAAACGTAAACATGGACTTTGAACCTTCCTGATGGCTTTAATATAAACATCGTCATAGGGCTTCTTAATCCTATACATATTTGAGCTTTGATACCTTAATCCTTTAATTTAAATAGCGATATAGGGTTCCTTAAGCTTAAACGTAAACATGGACTTTGAACCTTCTTGGTGGCTTAAATATAAACATCGTAATAGTGCTTCCTAATCCTATACAGCATTGAACTCTGATCCTTAATCCTACATTTTAAGTTGCGATAAAAAGATCCTTAAGCTTTTAAACTTTGAACGATTAACCTCTTAAGTATCAATATTGATAATGCGCTTCTTAGAATTATGGGCCGTCAATGGTTAATCCCTAATAACTTAATCGTAAACAAGCTCAATTTAAGACGTAAACATTAACTTTGTGATGAGAATTTCTTAGTGTATAAATAAACAATAATATAAAACTTTTACCTACTTCGGACGGAAATTTATTTTGTTTAAACATAATACTTTCAGCATTTTTAATTGTTTTCTCACCTTATCAGTCCATATTGTACCATTTGCAGGCATTATTTACTAATAATTAACTATTTTGCTATGGAAATGCAATTTTGCGATGTCTTCGGGACCGTTCGGCTATTCCCGGTCATCTTCGGTCTTCTACCTAACTTCGCTATAATCCGGAGTTCTATCTAAAGAAATAAACAATGATAACGTTAATTCCATCGAAACAACTTCCTTATCTTCTCTGCATCTCTTGATAAAGTATAAACAATATTATATTCTAGTAAAATAATATAGTACATCCTAAACATTTTATTCATTTTAGTTAACAGCATTATTAGTAAACAAAGTTTTGTACCTTTTTTAGTTCGGCGTTAAGCCTTAAGCCTCTTCACCACGTCAAGGTAAAGGTACATCGAAGAGGTTTTTATTATATTTATTTAATTTACAACGTGATTTTTACAATAAAAATGTGTACAAATTAAACGAAAAAATAAAGTTTATTGAAAATCAGAATTCATAAAATATAATTTCTAACACAATCAAGAATTAAATTAAATTTATGCTTATGGCGAATAAAATCATCTCTTTTTTTGGTTATGTATAATCACATTGAAATTTAATTTTTCACCTGATGGCATAAACGAAATATTTGCTGTTGAGATGGTCGGCAAGGTGCGGTAATGACTATTTAATCTTCAATAAATTAACAACACCATATACTTTATCATTTTTTTTCTTTATGTATTTGAAAGAGAAATATGAGCATCGAAATTATTCTGCAGGGTTATTCTATTCACCTCACATTCACTCACACATTCAGGTTTAGAGGCTGTTAGACCATGCCATTGACCTTCATTCAGGGTTTATAGGTGTTCAAACCGTGACAGTGACCCCTTTCATTCATGGTGAATAGATTTAAACAAATTTTTATTTACCCATACAGACAAAACCTTTGTTTGATACTCTGTACATTTCTCTTTCGAGACATTATGATAAATGCAAGGGCTGCCTTGCTGAGATGGCTTTATTAATTTAAAGACCACCAAAATATTCCAAATTCATTAGTGAACAAACATATTGCCACACCATGAACCATCATTTTTATTATTTGTTACCTTAGTTTTTTTGTTCGTTTTTTCAGCCCAAAGACAAAAATGGTAAATTCGCTTTTTGTGTCTTATTATTTCAAAAAAACTCCTTATATTATTTCAATTCATTTAAGTTATAATGACCATAGGCCAAAGTATTGATTCCGTCTACTAGTATGTGTCTTTTATCATCAAAAGGAGACAGAGAAACCTTATTTATTTCGGAACTAAAAATATTATGCAGCTTAGATTGTATCATCCTCATTGGCGTATGCATAATTTCCTTTTTAAATAATACATTTTCATAATCCTCAAAACTAATATATTGTTTTAATGAGGCTGTTTTTACGCCTTTAGCTCGCTTTTTTACATCGTTTTCTGTCATAACAGCGTACATTTTCGCTCTTAATCCCACATATTTTAAAATTATTTTTGAATTGAGCTCATCTTTAAACTTTCCTAACTTCTTTTTATTTTTATTGGAATAACATAAATGTGTTTCAGGATAGTCTGAGAAATCAAAATATTGATTCATTTTTTTCATATCTTCATAGACATCATCTGTTAAGACTCTATAGATAAAGGAATCTGTATCGGTATACATCATCTTCAAGTTTTTTCCAGTATATGTTTTCATCATTATGTCATAATGAAATTGATACATTACAGTTTTTGATAAGTCTAAAATGCACATTCCTATGTATATAGGTTTATTAAACAAGACTTTCGATTTTCCCATGTGAACAGCCACTATATTCTCATTGTAGATTGTACGGTCAATGAAATTTGGTTTAGCAGCAAGTTTCATCAACTTTTTACTGTCAGTTACTAGTTGAATATTCTGGCGGTTCCGGATATTTTCCATCGTTTTGCCGAAGACTGCATTGTTAAGCAACTTATAAAAATCTTTTTCAAAATCATTGGATGCTCCTTTCCTTAGCTCTGTATTGTATTCTATATACGATCGTAACCATGGTGCTTGTTTAAACTTTAGAACACGGTGAATTTTTTCCAAATTTAGCCCATGCTGTAGAGCTTGAATCAAATTCTTATAATGTAAGACGTAGCGATATCTTTTTCCAAAATGTGTTATTAATTTTTTCGAATTAGATTTTTCTCCTGGTGGTATCATCGCTTCAGGTAAGAACGGTAAATCATCATGGAAATGGTGAAGTTCTTGAGGATAACTGATGTCAATTTCAAATATGTAACCAATTTCGTCATCATCCTTAAGCTCGGATATGTTTATACGTTCCGGATTTTTAACCCATTCAAATCCTCCGTATGGTAAATTCATGCTCATCGCTTGTCCATAAAGATTATTAGCATCTAAATAAACTATATAACTGGATTCTTCGTATGGATTAAAATTACTCATGTACTTATTATTCGCTTCTGCATACCTGTGGGATACCTGGCACAAACCTCCTCGAATACCATGTTCTATCATTAGAATCATATCATAATCCTGTAAGAGCTCTATATTCATTTTTGTATATTTTAACATAGCGTCGAAGGTCAAACCAGGAACGGTAAAATAATGAGCTGGATCAAGTTTATGGGTCTTCATCATGACGTTTCGGAAAGATTCGAAGACGTCACAAAGTAGTAGAACATCACTTTTAACGTAAAAATCAGCATATTCACCCAAAGATTTACATTTAAAGTGTTCCCATATGTTTTGAGCATGTCTATAATCTTCTGCGCTGATATCGCTCTCATTCAATTTATTGTAAAAAGCTTCAATTGGTGGTAACTCTGTTTCATTTAACTTTTCTTCATTATCTAAATAATCGTATGGAAACACACCTTTTCTGGTAACCGATGCTAATTGCTCATCTCTATAATATTTCGATGTTTCCTTGAATTTATCCAAAGAAAGAGATTTTACAAGATAGTCCAGGCTTCTCGGCATGAATCTGTAAGAATCTATAAACCTCAGTTTCAGTTTTCCAACATGCTTTGTGAAAGATATGTATTTTTCTTCACTATTCGGTATTACCTCAACTTCTCCAGGGGTATTTCCCAACTCTCTAACTATAAAATGTGCGTCATAATTGCTCAAATTGTGCATTATGACGGGTAAAAACGAGGGATTAACGCGTTTTAAATTACAATTATTACAAGAAGCTCCTAAGTAGGTTCCAGTTAGATGGCAGTGGTCTCTAACTTTTATGTTGTTTTCTTTAAATTCGTCTTGACACATGTAGCATG
This sequence comes from Piezodorus guildinii, assembly GCA_023052935.1. Taxonomy (NCBI): domain Eukaryota; kingdom Metazoa; phylum Arthropoda; class Insecta; order Hemiptera; family Pentatomidae; genus Piezodorus; species Piezodorus guildinii. The sequence goes on along the minus strand of CM041292.1, from coordinate 32,322,324 downwards.
TTTTAGCTTCAATCCAATCTCCCTCTTCCTGAGATGAAATCCGCATCGGTTCATTTACTTTGTAAATTTCTTGAATTTTTTTAGCAATATTTGTAATACACTCTATGAAGTGAGAAGCGGCATTGGCTCCCCTATAAACGTAGGGTTGGTTTATTGGAACATCAACTCCTTCGATTCCTTTAACATATACACAAAATGATATCGGATCGTGCCTCTGATATTTAGTCGTGTTCTTTGAAAATTCGCTTATAGGAACTAATATCGATTCAAAGTCGGCATAGATCACAAACGGTACTTTGCTTTGTCGCTCCACATTTGAGAATCTGATAAAGTGATCTTTTATCGGTAGTTCTATTCTTACTGGTTTATTTTCTGAGCAATATATCTTATGTTCTTCAAGTTTCCTACAAACTTCTTTTCCAGAAACGAGGTTGAAATGTGTAAAACAGCGTTTACATATTGTTAATTTATGTTCATGCTGACTGATTTGATTCACGACCAACCTTTCAAAATTCTTTATGTAAACATAATGGGAAGTTTCATCATTAGACACGAGTAAAAGATCGCGGTGGTCTTTCAATTCTGTTTTACAGACTTTTAGAGGGTATATCTTATCTTTTTCATCGAGCCCATAGACATTGATGGAGATGTTATTTATCTTTTCAAAATTTCTTATCTCACTCAGCGAAGTTGGAAATGAAACGCAAGTAAAGTCATACACATGTTCTAAATTGTTATACTTAGTAACGCGTTGTGCATCCTTTTTCACAAATTTTGATAAAATTGAATACTTAAAACTGTACATATCATTATTCCGCACATTAATGCAAGCTTTCTTTGATTCTATAAATGGGGGGAGTGGAAGATACGTACAACCCCTTAGTGGCAAATACTTGTTAATTCTTAATCTGATCCCATCAACTCCACTCAGCTTCCATCCGCTTTTTTTAAATTGAGATTCCTCAGCTTCAGTTATGATTTTGTTAAAACTTTTATCGATAAATTTACTAAGATCGATACTTTTAAAGACACAATTGTTTCGTGTTTTAAATGCTTTATCCATCTGTTCGCCAACAGAATTTGAAAAAGTGCATTTCAATAGACAATTCACTTTTAAGGCACCATGTTCATTTAGTGAATCTCGAATTTTATACACTAAGAGGTTCTTAACGCTATCCAGAAACGAGTTAATATCCATAGAATCGGACGATCTGATGAAGAATGATGCCAATCGGTTCTGAAATGCTGTCTCATACTCAACAAGTCCCTGCTTGTCTGGTACGAGTGCTAAAATGGCATTCTTTTGTGGCTCAGATAATTTTAATTTTTTTATCAACGGTTCCTGGGTACATACACTTTCATGTCTTTTACCGTTATAAATATTTGGAAAAACACCTCCACACCTGATGCAAGTATAAGTCGAAATACCGTTACAAGATTTTTCATGTCTACGAAGGCTCTTCAAATACTCATATGTATTACCGCAAAGGTAACATTTAAACTGACTCATTTTTAAGTGTTAAATTTCAAAATTTCTGAACGGAGATAAAATTTAATAATTTATTTTATGCACACAACTTACCTTCCGTGAACAAATGGAGAAATATCTACCAGTTTAAAATTAACGGAAAAATGTCAATGGCATCAAGAAATTAGGAAATATTTTTAAACTCAGATAGCAGCAACAGCAACAAATCAATGTGTTCTCTTTGAAGTCTGAAGCTAAAATGACAGTAAATACAAATGACAAGTAACTCCTTAACTATCAGCTGTTGCTTACCCCCACCACCTCGTGTTTACCCCCACTACCTTCCATTTTACCCCCACTACCTTCAATTTTACCCCCACCACCTTCCATTTTACCCCCTCTCTCCCCCTCCCTGCCCTTGTAGTGTATCCGAGGATACCCAACTCAAGTTATGGGTATCACTCTAATTTCGGATTGAATGAGATGGTCAGAAGTGGTTAAGAGTAATCAGGGAGAGTCGGAGAGGTTCACATGTGAGGAAAAGTCGAGGTTATGTCCAATTAGAGCCGAGGTTCTAAGAAAAATTATTGGACACCTGGACTTTTCCTCACATGTGAACCTCTCCGACTCTCCCTGATATTTTCCAAATTGTTCACGGAAGGTAAGTTGTGTGCATAAAATAAATTATTAAATTTTATCTCGTCAGAATTTTGAAATTTAACACTTAAAAATGAGTCAGTTAAATGTCCTTTGCGGTAATACATTGAGTATTTGAAGAGCCTTCGTAGACATGAAAAATCTTGTAACGGTATTTCGACTTATACTTGCATCAGGTGTGGAGGTGTTTTTCCAAATATTTATAACGGTAAAAGACATGAAAGTGTATGTACCCAGGAACCGTTGATAAAAAAATTAAAATTATCTGAGCCACAAAAGAATGCCATTTTAGCACTCGTACCAGACAAGCAGGGACTTGTTGAGTATGAGACAGCATTTCAGAACCGATTGGCATCATTCTTCATCAGATCGTCCGATTCTATGGATATTAACTCGTTTCTGGATAGCGTTAAGAACCTCTTAGTGTATAAAATTCGAGATTCACTAAATGAACATGGTGCCTTAAAAGTGAATTGTCTATTGAAATGCACTTTTTCAAATTCTGTTGAAGAACAGATGGATAAAGCATTTAAAACACGAAACAATTGTGTCTTTAAAAGTATCGATCTTAGTAAATTTATCGATAAAAGTTTTAACAAAATCATAACTGAAGCTGAGGAATCTCAATTTAAAAAAAGCGGATGGAAGCTGAGTGGAGTTGATGGGATCAGATTAAGAATTAACAAGTATTTGCCACTAAGGGGTTGTACGTATCTTCCACTCCCCCCATTTATAGAATCAAAGAAAGCTTGCATTAATGTGCGGAATAATGATATGTACAGTTTTAAGTATTCAATTTTATCAAAATTTGTGAAAAAGGATGCACAACGCGTTACTAAGTATAACAATTTAGAACATGTGTATGACTTTACTTGCGTTTCATTTCCAACTTCGCTGAGTGAGATAAGAAATTTTGAAAAGGTAAATAACATCTCCATCAATGTCTATGGGCTCGATGAAAAAGATAAGATATACCCTCTAAAAGTCTGTAAAACAGAATTGAAAGACCACCGCGATCTTTTACTCGTGTCTAATGATGAAACTTCCCATTATGTTTACATAAAGAATTTTGAAAGGTTGTCGTGAATCAAATCAGTCAGCATGAACATAAATTAACAATATGTAAACGCTGTTTTACACATTTCAACCTCGTTTCTGGAAAAGAAGTTTGTAGGAAACTTGAAGAACATAAGATATATTGCTCAGAAAATAAACCAGTAAGAATAGAACTACCGATAAAAGATCACTTTATCAGATTCTCAAATGTGGAGCGACAAAGCAAAGTACCGTTTGTGATCTATGCCGACTTTGAATCGATATTAGTTCCTATAAGCGAATTTTCAAAGAACACGACTAAATATCAGAGGCACGATCCGATATCATTTTGTGTATATGTTAAAGGAATCGAAGGAGTTGATGTTCCAATAAACCAACCCTACGTTTATAGGGGAGCCAATGCCGCTTCTCACTTCATAGAGTGTATTACAAATATTGCTAAAAAAATTCAAGAAATTTACAAAGTAAATGAACCGATGCGGATTTCATCTCAGGAAGAGGGAGATTGGATTGAAGCTAAAACATGCTACATGTGTCAAGACGAATTTAAAGAAAACAACATAAAAGTTAGAGACCACTGCCATCTAACTGGAACCTACTTAGGAGCTTCTTGTAATAATTGTAATTTAAAACGCGTTAATCCCTCGTTTTTACCCGTCATAATGCACAATTTGAGCAATTATGACGCACATTTTATAGTTAGAGAGTTGGGAAATACCCCTGGAGAAGTTGAGGTAATACCGAATAGTGAAGAAAAATACATATCTTTCACAAAGCATGTTGGAAAACTGAAACTGAGGTTTATAGATTCTTACAGATTCATGCCGAGAAGCCTGGACTATCTTGTAAAATCTCTTTCTTTGGATAAATTCAAGGAAACATCGAAATATTATAGAGATGAGCAATTAGCATCGGTTACCAGAAAAGGTGTGTTTCCATACGATTATTTAGATAATGAAGAAAAGTTAAATGAAACAGAGTTACCACCAATTGAAGCTTTTTACAATAAATTGAATGAGAGCGATATCAGCGCAGAAGATTATAGACATGCTCAAAACATATGGGAACACTTTAAATGTAAATCTTTGGGTGAATATGCTGATTTTTACGTTAAAAGTGATGTTCTACTACTTTGTGACGTCTTCGAATCTTTCCGAAACGTCATGATGAAGACCCATAAACTTGATCCAGCTCATTATTTTACCGTTCCTGGTTTGACCTTCGACGCTATGTTAAAATATACAAAAATGAATATAGAGCTCTTACAGGATTATGATATGATTCTAATGATAGAACATGGTATTCGAGGAGGTTTGTGCCAGGTATCCCACAGGTATGCAGAAGCGAATAATAAGTACATGAGTAATTTTAATCCATACGAAGAATCCAGTTATATAGTTTATTTAGATGCTAATAATCTTTATGGACAAGCGATGAGCATGAATTTACCATACGGAGGATTTGAATGGGTTAAAAATCCGGAACGTATAAACATATCCGAGCTTAAGGATGATGACGAAATTGGTTACATATTTGAAATTGACATCAGTTATCCTCAAGAACTTCACCATTTCCATGATGATTTACCGTTCTTACCTGAAGCGATGATACCACCAGGAGAAAAATCTAATTCGAAAAAATTAATAACACATTTTGGAAAAAGATATCGCTACGTCTTACATTATAAGAATTTGATTCAAGCTCTACAGCATGGGCTAAATTTGGAAAAAATTCACCGTGTTCTAAAGTTTAAACAAGCACCATGGTTACGATCGTATATAGAATACAATACAGAGCTAAGGAAAGGAGCATCCAATGATTTTGAAAAAGATTTTTATAAGTTGCTTAACAATGCAGTCTTCGGCAAAACGATGGAAAATATCCGGAACCGCCAGAATATTCAACTAGTAACTGACAGTAAAAAGTTGATGAAACTTGTGCTAAACCAAATTTCATTGACCGTACAATCTACAATGAGAATATAGTGGCTGTTCACATGGGAAAATCGAAAGTCTTGTTTAATAAACCTATATACATAGGAATGTGCATTTTAGACTTATCAAAAACTGTAATGTATCAATTTCATTATGACATAATGATGAAAACATATACTGGAAAAAACTTGAAGATGATGTATACCGATACAGATTCCTTTATCTATAGAGTCTTAACAGATGATGTCTATGAAGATATGAAAAAAATGAATCAATATTTTGATTTCTCAGACTATCCTGAAACACATTTATGTTATTCCAATAAAAATAAAAAGAAGTTAGGAAAGTTTAAAGATGAGCTCAATTCAAAAATAATTTTAAAATATGTGGGATTAAGAGCGAAAATGTACGCTGTTATGACAGAAAACGATGTAAAAAAGCGAGCTAAAGGCGTAAAAACAGCCTCATTAAAACAATATATTAGTTTTGAGGATTATGAAAATGTATTATTTAAAAAGGAAATTATGCATACGCCAATGAGGATGATACAATCTAAGCTGCATAATATTTTTAGTTCCGAAATAAATAAGGTTTCTCTGTCTCCTTTTGATGATAAAAGACACATACTAGTAGACGGAATCAATACTTTGGCCTATGGTCATTATAACTTAAATGAATTGAAATAATATAAGGAGTTTTTTTGAAATAATAAGACACAAAAAGCGAATTTACCATTTTTGTCTTTGGGCTGAAAAAACGAACAAAAAACTAAGGTAACAAATAATAAAAATGATGGTTCATGGTGTGGCAATATGTTTGTTCACTAATGAATTTGGAATATTTTGGTGGTCTTTAAATTAATAAAGCCATCTCAGCAAGGCAGCCCTTGCATTTATCATAATGTCTCGAAAGAGAAATGTACAGAGTATCAAACAAAGGTTTTGTCTGTATGGGTAAATAAAAATTTGTTTAAATCTATTCACCATGAATGAAAGGGGTCACTGTCACGGTTTGAACACCTATAAACCCTGAATGAAGGTCAATGGCATGGTCTAACAGCCTCTAAACCTGAATGTGTGAGTGAATGTGAGGTGAATAGAATAACCCTGCAGAATAATTTCGATGCTCATATTTCTCTTTCAAATACATAAAGAAAAAAAATGATAAAGTATATGGTGTTGTTAATTTATTGAAGATTAAATAGTCATTACCGCACCTTGCCGACCATCTCAACAGCAAATATTTCGTTTATGCCATCAGGTGAAAAATTAAATTTCAATGTGATTATACATAACCAAAAAAGAGATGATTTTATTCGCCATAAGCATAAATTTAATTTAATTCTTGATTGTGTTAGAAATTATATTTTATGAATTCTGATTTTCAATAAACTTTATTTTTTCGTTTAATTTGTACACATTTTTATTGTAAAAATCACGTTGTAAATTAAATAAATATAATAAAAACCTCTTCGATGTACCTTTACCTTGACGTGGTGAAGAGGCTTAAGGCTTAACGCCGAACTAAAAAAGGTACAAAACTTTGTTTACTAATAATGCTGTTAACTAAAATGAATAAAATGTTTAGGATGTACTATATTATTTTACTAGAATATAATATTGTTTATACTTTATCAAGAGATGCAGAGAAGATAAGGAAGTTGTTTCGATGGAATTAACGTTATCATTGTTTATTTCTTTAGATAGAACTCCGGATTATAGCGAAGTTAGGTAGAAGACCGAAGATGACCGGGAATAGCCGAACGGTCCCGAAGACATCGCAAAATTGCATTTCCATAGCAAAATAGTTAATTATTAGTAAATAATGCCTGCAAATGGTACAATATGGACTGATAAGGTGAGAAAACAATTAAAAATGCTGAAAGTATTATGTTTAAACAAAATAAATTTCCGTCCGAAGTAGGTAAAAGTTTTATATTATTGTTTATTTATACACTAAGAAATTCTCATCACAAAGTTAATGTTTACGTTTTAAATTGAGCTTGTTTACGATTAAGTTATTAGGGATTAACCATTGACGGCCCATAATTCTAAGAAGCGCATTATCAATATTGATACTTAAGAGGTTAATCGTTCAAAGTTTAAAAGCTTAAGGATCTTTTTATCGCAACTTAAAATGTAGGATTAAGGATCAGAGTTCAATGCTGTATAGGATTAGGAAGCACTATTACGATGTTTATATTTAAGCCACCAAGAAGGTTCAAAGTCCATGTTTACGTTTAAGCTTAAGGAACCCTATATCGCTATTTAAATTAAAGGATTAAGGTATCAAAGCTCAAATATGTATAGGATTAAGAAGCCCTATGACGATGTTTATATTAAAGCCATCAGGAAGGTTCAAAGTCCATGTTTACGTTTAAGATTAGGGAACATTTTATCGCTATTTAAATTGTAGGATTAAGGATCAAAGTTCAAAGTTGTATAGGATTAAGAAGCCCTATGACGATGTTTATATTAAAGCCGTTAAGAGGGTTCAAAGTCCATGTTTACGTTTCACTTATTAACATGCTTAAACATGATTCAACCCTGTTTGTACATGTTCATACCTGTTTAAATTATTGCAATGGTTGCTTCCTCAAAACAAAATGGCGGCTGGAAAAACTTACTTAAAAAAAGTATAAAATATTATTAGAAAGATAACATAAAAAATTCCGGAGAGATGCACTCTGGTGGACACATTACGAAGTAGAGTGGGTGCTGCGCTCTTGCGGATTCTTTAGAAGGTGAGTGTGCACTACGACTATGTGAATAGAAAATAAAAGTAAATAAAGAAATTTAGAAGATTTAAACATTAAAAAGTTTAAAATAAATGTAAACATTAGGAAGGTCATGTAACAGTTAGGAAGGTTTCATAAAATGTAAACAATAGGAACGTTGATGAAAATGTAAGCAATAGGAAGGATGTGGAAAATGTAAACATTGGGAAGGTTATGTAACAGTTAGGGAGGTTTCATGAAAGTAAACAACAATTTTACCATCGGTAAAAGAAATAAAATAAAAGTAAATAAAGAGATTTAAAAAATGTTAACAATAGGAAGGCTACATAAAAAGTAAACATTGGGAAGGTTTCAGAAAATGTAAACAATAGGAAGGCCATGTGAGAATAAGAAAGGTTTCAGAAAATGAAAACATTGATAAGGTTATGTAACAGTAAGGGAGGTTTCAGACAATGTAAACATTGAGAAGGTTATGAATCAGTGAGGGAGGTTTCATAAAAGTAAACTTTACAATTAGACCATCGGACCTAGCCGAGAGGAACCCTCAAATGGAGCGCTGTGATTGGTTGGTTAATGTAGAGGGGGGTCACGTGACTGAAAAGTGGGTAGCTGAATGGTTAAGGTTATATCTTTGTGGGCCAGGTGACTGAAAAGGGGCGTGGCTTAATGGTTTAGGTTATGTCGTTGGGAGCCACATAGCCAAAAATGGGCGTGGCCTAGTGGTTTAGGTTGGGTTGTTGGCGCGAACCATTGTAGTTAAGGTTAGGTCGTGATGACGTCATAGGTGGTTAAGAGTGGTTGGGGAGGGGATGGAGGAATCGGTGTGCCAGCTCGCCCAATTCTTATCTACTATCAGAGTTTTATATATATTATTTATTTAGTATTTTATAGTGATAACAGGGTTCCTTTGTTTATATTTAAAAGAAATCGAATATTTAATCGATAAATAAAATTAACAATATGAGGTTAGGTTGGATTAGATAGATCATGATCGACAGATCGATCGCGAACGATCGTTCAATAAAGGCCAGTTTTGGCGGGAAACCATGGGCGCCGCCATCTTGGACCGAAGCCCTGTTAAGGTTAGGTCGTGGTTGAAGTTCAAATCTACCGCCATAGATCACGTGACCAAATGCTGGAATCTGATTGGCTCCACAAAAAAGTGGGCCAGCTCGGCACCGAAGCCCTGCGCCAAAACCGGCATTTTACATCTACTGACAACTTAGAGAAAAACGGTCTCTCACTATTTTCGCATATTATTATGCTATTTGAGATATTAATTTAAAAAATCGAGTTTTTTTTTTCTATACATCACCGTTTAAAGGAATTTCCATAATAAAATTCGATTAGGTATACCGGAGTTGCTATGCTAATAAACTTTCATAATGTAATTAAACATTCCATTTTTCATTTCAGATTTGCAAAATTTTAAAACAATGGCAAAGAATATTTTAATGATTCCTGCCGATTATTATGCAACACTAAAACTCAATACAATTGAAACAAAAAATAAAGAAAAACACATTATCGATGTTTATATATGATTTTGGTTAAAATAAAAAAACATTACTTACAGAATCAGTAGACGGAAGTTTTTAACATACCTGTAAACAAAAAATTAATGATAATAGAGTTAAAAATATTAATTTATTTACAAGATAAAATAATCTTATAATTATTCAGTTTTAAAAAAAAATTTCAAATTACTATTTACTACTCCAGTAAAAACAAAACAAACTATTAATGAAGATCTTACTATAATAAACAATATATTAGCCTTAAATACTAAATGACCTATGAAATAATACATTGACAATTTTTTTATTTGAGGATGTTTTTCCGCAGTTTATAATATTAATTTTATCCATAAACTATTAACCTATAAAGTAAATGGTTTCAACAATCACCTTAAATGGGAATGTTATCATAATTATTATATTCTTATAATAATAAAAATATATTCCTAAACCTATTGATAAATAAATAAATTATATATATATTAATTTGCATTATTTTAAAGTTGCCTGCCTAATAAGGTTATTTTATACTACTTGTTAAATTTTTTTTTTGTTTATTAATTTCAATATCTTTGTAACCAACCAAAGAACAACAAGACAATACCACTCTCAAAAATTGAGGCCTTACGTTTCAATATGCTTAGGACCCGATCAGTCGATCACCTCAGGAATTTATGAATACTATTTTTTTAGAAAATTACATTCTATACAGTACAAAAAAAAATATTGAAATCGCTTAGGAAATAGCAAAAATACGTATTGTACTTAGCAGTTTATATAAAAATAAATTAATAGTGTTACTTTTTTGATTAATTTATCTCTATGCATGTAAGGTAATCGCCTAATCAGCTGAAGAAATAGTTATACCCTGATTTAATAAATCGTTTTATTTTTAATAATAAATAATTAAATCATGATATAATTAAGCTGCTTGCTTATGTTACATACAAATTATTATTATAGGAAAACTACCCTAAGGGAAAACCGAAGTACGTTGTCCTCCAGCATCTATAAAATACCTAGTATGATACATCATAAGGAAAGAAGATAGCAAAAATTTTCTTATAATACTACGTCTGCTAAAGCATATTTTTTGTGCTATTTTGCTAAACCCGTCGAGTTTCTACAGTTATTTCCTGTATAAACTCGATGGGTTTAGCAAAATAGCACAAAAAAATATGCTATAGCAAACGTAGTGAGTACCTCTAATGTATAGACCAAAATAATTTTGTCAAATATTATATCTGTGACGGTCGTGAAAAACTAGATAGCTCGAGTTATATCAGAAACGAGTTAACTTCACGTATCACCCATCAGACCTTCTCCTACGTCGTGTTAAATTGGTTAAAGAAATTTCTTGGTGGAAGAAATTTCAGGTAGAAAAAAAGCTATATGTTAATAACTCTATTTCGGGTATTATGTAAAGTTTATTTTGACTTAAAACCACAGATATAATAAAAATAGGGTTTGAAAACAAAATATTTGGAAAGAATAAACCATTGTAATATATTATGAAATGCACCATAATATCGTTCTAGATATATTTTAAGTTTTAATTGAAAAGAGAAAAGTCATAGCATCACAATCCATGCATATAATGTGTAATGACACGTACTTGGCTCTTACACGTGAACACGTAACATCAGCATGGTGTGATTAGTAATATTAATTAATTGATAATCTAGTCGAATATTCATAAGTGTTGGATGAGGTAATCTTAAACGCACCGAGTAAAAATTATCTAGTATGATATTCCCCTAATTAAGAAATGGAATCCACTTTAAATAAAGGCCTACTAATAGGCAGTTACACGCTCCTTGGGCCAGTTGAAGATTTCTACCGACAGATATTAGTGGTAATGATCTCGGATGATACGGCGGCTTCTAACATGGCCGGTCTAATTGTTAGCTATCCAGTGCCTATGATAAGGTCGAGTGGCTCTGGGAAATGCTACTGTAATCTAGGAGGGTTTTAACTAATCAAACAGAGAAGGGATTTCTCCTGAGCTAAAGAAAAAAACTCAAAACCTTCAATGTTCGTCTTTTAGACAAATTATGGGCTTATAAAGAAAAAAAATAGTTGATTTTCACTTTCATCTGGCTAAATTTGCTGGATATAAAAAAATAAATATGTAATGAATAAATAGAATAACATTTTACGAATGGTGTAAATCATTAAAGGTCTCTTAAGTTTGAACAACTAATTATAGAAAATTAGTGTGGTTTATAAACCAAAATTAATCTATTTCAATAATTAGTTTGTTTTTTTTCAAAAGTTCGCATGCTTATAGGTTTGTGACTGAACCGAATTTTTAATATTTCAATAAGATTCGTCTTAGTATTTCAAAGAGGTCTCACATGACCCACTAACTAATAAAGCGATTAAAAAATACTCATTCAGTGAGTTTCTACTCCACTTGTAGAAAATATTTCCTATGATTATACCTTTATTAAATTTGATTTTAAGTTAATTTTCAGTTTCACCTGGCTAATTTGCTGAATGTATAAAGGGAAATATAATTATAATAAAATAAATAAACAGAATGACAGTTTACAAATGGTGTAAATTATTTAAAGTTTGAACAACCAATTATCGAAAAAATTGTCGAACCAATTTTGAAAAAAAATTTCTCGATACGCCAAACACAAATCTGATATATTTATTTATTTTATTTTTTTGAAATATTACAATATGTTCCATATGATCATAGTGATAACGGATTTAAATAACACCTACAAAAAAGATTGTTTTCCATCTGGTGCTCAACAACCGATTTTTACTTACCTCAGTTGTTGAAATAAATTTAAGACATTTTAATAATGTTAAAGATGAAAAAGGTTAAAGAATCATATTGAATATGGATAGATACTTGAATTCTTTAAATAACTTTTTATACCTAGTTATATCCACAACACTCACTAAGTTTTAACCACGTTTTATTACTGTCCATTATTTTTTACAACTTTGTGTATAAGATAAAAATATTAATCAAATGTTTAGCTTTTTAACCGTATATTCTGAAGGGACTTGTACCAGAATAAATAAAGAATTATTATTATTATTATGTTTTTGACCGGTTGCTTTTCTAAGGCAGCGGTAGCTTCAAAAACTAGCTTACTTACAATATTTAGCCAATATATAAACTATATTTAATGATACCATGGATCTCCTTTCCAAAGGAATCGTGTTTACCAATCCAATAGGTGGCATGCAGGGTAAGATTAAAGTAAACAAGATTCAATTAATACATTACTATAATTATTAATTTACACATATCATTATATTCACATATTGCCTAAAACTCTGATTGAGAATACTGAGGGACATTTTCTCTACTACCTTTGCCATACAATATTACAAATAACAATATACCTTTGAAACACGTAACCGGCTGGCGAAGGTGAAATCAGTCTTAGGTCCCCTTTCTCGGCATCATCCTCCAGCTGCTCTCAGAACCCCGACGGCCACTTCCTCTTCTTGTAGATGGAACCCGACTCACTCTTCCTGAGGATAAAACTTGAATAGCTCCTGGTTCGAATAAGACTGCCCTACAAATCTTCTCTCCCATCCTCGTCACCTCGGGTGAGCTGACATGGGAAGTACCCCGGTTGGCGGTACAGCCCTTGTGATCTTATTTTTATCTTTTGACCACCCTTAATATTCTTGTAGGCTGCCGCTGTAGGAAACTACCAGGGGTCTCTGGTATCCCAGACCCATGGGGAAACCGGGGTGCCTATTAGAGAATCCAAGGGGGCAAGTACACGACCTTTGTACTTTTGCCGACATAGGCTAATCAATATTTATTTAATTAATACCATAATTATACAATCCTAACTCCCCTCAGTATCCTCAATACATTATATTATATAATGCATCTATATTTCTGTTCTTATGTTCAAAAAGAAAAAGAAATAAAAACAATACTATTTCTGCTAATTTCTCATTTAGTTAGTTGTCAAACTCGTCCAACTCATATACTAATCTGTGTTATCAATACTAAGAAGTTGATATAGTTAATTTTTGAGAATTCACAAAAGTGTGAAGTACTTCGATATAGCAAGTTCTGCCAGAGTATCACAATCAGAACGAAACCTACATGATATTAAATTTTACATCGATTTAGCGAGTTTGATAAAAATCGTTTGAACCGTTTTTAAGAAAATTATAAAAAGTAACACTTTAGGTAAGCGAATTTCGGTTAAAAACTTGGTGAGAACTCAGAGACTTAAATAGTACGTTTTCGTGCTAGACTTAATATACCCCCACACCATTTCGCACGACTTGGTTATTTAAACACAGGGAAATCATAAACGTGTTAAAAAACTAAATAAAATATATTGGTAAGTGAAGATAAAAAGAAATATTAAAAAAAAAAAAAAGATAAAATATAATATCGACTTGCCTTTTAAAGGGCTCGGTAAAATTAATTTTTATTTTAATAAACTATTTTCTTGAAAGAGTTCCAATGATTTCGGTCAAATGTATTATACAAATGTACAATTAAACAGTTATTAATATCACCGAGGTCTTGCCATCATTAGAAATTGTTTGTTAAATGTTGAATCCCGAAATTTCAACTAAAGTATTTTTTGTTTTCCTCATCCAAATCCATTACAATGCTAAAGCTTGTAATAAAAAGCAGATATGCAGAGGACAATATAACTTTGGAGAGCTAGAGGTTTACAAAAACAGCTTAGCCTATGTGATTTTTGAAACTCTTTAACGCGTCTTTTTGTCATTAAAAATATTATGTAATAAAAATAATTCAGTATCAAAGACGATTATTTTTAAGTCAGAACGGGTAAGAGGTAACGGGGAATTAAAAGATTAACGGGTAATAAAAAGGGTAACGGGTAATAAAAAGATTAACATAGAGCAATGTAATAGTCTACAGTTTTGAATGTAGGATATATTCCCCAATATAGCACTTCAGCTACGGACAACGACGAAGGATTGTACCGGAACAAGAAGAAGACACGGAGGTCTATGGACATGAGGCCTCGGGAGTCGACAAAGGAACAATGACATGGGCGCCTTCCAGGCTCAAAGGAGATGCAACAAAAAGTACCTTGGAACGAATCCTCTTTGTGGGCTTCTGGGTCAGACTAACCAACTCCTGAGGGTATCTGTTAGGTCTGCTGTGGTCTACGGCTACCGACAAGTCTTATCTACTGGAGAAGGATTCAGGTCCAACAGCAATAGTTGTTTTTTTATTTATTTCCAGTAACAATTAATAGAGTAATAAAATCTTGGTAGAGAGTCTAGACCTATTAAACTTCAGGCAATAAAAGAGTCAATTGGAAACAAGGAGTTGGAATAGCTGATCGGTATGCAAGGAATTATGCGTCATATCCATTTACTTTCGGACATACTATGTATTCCACCAAGAGTTGTACCATAGTTGATAAAATATCCAACGTCTGGAAAACAACAACGGACTACCTGCTAATCAATCTTTGGAAGATATAGAAAGGTATTAGTAATACAAAATAAAAAAGACTCAATGAAGCAATTTACCTTCTATATTATCAAAATGTTGTTTAAGTGTTAGTCACTTGAGTATTGCAGGTACTATATACTCTTCCCCGTGTCTGAAATGTGCAGTTTCTGTTTGTGTGGACCCTTTTCTAATGAATAATCGATAAGAAGTCATAAATATATATTTAAAAATCTAGTGCCCGCACAACACGAATGACACTTACCTTTGTTATTAAAATTAATTTAAGAGCTCTTAAATAAACTTTTATTTCACTTTATTTATTGATTTGCACCTGTCAGCAGTATGTGACAATCAGCAAATAGGATAGAATAATAAACAAAATAATGACATGTCAGGCATGAGGAAGGGCAGTACCCAGCAGCACGTCTCCTCGGCAGGTTGTTTTACGTATGGTGTCCAACATATTTTAAATTATTTAAGTCTTTATTTTATGTCAGAGTGTTAATAAGGCTATCATTATATAATTAGGGGCCATTTGGAGTGTTCATAGCTTGAGTGAAGTAAGCGAGCTCTTGGAGAAGGCTCAAAAGGGGCTGGATTAGATTATTCAACCCCTTATTATTTGTGAAATTTGGGATTAATTTTCACCTGAAGACGACTTCTGAGGTATTTCCCTCCTCACACCCGAGCCTGTTAAATAAACTGAAATTGAAAACAAATTAAAGAATTATTTTGAATTTCGATGGACATATGTGTTCCAGATTATATAATCTGACAATAGAAATTATAACCTACAATAATCATTAAAGTTTATTCCTTCCTCATCTTCCTCTATTCCATTTTAATGCTTTGTATGTAAGATAAAATTTTTTCTTGAAACCTGTACCTTTTTAACGGTATATTATACATCTATATATATATATATATATATATATATATATATATATATATATATATATATATATATATATATATATAATATATATATATATAAAATACGAATCTTCAATGTATAGTTCAATCCGAATGAAACCTACATAATATTAAATCTTACAATATTACATTTTACATAGATTTAGCAAATTAATTAAAAATCGTTAGATTCATTTAGAAAAACGATCTTCTGGTTTGCCAATTTATATGAAAAAGTTGCTTTAACATCTCGGGGGAATGGTTATCTTAAATATGAACTTCCAGTTTCGTAGGACTCTACCTTTTCGTGATAGCTCAAACACACAGATCTTTTCGCGTGATTTGCTTATTTGGACTCAATGGACCCTAAAACGTGTATTTTCGTTTAAAAACTTGAATTCGAAAATTTCCAGGATCGGAATACTTTCCCTTAATCAAATATTTCGTGTATAGGTAAGCGAACTTAACAAGTTATTAATATGATTATTTCCCTTATACCTTATGATTTCCCTATTTTCAGAACCCTCATCTATTGCCAACGAGCCTTATTTCTTGTATTTTATAATATTTCAGGCAAAAATCCAAAATATTGCGATATATTAATCAAAGTTCCTATAAATTCTTTTATATACTGCAACAAAAGTAAGTTTCCCTTGTGACAGTGAGTTTAATATTAATAAAAATAGTCTGGTGCGCGCACCACACGACTCACTTACCTCCGTTGATGAAATCAATTAAAGAATTTTTAGATACAGTTAGAGAAGAAAAAGTAAAAGCATTATTTACATTGAGTTTGAAAAGAAATATGTATTTTATTAAATAATCTATTATACCATTATCTACAGCAATTAGATCGCTGTATTCCCTTTTCATTACTTTCCATACCCTTTTACAACTTTGTGTATAAAGATCATTTCAAACATCATTAGCTTTCCAACGGTATATTATACGCAAATAATTTTATACGTATAATAATACGTCTATATTACTAATTTCATATCTAAGAAAGAAAAAAATTATACAAATATGTTTGCTATTTTTTTTTTTTTAGTTCTATTTCAAATTTCTTCAACTTATATATCTACTGTTTTTATCAACATTGGCAAGATGATATAGATCATTTTTTCTACAAAATTAAATGTGCATTAGAGGAATATCTATATTTAAGATATGCAATGTCTGTTTTATAAAACCTATAGTTTTTGAGATAGTCTTTTGCGACACAAACACTGATTTTTTGCGCTATTTGGTCATTTGGACTCAAGGGACACTAAAACGTATATTTCCGTTGAAAATTGGAATTCAAAATTTTTTACGATCGCAATACTTTCGATTACTATACATTTCATATGTGACAGTAATAATATATCTAGTAATATATAATGAACCACTGAGTAAAATGGATGGAGTAAACTGGATATAATGGAATGCCTCCTCACCCAGCGCAGCGGCAGAGTTGTCCTATGATTATGATGATTAGAATTACACAAGTATAACGTGCACAAACATAAGTTCTCACGCTTGCGGTTGTATTAGGTGCAATTATCAAATGTATTGGTTGGCATTATCAAATGCAATGACACGAAGAGATTTCTTCGACTACTCTAATGCCACTATTAATCGATGAAGGAATGAGGAGTTGCTAGAAATCTTCACTTATCGTCTACTTTCGCTGGCGACCGTGAACCAGCGTTTCATGCGTCGCTACCGGCCGTAATTAGGAGTTCTCGGCCGACGACACTCGCCGAAAAGGAGAGAGTGTGGGAGCAGTGTCTAGAACATTCTCCAAGTGTGTATTCTCCGATAATACGCACATCCATGATGGACTCTCTTAATTAAGGTCCCGAATAATTCGGCCATCTTTGAATCTTAAGCGAAGAGAGATCGATGCTCTATTTGTGTAAACGCGAAATTATAAACGTTATAAAAGCTTCAGTGAAAGTGCATGGGCGACTTTTTGGAAAGGTTAATTCGGAGCTAGCTGAATATTTTCGAGAAGTCTAGATAAATGTAATCTAAATAAGATTATACAGCGTGAAACACTAACACTGCCTACACGCCTTTTGAAATGCTAGCAATCGCTGGAAACTCAGCCGGTTACAGGTGATTGTGGGAAAGTAACTTTTAATTATTCTTTTTTTTTTTTCTGGTACAAGTCCATTTATAATAATATTACCGTAAATAAAAGGTGGACTCTAGAGTCTTAAAGTTTAATGACAATAAATAAAAGAATTAAATAATCAAAATGAAGAAATAAAAAAAAAAAATCAAGAGACAAAGAATGTTAAAATCCAATAATGATGTTCAATACAAAAACATAATAATAAAAAATGAAAAATATACGGTATGGATATGAAAAGAAATTTACAATACCTCAGAACTTTTTAAAATACAACATATTAAATTTAAAAATAAAACAAAATATACTGCTTGCATATAAAAGGAAATTTATAATATCTCGGAAGATTTTTAAATAGAATACATTAAATTAAAAAAAAAAAGTTTATCTTTTGGTAGATAGGCTACATACTTCACATCTCCAGATCAGCCTCGAATTGATTTTCGAAAATATACATCTTGACAGAAAAAATATTAACCATTTTTTAACGCATTTGAACAAACGAAGAAATGGGCTTTTACTATTTTTACACATTTTTTTTTTTTAGAAAAACAAATAAAGTAATTAAGCTATTTTTCTCACAACACAAAATCACATGGGAGTAAAAATTCCTGTGCAATGTCAGGTGCTCTATCCTAATAAAACCTGGATAGGAAAATTTTTCAACGCCTACTGCAGCATATTCCGATTAGTCACAGTAGCATTAAGTGACGATATATAATTAAAGAAACTTTTTTTTTCTCATATTAAATAAATTAAAAAAACTATAAAATAATTTGTAAAATCCATAAATGAGATTTCAAATGTATCTAAGGGTGAAAGTGTGTACGGCAACCATTTTGAAATTAAACTTTTTTATAATAAACATTCACAATGATATGCAAAAACCAAATTTATATAATGTAAAACTGTTATCAGACTTATAAACTATGCTTGCCTAGCCTCCAGTCTTGCAAATTACAAGTCTTTCAAAATAGATGTTAAAGAGTAATTTATATTTTTGCACCCTACACCACAATAATAAATAATAATGAACAATTATAAAATAATTTATACAATAACAAACGCTAGTAATTTTCCACAAAATGCCAACTGAATGGCGTTATACTTTTAAAACGATATTCTTTAATGATATGCTAGGTAGTTATACTAAATTAACACCAAAATATAGACATAAGAGAACCAATCATATATTATTATAAAAATTATTGAATATTTAGCCTTATTTTATGATTTTAATAATGTCCTCTTTTTTATTATCATTATTTTTTCTAAGTTGTTCTACTTTTTTTTTTTTTTTTTTTTTTTTTTTTTTGCACTAATTGGCCATATAGGACCACATGAATATCATTCTGTCTTCTTCACATATTTCATCTTTCTTTTTCTTCAATATTCTTTCATCTTCCTGGACTGTTCCTCCCGCTCTTTCTTTGTCCATTTTCTCCCCTGTTTCTTTGTTTTTCCTGTAAGAACCCCAACTTCTTTTATTTTCTTCCCGAAAAGCTCTCTATCTAAGCAGTCTATTTTCTTGATTTTTAACCTATCGAGCTCCTCTGTTATTTGCTTCGCATAACCATCCATATTCTTATAGCCTAGATCTTTTTCAAATATCTGTTTGTTCAGCCTCTGATTGTTCATTCTTACCATATGGCCATAAAGCCTCAGTCTCCTAGTTCTGATGGCTACTTCAAGGTTTTCATAATTTTTATATATTTCTTCATTGGATTTTAGCCTGTAGCTCTCTTGTGTTATTTTGGGTCCATGAAGCCTCCTAAGAATTTTTCTCTCAATCTTGAGAAATTTCTCAAGACTCGGAAGGCATTTCCATACCATACAATATTGTTGGTCTTACTGCTTTACAGTAGTGCCTTATTTTTGCATTGGAGGATAAAATTGTCTTACTGTACATGCTTCTAGTTGCAAAGTACAGCATTTCTAGTTAAGCTAATCTTTCATCTAGGCCTGCTTTATCTATCCCGTTGTTGCATATTATCAACCTTAGCTATTTGAACTTTTTGGACACTTTTATTTGTCCTTAATTTGTGTTCAAAATTTTCTTGTCATAACTTGCATTTGTTGTCATCATCTCTTTCTTATATATTTATTATATATACATTTTTTTATATATATTTTTACCAATAATAAAAAATTCGATAAAAAAATTAGGTATAGATAATATTTAGTGTGCTGTAAAGGAGAATCTCCTCAATGTATCCCCTCAAAAAAAAACTATAACATTATGATTGAAAAACTATTAAAACTCTTTAACAAATAAAACGTTATATAAACAACTAGTTTATATTATGTGAACGAATCTACAATGTGAAAATTATACACAATACAGTTGTAAATACAGTACGATCCAATGCATTTATAGTGCGGAATTGAATATCCACTTAGTATTGTCAATGGATTTCTCCGGTCCAATCTATCAAAGCTACGATTTCACCTCTAACGAGTATTCTTGGAGCAGCTACGAGGAAAGGTCATAAATATCATATCGGCAGAAATAGAACGATGAAGCTGTTGCCATAAGAGAAACTGTGGACCCCTTAATTGAAAATCGAACCCCAATGAAGAAGTTATTAACTGTTTGTAAAAACTAAATATACCATTGATGTTTTATTGATTAGGAATGAAAAAGTAATCAAACAACGACAAATGGTTAGCCTAAAAAGCTTCTTACCAAATTACGATAGATTTAAACAAAAATCTATTTTTGTAATAATTTAATGACCTCATCCTTTACCAAATTTAATTTCAACGGTAAAATTTCTAAAAATCTGGTACGAACACACACAACTTTCACTGACCTCACATCTTAAAACTAACTTCTAATACATAAATTTAAAGTAAAAAAATACAGTAATGTTATTTAGTAGGAAAAATTAACTTTAGGTTAAATAATAGGACGATAGAAATAATTGTCTTCAATGGTTACATAAGTTTTTGATTTAAATATTTTCCAATCCAAAGATTACTAGTGATATTTTATAAATATACATCACTATTTTCTCGTCGTACCTTTTCAACCTTAAGCGACTGTATTCCTTAGTCACCTATTCCCGCTTGAAACCCGAAAACTCCTCGTTACCTCTCTAATATTTCCCCACTTCGACTATTGCTGTACGGTATACGGTGGTGTGTCTGGGGACCTCGAGGTAAAAATAAAACGCTTATTTAATTGCTTTGTTCATTCATCTTCGGGGTCTCTAGATACACCTCTGTATCCCAAATTGAGTTGAAGTGGCTTAACCCTTCCAATCGTCGCAAGTATTTCCTTGCGTCATTCCTTTACCAAGTAATCCAATCCCGCCGTCCATCATACATTTTTGACCTCCTACAATTCAAATTCCCTCCGTCCCGTTATACCCCCAGGCTTATTATGGAGATATTCGACAGATCCTTTCTTATCCGGTCCTCAATCCTATGGAATTCTATCCCTCCTACCACCCGTCACTCCAATTCTCTTCCTACCTTCAAATCACGTATATTCGATCACTTTATGAGCACCTAGGCTCAATAGAATTGTAAATAAGCTTTTTTATATATTATTTTTATTTATTTTTTTTTTTTCTCATTGAAAAATGTCTATTTTATACCAGCAATTATTAACTTGTTTGTATTCAATTAATTTACTCTAAGACTCTTAAGCCCTTTTGTACATTCTGTATAATTTATTATAAAGGGAATAAAAATAAAAATTTATTTATTATTATTTTTTTTATTTATGAAAAAAAAAATTAAACTTAAAAAGTTTTGTACGGTTTTCTCCTTTCCGTTGGTTATCTTATAGTAATACGGCATTTGTTTTTAAAAAATCTTTAAAATTAAATTTAACACAATCTTCATAACTCTTTTAACAGCCTTTCGCGAATCACAAATTGAACCATAATTGCATCAAATATTGTATGAAACGTTTCTAAATAGGTTGAGAAAAATCAACTAGAAAAAACCCATCCATAAAATCATTAGTTTGGTATTATCTTTGATAACGTGATTCGCCACTAGAAAGTTGCATAGTTGTGAAGGACGCTAGCTATTTATGGAACTATATTTAGTGAAGATAGTTATAGTGCAAAGGAATCGTTAGCGACTTGTTATCTCACCGCAGAGTCAATATGAGTTACCTTGAGCGACCTTGCCTTGATGTCACAGCCTACGTGTTATTTGTCAACCTCTGGCGTTGAATGGTATGCTTTGACGTTCAAGGTTCTGTTTCATTTAAAATACATTGACAACAATGAATGAATAGTAATAATAATTATTCTGGAGAAGTTCATTCCTATTGAAGTCAACAAAACACTTAATTAAGTTAAGAACTTAATTTATTTGTGCCAACCGTTTCGGCCAAACTTTTAGGTCTTCTTTAAGGCTTATAGGTATGAGTGATTTCAATTTTCTTACTTTGTATACTTTTATTGATTTTAATAATATTTTTTATTATTTTATTGATGTGTAAATATGATTATTATATGAATGCTGTATTTCATCACTATTCTTGATTATCAAATTAGGATAGGTTGTAATATTACTCGAAAAAAATTGTTTCTCTTTTTTAGGTCTATAAAAAAAAGATAACAACCAGTTCTGGAGAGCAATATATAAAAAGAAACCAATAATAAAATAAAAATTATGGACTCATTAAAGAGAAATTATAATAAGTTATGGGAGAGAAAATTACAAAGATGATAAGGAAAAGAAATTATACTAAGAATTATAAACAAAATGTAATAGAAATTATACTGATAATTAGAAACAAAATAAAATAATAGTTGTAATATTAATAATAATTAAAACAAAAGAGACAAGATAATGTTTAAGAATCTTATTAAAATAAATCATTAATAATGTTATGAAAAATGTTTTTATAAATATGACATATAAAAGTTCAAAATTCTCATAAAGTGGGAATATAACAATATGAAATACAGTGAATAAGTATGTATTATCCTCTCCGTAAAAAAAAAAAAAAAAAATATATTTGGAAAGTTGGATGTTAGGCGTGGATAACTAAAAATGTGAGACATTTAAATCCAATATAAAATACGTACCGATTGAAGGCAGGAGATCACAGCAATGACTAAATTAACAAATTATCGACTATTTTTGAAAAGCATGCAGCAGAAAGTTTTATAATAAACTAGCTGTTGCTCGCGACTTTGTCTGCGTCAATTTCCGTTATCATGATTGCTATTAAAAGAATATATTGGGTTGTCCGGAAAGTTGGTAGAGATATTTGGGCAAAATTAAAATTGATAACAGCTTAAAATGTATTCATTTAATCAACAAAATAGTTATCACCGTTAGCGATTGTCCTTTTCCAATGGCTTGCAAGGTCCATTATCCCTTTTTTTCTAACTATCACTGTCCTTACTCCTGAAGAACTATAAAAAGACCGTTTTGACGTCATCTTCTAAAGTTTAGGATTTCCCTAGTAGAAAATTTTCGAGGGAACGGAAAATATAAAAATCCGAAGGAGCAATGTCAGGAGAGTACGGCGGGTGAGGTAATGACAACCCAATATTTTAAAGTACTTCTGCGTAAATGATATTTTTGGTTTTATTTTCTTGTGGCAAAATATGTAAATGATTTTCTCCGCAACCGATCTTGACGTAAATCGATTCCTACGTGTTTAAATATTGTCCATGTGATTTATTAATTGTTTCGGAAAAAGATAACTTAACGGGAAATTGAATTATTTTAAAATTAAAAAGTAAATCATTTGGAATCATTGGGATGCGAGGTTAATTTCTCTCGTTTTTTCCTAGATTTTCAACTGATTCTTCGCTCCTATTGGTTTCAGCGTGATGTTATATTCAACAAACAAACTCTCCAGCTTTATAATATTAGTATAGATATGATTTTTTAAAATAAAATACACCCCAAAGTCTGTTTCTTTTTATCTTTCTTAATTTTTAAAGTAACTTCATGCTCCTGGGCTTAATCGGACGATGATACAGTGGGAGTTAAAGATTTTGCCTATCCAAGTTTAACAAGGATATGGATCTTTAACGAGTACCTGATATCGCACAGGCCGCCTTTTTACCAACCCTCCGAAGAGATATTTAACTCCCATCGAAAATCCTACGGCCATCTGCTAGGCTTCAACCCGCGACATTGGGAATATAAGTCATATTATGCTATCTCAGCAATTACATTTCAGGTGACCCCTAATTTATCGCTATTTTAGAATTCCAAAAGCTTTCGTCATCTCAAGGTCAAACCTATTCATTTTCTAATTATATTAGGGTTCCAGTTTATACAGCTGATATCCCATCCCATCCTAGCACTTTCCTTTCTACCTATGCTGATGACACTTGTGTGTTATCAGTCAATAACGATCCAACTATTGCCTTCCAAACTCTTCAATCACACATCAAAGACCTTTAAGTATGGTGTCAGAATTGGAGAATAAAAATAAATTTCAATAAATCCCACTAAATCACCTTTACCCTTCGTCGTAAACCTATGACAACCTGCCCAACAGTATCCTTCAATAACACTCCTCTTGTCCCGGTTGAACAGATCCGATACCTAGGACTGCACCTGGACAAACGTCTTACTTGGAACCCTCATACAAGACTGAAAAGACAAGAAACTGCCCGACGTTTTCGACTACTTCAACAGTTACTGGACAAACGCTCTAACCTTCCACTTAAGTACAATAGGCTCATCTACATGACTATCATCAGAGCGATATGGACTTACGGAGTAGAGATTTGGGGCTCTACTAAATCATCGAATTCTTCCCGTATCCAAATCTTGCAATCAAAAATCCTTCGAAAAATCCTTAATGCTCTTTATTTTGTCACAAATAAACTCATCCATAAAGACCTTCATGTTCCCTATGTTGCTGACTTCGCGCGAACCAGGTACCACTCCTTTCATGACAAACTCCATTCCCACTCTAATCCACTTGTTTCAATCCTTGCTTCCTCTACAATCCCTGATAACCCTCCGAGGCGTCTGAAAAGAAGATGGCCCCGTGACCTTCTAGTTTAACATAGTCTTTGGAGAGCTGCCAATGGGTAGTGTCCCTACATGTGAATCCATGACATTTGTATGTTGTATCTTATTTACTCGATGTATATCATTATACAGTTGGAAATAGCAATAAATCTATTTTTTTTAAATATTAGTGTTCATTTAAATATTAATTTCTGTTATGTATCACAGACCGAAAATTTGCCGACAATTTTCTCATAAAAGATTAAAAGGAGAATATTTTTGGTAGCATAACATTTACCAGTAAGACCTAGCAAGGAAAAAGTTACCAATGTACACTTACTTAGATGATTAAAAATAAATTTTCTTAAAAGAATAATCCTTGTTTTTTCAACAATCCGACCCTTTTTTTTTTTTTTTTTTTTTTTTTTTTTTTTTTTTTTTTTTTTTTTTTTTTTTTTTTTTTTTTTTTTACCTCTGTAAAGACCGAGAAAACAAAATTAGCCCTAATAATTAGAGCTTATAAATTTCAAATGTATAAAAATAAAAAAACGTTCTTCTCAGCCCGGTATTTTTTAATACTTCTGCCGACGATTTTCACATAATATTATATTTCTTGAACTGTATCATACATTTTCCTGATCCAGTTAGATAATGTATGTGATTATTTAAACTTGGAAATATCGGATAAGAAGATAATGAGTTCTTCACAGCCCCCAAGTACCATTATTAGGTCACTTTCTGTACTGTGATATCATGCGGAGGGTTTAGAAATCGATAATAACCTCAAAATAACCAGACTTTTATATTCTAAGGTGAAAATAAATACGAACGAAAGCCTCCAACGGTGTTACGTCATCAGAGGTCTCGTAAAGTAATGTGTGACTACGGCAAAAAAGAATACGAATTTTTAATTTAATAATGCAAATCTCTAAAATGTTCGATCATGGAAAAACTCTATTTAGTCTTACAAAACAAATTATATATTGATCTTTTAATCTATCAATTAATGATTTCTTTCTATCTATAAGAAATAAGTAAAACGAGATTTTCACCTTGCTTGTAAAAAAATCATTTTGAAAAATTAGAAGTTTTTATTACATTACACGCAGTTTATTAGCAAAGCAATGAGAAAAACTCCATGGTTCGGAAACAATCTAACCACATTAATAAAACAACAAGTTATTGTATTAAATTGATACTGAATTCAGAAAAAAATAGACCTGGTTGCAGTTCTAAAAAAGAATTAGCCTAAACTTTTTATTGTTTTGTAAACGCTTCAACCAAAAATGTTAGTTCTCCATCAGGGCTCCAAAGGGGCGCAAAAAGTCTATATTTTTTTTAGCTGCCTTTCTTTAAGGGATCTTAACGACGATATAAAATATGGGTCGAAACGTTAATAAATTTACAATATTCCATTGGTTTTCTTCCTTTAATCTTCACAAGTTCTAATTTTCTCCAGAATATCCAGATGGGCAACTAATCATACTCATTATATCTAATTTGTTATAAATAAAATAAATGCTATACAACCCGAAGGTCGGAATGATAAATATTCGCTTAACATTAACAGCAAAAACTACAAAAAATGAAAAATCAACGATTCTGATTTCATTTCCTTTGATCTCTTTTTCGGTTCTTTTATTATTAACAAGATATTATATTCTTTAAGTATATTTAATATGTATATTCGACTGTTGAAATCAGGAGCCAGTCTAGAAAACAACATATTCATTTTGTCGAATTTTTGGCTCAAACTTCGTCAGGGCAGTAATGAGTCATGTAAAGCGTAAACTGCATGATGGCACTCATGTTTGAGCCGATATGTCAGAAAAATGATTATTAAACACTCTTTACTGGACTGAATTCCCATGATTTCCACCAGTTAATCTTTGAGTGTATTAATAGTCGATTTCAACTTGAGGTATACTTAAAATGGACAGATTAATGTGGTATTTTCAAACCTCACCTAAATTTCCGCTATTTTAAAATGCTATAAGTTAGTGAACATATGGGGTTTGAAATCAAGAAAAAAAAAACCGTTTATTATAACTGAAATATAATGGCACCTACTATCAACCTTGAAGATATCATGGCCGAAATAAAAATGAATACGAAGACGACTACATCTATTATACAGGACCTCATTCAGATAAAAGAAGCAGTCTCGCAAATATTTGAAGAACTTCAAGCCGGCAAAATTAAACATGCTATGCTGGAAAAAAATGTTTCAAGACAGGAAGAACAAATAAATAGTCTAAGAAGAGAATTAATCAAAAATAATGCAATTATATATTGTTCACGCTATATGTTATGGCCTGATGAGGTTTCATGACTGTTTCATGAAAAAAAAAAGGAAAACTGTATAATTTTTATGATATTCATCAATAGATCATTTTGTGTTAATCTATATTTTTTTATGTGTTTAAAAAAAAGTTATTTTAAATATAATTAAAAGTTTTGAATAGAAGAGAAAGAAAAAGAATACGTCTACAGGGTAGATGAGCCTTAGACCCGAGTCTGCTCTTACTTAGTACGTTTGCAAACGAAGTTTCTTCTTCTCATCATTCCCCTTGGAACTTGGAAAAGCCGCCCTGCGGTCATTCAACATACCTATGAACTTCGTCCAAGCCGCCCTGCGGAGATTTTCTACAATACGCAACTGGAGTTTTTTCACGTGAATATAGCTTACTTATTAATGGAACATTTAATTTCTTAATTTTTTTTCAAGAAACTGTTTAATTTTGATAACTATTTTTTTTTTACATCTTTAAGCATTAATTAAGTTAAGTTTGTTTCTTCTATTTTTACAATATTTTAATTAGGTTTATTTTGTTTCCTACATTTTCTTAAAGCTGTTTAATTATAATTAGGTTAATTGTTTTCTTATATAAATTTATTAGGTTAATTTGTTTCTTATCATGTTTATATGTATGTCAGTGTATTAAATGTATTGTGATTCGTCGTTTGCGTTCATTATTTTAAATCTATACAGTCCACTAATTTATTTCAATAGAACCACCCTCAATTTCGAGTTGTCACTTGGAAGTACTATTCTTTCACGGATAGCCCAGCGTATACATATATATAATACCAGAACCTAAGGAGCAGCCTGAAGACACCTATAAAACAGCACAAGACTTATTTAATAGTACAGAGGAAAATCTATCTGTGAAGGAGATCGCCTATTGTCGCAGGCTGGGGCGGGGGCAGGCCCCTAGGCCCTTCCTTATATCATTTGTCACTCACAGGGACAAAATGAATTTTTTCGAAAAGAGGGATAAGCTGTAATGATTTAAAATTCTCGATTGCTCATGACCGAACATTTCTAGATAGAAAAAGAAGAAAAGAATTATATGGGGCATTGAAAAATGTTAAAAAAATAGATGAAAACTCTGTAATAGTTAAAAGTAAAATTAAATTCAAAGGTAACTTTTACACTTTAGATGAACTACAACCTGTAATTAACCCTCTAGATTTTCAATTCTTCAATGAAGCACCTGATGAAGGAAGTACACGTGAAAGAAAAGCAAAAGAAAAATTGGAACCTTTTCGCTTTCGGCAAAGAACACTCAGCAAATGATAACATCTTACGCTCGACACAGTCACCGGTTCAAATAACTCAGGAAATATCTGGCGAAGACTCTACCTCGGAATACGTATCCTACAATATCGCATTCTGGAACGCCCATAGCATCAATAATTATCTTTCTACAACGCCACAATATACATCAACAACAATATTTTGTTTATATGAAACCTGGCAAACTACTGATAAAATAAACATTCTATCTAGAATTCGAGACTTCACATGTAATCTATTTTTTATTTATTTTTTTTTTTTAATTTGTTTGTAGTACTTATTTTATTTTTTTCAACAAGATGTATTATTATTTTAAAAACATATAAATTTTTATTTTTTCTCTACTATATATATAAATATATTTTTATTTTATCTCTACTATATTGCAGAAAAAAAAGAAGGTTAATTTATTTATATAAGTATACTAATTTATTTTATAAGTATACTAATTAATTTATTTATTTTTTCTTTTGCTTTATTTTTTTTTTTTTAAGATGTATTATTATTTTGAAATCATATGTATTTTTATTTGTATTTTATCTCTACTATATTGGAAAAGAAAAATAAATAAAAAATAAAAAACTGTTTATTCATCCTTATCAATATATTTATTTATTTATCTTTTTAAACAGATGTATTATTATTTTAAAGTCATATGTATTTTATTTTATTTTTCAAAAAGATGTATTATTATTTCATTAACATATGTATCTTTTTTCTATTAATTTTATCTCTACTATATTGGTAGAAAAAAAAAAGGAAGAGGGAAAAATAAAAAAACTGTTGATTTATCTTTATAAAAATATGAATATAATTAAAAAAATGTATTGTGAATAGCCAAGCCAGGCTCTATTTGTAAGGTAAATACCCCAAATACAAATGAAATCTATTCTATTCTATAACTTAAATACATGTATGGTTGAAAAAAAAAGAAGGCAAAAGAAATTCTTCTCAAAAGAACTTAAATAGTGAATTGTAGTGTTACTCGACTCAACTAATCATTATTTAAAAAAAAATCACACACACACTCAAATATATATATATACATACATGTGTGTGTTCGTATGTGAGTGTGTGTTTATGTGCGGACATATAATGAGTGACTTTAGGAAACTAGCGATCGAATATGGCAGCCATATTATGGCTACTTTCATTTATTTTTTTCTTTCTTCAACTCCTCATTTGTACACGTTCACAACTTCTATTTTTTGACTCTCTATTAAAGTACTAGAAACCGGAATAATCTAGTCATTGTTGAGCAACTTTTCAGATAATGACATTAAATACGTCAATTTGCTTAATGCTTTCTTAATGCCCTTTCTTTGGAACTTCGCCTCTCTATCATCAAGAATAATTGAGATGAAATTTACTAGAAACCTGAGGGTTCATCGCTGATTTTCAGTCTGTCTGGGAATCGTTTATTTATTACAGAGAATTTCCAAGAGTGTTCTTTTTTTATTCGTGAGTTAAGTAATGTCTTTATAACACATATTTAAAAATGAAAAAAGTAATTCTATGACGGTTCCAAACCATCGGCCCCTTAAATTTCTGGCAGCCCTGGAAGTTTTTATTTACTTTTGAATACGTCCAGTTATTATACATATTTATATACAAGGTTTTATCGTGCGTCATCTGATTCTTAAATATTTACCTTGTTGGAAATGTATGTAAATAGAAAAAAACAAATCTTAATTGCTTAATCAAAGCTATCACAAACAATACGCTAGTTTCCAATTTTAAGGTGTAAGATTATATAGTTTTATTTCTTTCTGATCGTTATTTCTTTTCTTCCCTAAAAGATGATATAAGTAAAGCAAAAGTGTTTTGTTGATCATTTATAAATCAAGTATATAAAATTAAATTAAAGGCTCTTAGGAGAAATAAAAATAAGTGAAATATAAGCCCAGTAACACTATAATTAATCCGTGTTAAATATTGACGATTTTTAGACCAATTTAGTTTTACAACATTATACAGGGGTCACATATGGTTTAGTGGCTAGCATAACAGCCTTCTATGTCCCTCCAAAAAACTCACGTGTGACGCCGTCCTGCGGTGAGGAAAAGTATGGTCTTGAGCCGGTATGTAGTTTGGCACTCGTTAATAATTATTAAATCAGGATATGAAAGATTCGGGACTCCTTGTGTAGCGTAGTTCGATTAGTGTCAGTAAAAAAGTTACGTTTAATGAATTGACAAACAAACAACTTTATAGCCTGATCGAAATTAGTGTGAGGAATTCACATACCTTAAATGTATAATGTTAAATGAGAGGATTTGATTATACGGGCACAAAAGACCCCAAAACGTGTATTTTCATTAAACAATTTTCACGCGTTACTATGCTTTCCCTAACTATATTTTTCATGTACAGGTAACTGATGGTAAAATTTGTTTAGACCTTCATCCAAACATCTTTTTTTCTTTCTTCTAGTGCCTTTCAGCATGGAGTTAAATTAGTCCGACCCAGGATCTCCATCTCTCTCTGTCTCATGCAATAATCTTCATCTCCTAGAATGTCTTAAGTCTCGCTAGCCCCAATTTGGAAATATAGACATTGTCGACAATCCTAGGTCGTCCTCTAGGTCTAGTGCCTACTGGTCTAGCCTCCATAAATTTGTTTGGGTCACAATCAGAGCTCATCCTACCACATTCCCGTACCATCCGAACTGTCCAAAGACTTAATTAAGAACTTTCCGTGATTACTATTTGTTTTGATATACAGGTTACTGTTCGTAAAATTTATTCAGACTATCCTCTACAGAAGTTAATCCTAATAAAAATAAAATATTAAGACCAGCCAATACGCACTCCTCATAAGCCGAATCCACAGATTTCCTAAGAAACGACATGATCATCAGAACGGAAAATCTATCTATAATGTTAACCAATCGATCTTTTAAATCCAGTTATCTGAGATACTAGACAAGTTGCATTCGATGCAAAATCTAATAAGCGGGCGATAAACCGTTGCTTTGCTCAACGCAATGGCGGCACAACTCACGATTTACTTATTAAGCTCAAAGTAGTGCATTGTAAACATATCTGATCCCTCTATCTATCATTTCTATCAGAAATTGGTACTTTCGAAAGCCTCTTTGATAGATGTTATTTCGGTTTTTTAGTGAAAGAAGCCAATTATTTCTGACGGAGATCGGAAATGATAGTAGTAATAAACTGGGTAATAATTGACAATATCGCAGCCAGCCAAGTTACCCAACTTGCTTTGGGACTGCCTTTCTGTATTTCAACAATTTTCATAAATATAGGAAATCAATAGTAAAGTCGATTTTATTTTGCTTATTTACTTACCTAGCATGCTTTAAAAAAAACTGACCAAGCAACCCGTTATAATTTATAATTTCCGACCTTCAGATACAGGTAATAATTGTTCCTTAGAGCAAACCCACCAAGTGAATATTCCTTATGTATTATTACTGAAATCAATGCATCACAGATACATTTTTAATTAAATTTATTAAAATAGATTAAACATTTTGTATGTTACACTATGTATACTACATTTTAATGTACAAATTATTTATTTCACTAGTAAAATAAACTAAAACAGTAATGGTATACAGCGAATTTTCCGTCAATATGATTTTATGCCAAGATATTCAGTAATATGTATCAATTCTTTATATCAAGTTATTTAGAGCACGAGTAGTATTCAATTAATGAACCAACGAAATCTTCCTAAAAGTTTAACATTTTTTGTCTCTCTTACGAATGAATTCTCCATAGTTGCATGAATTGGGTCGGTAAAGCCCTTTCGGTTTTCAGGTTGAAATAAAATTCAATGCATTATAGACATAAATTTTATCTTAATTTGCAGCATATTGACAATCAATTAAAATGACTATTACCCATCTTTCCACTAACTGCATGATGCCATGTTCAAAGAATGTCTGGAATTTATTATTAGAAAACTGATCCAAGTGGTTTTTGATGTTCTTTTTATTTTACAATTTCTTTCCATTCATGAAGTTCTGTAGAGACTGGAATAGGAGGTAGTCACTTGGAGCTTGGGTCTTGCAAATAGGTAGGGTGGGGTAAAAGGTCCAATCCTTGGTGGTCTTGGTGAAGCCCTGTTACGATTCGCCTGTTCTGACCCTTTATTGTTAAATGATTGATCCAATTTTATTAATTGAGAGCAGTACAGAGTTGAGTCAATTGTTTGTCCTGATGGCAATAGTTCATAGTGAATAAAATCCTTGAAATCCTCCCATATGAAAAGCATTATCTTTCTTAGATGCAATCTGGGTTTTGATATTCTTCTGTGAGAATTACTACTTGGTCCCCAAGATTTTCTACGGACAACATTATCGTAAAATATAATAGGTGGGCGGGATGTTAACGCCACTTATACCAGTATATTTAGCTTTTATAAATTCCTCACATACTTTGGACAAATGCTATTATCAAGTATTCATTGATCAGGATAATAACAGAAAAACATATGGTTTTATATAACTGTTGGAACAGATATGATAAAAACTTAGCAAAACATAAATCAACTTCAAGAAAAACGGTCCTACGAATCAGCTCAGCTTTCAGGCACAGCGTAAGGAGATCCTAAGGACCGTTTTTCTTGAAGTTGATTTATGTTTTGCAGAACGATGATTGAAGAAATAAATAAATGAATATGGTAAAAGAGATAATAGGTAAACAAGGAAAAAACAGGTTAAAGGTAAACGTGTTATATATTAACAAAATAGGTAACAGTTAATAACCACACACTGCAAGTTTTTATCATATCTGTTCCAACAGTTATATAAAACCATATGTTTTTCTGTTATTATGCTGATCAATGAATACTTGATAATAGCATTTGTCCAAAGTATGTGAGGAATTTATAAAAGCTAAATATACTGGTATAAGTGGCGTTAACATCCACTTTTCATGTCCTATTATTAACCTTTTATTAAAATATAAATATTTAATTTGTGTAATAAAAGCCTAATTTATTTAGAACTGGCTTCTACCTTCTATACCGAGGAAATATTTTTTTTTGGATCATAACTTTACCAAATCAGAAACTCCCATACCCTCCATCCATTCACCCTCCATCTCACCCCCATTCCTTAAATTTAAATCCTCAGTCCACTCTCTTAAAACAAGATCCCGCCGTTCCGACCTTTAATCCGACCACGCATAGAACTAAATCTTTTGATCACTCCTTTTAAATACGCTCTGCAACATTCTGGAATTCCCTACCTACTCATATACGCCATGCTTCTTCCCTTCTCTCATTCAAATCCCAACATCTTTTGGCATCCCAAATAGATGTACAACAAATCTGAATCTGCAACTGACTTTCAATGCATTTTTTTTTTTTTTTCATAATTTCCTCAAGCCTATTAGCCTTTAAGGGATTTCTTTTACTTCTTTCCTTTTGTTTTTGTGTGTGTTTATTATCCATATTTTGTACAATTTTGTCAAAGTCCCAGAATATTTTTTTTTAATAATTATTTAATTAATTTGTGGTGTCAGCATGTGTGGTTGCTAAGAAGATATAACCTCCATGTTTTGGTGTTACAGATACCTTTTGTTTTGTTTTTTTTAATGGTGGTTCAATTCACTGTTGTGTCAACACATGCTAAGGAGATATAATCCACACGTTTATGTATTACAGATATTTTTGGAGGTTATACCTCCATAGCAACCACATGTGTTGACGTCACAAATTTAATTTTCGAAATTATTACTCTAAGAATACTACTTAACGAAGAAAAAAATCTGTAGATAATTACCTGTTAGTGATTAAGTAATTTTACTCATAAAGAAACTTAAAATATCGGAATGTCTGTTGCTGGTTACTTTTAAATATCATATGATTAATAATGTTGGAATACAGATGAAAGATCTCGACAGTAGTTAGGCTTATGGAGAGATAAAGGACGGCAGAAAAGCTCTAAGCAGGGAGTACCGTTACCACAAAATACACTTCCGTTAAGATCTTCTACCGGGAGGTAGTATGCTACCCGTCTCCTACTGATATGATGTCAACATAACACAAGTTGCTATATATTTCATGCATTTATTGATAACTACTAATTCAAAGATAATTAATAATTCTGTAAATGTTTTGTAAGGTTAAAATCTATGAGACCTACGCTGACAGTGTAGTGGATGGACGCTGCACTAGAGAAGATACGGCATTGCAAGGGAAGATTCATCAGATACAATGATGAAGGTGACTAAACAATTATTAAACAATTTTGAGCTGAAAAAATGTTAAAAGATTATTGTGGAGAAGGTAATTCGGTTCGTACTCATCAGAACACATAATTAAGTAGAAACATAATTTATGAAATACTAGCTTAATAAGGCAGTAATAATAATTAATAGAAACATTAAATTAAGTTTTTACTTAATTAATTAGTTTGATTACTGCACCCCGAATTATCTTCTCCTTAACACTACATATATTCCGCCTTTTTCACACCGTTAAAGGATTACATTGAGATTCGTTAGGAAGATGTGTTTCAGATAAAACAATAGTACAATAGAATTAATTACCTACAACAATCACTTAGTTTTATCCTCTTTTCATGTCAATTACCGTACACAACTTTGTATATAAGATAACATTTTTTTCTAAAATCTTTACCTTCTCAACACTTTATTAAGTATACACATTAATTGTCTTATGTACACAAAAAATAAAATACTGAAGGAATTAGTCCGGGTGGCGGTCATTAAATGAAACAACTGAATAGTTTCAACTATTTTATTGTTTGCCAACGTTTCGACCCCCATTGTGGGTCATCATCAGGGCGTCTGGTAGGTGAGGTAAATTATATCCACAATGATGAAAAGAACACGGGAACTCACCTACCAGACGCCCTGATGATGACCCACAATGGGGGTCGAAACGTTGGCAAACAATAAAATAGTTGAAACTATTCAGTTGTTTCATTTAATGACCGCCACCCGGACTAATTCCTTCAGTAATTCTCAACGGTCAACTAATTATATCCACAATGATGAAAAGAACACGGGAACTCACCTACCAGACGCCCTGATGATGACCCACAATGGGGGTCGAAACGTTGGCAAACAATAAAATAGTTGAAACTATTCAGTTGTTTCATTTAATGACCGCCACCCGGACTAATTCCTTCAGTAATTCTCAACGGTCAACTAATTATATCCACAAAAAATAAAATAAAATAAATTAAGCAGACAAAAATATTTGGGATCTTTGATCCTCTAATTGATTACCGAATTCGTTCAACTTGTATATTTACCTGCTTTTTATCAATTCTAACAAGGTAAAATAGTTATTTCTTTCTAATCTACAAAATTAAAGGTAAATTTAAAGAAGGTTTCAATTATCGACATTTGAGCGATGCCGGACTATTTCAATCTGAACAAAACTATATAATTTTAATGTTCATTAAATTTTTACATCGGAAAAGAGAGTTTAATAAGAAAATTGATATCCGTTATTGAAAAAATCACTAACAAATGCAAAACGCATCAATAGTGGCTCTTCTGGTTTGCCGATTTTCTTGAAACAGTTGCTATGACACCTCAGGCATATTTGCTACGAAAATATGAAATTTCAGTTTTATATAAGTTTTTATTTTCTATCTGGACATACAATACACACACACACATATACATTTTAACGGGTCTTGGTCCTTAGGTCGACACAGAGGTCCGTAAAACATATATTTCCAATAGAAACTCGAATTTGAAAATTTTCAAGATCCCAATACATTCGCTTACAATATATTTTATATACACATAGGTAAGTAAAAGTAAAAATTCTATTTAGTTTTAATATTTGATAAATTTCTTTTTTATTTTAGTTTGATTATTCCTTAATTAGTTTATTCTTATTTTATTAACCTTTTGCTCCCGGCACCGTTTCGCACGCTAACTACCAGTAACTCGATACTGGTAAAACTTTGCGAAAACGTACACACTGGAAACGTGATAATACGTGAAAAACTTTAAAAACAAGTGATGTATTGAAGTATAATATTTTTTTATATGTATTATTGGTCTTTGGAGAATAAAACATAAATGTTTATTCTCTATAATTTCCTTTAATATGACAAATTCTAAAGCAATTCCTAAAACGAATAATAGATCAATGTTTGCATGTCAATTGTTAATTGGAATCTGAATGTTCCAATAATTCTACATATTGCTGAAATGATTAGAGAAGGAGCACTTCGTATTTTTTATTTTGCATCTTGATATTTTTTATCATGATTCAATTTAAAGAAAACAATAGAAATGTCTGTTTTTAATGATACTAAAAAAAATGCATTGGCCCAATTTCATTGTACATGATCACTTATAAAATGTAATGTCCACTCAGAGGAGACAAGCATAGGGTTAATATATTATTGTTATTGGTTTAAAGATACTATTTTTTTTTTTTTCTCTTCGTTATTAATTAGTATTTCAGTTACTATTTTTTCTTTCCGATATCAGATTTGTTAACAATCTCAAATTGGGCAGTATTGCCTCTAAGTGGAAAATTTCGCGAGTAGATAATTTCTCTCTCATATAACCGTGTTTTTTACGGTGGGATACGATTAATAATAAGGATAAGAGTGAAATCGAGAAACTGCAAGCTCATCCGAATTTTTCGCACAAGATACCGTAGGAACCCAATCGGGCAAAAAGGCCGGGGCAAATTAAAGACGCTATCAGAGGCTAGAGGTTAAGGGTCGTGGGTGAGGACTCCCAATAGCAGCCTTTTAGAAAGCAACTGCTCCTAATGAGCGATGAGCTCACTAATCCATGGATTAATTCCCAAACTCCAGGAGCTCTGTGGGGTTTAGAAATAATCTCATGTAATGGACTAGTATGGTATAGATTTCGCATGAATGTTAATATTTTAGTAGTTTAATTGACATTGAAGAAAATTTCGATCGTTATAACATTAGTTTATTATCAATATATAGGCTCTGGAACCGGAACAAAATGGTGCGAAGAAAGAACAGCTGAGTTCTCGCAAAAGAATGAAAAAATGGAATGCAAATAAAAAGAAAAAGAGGCTCCAAAAATGAACCATCTTTATTTAGATTCTTCCACACAGGAGCATAACGACTTATATGTATACAATTCGTTTTCTTCTTTGCTTCTTATATTTTCTTCTAAAAAGTTGCAATGCTGGAAACTCATTCTGCAAAGATGCATATTAAGGGGTAACGTATTAATATTACATGTTCTTAACCTCGGACCTCTGGCAGTGTATATATATATAATATATTATCAGTAAGGAATTAAGATTTATTAATGTTTAGAGACTTCACAATATCTTATACAATTTTTTTACACGTAACTTTAGCAATACTTATTTTGTTTTTGGAAGCTCGGTGACTTGCGAGTTAAAATCTCAGTTCCGAGAGGTCTTTTCAAGGATGAAAGGATACATAAAAAGTAATAACATAAAAAAAAAAAAAAAAAAAGAAAACTTACTTAAAAAAGAGAACTTTAATGATTTGTATTTCATAGTCAAGCTAAGGCAGCTCTTATTAAATCGTTTAAGAGTAAAATATGTATTTCAGGAACCATTCACCCTATATAATAAAAAAACAATTAACCAATTTTTAACGCATTCTAATAAATGTAATAACGGTTGATTTTCATTCTGATTCGTTTATAGAGGAATCACGTTGGTCTAGTGAATAGAGCACTAGTCTACTGTTCTTTGGGTCCTGGGTTCGAATCTCGGCTGTGACAGTATATTATTTGTTCTGTTAATTCAGCTGGGGGGGGGGAAGGGGGGGCGACCCTAGTGCATGGAGATCCAGTCTCTTTAAAGGAAATACCTAAAGTTGAGAAAAAAAAACCTGGTGGCTGAGGGTGATCTTGGCCTAATCACCTCATTACACTAGAAACACGGCCTAGAAACAGTGCGAATCACTGTATGTACTGAGCCCACCAAGACCCTTCACGGTTTGTAATGGAACTGGTTTTTTTATTTTTTTTTATTTAGAAAAAAAAAGCTAAATATTCTTATTTTTTTAAAATATTGCCTTCAAATATAATAATAATAAGAAAAGTATTATTTTATTTTATAGGATGAAAGAAATTCTACAACTAAGATGAAACACCACTTTTGATTTGTAACGCTTTTTGAGATAAATCCTCAAAAATTGTTAGTAAGCATCTGATAAAAAACGATTTTATAAAGAGTTTTTGAAAAATGGATTCTAGGAATAAAATTAAGGGTGTATTGGCTTATTAAAGTTAATATATACTCACCAAAAAAAGAGGTCGGAAATATATGTTAGCCTTAAAAAAAATTAAAGTTGTAATAAAACATTTTTAAGCGAGTAGATCTAACTGTCATAGAGTAAAACAATGTACACCTGGTTGTTGTAAATTGCACAGTGACTCAATCGATTTAGTAGGCACTGATGAGATAGACCACCGAAGAAGAAGCTTCTAAAGGCGGTAAGAAAGATAGAGCTAATATATTCCGTAGCCCGGGGGCCAACATCCACGGATCAACAAGGTCGGCGAACTGTCCGGTCCTTAAGTAGTTACCTTCCTCTCCTTCTTATGGTAAGATAGTAACAGAGTTAGATACGTCAAGAACAAAAGCATTTGTAACCTCTCATGTTTTGATATATTTATTTTAATTGTGGGAGGTCTGCACGAATGGTAGTTTGCAGTTTATTACCTTTTTACACCAAAAATAATTTTCAAGTCATAACAGCAAAGTATTCGCATTTTGTTTACGTGCATTGGGATTTTCATAGCATGAGTGGAGATAATCATTTGGGAAGGGAATGTTATTGTATATCCTGTATTATTAGAAAGTGACATGGTTGGAACTTATCCATTTAAGTAAGTACTATTTAAATTCATCCAATAATAGAAGAAGTTTAATAAAATGCTATTTTATAAATATTACATATATTTTATATTACATATATAATATTTTAAAGTTATAAAAGATTTTTATAAGTATTTAATTACTATTATGTTTTTTAGTTTTGAAAAATGACTATTAAGTTCAAGCTTAAGCAGTATCCGGTCGATAAATTGGCAAATATATTTACTGGATAAGAATTCTGAGTATTCTGTTTGACTTTCATAAATTAATTCTGTTTTTTTAAATTAATACTATTAAAATGTAAAACTTTTTCACAATGATATAAGAAAACTAGGAGAATAAGAAAAAGTATATATTAAAAAAAAAAAAAAAAAAAAAAAGAGTAAAATAACTTCTGACAGATATTTGCATTGAAGAAAAATAAAAACAAAATTAATTGATCAACTCAGTTAAATTTGAACAATAAATTAAAAAAATTCATTTTATTCAGTGTTTGTTTGTTTATTTAACGTCACTTTATTTTACTGTGGCTAATCGGACGTTTCTACAGTGTCAGTCCTAAATTTCGCCTCTCCAGGTTTTATTAGGATAGGGATCTTTAACGAGTACCTGACATCACACAGGCTCGGGACCACCTTTTAACTTCCCCTCCGAAGGACGGCATAACTAAGAACTCTTTACTCCCATTACACAAGCGGGTTTTAACCCGTGACCTTTGGCATATGAGGCTGTTATGCTAGCCAATCTGCTACAGGTGATCCCCTCAATGTTTGATTTGAAATATCAGCATTGGTGAGCGTCTTTTGGGGTAGATTGTAAAAAAGAAGTATTGAAACAGCTGGCACATAAAGGGTGATAGAGAAGAAGCAAGATGGATATGAGTAGGAGTGGCTAGGGAGAAATTTGATAGGGCAGCATAGAGGACAAGAAAGGAATGATCAAAAGTTTTGTATGTAGGGATGAAATTCACAATACCAACGCAGGAAAGTATTCTTAGAGCTATTGCTTAAAATTCTGAACCAAAAACTATTCGAGAATAATAATAAGTACAATTTTAAAATGTGCAAGCTACAAACGATTTATTATACAAAGGATTTAAGTAATAGTTCAACATATTTTCTAAATAATATTGTTATAGCATTCAAGAACAAAAAAATTAACTAATAAAAAAAATGTATGAAACTTAAAAAAACAAAATAATAATAGATATCATTGACTGTACATGATGTTGACTACTACACATTATATATATAGATTCGAAGAACAAATCAGGCTTTTCTATTAATTATTATTCCTTTACGTCATGAAATAGATCATTCATAAAGAAATAAATAAGGAGTTAGATGCTTATAAAACGTTCACATACTAAAAAATAT
Organism: Piezodorus guildinii; assembly: GCA_023052935.1. Taxonomy (NCBI): domain Eukaryota; kingdom Metazoa; phylum Arthropoda; class Insecta; order Hemiptera; family Pentatomidae; genus Piezodorus; species Piezodorus guildinii. The sequence continues at coordinate 32,281,762 of CM041292.1, read as the reverse complement.
ATAAAAAGTTTTATATCCTGGTTATAGCACAAAAGATGACCTATACGGTTTAACCTTAACGTTGACTAATGAAATAAAAAAATAAACATTTTATAATTCAACATTATCGATCTTCAATTAAATGTCCTTATGAATTTAAAATTGCATTTAATCAAGAGATAAAGAACAACATATAATAATTTAAATAAAACATGAAGCATGAAAAAACCTATTTTCAGATTATTTTTTATTTAGTTTTTAAAAACATTTTACTTTTACACATTTCCGAACGTTCCTTCTTATTTATTTAATAGTTCATATGTGTTGTCGGTTTGTTTGTTTGTTTATTCGTTAAACGTCACTTTATGCTACTATGGCTAATCGAACGATGCTACAGTGGGAGTTCTAAATTTTGCCTATCCAGGTTTTATTAGGATAGGGATCTATAACGAGTACCTGACATCGCACAGACTCGGGACCACCTTTTAACGTCCCTCCGAAGGATGGCATAACTAAGGATTTTTTACTCCCATTAAGAAATCCTAGGGCCACCCGCAGGTTTGAACCCACGACATTTGGCATAGAAAGCTGTTATGCTAGCAACTACGCTAAGGGTGACCCCTATGTGTGTCGGTTTATAATTTGTTGAGACCATAAAAATATCTCGACAAAATAGTAAGAAAACTAGTTTTTTTCCCATTTTCAGGTATCCACTCTATAGAGACTGGATCTGCCCCAGGAGGGTTTCAAAACCCTAAGATCGCCCACCGGCTGAAATAACAGAATATTATATAGCTATATATATAATACAAGGGAGAGGAAAGTATAGCTCAGTGGTAGAGCATTCGACTGTGACAGTTGACAATACAAGATTTATATTGATTGCGTCTAAATTACTTTCAGGGTATTTGAGTTGATAATGATCTCATTGGAAGTACCTAAAAACGAAAGTAACTTTTTACTATATGTATATCGTACTTTAAGAACTGTTAAAGAGTGGAAAATTAATTCAAACATCTCTGGTTTTGCCTAGTCATGATAATTAAAAACAAAGAAAAACTGTAGAATATTATCTTAAAAAAAAATAAATAAAAAGAAGGAAGAAGTAGAATGACTTACTACATCAATATATCATTGCATGTGACTTTGCACATATTCCCACAGCCATTTACAACTTCGTTTATTTTTATCACAATATAAAAAGTAAAAAAAAAAAAACGTGAGTCATCTTAGTTAATAATCGTAATTTGCAAGGGAAAAAGATCTTAAGGAACCATTTAATTTAAAAATAACCGTGACGCCCTTGAGAAACGACATAATAACTTTATAACTTTCTGTGTCGGCATTTTTTTTATTTCATTTTTTTTTTTTTTGAAATAGCATAATCTTGATTAATAACGAACGTGTGAATATGTCTATATAAGTATACACACATTCCGCACGGGTGCAATTTAAATGTAGTGTCATTAATATTTAAAAGTTTGAGTGCATAGCTTTGGGTTTACGAGTTACCATTTTAACGAAAAATGTACTTAGCAAAAAAGCAAGTACTGTGTTTGTTTTATAACGCCATTATTATATTTAATCATCAGCTGAAATTAGAAGAGAAAATTGTTAAATAAACCAATATGGGCACAAAACAGGTTGAGTCGTTAGTTCAAAAATTGATATATCAAAAGGGCATATTTTTCCAATGTGCTATTTCACACTCAGCTAGTTAAAAAAAAAAATCAAATATAAAGTTTAATTCAAGAGAAAGCGACGTGGTCCAGAGGATAGAGCACTAGTCTACTGTTCTCCGGGTCCAGGTGCGAATCCCGGCTGAGGCAGAATATTATTTATTCCCTCCTGGAGCATACCCAGCCTCTTTAAAATGGGTACCCGAAGTTTTAAAACTTTAATTTATTTTCCCGTGAAATCCCATTCAGATTAGATTTTCATTAAATAATCTAAAAGTATACAAGGGCTATAGGGACCCCAGACTGGGCTATTCCCTCCAATTGTGGAGGAAAAAGCGGAATCCAAGAGATCCTAGACCCTCGCTCTCAGCCGCGTCACTGGTGTGACTCAGTTGAGGCCGAACTAAGGCGCAATAGCCACAAACATACATCACATGAATGGAGGATCTGACCAGTGTTAGAACTCCAATTTAAACATTTACAATACTTCTCGCGGCCACTGCCGTTTCAATCATCGAGGAGGATTGTAGGGATGGGTGGTACTGGATAGGGATTGTGCTAGAGGGTTAGGATTATGACTAAGGTTCTGATGAAATTTGGAAAATTTGGATGGTACCAGGTCTAAAATAAACGGAATTTTAAGGTCGTGGTGTATGGTACAGTTGGTAACGTAATAAGGAGCATTAACTATTGTTCGGAGGACTTTGGATTGGAAGGATTGGATGCGTTTGATGTTAGAATGTTTAGCTCTCACCCATAGTTCAAGTCCGTAGGTCCATATTGGTTTCAGTACTGTCTTTTATATTAGTAATTTGTTGTCAACTGTAAGATGAAATTTTCTGTTTAGTAGTCTGTATAACTGGCCGAAGCTGCGGTTGAGTTATTTTATTTTAAGTCTTGTGTATGGGTTCCACGTCAATCTAAAAGTGGAAATACAAAATAACAATGTTGGTTTTATTATATATAAAAACTTTTCCATTTATTTTAACAATTCATAAGTTGTTAAAACAAATGGAAACGATTACGTACGTAATATTTTTTTTAAAATTCATTAGTAGTAACTTAAGATACTCCATAATGGCAACACTAAATCACCAAAACCTCCCTCATTACACTGCAAATAACATGAGGTCATAAGTTTATGGTCTTATGACAACTTCCTATTAACTAATACTTATTTTATTGCAAATTAACTTTTTTGAAATCTAGTACTTTCTAAAGGAATGTTTTACGACTACATTAAAATTCATATTTTAGGAATAATGGTTTGACGACTTAATTATAGGAAATTTAATGACCCCTTCTAAAGAAGAACATAAATGTAATGTGTTTTACTTATAAATTTATAGGAATATGTGTTCTAAATGATAGTCAAAACCGTATCAAAAATCTTTGTGTGGTTTAGAAGGATTAACGCCTAAACGAAAAATCGCGGAATTATTTTATATATAGAATGATGAAGAAGATATATAGACAGGTTTACAAAATTTAATGCAACATAAGTAATTGAATTTGTTTCTCATATAATAATTAGTACTAAAGACAATTAACATACCTACTGTGCAAACCCTAACTGCAAAAATATGCTATACGTTTCATATACATACAAAATAAAAACCAACTGACGAGAAAAGTCAAATATAATGAAAAACGCAGCAATATAAGTCACTGGGCTGTAGTCAACAAACTAAAACTAAATATTGAAAAAACAAAGGCCATTGTAATAGGATCCCATCACTTCTTGAAAACTGTTCTACATATCCCAAGCCTCTTCCTAAATGGTAACCCTATAAAGTTTTATCCGACCGTCAGGAATCCGGGAGTAACCTTTGATCAAACCCTCTCTTTCAAGAACCATATTTCCGAAATTTCCCGCCGCACCTTTTACACCTTAAAGCGACTGAATTCCCTTCGTCACCTATTCCCGTATGAAACCCGGAAGCTCCTCGTTACCTCTCTAATATTCCCCCACTTCGACTACTGCTGTACCGTATACGGTTGTGTTTGTTTCTGAGGATCTCGAAGTAAAAATAAAACGCCTAATTAATTGCTTTGTTCGATTTATCTTCGGGGTCCCGAGGTACACCTCCGTATCCGAATTTTATAGCGAGTTGAAGTGGATTTATCCTTCCAATCGTCGGAAGTATTTTCTTGCATCATTCCTATACCAAGTTATTCAATCCCGCCGTCCATCATACATTTTCAACCTTTTACAATTCAAATCCTCTGTCCAGTCCCGCTGTACACGCTCTAGGCCTTCAGATTTATACACAACGGCCCACCAATCTGCACATTGTGACAGATCGTTCCTTATCCGATCCTCAATCCTATGGAATTCTATTCCTCTTTCTATCCGTCACTCCAACTCTCTTCCTGCATTCAAGTCCCGCTTATTCATTCATCTCATGACCATCCAGTCAGAACAAAATTATAATTGACTCTATTTTATTCTATTTTCAACATATTTGCGTATGTCTGTTTTCTGTTAGTTTTAGTCAAATTGTTTATAAATAATTAATTTATCTAAGACTCTTAAGTCCAATTTACATGTTATGTAGATGTTATTCCAAAGGGGCTTGTCCCAGAATAATAAAGAATTTATTTATTTATTTATTTAAAACAACTAAATTAGCCTTAGGCAGAACAGAATTTATTATATAATTTTAAACTCATTAGCAACAAGTAAAATAAGAAAATAAATTGAATGAGCGGAATGGTTTGGTTTAATATATATTCATTTTTCATTTTGTATTTTCTTTTTCCGCTTTCTTCTACATTTGTATTTTTTTTTTTTTTTCAACACAAACAATGAAGGAAACTAGGCTAACATAAATATTCAATTTTTTTTTCAAGTAAGAAGCAATATTATCGTTATGATCTTTCTTTAAAATGTGCTCGTCTCTATCTAACACTAAAAGTGTCCCTAAATAATCTAGTATAGAGGAAATAAAGTAGTGACAAAATTTTGAAATTATATTTTCAAAGGTAAATCTTAATTCTAATTGATCTAACTTGAAAATGCTTTTACAAAGAAGATTAATATATGTAGAAAGTATCAATGAATCATTGATTTTATGTATTTTGTTTATATTGTAAATATTGTATGAATGGGATCCTTTAGCAATATTATTATTGTCCAGTGTGACAAACTGTAATAGATATGAATAAATAAATGAAAAATATTTATGTATAAAATTTGAGCAGTTAGTTAAATTAAAATCTTGCAGTCAGAGTTCATAAAATACAATATAAATAAAATAAAAAATTAAAAAACATCAGTCACAAAGAATATAATGAAAGAAATAATTAAACCTTCGATAACTTGTTCAGCTCTTATTTCTAACGTTTTAGCTCATAATTGTTAATGATGCATAAAGGCCTTTATAATTAAATAACAAAACAAACTATTCATCTCTTAAAATTTGAAATTGTTAGTTTCAAGATGCTGAGATTTAAATATAGGACAAAAATAAAATAAAGAAAAACTGTTGGATTGTTTAATCTTGTAAATGTGAATGCGATTCCTGATAAAATTGTATTGTTAAATTTAATTATCTATCTTGCATTAGTTATAGCATTATTCTTAGCTTTGCTAAATAAGGTACTACTTTAACAAAATAAAAATTTAGATAATAATCATAATACATAGTTGTTAGTTATTTGGGACAATTCAGCAGAAAAAGTAATTTTATATTCGTAAATACGATCTAAATGATATATATATTATTCAAAATATTACAAGTTCACATTTTTTTAATTAAATATAAATTTGTAGTGGTGGCTTATACTAATCAAAGATAAATTAATTAATTATAAGATTCTAAAATCACAAAATAAATGATCAGAATAGCACTCCTCCACAACTAACAAAACGTTACGATAATGGTGGGAAGAAACGTAATTGGAATCCTTTACCATTCAGTGTAACAATGTCATTTAATTTACATAATTTAACATAATCGGAGAAGCAACAATTTAAGAATGAGTTCATAACATCAAACTTAAATTATGTTAATATTGAAAGTTTTGCTGAAAGCTTAATTTAACAGACCATAAACGATTCAACAAAGAAACTAATTTCATCGTTATTATTTCCATTTGAGTCCTTATAGCCCATTAAAAATGAACTTGGGAAATTTTCTGGATATAGCCGCAGAAAAAAATATGTTTGGAAAACACCAATCATATTATTGGAATATTCGAACACAGAACTAATAATTAAACTACTAAAGCTACACTACTACTATTTTTGGAAAGATAGACTTCCTTATAAAGGAATCAGTTACAGAGCATGGCTCAGACTATAATTCTGGAATTGCTAGGAATCTTACACCATCTTATATATGGTTAATTTGTTAATTAATTTGTAAATGGAATTGTAAATAGAAATTTGTAAATTTCCAATACCAATTTCGATATAGGTACTATGGCTATTTTTATTTGTTTGTCAGTACTTTAATCGTTCTTTAAAGTTGCCTTCAAGATTAAATCAGTATGGTTTGTATTCATAGCAACACAGAAAAGTTGACCAGTTGATCAAATTGGGGATTTCTCTCTCTTATTTAAAGTATCGTGTTAATAATTACTTATGTTTTAAATAAGAGAAACATAGATCTCACAATTTATAAGGATTTGAATATCTGTTTGATATATTTTAATTAACTACCCAACTGGTCTTCTTTTTTTTTTTTAAATAAAGCTAGTTTAAATTTAAATTTCACAAAAATTTATATCCATTTTTTTTGTTTTGTTTTATACATACATTCTAGCATGATTTGAGGTCTGAAAATGTTAAGTTCCATCTTACAACGGCAGGCAAATTAGGGATGGTTATAGCTCGACAACCTCGTCTGTGAAAGATTGGTATAGATCTATGGATTATGGCAGGTTGTGGTCAGCAGGCATACCCGATCTACACATCCGAAGTCCTGAAAAACAATCACGAGTTTTCTGACCAATCTAAACAAAATCAAGTCGTAAATCTTATGTTCAGTCGTAGTTAGTTTTATTATTTAGGCTGAACAGCTTACGTATCAAAAAAGGAAGAAGTAACCAGCAAAACTTCGCGCTGCGTTGCAAACCCTTCTTCGTATTCACTCCGCTGAATGTTACTAAAACATAATTACTTAGTGCAAGCACCTTGGTAATGACATATGATTGAATTATGATAAAACATATTAGTGTTTTTTTTTAATATGTAAAAAAGAAAGCAAAACATAATTGATATTTCAAACTAAAAAGTTGGTCATTTAATTGAAAGGCACTGGATGAAAGATATCCTATCAAATAAATATACAAACCTGATGAAATGGCCTCCTTTCGAGTACTGTACTTCCTCATGGCATGTTGTTATTTTGTATTAATTTTTCTGATTGTCACATTACTATTGACAGATGTGAATTAATAAACATAGCTAAACATCAAATATATGATAAATATCTCCTACGTTTAACGATAATTGACGTTATCCTAAGAAGAAATTCCAAAGTTGATCGGCCTATCTGACGTACCGTTCCACCGATTGCAGATGACAGCGAAGAATGTAGGATACTTAACCAGCTCATTACAAACTTTCACAACCCATTGACGTGGGGTGTTTTCTTCACACGTGTGTTAATAGAATTGTTTTTTTTGTCTTAAATATGTAATACATTAAGATGATATTGAGTAGTTGCAATTGAATTATTAATTGAGAAATATTTGCCCTCAACAATTTAGCATATGCTAACATTTTTAGCTCACTATAAGAGAATGAGAAAGCCTTAATTCACTGGTAGTTATCGACAGTTACTATTAATATAAAAAAGGTTAAAACTCACAATAAACGATTAATATATATGCAGCAATCGAAAAATAACCGCGTGAGAATTATTTACCAAATACCATGTGACCAAAGAAGGTGACACACACAGAGTGAGTCCGGAATTGTTATATCGCACTCCTTCTTAGATGACCTTATTTTATAGTATGAGCTCTTTATTGCAAGTTAATGATCAGTTTTATGATTTTGTTTCAGTCCTTTTTTGTTTATTTTCCTATTATTTTTGTTTATATTTTTATTAAATTTGTATTCACTAAATTAAAATGTTTAATTCTGATTAACTATTGTTTAATACATTTAAATTTTCTAGAAACAATTCTTTATTGAGCAATATTACAATCTGTCCAATTTAGGACATTTTTAATAGGGATAAAGTACAACATTCATACTGCATTCACACGATATATACAAAACAATAAATTTATATAATAATAATACAATATAAATATATACAAAATAAAATCAATAAAAATATATACAAAAGTCACTCATACCTATATACAATTCACAAGCATACAGCACGTGAGTGGAGAATCTAGCCAATGCTAGAACTCAATATACATTTTACAAGAGGTCTCGAGGCCACTGCCGTTTCAACCTTCTAGGAGGATGGTAAGGATGTGTGGAGCTGGATAAGGATTGAGCTAGGGGATTAGGGTGATGGATAAGGTTCTGATGGAATTTAGAGAATCTTAATGGTATAAGGTCTAAAATAAATGGAATATTTAGGTAGCGGTGTAAGGTATGGTTGGATACATAATAAGGAGCATTAACTATTGTTCGGAGGACTTTTGATTGGAAGGATTGAATGCGTTTGAATACATTTAAATAATAATAAAAAATTCTATGTAAGAACCTTAAAATGTATTTAAAACAATTTTAACTTTAATACGATAGTTTACTCTTCATAAATTCTAATTACGATCAAATTGAATTGTATTGAAGTGCGCATGTGCCAAGTTAATTTATACCTTGTACAATGAGATATTGGTTGGGGGTGCAGTAATTTTAACACTTCAAATAAGTAACCTTAATTTATTTTGCTGACAGAATAGATTAAAAAAACAAAAAGGACCCTAACCACCTCTAACCTATTTCTTATATTCTATCTACTATCACATATTCTTCTATCATCAGATTCTTTTACTTTAGTTAAAATAGTTTCGTTCCACCTCGTTCAATATTAATTTTATTTTTTTCTTCTATTTCTCTAAGGATTATCCAATAATGCTGTTTTCCTTGACCTAATATTCCTTTAAAATAATTCACATTCGTAGAATTTTAGCCTTTCTCTGATGCCATGCCCTGCCAGATTCCCATCCCATCCATCCATTTTACTTTTGGTCTTTTCCTTTTTCATCCTTCTTCTACTTTTGACAAAATAAACATTATTCTATTCTTTTAGCCGACATTCTTTAACATGTCCATGCTTCTAGGCCTCTGTTATCTAATATATTGCTAAAATAAAATAATTTCAATCCCATACCTAACAATCAAATCTGAAGGCAAAGGATTTTTATATTTTAAATTCGGCTGGATCAGCCGGAATTCGCTAGAATTCAGTCTGGAGAACATCACTAGACCTCAGGAATATTACGGCAGTGAATATTGGAGAAGTTTCGGTAAGCAAAGTTATAATTTACTTTGTACAATCACGAAAAAGTGAAAGAAGGGTCACTGATCAGCTGATTGCCGCTAGCTCGGCAAGCTCGGGCTTGCTTTTCTTTTAATTATCTTTCTTTTATCTTTAATTCTTATCTCATTATTTATTTATTATTATTATTTTCTTAATCAATGAGATATTTTCATCAAGTCATGTCCTCAAAGTCTGCAAGTAAAAGATCTAGATCTGCAGGTTCTAACTCGTCTCCCACAAAACAGAGACCCCGGCGTGAACAAAATAAAAAAATGATTCCACCAGCGACCGCGTCAGCTACCTCATTAGGTTCTGAACCACAGCCCAGCACATCATCACAAGGAATAACTGATGAATCTCCGTTTTTTACACCGAATCCATTTCAGATCCTCCAAAATGAAAAAGAAACCATGGAATCTTCTCCTATACCCAGAGAACCACTACCTCCACCAATATTTGTTAAAAATATTAAAAATTTTAAACTGATGTGTGCGCATTTAAACAAAGTAACAGATCCTAATAGTTATTATTGTATAAGTAGAACCAATGATACTAAAATATCTCCGACTACTGCTGAAACCTACAGAAAGATTGTAAAATATCTGACTGAGACCAAAGCTGACTTTCATACTTATCAGCTGCGCCAAGAGAGAGCATTAAGGGTCGTAATCAGAAACCTACATTCCTCAACACCCGTTGAAGCAATAAAAGAAGAACTGACAGAATTAGGATTCCAAGTGAGGCAAGTCACCAACGTTCTAAAAGAAAAAAGTCCACTGCCTCTATTCTTCGTGGACTTGGAACCATCAGCAGGAGTCGAAAAAAATCTATGACCTCAGCAGACTGTACTATACCCGTGTAAAAGTTGAAAAACCTTACACAAAGAAAGAAATAGTCCAGTGCCATAACTGTCAGGCATATGGTCATACCAAAAGTTATTGCCATCACATACCACGCTGTGTGAAATGCGGTGAACAGCATAAAACAGAAGAATGTACAAGATCAAGATCAGCACCCGCTGTATGTGCTCTGTGCCTCAAGGACCACCCGGCTAACTACAAGGGATGTGAAATCTACAAGAAACTCAGAACCAGATACCAAAAACCTCAGGATCCGAATGAAACAGCTGTACCAACCAGAAGCAGAAGAGAACCATCAAAACTTGTAAATTCTAACGTGTCATTTGCCCACTTGCTTGGAGGTGGTAACCAGAATCATGAAGTCGAGGCACTGCCGGAACAACATTTTCCTCAACATTCTCAATCTATTGTACAAGAATCTATCCCTCAAAGTTTACCTAATCTTCAAAAAACTCCTCAACATCAAATTTCTCATATCCCTCCACCATCAAACGTCACAGATCTTACCAGTCTAATGACATCGTTCATCTCCGAAATCAAATCTCTTGTTATGCCGCTTATATCACTCCTTACAAATCTAGTATCGAATCTAATCCCTGCCTTGAAAAAATCCTTAAATGACTTCACCTAACTCCTTATCCATTCTCCTTTGGAATGCGAATGGTGCTAGAAATCATACTGACGAACTGACAGCGTTGTTGCAAGACAAAACAATCGATGTTGCACTTATAACTGAAACAAGACTAACGACTAAACAGTACTTCAAAATACCGCAATACATGACATACCGTACTGACCACCCAGACGGTAAAGCCCATGCCGGTTCTGCTATCATTGTCCACCAATCCCTCTCTCATCATTTACTCCCACTTCCCACCTATGATTTCCTACAAGCCACATCCATAGTAATCAAGACTTTTTCCTTTCCGGTAACCCTCACATCTGCATATTGCCCTCCTAAACATTCCATTTCCAATTCTGAATTTGTATCCTTCCTGGATTCCTTAGGAAATCGTTTCATTCTGGGTGCAGACTTAAACGCCAAGCATCAGCAGTGGGGTTCCAGAACCACGAATTCTCGGGGACGAAATTTGCTGTCTGCACTCAACTCCCGAAATTTTAATATCCTGCCTCCTGACTCCCCTACCTACTGGCCAACCGATCCTAACCGCAATCCTGACATCCTCGACTTCTTTATCCACAGCGGATTAGGCTCTCTCAACTTGTCTTTAACTCGCCTTGATGAACTATCCTCAGACCATAGTCCACTGATCCTAAAAGTATCTCTCACTCCAATTCCAAAACCCATTCCACCATCATTCATCCGAGGCCCTGTCAACTGGAACCTTTTCCGCCAAATCCTGACCGATAATATTGACCTCAGAGTAACCCTCAAAACCCAAGATGACCTAGATAATTCCGTCTATTCCTTTACCACCGCCATCCAACAAGCTGTCTGGACTGCTTCCTCTCCTAAACACTCCAATATAAATCCAGACCAAAATCATTTTCCACAACCTATTATAGACCTTATCCACACCAAACGCCGAGCAAGATCATTATGGCAGCGCACCCGACACCCAACAGATCGCCGCTCCTATAACTTCTATTGTAGACAATTGAAGAGGGAGTTGGCGAACTTCCGTTCCCAGTCCTTTAATTCCTACCTCTCCTCTCTATCAGCTCGTGATAATTCCCTGTGGAATGTCACGAAAAAGATCCTAAAATACCATCATGTTTCCCATCCTCTCCGACGTGGTGATGACTCCTGGGCTGCGTCTGATGAAGATAAAGCCGAGGAATTCGCCACACACCTCTCCAAAGTATTCACTCCTCACCCGGAATCCCACATCAATCACACCGCAAAAGTGCAAGACTCTCTTATGTCACCGATTCCACTTTCCCTACCTCCTAAAGCTATTAATCCCTCTGAGGTCAAATATCTTCTCCAAAAACTGACTCTCCGTAAATCTTCTGGACACGATCTCCTTACTCCCCAGATCCTCCGACAACTTCCGCAGAAAGCTATTATATTCCTTACTTATATTTATAACTGCATCCTCCGCACCACCTATTTTCCTCTGTTATGGAAACATTCCACCATCATCCTTTTTTTAAAACCAGGTAAAACTTCCAACAACACTTCATCCTACAGGCCTATTAGTCTACTCCCCATCCTCTCAAAAATCTTCGAAAGGCTTCTTCTTAAACGTATCCTACCCATATTAGAATCTCAAAATCTTCCTTCCCATCAGTTTGGATTCCGTCCTCAGCATTCCACAGTTCAACAGGGGCTCCGAGTTGTAGACCATATTTCCTCAGCTCTTGAATGCAAAGAGTATTGTTCTGGTGCGTTTCTGGACATTGCCCAAGCTTTTGACCGGGTATGGCACACTGGATTACTCTTCAAGCTGAAAACCCATTTACCCCAGTCCCTATACCTCATTCTCCGATCCTATCTCTCGAACCGTTCCTTCCGAGTTCGCTGTGGTGAAGAATTTTCTAACCTTTATCCCGTTGAGGCCGGTGTTCCTCAAGGCAGCGTCTTGGGACCCATCCTCTACATCCTTTACACTGCTGATATTCCTACACATCCTGATACCTTTCTGGCAACTTTTGCAGACGACACCGCCATCCTATCATCCAGTTCCAATCCTGAAACAGCATCCTTAAACCTTCAGAGACACCTTTTCCTTATTCAACACTGGTGTAATAACTGGCGTGTAAAGGTGAACGAAGCCAAATGTAAACACATAACCTTTACTCTTAGACGAAAATCCTGTCCGCCAGTTTATTTCAACTCATTACCGATTCCTCTCTCAGATACAGTCCGGTATCTTGGCTTACTGTTAGACAAAAGATTGACTTGGAACCCACATACAAGACTTAAAAGACAAGAACTCAACCGACGATTCGGACAGTTATACCGACTACTCAACAGAAAATCTGAACTTACAGTTGAAAACAGATTATTAATCTACAAGACAATACTGAAGCCCATCTGGACCTACGGACTTGAACTGTGGGGGACAGCTAAACGTTCTAACATCAAACGCATTCAATCCTTTCAATCCAAAGTCCTCCGTACAATAGTAAATGCTCCTTATTATGTCTCCAATTATACCTTGCACCACGACCTTAATGTTCCATTTATTTCAGACCTAATTCCATCCAAATTTTCCAAATTCCACCAGAACCTCATTCATCATCCTAATCCTTTAGCTCAATCCCTATCCAGCTCCACTCATCCATACAACCCACCTAGAAGGTTGAAACGGCAGTGGCCCCGCGACCTTTTGTAAATATATTGGAGTTCTAGCACTGGCTAGATTCTCCACTCAATGTGATGTATGTATGAGTGTGTGTATGTGTATATAGGTATAAGTGAATTATTGACTTTTGTATTGATTCATTATTGTGTATATATTTTATTGTAATTTTATGTTGTGTAAATATTGTATGAATGTAGTATGTTTGATATCATTCAGCAATACTATTAATGTCCAAATTGGGACAGATTGTAAAATTTTCTCAATAAAAATTGTTATTACTAAAAAAAAAAAATTCGGCTAATAAATACTATTAGAGTTAGTAAACATCTATTAATAATTATGTTAAATTATTATTAAATCGCCGTTGTGAAATCTTATTCCTGAGTTCAATGACCATGATACAAAACTCCGAGTTCCGGATGCGCCTCTGATTTCTCCAGCAATACTCCACCCACAGCAGGCATGGCCACTTTTGGCAGATTGCTGGAATTAGGTCTTAGGAGTGGTGAAAGCTCAATGACCGTTCTTGCTGTTTTCCTAGGTCAGTGTTTCTCTATGTCCTTCCTACAGGACTATGGTTTTAAAGACTAAATAAAGAACACCCACATGTAAAAAAAAAAAAATGTCAATTCACAAATTATTGTATTTTGAATTCCGTCGAATGATCCTCAAACGGTTAAACATCAAGAGCGAGTTTTCCCCTTTTTGAATTAATACTGTAGAACTTTTTCTAAGTATCGGGAAATGTACTTGATAAAAATTCTGCAAGACAACAAAACTTATGTGGGTGGAAATTATTATAGATACTTTAGACGATCCCGTGGCTAAGTGGCTATTGCGCTAGTCTCTCACGCTAAAGGTTCTGAGTTCGAATCCCAGTCCCGGTGGGGCTTTTATCTAAATTTATAAAAGAAAGTACCACTTCACTCGATTTTCTGGTCATCGGAGTTTTTCAAAAACTACTATGGTTGTAAAGTTGAAATTTCTCCTGAAGGTTCGTCTTCTAAGTTATTTAAAAAAAAAATTTCTAAAACGTAAAACAAAAATCGTTATTGAGTAACTCAAAAACCATACGCATCCTCAAAAACTATAAGTACTTATTTGAATGACCATCAAATTTCTAACTACCTGGAAGCAAAATCGTCTTAATCTGATCAGTAATAGCAAAGATACTAAAATATTTATAACAAATATATTTAGGTATATTTCGTTTCATAGCCATGTTTCGTGTGTAGGTTTCTATCCAATCCAATGTTTCATTGTTGTTGGTTATTTGAAATGATCAATAGGTTGAAAAAGGTTGAAGTTTTGAAAACACAATAGAACTTAGTTCTTAGTTCAAAAAAAAAAAAAAAATGCGAGCTTATTTAATTGGAAGGGTACACCCCCGAGTGGAAAAAATACGCATTTATGTTACATAAAGTTACGGTGGTATAGAATAATAATGTTTTAAAGCAAAATTGTCAGTATTACATAATCACGGGTATGGCTACTTACTACTGGTATATTACTGTATATTAAACTGGATAAAATTAATATCCGACAATCAACAATAATCATTTATTTGTCGTACATAGACATAGTTAAAAGTTTAACTCACTGCTATCTCAGGTATATTTATATTGTATAACCTCACCTAACACAGTTATTATAAAAAAACTTTCTTAATTCTCAGCAAAAAAAAAAAATTATATAGTCGCGTGCAAAGCAGCGAGGTACAGCTAGTAAGGATATAATTAAATGGGGATTTACTCACAGACTCTCCCCCGGGTATGTAAGACAGTGATGGCCTTAGCCTATAAAATTTCATCGAGAATCATGAGTATATTCTCCCAGGAGATTACACCACGCGGCCAAGGGCCTACACGACCTGTCGCGCCAGAGAAAAGAAAATACTTTAGACCAAAAAACAAAAAAAAAACTATAGACTATTTCAACGAGAATTAAATCTACAATCTGAAATTAACCACAATATACTTTTAGAGCCATTTTGAAGTAAATCGTAAGAAGTTGTAAAAAGCTAGGTACTGAGTGGTACTTCCGGTCAGCCAATTTTGTCTTAAAAGTTGCTGTAACATTCCAAGCATATAGTTATCTTGAATTGCATACATATAGTAATATATTTATATACATAATACCAATATTTAATACATTGGTAAGTGAAAGTGATATTAACTAGAAGTGGTCATAGACTTTACCTGCCTAGGGACAGTTATAGAAAAATCTGGAAAAATTGATATCGAAATATCTAACATAATAAACAAAGCTAATGCAGTCTAGAACCAGATTTTTAACATTGTTGCTACAAATAAAGAAGTTAAACTCCATATATTTAAACTAGTGTACCTGCCAATACTTGTTAACAACAATGAATGTTGAATATTACCAGAAAAACAACAGAGAGCTAAGTCACTGATCCTGAGAAGAACAGCGGGTAGGACTAAAAAAATATTGCGTTAGCAACGAAATCAAAAGTCAGAAAAGGTTTGGCCATGTGATTAGAATGGCGGAACATAGGCACCCACTTGGTTGGGGGTGCGGTCATAAATTAAAAACACACATTTAAAATAAGTGTTATTTTAATTATGTGCCGACGTTTCGGCCTACATTGTGGGCCTTCATCGGGGCTAAAAGAAACAAGATAACAACCAATGTAATTATAGACTTAATAATGCGTTAGGTATATAATAATAATATGACAGTAATAAATTATGGGAACATAAATCATATTAAATGTAAAATGATAATAAGATGACAATTATAAAGTATGGAAATAAGGCGACAGTTATAAAGTATGGAAATAAACAAAATTAAGATGATAGTTATAAAGTATGGAAGTAAACATAATTGAGATGATAATATTGTAATGAGAATATATAAAGAGAGACTAAGTAAATGAAAAAAATGATAAAGGAAAAATATGTGAACAATTAAAATTTTAAATATTGACAATTTTGAGTTGATATTTGACGGTAATATATTAAAAACATAGTTAAGAGTATAGGTAATATATGAAAAAAAAAAAAAAAAAAAAAAAAAAAAAAAAGAATATAGTCATTACAAAAGAGAAACAGTATGAATAAAAAATAATTTAAATTTTAAAATAATGTAATATTAAACTAATAATTATATGTCAGGATATGTAACGGAGAAAGATATGAGTATGGAAAGGGGGAGAAAGAAATGGGCGATGAAAAAAGACCCTTATCAATAAGAAAAAATACATACGGGACTCGACGTGAAGGCGTTGCCTACAGGAGTGATGTTTCCCAGTTTAAAAAACGCTCATTGCGTGGAACGGAAAATATGAGAACTAGAATGTCCGTTAGGAAAATTCCAAGAAGCTAAGTTATGTTTACTGATTCAATTGTTAAAAAATAGCCAAAAGTTATTACTTGAGAGTACTTGAGTTATTACTTATGAGTATTTGATAAAATTGTAAGAAATAGTGACGAGGTAAAGATTTTAAGTAATAACGGATGACGATGATAAATGATGAATGATGATAAGGTAATAACGAATGACGATAAGGAGCTGTCGAAGGAAATGATAAATAAACAGTAATCTAGTAGGTAAACAAATAAATAAATAAAAAGGGAGTACAAAAATTAAATAAATATATAAATAAAAATTGATAATAAATAAATAAAATGAGCTAGGGATGCTTTATTAAATTTAATATTTGAGAATAAGCTAGTGACAAGTTATGTTTGTCAGTCTTTTGATTAACAGGAAGGGGTTCTAGTTGTATGTAAATGCATTCTGTAATGAGTCGTTTGTCATGGTTGGGAACAGTGGCAAGAATGGATGTTTTATCAAAATCAAAGGAATGGTTAAGGGTTAAGGAATGTTCTGAAAGTTTTGAAGCGGTAGAATTTTTGGAGGAAATTGTATATTTGTGTCGGGTGATGCGATCTTTGAGAAGGTTTTTGGTTTCACCAATATAGGTAGAGTTGCAATTAGGAGTTCCGCAAGGGATTCTATAAACAATTTTTGAACAAACAATTTCACTATAAACAATTTCATCATTTATCATCATTTTCCTAACGGACATTCTAGTTCTCATATTTTCCGTTCCACGCAATGAGCGTTTTTTAAACTGGGAAACATCACTCCTGTAGGCAACGCCTTCACGTCGAGTCCCGTATGTATTTTTTCTTATTGATAAGGGTCTTTTTTCATCGCCCATTTCTTTCTCCCCCTTTCCATACTCATATCTTTCTCCGTTACATATCCTGACATATAATTATTAGTTTAATTTCTCTTTTCTCATTTCTCTTTTGTAATGACTATTTTTTTTTTTTTTTTTTTTTTTTTTTATATATTACCTATACTCTTAACTATGTTTTTAATATATTACCGTCAAATATCAACTCAAAATTGTTAATATTTAAAATTTTAATTGTTCGCATATTTTTCCTTTATCATTTTTTTCATTTACTTAGTCTCTCTTTATATATTCTCATTACAATATTATCATCTCAATTATGTTTACTTCCATACTTTATAACTATCATCTTAATTTTGTTTATTTCCATACTTTATAACTGTCACCTTATTTCCATACTTTATAATTGTCATCTTATTATCATTTTACATTTAATATTATTTATGTTCCCATAATTTATTACTGTCATATTATTATTATATACCTAACGCATTATTAAGTCTATAATTACATTGGTTGTTATCTTGTTTCTTTTAGCCCCGATGAAGGCCCACAATGTAGGCCGAAACGTCGGCACATAATTCAAATAACACTTATTTTAAATGTGTGTTTTTAATTTATGACCGCACCCCCAACCATCTTCCTCATCTTAAAACAATATACTGTGCTCTAGATGGCAGAAGACCTCGCGGACGCCTAAGAATATACTATCTCGAATATACCGACAAACTATGCAGATAAAGAGTAAAAGATCTTGGTAGGGCCAGTAACCTAGCGAAGAACTGAGAACTGTGGAATTCGTAGCAGTGCATTCCCCTAGGCTGAGAGGCATATAATAGAGAAAAAGAAGAAGAAAGTAATAATAGTTATTTTAACTGCTAGATATTCTAAATAACTAATAGTAGATATACTATAATCATTAGGCTAGGATATAGGATCGGTATAGGGCACCGAACAACTCCCGAACAACAACAAAAACTGCGTTTGGATCCGCCCTGGTACATGATCAATTATTGGGTTGTGTCACATGAAATGTCCTTTTTCAAGGAAAGGGCTTTTTATTAAAAATACAATATGAAAACAAGATAATTTTATTCGAAGTATTTACCTTCTTTTTCTACACATTTATCCCAACGTGACACCAATTTTTTTATCCCCGAACTGAAAAACTCTGAGCTTTGTAGTGAAACAAAATCTGAAAACACACTTTTCACTTGATCATCATTTTCAAAAATTTTTCCTTAGACGCAGTTGCCTAAATTCCTGAACAGGTGGTAATCTGTTGGAGACAAGTCTGGAGAATATGGCGGGTGCGGAAGAACTTCGTAGCCCAGTTCTTTTAATTTTTGCACGGTATGTTTTGAAACATGGGGTCTTGCTCCCGCTCTGTGAGATCATGAGGTACCCATGTATCGAGCTTTTTTACTTTCCCAATACACTTTAAATGTCTGGAAACGGTAGATGCAATTGTATTTAGTTGTGCTGAGAGTTCTTTAACTGTTCAGTAGGGGTTTCCTTCTTCTGTATGTTTGAGGACATCGTTGTCTATTACGGACGGAGGTCTTCCTCGGGGCAAGTTTTTCAAGTCCAACCAACGGCGAATGGTCCGTTCATTAACACTCCCTACCCCAAACGCCTTGCAAATATTTCTAGCGGTCTCAGCTGCTGAATGGCCGAGTTTAAAATCGTACAAAAATATTACTCGAAAATCGCGTGTTTCCATGTTCATATTTGGAGGTATACTAAAAAGTGGGTAATAGATTGGGAAGCTAATGTTTATAATACAAATGTAGAGGATTAGTAACTGTTTACTTTAAATATGTAAACATTCGGAAGAAAACAACAGAGATCTGAAAAATCCTTTATGTATTTCAGAAACTATAAAAACGGACATTTCATGTGAAACAACCCAATAACTAAGTCTCAGACAGCCCTACTGTGGCTACAGATGTTAAAATATTTTGCAACCTCAAGGTGTTACGTCGAATCCGTAGAGGTAAATAAAAGTGGAAAAAACTTAAAGCGATTAAGACTTGAGTGTTTGTCGAAAGTGTTTGACAGATATTGTGCCACTGAATGGAGGAACGTGAACATGGTCCCCATTCAAGAGGCTAATGGAGCGGGCACAGAAAGTGCCTCATCATCAGAAAATATGAGCGAAAGCCTCTCCACTGCTCTGGTTTTCCACTCTCATCCCAATCGTATCTCCTCAGGTTCTCGGCCATCTGGGTGTCCTCCAGGTTGTAGTAAGGGAACGGAACTAGCAATCATTTTAGAATAGTCTCTATGAACATCAAAATTATCCAGTGGAAAAAAATATTTGTTACTAGCAACACACGAGTTCACTTACCCCCATTGTAAGAATCAATTTAAAAACTTTAAAATAAATTTAAATGTGAAAAAAGATCAAAGAATTATACCGAGTATTGATAGAAACATGTGTTTCATTTAATAACCTATTATATTATTATCTGCAACAATGATTTACGTATCAATTAGTTTTATTGGCTTTTCATCACGCTCCATTATTTTTTACCGCTTTGTGCCTAAGATAATATTTTTTTCAAAAAAATTAAGCTTTCCACCGATATATTATAATATTACTGTTAAATCAGTAAAAAATTTTTGGAAACGACCAAATATATATCTTGCAAATATTGAACCAAAAAAAACTCAGGACAATGATGCTAAAATTACATTAAAAACATGTGTTTTTAAAATATGCTGGCTCTATTCTCTTTTAATTGGATATCTAATTATATCGTATCAATGCGAACAAGATGATATAGTTACAAAATTAAAGTTAGATTATACAAAGAAAATAAAAAATATTGGCTACACCCTGTTTCCATCATTTCATATATCACATTACTCATTAAATTATACATCGATTTAGCGAGTTTGATAAAAATCGTTGATGCCGAATTGAAAAAATCACAATAATTTCCCTTACTTTATATTTCATACATAGGTAAGTGAAAGTAAAAATGAGTAAGTACAACCTTTACGCGCGATTGAAGTAAAACATCTTTCATTTTGTGACAGATGACTATCAAGTTAAAAATAAATAAGTCAGGTTAGAATTTAAAAATGTATATATTTATAATGTAACAAACATTAATGGAGTTATCTTCAATAGCGTCCTAACCATTTAAATTTTATTCCGCTTCCCTTTTCCTCTTAGAAGTAAGCCTGACATGTAATCCACATAATAGACTCAAACTCAAAAGCTCAATTGAGATGTTGATTTCCAAAAGGTACTATATCCATTCTAGGAAATTTTACAGTAGGTGCGAAAATCACTAAATAATATATTATTAAATTAGCTAATTTGATTCTTTTACCATTTAAATCCAGAATTGTTTTTTTAGTATATTAATAACATCATATTAAAGATATGAAATAAGATGTTTTTGTATAATTTGGAACGAAATTAAATGTGCAATTACTTCCTTTAGAAAGTAATTAGATTTCTAAATTGCGTTTATAAAGGGCTTGGGTGTTCATTAGATAAAATCAAATAGGAGATTTAGATATAACTAATTGATGAGAATACAAATATGTAAAAAAATCAATTTTGTAAAAAATGTCCTTTAGTACTTTCTGGAAATCAACGTCTCAATTTAAGATATGGCCAGCTATATAGACTACTAAATAGAATATATAACCCCTCAACGGATTAAAAACTATTAATTTACAAGACTATTCTTAAACAAATTTCGACCTAAAGACTTGAACTGTTGGGACAAGCTAAATTTTTGAACAAACGTCTCTTATCCTTTCAGTCTTATCTAAAGTCCTAAGAACCACATTCGATGTCCCATATTATGCCACGAAGATGACTACACCATGATCTGGATATCCCATTTGTCTAAAAATATAAGTTAAAACAAATGATGTATTTTCTCATGGTTTGAATAGCTTTATTGCATTGTTAGGGCACCAGTAAGTATCTTTTGTTGGTGATATTAAAGCGCAAATCATAGAGCTAAAACGATGTATCTATGACAACATTTGATCAAGACATCAAAGAATAATATTGAGGTTGACAAGATAAGGTGTGCCTAGCATCTGAAAGGACGAGTCTGTTTTCTTTTTTCCTTCTGCTGTAATAGATAGTGTCAGCTCTTCATTACATCTGAGTCGTGAGAGTTCAATCTGCTTCTTCAGAATCCCCTCTCTTCATCAGGTTTAATTTTTATGAATTTACTTTCGGGATTCACTTTAATATTTTCGATACAAACTATGGTCAGAGCAATATGAAACGAACACTGTAATCTAAATGTATTTTAGCTAAAATTAATATACGCTTCAATATTATGGGTAAACTTAATTGATAAAAATACGGTGGTTGATTGCAATGACGATTCTAATTATGTTCTAAACCCTAATAGATTATAGATGAGGAAGATGGTTGGGGGTGCGGTCATAAATTAGAAACACACATTTAAAATAAGTGTTATTTTTAATTATGTGCCGACGTTTCGGCCTACAATGTGGGCCTTCATCAGGGCTAAAAGAAACAAGATAACAACTAATGTAATTATAGACTTAATAATGCGTTAGGTATATAATAATAATATGACAGTAATAAAATATGGGAACATAAATAAAATTAAATGTAAAATGATAATAAGATGACAATTATAAAGTATGGAAATAAGGTGACAGTTATAAAGTATGAAAAATAAACAAAATTAAGATGATAGTTATAAAGTATGGAAGTAAACATAATTGGGATGATAATATTGTAATGAGAATATATAAAGAGAGACTAAGCAAATGAAAAAAATGACAAAGGAAAAATATGTGAACAATGAAAATTTTAAATATTAACATTTTTGAAGTGATATATGACGGTAATATATTAAAAACATAGTTAAGAGTATATGTAATATATAAAAAGAACATAGTCATTAAAAATTGTGTTATAAAATTGTATAAAAAAACTATTACCTGATGAAGGCCCACATTGTAGGCCGAAACGTCGGCACATAATTAAAAATAACACTTATTTTAAATCTGTGTTTCTAATTTATGACCGCACCCCCAACCATCTTCCTCATCTAATTTCTCAACGGTCAACAAAACTCCATCGTTACTAATAGGTTATAGTTTTACAGATTTTTTTTTTTTTTTTTTTTTTTTCTACCCATGAAATCTACTACATAAAGGTTTTACTTCTTATATTTCCACTTATAGAAATTTATCAGGCTAAAAAAAAAAATATATACCTATTTAATTTACGGTTAAGCGCACATTTTAAAAATAAAACTATTAGTTTTTATACTTATAAATTTACTCATTAATAAATGATGAAGGTGCAAAAGTAAATAAGCCTAAAATTATAAACTTTCGCAAAGGAAATTTTCTCAACTATTTAATGTACAATAAAATTAGATCAGAATTACTATGTTTTCGGGGTTATGAGTTATCTATGATAAGTATATAATTTCAAAGAAATATCAATTCACTGTGAAAATTATGATATCTGTTCATTTTATGTTCTAACTTGATGTTGAACCAGAAATTAATATACTAATAAATATTAATTTCTGGTTCAACATCAAGATAGACTAATATTATAATTATCTTATGTAAAAAACTATATATTATAACATCGATATGTTCATGGTTATGTTATAAAAATCTATATGTTCCGTCTAAATCATTTTAAATATATTAACATTGTTAATTATATACTATGGATATATATCTGATGATGGTATACGCATTAATAACTGTACAAGAATAGTCATATGTAAATATAAAATCATAGCAAAAAATCAGTCTATTAATATTATAGGTAATAAATTCATGGTCTAAAACGTATTTACTGATGAATAAGATAGACGTTAATGGTGGGAAAAAATAAAATTAAAAACTGGCATAGGATTTAATAGTGTAGTCAATCCAAAATTGGGGTGGGCCTAATATGCCATTATCTGTCGAAGAATGTTATTTAAACGAGTTCCTATCATCAAAATTAATGTCGGTGCCGAAATTAAATTATTATATTATTAATAGGATATTTTCCTTTCGTAGAGCTTTCATGAAATTTTATTCTTTGATTGATCTTATCAAGATAAAGAATTTAATAATTTAAGTAGATAAATTATTTTTATATTTCAGCTTTATATCAGACCAGTTTTATGAGGTAGTTTATATAATATTTTTAAATTATAAATAATGGCGAGAATGATATTTACATAGTATATTTACATTAAGCACAGGACGTTCTTTTTTATTTGATTTGATAATTAATTTTAATTTACATTAATTGTTAATGCTAATGTAAAGCTTGATTTATTATGAACATACTGAAAAATAAAAATAAAAGCACAGTTTTTTTTAACAAACTACCATGTATAAAGTAAATTTATTGTTGCAAATTGTTTAAGTGAACCAAGTTGAAAGTTGATAAACAGCTTTAGATGAAAGAAACTAAAACAAAACATATTAAAATAATTTGAAGATAAATTACTATCGTAATAATTTCTTTTGTAAGAAGTTTTTCAAGATAATAAAAATTTGGTTTTATTCATCAACCATTACTTCACTATACTATTGAAGATTCCAGACTTTTAAGTACCGATTATCATGAGTTATCAAGGATTCTTGCTGCAGAATTTAGTGTTACTTTCTTTTCAGAAGATTCTCATCACTTCGTCGATTTTTTGAGAGATAAACTAAATTTCCGATGAAAAATACTTCGGTCAATATAAGAATAATACTTGAATTAAAGTATTTATTGTGTAAAAGCACGATATAAATAAGTGTAAATATTATTCAATATATACTTTTTTAATTCTAAGATGACTTATAAATTTTTAGCTTGATCATCATCAGCCACAATATCAAAGAAATTTAGCTTCAATCGCGCGCTGACGTTACAATGACTATTTTTTTTTTTTTTTTTTTTTTAATCACTATTTTTATTTTCGTATTTATTTCATTTTTCAGCTCGAAATAAAAACTGTGTCAAATGTTAGTCCTATATTAAAACAAACCCTTTAGCTGAAATAGGGTCTTGTTCCAAACGAGGTGACAATCAATACGAAGAGAGTTTCCTTTGTCCGAGGCGTGTCTGTTGACATAACATCTTTGTTTACCCTCTTTTCCCCTTTTAGCATGATGAGGTCAGCAGTGGATAGAGATCGTGAATAACCATTTCTATGCCCTAATATCGATAATAATCTATTAGCACTAAAATACATATTATCTGTATCCACTGATCATAGTTTGGATGAATATAAATCCAAGACCGTCAAAGGATTTTAATGATGGAATGGGAGTAGTAGTTTCTATAAGTAATTTTTTTAAAAGCCTGAAATTTTAAAAAATTAAAAAAGGAAATTCTAAGGTTTATAAAATTTATTTGAACCGTTTTTCGGGTCAAATTTCTATTCAGCGTAAATCAAAAAGTAAATAAAAATGGTGATAATTTATGTGTTCTGTGGCCTACTAACAAGAATTTTTACCGGAAAAGTGGGATTTTTTCGTCAACTTTGTACTTGACAATGACAAAAAAAAAATTCATAATTTAACAGTTTAAAAATAACTTTTTATGTATCATTTACATAACATTTTATTCCGACCAGCTGTACACATCCATAGTTACTGTAATCTAGAGAATACCCGTGATTTCGGCGTACATAAAAAAATTTTAATGTGAAATTTTTCACCCTCATATTTTAAGCTATCATGCATAATTCTATATATGTAACATATTTTCCTTCCTTTTCTTCTTTTTACTTTCACTTACTATATATAGTAAGGGAATGTATTGCGATCGTGAAAATTTTCGAATTCCAGTTTTCAACGGAAATACACGTTTTAGGATCCCCTGAGTCCAAATAACTAAGTCCCGCAAAAAGGTCTGTGTGTGTGTGTGTGTGTGTGTGGTAACTCCCGGGCGGAAACGGTAAGTCCTATAAAACTGAAATTTCATGTTTAAGACAATTATACGCCAGACGTTACAAAACCTTTTTCATTAAAATGAGCTTACCAGAAGAGCCAGCCACTTTATACCATACATTTTGCACCTTTTTTTTTATTTTATCGAAAACGGTTCCAACGATTTTGAATAAACTCGCTATATCGGTGTAAAATTTAAGAGGCTTTCATATTATGTAGGTTTCATTTTGATTAAAATGGTCTGACAGGGCTTAAATGCAGATATTTTAAATTTTTTTTCTCTGAAGTACCTTTAATTTTGTTTATTCTATAAAAATAACTATATTATCTTGTTACCACTGATGAAAAACAGGTAAATATTTAAATTGAATGAATTCGATACCCAACTAAAGGAGAAAACAGAAAAAATATTTGTTTAATGCAATTTTTCGTTTTTACGTAGAATTTTACGTAGTTAGAACAGTAATATACACGTACATGTATGATACACCGTTGTAAAGTTAAAGATTTTAGAAAAAAATATTATCTCATACACAAGCTTTTAAAAGTTAATAGAAAGTGATAAAAAGCCGAGAAAACTAAGTAAATGTTTTGGATAATATTATAGTAGATTTTTTAATAAAACACATGTTTCTACAGAAATTTAATTTAATTAATTCTTTAATAGTTTCACGTATTTTTATCTCTAACTGTATTTGGAAATTCTTTCATTGATTTTAAAAATGGAGGTTCACTTACCTGTCGTGTGTTGCCCGCACCAGATTTTTTTTTTTTGAGTAATGAGCTAAAAAAACCGGTCAGTACATATTATTTGAGAAATATTATAAACGGATTAGTTAGTCTAGATTTAATATTGAGTAAATCACAAAAAAAAAGTCAAACAGCCTGAATATCCAGCTGCACATCGAAGGAAGTGCAGCCCGCATGGACACAAGATATTACCAGCATCTTCTGTAACGATATACCTTTATCACAGTCACTCCTTTGTAATATAATATTACGGAAGGACTTATCTCTTCAGATTTTTCTACTGACATCCTTCGGAATAAATATTCATCGCAAAATTCAGGTGGAAGATTTAAAAAAATTAGGCTGCAGGATTCTATTCGTATTATTTTTTATCGTTGAATTTTATTTCTCATTTTCAACTACAATTATTAACGGACGATATTGTTCTTGCGAGAAATGAAGAGCGAAAACTGCAGCAGACTCTGATTAGGTAAATAGCAAGAAGAGTTATGAAAAAAAGAAATGGTTATAAACACTACTAAAAGTAAAGTCTAAGTAATGTCAAGGAAGGAGGAAGATGTGCTTGAAATTGTTGTGACAACTCATATCTTGGAACTGCGGTGAGTAACACTTCAGGCTTACAAAAGCAAATACAATTTACGAGATAAACAGAGCAATAAATTGTTAATTTACACGACAATTCTCAAACCCATTTGGACCTATGTACTCGAACAATTAAAAAAAAAAAAATAAATCTATACCTCTGCAATCCATGAAGGATCTTGGGTTAAGTACTTATAGAGATTCGTACTATTTCATGGTCAACGGTCGTACAATGAGGTGATTAGGCATAGATAACGCTTAGTCGCAAGGTTTTCCCCTAAATTTTTAGGCATCCACTCTGTAGAGGCTGGGTATGTCTAGAAAAAGGCTTAAACGTAGGTATATAATATAATATAATGAGTGCATCCCCAGAAAATATAAGGACTCTCAGGGAAATGGGCAAGATGGAGAGGACTGGCTCCAGTGCGTAAAGATTTCTAGAGAATCTGGCGTAGACGCTGAAAGGCTTCAAGAACAAGGAAATGAACAGCGATTCAAGAATTCAATTCTTCATATAAATACAAATATAACTTTTTTATTAAATTGTTTTATAAGTTATATTAAAGTATCAGATTTATAACAATGAAAATAACATTCCTAATATTTTAATTTTTTTCTCTACTTTTTTTTATGACATCATTAAGAGTACACATTCATCGCAAAGCACGAAACGTATTATGCAATTACTATTTCTATCATTTTACATCATCCAATGCTTATCAATTTTAAACTGTTTCAGGAAAATTAACCTATAGTTTTTTTTTTTTTTGTATCAGCTTTTACTTTTCTATCACTATTTATGTTAATTACACGTGTAGTTTATGTTTAGCTCATTTATTGTGGGTACCAATGTTTTCATGACTTTCCGAATTTCATTAAAATGATATTAATTTAAATCATGAACTAATATAAAATGATTTTTTATGAGTTTTAGTTTTCTTTCTTATGCATATATTTTCTTATGACTAATAGGAAGAAAATAGCTGTTTGATAGCTAATAAATGGTAGTTTAAAAAAATCATCTTGATAATCAGCGAAAACAGTTTGAGATGACATTCAGTAGAGCATATCTAAGATCAAAATGATCAATGATGATTATGTTCAGCTTTAAGTAGGATTAGAGATGAAAAATTGTATTGGTAGGCTTAGTTGCTTTTATAAGTGATTTAGGAAGGGACAATAAGCCTGGGAACCCACAGGCCAAGTCAATATTAAGGGTAAATCTGCATTCAATGAGGCAATAATACCCACGACTCCTTTTGAAGACCAACAATCGGCGGGCACTAACAGGTTTCGAACCCCTGATTCGGCAGTATCAATTACTCAGATAACTTTCATAGAGCTTTGAACCTTCCGCTGTCGTGGCTAATACCCGGAGTATTGTGAGATCAAGTCGACATTGAGAGTCGTGTAAGTGAAATTTGTCTGAAGGGAAAAGCGAGCAATCGACGAAGTCTGGAATAAGGGACTGGAGGAATGGGAGAAGAATGAGATGTGGGAGGAGTGTCGTATTGTTGGATAATTCTGTCCTTGTCGGCCTTCACAATGCCGTGTCCTTTATTGCAACTTTGCCTTTTTCACCTTTCTCAGATTTATTTCAATTAGATTCCATTCTTATCCCGATCTTTTCAATTTATTTTATTTTTTTTTATTTTTATGGATATAATGAATACCGGATTTTATTTTGGTTTATTTTCAATAATGAACGTTTGTAATCGAACAAACAAACTATCAAATTATTTTCTCCTCAAAATTTTAGGGCTAACATATCAGGATACGTATATCAAAAATTAAAAAAAAAACAAATCCGTTTGTCCGCCGTCCGCGAGATTTCTCCGAAACTTCTTGACCAGTATTTTTGAAATTCGTCACAAAAATACAAGGGTATCCAAGGAAGACCGTAACACCTACACGTTAATATCAGCTGGTAATTTTTAAGATGGCGGCAGATTAAATGCGATTTAATTTAATAACTCAGTTATTTTTTAGGTACAGTTTTTTTAGTATTTTTTTTACCAAAAAAAAAACGCGGATAATTATAAAGAGGAAAAAAAAAAATAGAAATTTTGCACATGAATTCGCTCATAACTCAGTCATTTTTTAAGTTACAGAAAATATACAGAAAGTGTTAAGAATAAGTAAAGAGCGATAAAAAGATAAAACAAATAGAGAAAAATCGAAATTACTTTCGAGATCAATACACCTTGATGAACAAAGAGAAGAAAATAATCTTATATGGTTAAGCAACAACTTATCAGAGATTTGATTCCCTGATAACTCGGTTATTATTGATATTAGAGAAAAATGTAAGGTGTTCTGGAATCGGGAAACTTTATTTGAATAAAAATCGAAAGAAAGGAAAAGGGGATAGTAACGAAATGTTTATGGTTTATTATTATTAATAATAAACCTTTTGTTGCCCAACAAATAAGAAAAATAAACTAATACTAAAAATTTGAATTAAAAAAGTATCATTGAAATTGGTTCAGAACTAGCTGAGATGAAATCAGCAGTGGTGATATGCCATTTTCCGTTGGATTATTTATTGCTTTTCCTACTAGTCAATTACTTATTAACAGCAATATAAACTGTTACAGTTTAAATTCTTTTAAATTTATCTGTATTTAATTAATTAATTAATCACCGCTAACAATTATAAAGGATTGATTTCTTCAAATCACCAAAACTAAAAAAACTTTAGAGGAAAATTTTTGAAAAAATAGTGTTTAAGGTCTGACATACTAATCTGTTGAGGACGAATCCTGCGTGATTCAATTAAGGAAAACGTAATTGTACATACCTGTATAAATGTATTTTAATAAAAAAATACCTGGTGCGGGCAACACACGACTTTCACTTACCTCCGTTTTTAGAATCAATTTAAGAATTTTCAAATACAGTTAGAGATAAAAATACGTGAAACTATTACAGAATTAATTAAATTGAATTTCTATAGAAAAATGTGTTTTATTAAAAAATCTATTATATTATTATCTAACATAATCAGTTAGTTTTATCTTCTTTACATCACTCTCTATTAACTTTTAAAAGCTTGTGTATGAGATAATATTTTTACTAAAATCTTTAGCGTTCCAACGGTTTATCATACATGTTTATTACTGTTCTCATGTTCAAAAAAGAAAAATTCTATTTAAAAAATAGTTTTTCTGTTTTCCCCTTTAGTTGGGTATCGAATTCATTCAATTTATATATTTACCTGTTTTTTATCAGTGGTAACAAGATAATATAGTTATTTATATAGAATCAACAAAATTGAAAGTACTTTAGAGAAAGAAAATTAAAAATATCGGAATTTAAACCCTGTCAGACCATTTTAATCAGAATGAAACCTACATGATGTTAAAGCCCATTAAATTTTACATCGATATAGCGAGTTCATTCAAAATCGTCAAAACCGTTTTCGAGAAAATCGAAAAAAAGTGCAAAATGCATGACTATTCTCGTAAGCTCATTTTGAAGAAAAAGGTATTGTAATGTCTCGGGCGTATATACACGTATGTCTTAAATATGAAATTACAGTTTCACAGGACTTACCATTTCCGCCCGAGAGTTACGACACACACACACAGATCTTTTTGCGGGACTTGGTTATTTGGACTCAGGAGACCCTAAAACGTGTATTTCCGTTGAAAACTGGAATTCGAAAATTTTCACGATCGCAATACTTTCCCTTACTAAATATAGTATGTGAAAGTAAAAATATACATTATTTTTATTATAAAAAAGTTTATTTGTGTAAAATGCTATGGTTAGATAATCTTTTTAATCGCAATAATTTTCCTTAATATATATTTATCTATAGGTCAGTAGAAGAGATTCCTTTTAATAACAAACACCGATAGGGATATTACAATGGAAGTTGACAGATTCGATTAATCAACAAGTTACAATTAATATATTTACAAGCCCTGATGTTTCACCTTTGCGAGCTCTAGCGGCTGATATTTGATTTATCAATGTCAGAATCCATACCCCCCTAAAGGAGTGTTTTGGTTTTGGTTACTTTACTGCTTGCATGACGAACTGAACAATAATAGTTAATTTACAGTTTGTGTTAGTTCCATATTACCAAAGTTATATCATAGAAAATTAAATATTTAAACAGATTATAATATTTTAAAGACTTTTAAGGCAAAGATAATAAGAAGGTAAAGATAATAGGTTTGGGGTTGGGGACCTGAGGCAAGATATTCAAGTAATGACGTGTCCCACTTTCCAGAGTGCTTCGCCATTGTGCTTGCAAATTATTTTCTTAAAGACTATTAGCGGCCGTTTGTTGTGGGTAACTGAAAAATGTTTAGCTTCACTTTTGTTGATTGTTTTCTTGGCCCGAAAGGAGGAGTAACGAGGAATTTTAAAAAGGGTTGTGTGCTGGAATCCAAGCATCTACTTTCATCAGGCTTCAGTCAGGAGAATGCAATAAAACAGAAACATTTTGTGTGAGCGTTTAGTATTACACTGTTTTTATGGAACATTTTACAGCTCCAGACTTAATAG
Source organism: Piezodorus guildinii (assembly GCA_023052935.1). Classification (NCBI taxonomy): domain Eukaryota; kingdom Metazoa; phylum Arthropoda; class Insecta; order Hemiptera; family Pentatomidae; genus Piezodorus; species Piezodorus guildinii. The sequence goes on along the minus strand of CM041292.1, from coordinate 32,250,580 downwards.
AGTCAGTGGCGGGAAAGTAATAATAAAGTGTCCAGTTAATAAATCATAGCAGTTAATTACCACTAAAAAAAATCATAAAAACTTTTTAATTAGCCTTAAACAATGTGTTTATGTAATTCACAAAATGTATAGTAATCTGAGTCATTGAGTTCTCAAGAGAAATCGAGGAAAATTATTTAATTCTAACATTATTTAACCAAAAAAATACAAAAAGGTAATTTCATTCAGAGTAATAGACAAATATAAATCATTAATTTTGACGTATCTATAACTGAAGAATGGCTAGGATATTAAAAAGGAACGTCTTACTCTCAACAATCCACTGACGTTTGTATATTCACGACCACGCAAATGATCAACTTTAAAAACCATACATAGCTAAATATCCTTAATTATTGGAATACATAAGGAGATTTTCTCATCATCGTCCTAAGTTTTCTTTTGGTTCAATATTTTAGTAAGATCTATTTTGGACCGTTTCCAAAAGAAGGTTTATAGAAGCCCTATAGGACGGCCGATGAGATGTTGAGCAGGTGAAAATATTTTTAAAATAAAAAAAATAGAGTTTTTTTCTTTTTTTAAATAATAGATATATCTAAATATGACTTTAATTATAATTTTTTGACATAGTAAGCTTGATTAGACGACACTGCTGGCGATGCGGTGAAAAATTATATATTAAAAAATATGGATGATGGGTAAGAATTTTTTAGAAAGAAAAAAACACTATTATTAAAATAAGTAATTTAAAAGTTAAAATAAGATGTAAAATGTATAGTGATATCATAAAAATATATTTGTTTACAGATACTTGAAAATGGCCCTAAGGCAATCAAAAATCCTCCGAAACATCCTAAATGCTTCTTATTTTGTCACAAATAAAAGTACCCATAAAGACCTGAATATCCCATGAGTTTTTTATTTATTTTTTTTATAAAAACTTATAAACCTCCTTAAGTTCCACACTACCAGCCCACTCAAACCCTCTCATCTCCATCTATTTCTGATAATCCACGGAGGCACCTGAAAGGCAGTGGCCTCGAGAAAAGACAAGAAACTGCTGACAGATACTGATTGTTACAACACTTACTTGACAAACGTTCATAACTTCCAGTCTACTACAAAAAAATAATTTATATAGCCATTATTAGACCTATTAGGACATATGTTATTGAGCTATGGGGATCCACCAAGCCATCAAATTCCTCCCGCATCCAATCCTTGCAATCGCAAATCCTACGAAAGATCCTAAATGCTCCTTATTTCGTCACTAATAAGACTATTCATAAAGACCTGAATATTCCGTTAGTTGCAGACTTAGCCAGAGCTAGATATACCTCCTTTCATACCAAACTACCAGCCCACTCAAACCCGCTTGTCCGTGTACTCTCATCTCTATATATTCCTGATAATCCTCGAAGGCGCCTGAAAAGGCGGTGGCCTCGAGACCTGCTAATGAAATCAACATTAAAGTGCTACAGCTGGGTAGCTTCTTCGCGAGAGTTTATCAAGCCAATTGTAACTTTTTTTTTTTTACATTTACTAGTCGTATTTTTTTTTTTATACAGCTGTAAACAGCAATAAATAAATTAATTTGAAAAATGTAATTCAGTAATTGCCGAATTCAAATTCAATTGTTAAAGTCACACAATTATAGCTTTCTTAGCCAAGTATATATTCATTAACGAAAAAATTTGTCAGGATTCTGAAATGAGATGCTATCAATATCAAGAAATTAACCATTTAATTAAGATTCTCTACTATTTCTAAACACTAATAAGCATTTATTCCCTGATAACTGATCTTCTGATAACCTTGAACCTTTTTTTTTTTTTTCCTGCTTCTAGACAACGTTAGCTTGCACATACATATATATGAAGACTTTAATATACAGTAATTAAAAAATCTAACAGACTACACCACATCCTTCTGAGTAAACAGGATAGAATCACTACCAAAAGCACATAAGAATATGCACTCTCATAAAGAATTACTGTACGCCATGCAAGATGGTTTTGAAACAGTCAATGACAGCTTGGAGCGTTCAAAATAAACATTATAAGAAAATGCATGATGTTAGGAGCATAAACACCTCACTGTCTAGATAACTTTTCAGAGGAGGTGATGCAACGGTGAAAGAACGTCGAGTCCTCAGAGCGTATATCAACAGTCCAAGAACTCTAGATGATAAACCTTTCAAACATCTCCAATTTAGGACAGATTTACTATCGAATGTGGAACGTGGTCTGCCTTCGAAATACTAACTAATGCTGTTCGATTTAATTAATTTTTGGAACTTGGTGTTACCTTATTTATAGTAACGAATTTCTTCCTCGGGGCAAGTTTTCCAAGTCGGTATCCCCAGCTGAAAACTAAGCAAACCAACGGCGAATGGTCCGTTCATTAACATTTCCTTCCCCAAACGCTTCGAAAATATTTCTAGCGGCCTCAGCTGCTGAATGGCCGAGTTTAATCTCGTACAAAAATATTACTCGAAAATCGCGTGTTTCCATGTTCATATTTGGAGGTATGCTAAAAAGGGGGTAATTGATTGGAAAGCTAATGTTTATAATACAAAGGTAGAGGATTAGTAACTGTTTACTTTAAATATGTAAACATTCGGAAGAAAACAACAGAGACCTGCAAAATCCTTTATGTATTTCATAAACTATAAAAACGGACATTTCATGTTAAACAACCCAATACTTGCATACAATTCAAGTCCCATTTAATACACTTCTTTTTAACATTTTTAAAAATTCATCGAAAAGTTTGATAATAGAATTGCAATGGAACATATTATTTGAAAATATTACATATTCAGAAAATTAATTTATGAATTTTATTGAATGATAAAGATTTTCAAAAAATATATGAGTTAAAAAATTTATACCCTCTTCAAGTACAATTCAAAAACGTTTAGCAATATATTTGCTGATACTGGTCAAATTAAATTATTTTTTGGTATAGAGACTGTGTATACTATTATTTTATCAATTAAATAAGCTTCGAATGTTCTTAACATTATATCTAGTTTTGTAGTGATCAGAAGACCTAACAATAATGAAACAATCTGTGTTAGGAACAAGGGCGTCTGTGCATTCCCTCGCAGCTACTACCCGGTCGTTATTATGAGTCGCTTTATTTTCCATCGAACTGTGTAATTTGTTTAAGGATAAATAAAAAAAAAATAATAATAAAGAAACCATGAATATATCTTATATATCCAGAAAACCTTCCTATATCTTTGACCTCCTTATTCCATTCTCTTCCCTGCACACCCTAAATACAAGAACCCTATACCTACCCTCCCATAGAACGACATCCATTGTAAAGCCCTTTATCATCCGTGCTACCATACTTTGAAACTCATTAACAATTTCCCTCCGAGTGGTGTCATCCCAAACCCCTTTCAAACACCTATCATTTATCCATCTCCTTAATAATCAATCTTCCGCAAATATGTGATAAATCTAGACTTTTTTAGTAAATAACTAAACTCATTTGACGTTATCTGCTTTTATTTGTGTCTTACATTTATATTGACTTTTATAATTACTTAAATAAATAACTGTGTATCAAATAAAGCCAGACAAATTAGACTTCCTCTATTCACTGTAAATAATTTTTAGGGGACGAAATGTCCAATAATAAATTTTGTTTTCATTCATTTATTCATTAATTAAAAGATAACTATATACGGTTTATGTATGTGCAATCGATGATTCCATTTGTTTGTAACCACTTCCTTCCCTCTCCGTCTGCGATGCTATTTCTTTCCCTCCAAGCGGCTCTTATTCCCTGCGACAATTCTGTAATTATCTTCTACAATGAAGTGCGATTTGGGACCTTATGAATAATTTAAACAGCTTGTTACAACCAAATTAAAATTTAAAACACTTTATTTATTCCAGTATCGCGACGTTTCAGCCTCTAGGGCCATTTTCAAGCTTCATGCATTTCCATCTCAATTATCTTTTAATTTTACCGCTTTTCACCAGCGTCGTCATAATTTTTTTTAAATGTCATTTTTTTCAAAAAAAAAAAAAAAAAAAAAAAAAAAAAAGTTTTCAGCCGCCTTTTAGGTGTTCTCGTGCGCGACTGATTAATTAACGAACAAATATTAGAACAAAAGAACAATGACGACAATGATGAGAGAAATAAACTAATTTTTATTTATATTGAATCCTATGATCATAAATTTTGATTTTTTTTTTCGATTATTATTAAAAATAATTAACTTAAAAGATTATGAAAATTCGAAGAAGATATTCATACAATATTTTTTTTTTTCAAAATTTTAAACATTCGGTAATACCCTATATGCCGTATATAGGTAGAGCCCGTGCCTGGCTAGTCTACTATGTCAAAGGTTGGGAGTTCGTATCCCTGGTATCAGGAGGACTTTTCAATCATATAATCAAATGGTGATTCACTCACATCTCCTCGGGTATTTGAAACCCGTCAGCCAACTGGTGGGCACTCACAAGAATAGGCGTAGGGAGTGATAACCACATCCTATTAAATATCATTGAGAATCACGGAAACCATAACGTGCACCAAGGGTCTACATGGCCTGTCGCGCCAAAAGAAAAAAAAAATATGTTCCAGACATGGGAAAGTTTACTAAGACTGAACTAGATAGTAAATAGATTGATATGAAAACCTCCCAATGTCATTAATCTAGACGGTATTCAGAAGTAACAATCTGCTTTAGATACCGACCTTTCACCGTCAACTCCACCACATCAAGTAATATCTAAGAGAACATTTAACTAATACAGAATCTTAAATAATTGCTGTCTCTAACTGACAACGGTAGATTTATAACCGAAGCCGTACCCACTTGCGCAATAGTATGGGTGAAACTGTTGAGTATGTGGCCGGCACATATATCCCCATCCAAGACCCGCCAATAGATTTCCGATGAAAGGGGAAATCTATGGAGGATATGCATCTCGCAGAGAAATCCAACCGCTGAAAGCGATCGCCCTGCTTCTAGCTAATACGCTTCTACCAGCTTCTCATCTATCCTAGATTGCTGTCCGAGATAGAATGCACCTCCGATAGATTTCTTCTAGGAAATTAACGATTGTCTGTTAGGAGCCTCTAATGATAGGTTCTATGGCATCTATCAGATTTTACGTCCGTATAAATAGTTTATAGGCACTATTATAAATACGTTCAATTAATAGTCTGAACTTTTATATAGTTCAGTTTATATCGTTTCACTAGACTGTTCTTCATATCACGGATTCGAATCCTGCTATGGCAGGATTTGTTTTGTTATTTCGATTGCGGGTACACCCTGGAGTAGGGAGACACTTCTAAAGATCGCCGGGTCACTAAAAGTTGAGGGAAAAATTAAGGACAAAGATCTCATCACCTTCTTGCATGGCCGTTGGCGTAGAAATATATAATACGAATCTCTAAATTTACTAAATATAGATCATTATTATAAATACAAGCAAGGTCAAACTAAAACAGTAAAGCCATACTAATCAACATAAATGTTAAGATTATTTAAGAATCTGTACATTATTATTCAAATTATTTTAAATGGTAACAAAAAATCTGGAAAGCGCAACAACCGACATTCATAAAGTTCAATTCACTTTTACAATTTTGAGTATAAGATGATCTTTTTTCTAAAATCTTTAGCTTTCCAACGGTATATTATACATCTATATTACTGTTTTTATGTTCAACACAACCACAATAATTGTATAAAAACACATTTTTGCTCTTTTTTTCTATAGTTGGATATCGAATTTTTATTAACTCATATATTTATATGTTTTTTATCAATGGCAAAGATGATATGGTTTCTTTTTTAGAATCTAAAAAATTAAAGTTGCTCCAGAGTGAGAAAATTCAACCATTTGCTATTTAAGTTTTTAGTATGAAACCTACATGACATTGAAGCCCATTGAACTTTACATTGATATAGGGAGTTTAATCAAAATGGTTAAAGTAATTCTTGAGAAAACCGTAAAAAGGTGCAAAAGGTATGGTGGCATTTTTGGTCAGCCGATTTGAGTGAAACAAATTATTAAATAAATTTAAAAACTTACTTTAAATGGTGAAAATAAATCTGGCGAGCTCGACACGTGTGTCTTGACTTTCACTTACCTCTGGAAGAACTTTTAAATATAGTTAGAGTTAAAAAAAGATTTTCCATATTTATTTTGAGGTTCTTTAAGAGCTTCAATAGAATCATGTGTTTCATTAAATAATCGATTACATTAATATCAACACCGATTAGTTATCCACTTTCATTCACCCACCGTTAACTTTTAAAACGTGTAAGACAATAGGTTTTCATAAATCTTTAGCTTTCCAACAGTATATTACCCGTATATATTACTGTTCTCATGTTAAAAAATAAAATAAAATTATATAATATATATATATATATTTATATATGTTTTACAGGCGATGGCCTCGGGACCTACTTTAATTAAATTGACATTGAAGTGCGTTTCCACTGGGTAGTTTCTTCATTATCACGCCCATACGTGTAAATTAGGCCATTTACTTGTTGTATATATTATATGTATAGTTGTAAATATCAGTAAAATGTTAAAAAAAAAAAAAAAATATATATATATATATATATATATATATATATATATATATATATATATATATATATATATATAACTCTTTTCTCCTGTAGTTGGTTATCGGATTCCATATATATATATAACTCTTTTCTCCTGTAGTTGGTTATCGGATTCCTTTAAATTTTGTATTTGCTAGTTTTTTTGTTTTGTTTTTTCCTAAAAAGGTGATATTGTTATTTATTTCGATTCTTCAAAATTAAAGGAACTTTAATTAAAAGTAAGAAGAAAATTTTAAATATCGGCATTTATGCCCTGTCATATTACTTCAATCAGCATTAAAGTTACACCATGTAAAAACCCATTATATTTTATATAGTGAGTTTAATAATCAAAATAGTTGAAGCCGGTTTTAGGGAAAACTGTAAAAATTTTAGGTTTTAGATTTTCTGGATCTCAGAAAAACTTCTTCATTCAATTAGCTTTAACATGGTGCAAAACAAACCTATCTTAATAGGCCAATCAAGGGTGTAAGGAGGTAAGGATTTAAATGAAAACACTTTAGGTGTCTCATAAAGACCTAGTCACATTGAGGAAGAAGATACAATACATCAATAGAAACAAGTTTATATGACCCATTGTCAGATTCTCGACTGTTAGGGAAGAAAATAAAAATTTGAGTTTGTTATTCATCGTTTTCATCAGAAAAATTACTTGAGGTGCACGCACAGAAAAATAAGTATTACCAAATGAAAGAAGAGATTAAACTATATTTTAATGATTGATTTGACAATACCTCGATTCTTAGCTTATTAATGACAACGAGCATTTTGTACGGTTCAAGAAAGTACAACTATAACTGTTATGTCGTTTGAACATTAATATTTATTTCATAATAAGTACAAAAATATTTTATATTTCTGTTCTCCAACATATGTGTAGCCTATGTACTTTTTTTTATTTTAGAATAAATAAATCACTACTAAAACTTCATGTTCCAGAGCAGGAAGGATGAGAAGCTAAAACAAGACCAGGAGGCCTGGAGGCGGGAGTGGCTGGAGCTGGAATGCGAAGAGGCTTTGCACAGGACCTCAACTCGTCTCGCTCCCTTCTTGTCCCACTTAAAACAATCCCAATGATTCAGGATTGTTAATTTATGAATTATTATAATTTATTTCTAACCTTGTTTATTATTTTTATATGATATATTTTACATTACAGAAACGACCCTCGGTAAGTGAAATACCCAAATAAATTTTCTACAAGATTGTTTGAAACAAAATCTTGTTACTTTACAACCCATGTAGGGTCTTGGGCTCAGTATATAAATATATTAGTACTGTTTCTAGGCCAACGAACAAGCAATGAGTTGATTAGGCCGAGATCCCTCTCAGTCGCCAAGGTTTTCTACATTTTTGAGAAACTACATCATAGAGGCTAGGTCGGCTCCATATAATAATAATAATATAATTCCAACCCAGAACCCGGAGAACAGTAGACCAGTGCTCTATTTACTAGACCACGCAGTTTTCAAAAGAATCATTAAAGTAAATTAAAATTCAGAATATTGATGGCACTCATGACCAAAATGTTATAGAAAGTTTTGGTCACTGCTTATTCTTACTTTAGTCTCCAGGTGTTTCTCAGTGTAATACCTAAACCAGTCATCACGCTAGCGGTGATGTCATGTGTTTTATACAAACATAAAAGACTCCTTAAAGAACGGTGAGAGTTTTTTTAGTGGTATATTGCAAAGGTTCATTATTTAAAATATTAAACCAATAGGCTCATTGCATAAGCTTTAATTACGGACCTACTTACATAAAATGTTGAGAGTTTCCTATAAATAATATACAAATAATTATATACTTCAATCGTTTATGGGATCACCATTTCCCTTCCGAAGGTCGACATAACCAAGGATTTTTCACTCTATTTAAAGCCATGTTAGACCCATTTTCCGGGTTAGAACATGCGGCCTTGGACGTAGGAAATTCACAAACTAATAAACCCACTCCCCTTATATAGACAGCTTTTCAGACGGATCCATAGAATAAGAAGAGTGGGATATTAAAAACTGTCCTCTTTATAGTGATTACCAACTTACCACTTAAAATGTTTGGATTCGTATCTTTTTTTTAATGGGAATGGAGTCAATAATAATGGTTCTCTCCCATTGTGGTAGAATGTGATTTCTTCTACGATTAACTAGTCTTGAAATTTAATTATAATGACAATTAGTGTATGAACGATGAATCAGCTAATATTCGCCTGACAGACAGTTAAAAAACAACTGTTTGGATTGCCCCGACACGAGCCAGCGCCCGTGAAAAATGGCAGTAGGAAGCGTTGGTAGGATTAATGCCCGCGCATTTATCCACTATAAATCTATCATTCGGACACTATCGATAATTTATTCAATGAGGAATACATCGATTTAAAGGTAGCTATTTTCTCCGAGTTAGTTGGATTGGAGAAGGAGCGGTGTAAATTACAGGGCGAGGGCCGAACCAGATATCTGTTCGAGATAGCTATTCCATCTTGTAATGAATTCAGACTCAGCTAACCGCTCAATTCCATGCAAAATATCCAACGGGTCTTGACCCTACTTTAAATCGATAATAAACCTTGTTAGTACGTCCGAAATCACAAGAAGATACGTAACAAGGCTGTATAAAGCCGTTATGTTAGTCCTGGACTCAACTATGTTTAACTTTAAAGATATATGTCTACATATTAGTTGAAAGCCACGCTGAAGCAAATATCTATCCATATATATAAAATTATACCGCGATTCTTGGTTTCAGCGAACTCCTCATAAACACAGGACGGATTTTGATACAGTTTTTACCATCATTTATTATAGTCTTTGCTGATGGTTTATAACTAAAATGCATTGCAATTTAGTTTTTATTTAGAAGGGAAAACATTTTTTTCTGTAACCAAGACCTCACAAAATTATTCCTGAAATATGAGTAGTAATATACATCTATAATGTACCGTTGGAAAGCTTAAGATTAAAAAAAATATGCAATAAAATAAATCGTAAAGTGTAATCGAAAGTTTTTGTAAGACCATAAGCTTATGAACATATATTATTGGTGAAGAGGGGGGTTATGATAGTTCGATGTTACCGCCGTCGTACAGAATGTTATAAAGTAACATTGTTATTAATTATTTCATAAAAACAGAGCTTTCACTGAAAAATAAATAGGATTCCAAAGAAAACTAAATTAGGTAAACCCTTCAAATTTATTTAAATAGTTAATATGAAACAAAAACTAGTATCATTTCTCGTTTCTAAAGTTTTTGGTAACATACATAGCTATCAAGTTTCCTTGATATGGGAAAATTTTATTTTCTGTTTTTATACTTCACTTTAAAAATTTTTTATTTTTTTTTAAACATATTTATTGATATTTACAACTGTATAATTATATACAACAAGTAAATGCGATGGATATAGTAATCTGACATGAAATACATGAAGAGATGCCACCCATCAGCAGCACTCTAAAAATATTTAAAACTTAAAGGTCTCGGGGCCATCTTCCTTTCAGACGCCTAGGAGGATTTTCAGGAATCGAAGAGGATAATAGGATAGAATCTAGTGGATTAGAGTGGAAATGGAGTTTTTCATGGAATGATTGATATCTGGTCCGGGCTAATTCAGTAATAAATGGGATATTAAGGTCTTAATGTGAGCTTTTTCGTGACAAAGTAAGGAGCGTTAAGGATTTTACGAAGGATTTTGGATTGTAAGGATTGGATACGAGAAGAATTTGATGGTTTGGTAGAGCCCCATAGCTCTACTCCATAAGTCCATATCGGTCTTATGATGGTCATAAAAATAAGTCTTTTGTAATTAAGTGGAAGATTGGAGCGTTTGTACACTTCAAAATTAAAAAATTAAAATAAATAAACTTAACCAACTTTGATCCATGTTTTTCATTTCTACCGACGATTAAATAAAATAAAGTATAGACATTATTAATAAACATTTTTTTTTTCTAATTGCACTTTCCGTTACGATTAACTAAAACATCCAATTTGATAAACACTAAATTGGTCAGACAAAGCTTTTTTTAAACATAAATGACACATTATTCAAATTGTGCGAAGCAGGGGTGAGTTTCCTATAAATACCTAAAAAAATGCCTAGGTACAAAACGTCATTTTTTCATTGACTTCAGTAGTGTAAGACAGTGTAACAAGAAGCGTGTTATATGTGGATGGATAAGAAATTGGAGCGCACTACAACCTTGATCGACTGATTCTGATAACAATGAAGAATATGTTCAAGATCCGTGGTTTCCACCCAACATGTGGTAAGCCAAAAGTGATTAGGAAATTATTTTTGAATAAACTAATCAAAATATTTTCGAAGCTCTGGCTTGTAACAAGAATGACTCACGCGTTGCTCCGACATTATACATTACGTGCGTTAACTGAGAATACATATGTATTTATTTCAACTCATTGTTATACTATACTGTATTTATAAATGTTAGTTATTCAATGCGTAGAATGTTGTGCGGATTGTAATCGGTTCTTATATATATATATATATATATATATATATATATATATAGAGAGAGAGAGAGAGAGAGAGAGAGAGAGAGAAAAGAGAGGACGAGAGAGAGATAAAATAATATTATTTGAAATTTTTCGGGTTTATTTTTTTTTTATTTATTTTTTTTTTTTATTGAGAAATATTACAATTTGTTACATAATGAACAGTAGTAATAGTGATGTAGTAAACATTCATACAATATGTACAGAAAATAATGATAAAGTCAAATTACATAAAATCGGAAATAAATAAATTCAAATATATACAAGAAAATAACAATTAATAAAAACAAAAAAAAACAACAACCTGTAGTAGAGATAAATACAAGTTTGGAAATAAATAAAAATCATACAAGCAAATTTCGGGTTTTAGATCTTTAACAATTACTTCTTCTTAATTTGCTTTATTTGACGTTTCAATCCTCCGTCACAAATATAGATCCTTTTCAGAACAAAGAATTATTGAGTACCGGCACACCACTCAGGCTAACTATAGGGCACTGATTCAAATAAAATCATAATATTAAAAGATCGATGATTTAGACTGCTGTTTATATATTCTGGAACCTATATAATCTTTTCTTCGCTTGGTACTCCCTCTCTTAGTATTTACATTTTAATAAAATTCACGACTTTATAATACAAAAAAAAAAAGGCATATGTAGACCCAAATACAGTGATACCCCAATTTTTTTCTGTTGAACGGATCTAATAACTAGGACTGCTTCTTGATAGGAGTCTAGTTTAAATCCCTATACAAGACTGAAACGATAAGAAACTCCTCGGTATATTCGTCTACTTCAACACATACAAGATAAACGCTCTGACTATTCACTCAAATACAAGAATCTCGTTTACATGACTAAAATAAGGCCAATCTGCACATACGGAGTGTTGGGCTCTACGGAACCATCGAATTCTGCTCCTAAACAATTTTAAAAATTCAAAATCCTTATCGTAAAAATAATTCGAATCAAATGTTTTATATTTCTTGCTACTGATCACGCGGCATAACTATTAAAGACGGTAGATCGTTTCAAATAATATAAACTAAGGGTAATTGTTGTAGAAATAAATTTTGTAAATTCGGCATTTAGCGTATTTCAATGATGATAAAACTCAACTATATAATAGGGAACATTTAATTATACATTAATATTTTGTATTCAGTATAAAAGATGCATAGAATAATTTGAAAAAAAAAATTAAAATATGTTCAAACATGTTTCTTGTATATAGCAGATTTGTGATTTCTACTAAAAAAAATATTGAACGTTTAATCTCAAGAATAGCACTTTACTTTTCTTCTGAATGGTGTGAGCGAACAATTGATAGGTTCGTGGATTTCTTTCATCCGATACGGGTATATTTTTTTTTTTATCTGTAAGCGATAGGGATCACTATCGAGGTGTATCTTAGTCACTGAGGCCTTAAGTATTGAATTTCTATTCAGAAACACAACATAACCTTCACAGGTCTGAATCAATATTGTTTTTTAGTATATTTTTATTATTTTTTGTAATTTATATCGGGAAGTAATTATGAATATATGTGATCTAAAGTTCATTATAAAGTAACATAATAAAGGGATGAAAAAAACAGAAAAGTAAATCTCCTTTGGGCATTCTAACAAAACCTACATAGCCCGATTTCTTTCTTAATGATTTTTAACATTTTCAATGACAGGTTAATTTTACGTATATCACATAAATTTTGAATAAATATTAGGTACATATAGCTTCCGTTTGCTCTCAGAATATTATATCACAAAATAAAAATAATCCTATTTTCTTACCTTCAATAACTTCACCAAAACCATCAATCAAACTGCCACAGAGAAACGGACATATGTAAATGTTATAATATTTACATGGACAGCAGGCTGTCAATAAGTTAAGTACGAAAATAAAGAATTATTTCGTTTGCGTGAGCAATTATATCATGTATGAAAGATCTAAATTGGAGGTTTATTTTTGATTCAGTTTAAACCAAATCATATATTATTGACAAAACCGTGTTTTCATGAAAAGCAACAATAAACGTTCAAAATATATTTCAAATAGAGAGATTATTTGATGCCCGGGCCAGGTCCTAATTTATCTATTACATATCTGCATAGTAGTGCAAAGCGCAATTCCTTCAAAACAATATAGCTATTATAAATATTTTAAAGAAATCAGATTTTTTTTTCCATAACTCTTAATAATAATTTAGTATCGAATACAACAGTCTCATTCGAAGTTAACGTTTCGCCTTTACTTGTGGGTCCCATGTTCATTTCAAACACTTTTTCTGTACTTAAAATCGATAATTTATGAAGAAATAGACGAAATTAAGAAGTCATACATTTCAACTTGCGCATTGCGATTTACTTCAGAGGAATCCATGACTGTGGTATTTTATGAAATAAAATATGTTTGTAGGTCGTTCGACCTACAACACACCCTCCAGCAAGCTTATTATTCGTCAGCGATTCCATCGGACTTCCAGGGAAATTAAACAAACCATCCCCACATATGTCACCCGTATGACGTTCCCTTACGCGATAATGAAATCCGGAACATTTCTCCTGCGGGAACATTTTACTTTTAATTATTGCTTCCAGTAAAAATATTAATACATTTTAAAAAGACATTAGCATTATCCTTTTTTATGTGTCTACAATATCGATCAGGATGCAGGAAGCTAACCCTGGTCTCCATCGTTCATGGTCGCAACAGAGAGTACTGATTTGAAAGAGAATGAAAAATAATGAACAGAAAGACAAGATAAAAAAAAATTGAAAAATAGCAAAAAGTCCTTCGCACGATATATCTCTTCATTAGTCCTTTCAATTTCCAGCTATTCTTTGACAATCTTGTTTTCTCGATTTGGGAGGCACTGTTTCCGAACAATAGCTTTGTAAATATTGTCGCACAAACCGACCTTCAGAAACAGAAACACACTATTCCGCTGTTTACGTAAGATAGGAACAACTTTCACAAACAGTGAATATTCAAAATAGTGTCAGCAATGTGAGGGTCTTTCGCCTGACGTGTTGAGTTGACTTGTGAAGGCGTCAGGTGTTGGTTTAGCAGAAATGAAAGGTTAAATATAAGAATCCAAAATCTAGTGAGCATGACACAAATCATTCACCTCACTAGTTGAAACAAATTATAAAATTTTAAAAATATTAAAGTTGAAAAAAAATGATGATGTTTAGATGATTGATTTGAGATGAAATAATATAACAACCGAAATTATTATCTATTGGGTTGTTTCACATGAAATGTCCGTTTTTATAGTTTCTGAAATACATAAAGGATTTTGCAGGTCTCTGTTGTTTTCTTCCGAATGTTTACATATTTAAATTAAACATTTACTAATCCTTTACCTTTGTATTAGCTTCCCAATTAATTACCCACTTTTTAGTATACCTCCATATATGAACATGGAAACACGCGATTTTCGAGTAATATTTTTGTACGAGTTTAAACTCGGCCATTCAGCATCTGAGGCCGCTAGAAATATTTTCAAGGCATTTGGGGAAGGGAGTGTTAATGAACGGACCATTCGCCGTTGGTTTGCTAAGTTTTCAGCTGGGGATACCGAATTGAAAACTTGCCCCGAGGAAGAGATCCATCCGTAATAGACTACGATGTCTTCAAACATACAGTAGAAGGAAACCCCTACCAAACAGTTAAAGGACTCTCAGAACAACTAAATGCAAGTGCATCTACCGTTTCCAGACATTTAAAGTGTATTGGGAAAGTAAAAAACCTCGATACATGGGTACCTCATGATCTCACAGAGTGGTAGCTAGACCCCATGTTTCAAAACATACCGTGCAAAAATTGAAAGAACTAGGCTACGAAGTTCTTCCGCACCCACCATATTCTCCCGACTTGTCTCCAACAGATTACCACCTGTTCAGGAATTTAGACAACTTCGTCAAAGGAAAACTTTTTGAAAATGATGATCAAGTGAAAAGTGCGTTTTCAGATTTTGTTTTACTTCAAAGCTCAGAGTTATTCAGTTCGGGGATAAAAAATTTGGTGTCACGTTGGGAAAAATGTGTAGAAAAAGAAGGTAAATACTTCGAATAAAATTATCTTGTTTTCATATCGTATTTTTAATAAAAATCCTTTACCTTGAAAACGGACATTTCATGTGACACAACCCAATACTAATATCACTTAAATTTATCTGCTTTTTCTCAACTATATGTTCCATTTCACAACTTAGTATGATAGATAACATTATTTATAAAATTTTCAGCTTTCTGACGGCATATTATACATCTATGTCAGCTTTTCCCAACAACTGGTCCTAGGAACGCTGGGATTACATTTTTTTGCAGTTATTCCGACATTGTCCTCTTAGGCCAGATGATCTGTTAACATTACTAAATAAAAATTCTTCATAATCTAAAAAAAAACATAAAATATTCAATAATAAAATAATATTTGTTTTATATTGACGCAAAACTAACTTCACAATCAGGCATCTTATAAAGCTAATGATGCGTAAATAACAATAAACACTTTTTGCAAGGTCAATTCAATAGAACATTGGTTTTTTATTTATTTGTTCTGATTGACAAACAACTAAACGTATGTCTGATATATAAATAAGAATAATGGAAAATAAATTACACGATAAACAGTTTAAAAGAAAAATGAAGACAGATATAATTGTAAACGTACCTGTATCATGTAATACTCAATGCAAGACCTTGAAAAAAAACTGGTGCGCGCAATACACGACTTTCATTTACCTCTGTTGTTAAAATCAACTAAAGGATTTTTCAATACAAATAGGAATATATTAAATAAAATTTTTGTGATGTAAAAAGTTTAATGAATTGAGTTTCAATAGAAACATGTATTTTATTAAATAATCTATTATATTATCAGTTAGTTTCATATCAATGTTCTAATATTTACAAACACAAAGTTGCATAAAAAAAAAATTATTGCTCTTTTCTCCTTTTGTTTGATATCGAATTCGTTCAAAATATATATTAACTCGTTCTTTATAACAATAACAAACAAGTAATAATTTATATTTTAAATATCGGCATTTAACTCTTTTAGATTATTTCAATCAGAATGAAATTTTATCAAAATTGTTAGAGCCGTTTTTGAGAATGTCGTAAAAAAGTGCAAAATGCATGGTATAAAGTCGCACTTCCGGTAGGCCGAATTTAGTTAATAAGTTGCTATAACATCTCAGGGATCAACGCTTTTAAAATATGAAATTTCTGATTAATACAACTTATCTTTTTGAGTTTGATTTTTCACACACACCTTCATGCGAGACTTGGTCATTTGGATTCAGGGGACCCTAAAACGTTTATTTACGTTGAAAACTAGAATCCGAAAATTTTTATGATCGAAATAATAATTGCTATATATTAAATAATGGAAAATAAATTACATAATAAACATTTTAGCGATTTGAAAGAGCAAGACATGCATAATTTTAAACGTACCTGCTAATGCAATACTCAGTGCAAGATCTTGAACAAAATCCACACGAAAGTAAGTTCATACGTTGCGTGCAATTTGATATGAGTTGTTTCGAAATAAACCAACTGACCTTTTAATGGAGTGATTCAGAAAAGGTGAAATAGACATATTAAGGGGGAAAGGATTTTCATCGGCTATGCAACGGGAAGCTTCAAAACCTAACCGCACCATTCCATTCCAGGGAAATGGTTTTCATACTCCGTATTAGATAATATCTCGGCTAAGGAAAGTAACAGTTACAATATAAAAAAAAAAAAATAAAAACATATTTTGTTTTTGTAATCATCAAATATGTGCTTTATTTAATTTTAAAAATAAGTACGAGGCATGTTTTTTTTAATTAGTACCGTTTTGTAATTAAAAAAAGACGTGCAAAGATATCGCAATAATTTTATTTTTACATGAAAGCCTGTACCTAAATCTACTTTTCTACATAATTTCCATGAATTTTGAGGCACTTGTCATAACGCAGCACCAGTTTTTGAATACCCTCTTTTGAAAAATTTTGCCGCCTGACTTGTTAACCACTACATCACAAATATTTTGACTTCGTTATCGTCTTGAAGAGGCCGACCGCCCATTTGTTTCTTCAAGTGCAGGAACAAATAGTAGTCGCTGGGCGCCAGATCAGGGCTGTATGGAGGATATTCATATACCATTTAAACGATATGATGAGATCTTTGGTCCGATTAGCCACATCTGGATGGGCATTGTTATGCAGCCAAACGATACCCTTACTCAACTTGCCACGTCTTTTGTTCTGGATTGCACGACATAGATATTTCAATGTCTCACAATAAGACGCTGCATTAATTGTCTCATTACGAGGAAGAAACTCCACTAGCAATACGGACGCCCACTCCGTTCTTCATCGTGCACATTTGCGCGGCCATTTTTAAATGCTCTCACCCATTTCCTTACCATTCCATCACTCATAATGTTTTGTCCGTAAACTTCAACGATCTCACGATGTATATCGATCGGTTCTACGCCTTTAGCACTAAGAAATCATATAACAGCCCGTACTTCACAATCAGCGGGACTCACGAATGTCGGAGGCATCTTAAACACTCAGTAAACAACGTATACAATTCCAAAAAAACATGCCTCGTAGTTGACGGTAGAGAAATAAAAAATAAATAAAGTCCATGTGGTACTCAAGAAATAGTATTCAATACATTTTGTCTATGTTTCGAATCACATTATTTTAACAAGGCACCTCAAGGCACAGCAGTTGAGATTTTTTTTTGTGTGTGTATGTGAGAAAAATCATTCGCATCAGCTTGTTTAAAACTATTTAATTGTTGTTGTTTTTTCACCGCCACCTGTACTATCTTATTCCATTATTTATAAATCATAAAAAAATATGATGCCGATAACCGAAAGAAATGCTGATAGGCTAAGAAAAAGCATCTAAAACCTTTGAAAAATTGTCGATACCAAATAGTTTAGTTGGTAACTACATACTCCAAGCTTCCTCCCTTTTTAGGCTGCGCCACACTTCGAAATAGCAGGCAACTGAAAATTTGTGAGGTTTGGCTAATAGTGAATTATCGTACACTCTCACATACTTTCAACGTAATCACCGTATTTTCTATTAAACTTCATTTATTTTTAAAAACTTTTATTACGTTTTATTTCATAAACGGAGTTTCTACATTTAAAAAACATGTTTTCATGATTATTTGTTTTGATATAACATAATTATTAATTTATTATCTTATATTTATTTAAACATAATATTTAATGATATCATAGGATTTTTTAAAAGTAATATTTGATGTTATTATCCGAATTTTATTATTTTTACATATGCTTTCCTCCTCTCCCGCTACTTTCGTGAACTCTTTCAATACCTCACTCTTAAGATAATTAATTGTTTAATTTAAAAGGGAGAAATTTTTTTAGTCGATTACAAAGGTTCATAATTGAAAACAATAAACAATAATTATTAGAAGTGATAAGCAAAAATTTATTTAAAATGTTGTTTCAACGATAAGAATAAAACGTTTCTATTAAAGTTAGGACGTCTCCATTTGAGAAAAAAAAACACTTATTAAATTTAAAATTTAATTTAATATAATAATAATAGGCGTACTGAATCCGAAGGTTCGCTCCCGATACCACTAAATTCCGCTTACACCGTTCCGTTTCGTCCAATGATTACCGTTCAAGCCCATGTCCCCAAGATCAGCCTTAACGCGATCCTCCCATCGACGCTTCGGTTTACCTTTCGAACGCCTACCAGTCGGTTCAGCATATACCAATCGTATACAAATACTAATTAAATTTAAGACAACAAAAATAAAAAATAACATTTGCTACATAACATAAACCCCTTTGGACAAGATTAGAAGCTGAACGGCATGACAAAAACATTTCAGTGATGGTTATATATTACGTTTCAAAAACTACAAAAATACCAATAAATAACCACCTAAGTTGATGGTACGCATAACCAGAGAACAGACAGCAAAGAAATCATACCTTTTTTTAGACAATGTGCAGGTTATATGTTATGTTAAAAAACATTTTACTTGGAGTAAAATTTTCAACTGATCAATGTTTATTTTATGATGATTGATGTAAGATGTACTACATTTGGTCTTTTATATACTATTTATTTTTTTTTGTTCTGAGTATGTCTTAAAAGTTAAACTTCGAGTGGATTATTTGTAGTATTTTAGAAACGACGGACTTAGCACCTCATCCTTTTAAACATCATCTCATATTCTTTTCCGAGACATTTAGTATTCAGAGAACAACTGTTGTCTAACAAGATGGACAGGACAGATATTCGCACTATCCTTCTGGTATGAAAATAAAATTACAGAGGCCTCAAAAAACGGACAGCGTGGAGGAAGATAAAAATCTCCAGGTGCCAGGTTACAAAAATTCTACCACTAACAAACATTTTGGAAAGTACCATCTGCTCTTCTTTGGAGAAGGTGGTAGAGGACTACCCTTGTTGTACTCCCGCAGGTCCAGAGATAAGAACGAAGAACATCCCCTCGTTAAAGTCTCTTTCTCTCTATAAGAGTGCTATCAGATTGGCCCGCGGGATCTTCTAGTCGAAAACACGTCCCTAATCACGGAGGTCGGGGTCTTGTGGTCTACCAGCTATGGTGTCTGAGAAAGTGGGGTTATCGCCCACTAAAAAAAAGATTCTAACCTTTCCCGAAAGTTTAAAAAAGGATGATTTAAAAACATATGATAGGTTTTTTACAGCTGTTCTCCACATCTAAATCTCCACGACAAAATGTAACACTAAGAAAACTTAAAGTGAATACCTTTAAAAAAATTACAGATCGCACTACTTAAAAACATTTTTTTTATTTACTTGTAATAAATGTTTTGACCAAATCGTTGTTAACCATCTCAAAAAAAAAAAAAAAAAAAAAAAAAAAAAAAAAAAAAAAAAAAAAAAAGATGTGGTTAGCAGACAGCCTTTTATAACCAAGGCCACGAGTTCAAACCCGTCGTTTTATACTAGGATTTTTTAATGGGAGTAAAAACTCCTTAAACAAAAAAAATGGTCCCGATCTTGTGCGATGTCAGGTACTTGTTAAAGATCCCTATACTAATTAAACCTGGGTTGGCAAAATTTAGGGCTTCCACTGTAGCATCGTCCGATTAGCCAATGTAGCCTAAAGTCGTGTTAAATAGATCAACAAAGAATTATATTAAGTTTCGTTAGAAATATATGTTTTAGATTATATAATAACACAATAGAAAATTGTTATGTACAATAATTACTACAAACTTTGACAAATGATGTTGTACATTACGACTTGAACATACCAACTATTTCAACCACTGCTACAAAATATTACAACAATTTTATCAAAGACTAACATACTATACAAACCCTCTCTACCAAGACTTCAATCCATAACTTAACAGCTTGAGTTCCACTGAGCTCTTGCCTTTCCCCGATCCTATTTAATCTGTACACCTCGGACCTCCCTTCACAACCATCAGTAGGACGATCCCTTTATAAATATCTGCTTTAATAATAAATCAGGCTATAAGTACCACTAATCCCGCTTGTACATACTACTAAAATAATAATTATTATTATAGAAGAGTAAATATAATTATGAATGTAATAATTGGAACTATCTCTTCTCTTTATTTATATTTTTTATTTATTATAACATAAATAAAACTTAATTATAACGTTTCGAGGTAATTTATTTGCCTCATCTTCAGATTATTCAAAAATTATCTAAAATACAATTTAATAATGATCTCTATTATATTTAAAATATGTTTCTAAAATAACTGTATTAAAATAATAATTACAAATATTTCCATATTGCACTATAATCTTGGCCATGTAATCATGATCACTTATTTATATATATACTTATGATTTATATAAGAATCATTTTGTCAATTGTTGTTAAAAAATATTCTCTATTTCAATATCACATAACAAAATTGTTTCAACATTTTTACTGCTAAATAAATGCATCTATGAAGCAGACTAAAGTTTTCTATTTTAATTCTATTCTAGTGCTAGTTAATGTTTTTATATATCCATAACAAATATTATCAGGATAGAAATTAAATATATATATATATATATATATATATATATATATATATATATTTAATATTTAAAATTAAAATCAGAAATTCAATTTATTAATTATGTCTGCATAATTTTGACTTTTTTTTTTTTTAATATATTTTGTAATTGACTGTATTTATTATATTTTTAGTTATATAGATTGACTCTAGTATCTATGTTATATGTTATAATAAATAAAAATATAAAGAAAGAGGAGAGATAGTTCCAATTATTACAATCATAATACTAAAATAACATGTAATTGGTGCAGTACTACAACATGTAAAAAAAAAATATCTGTGGCTTTTGCCCAATTTATGAAAAATAAAAATCGTAATCTAAAAAAACAAAACCTTCTTACAGAAACATTAAAATGCCCTAGTAATCCTTACAAACCACTCCGACGACTACGCAGAACACAGGCCAAGAGATATGCTGATCGATCGTCTGACGAGCTCTGCTGAGACGAGCCACTGTTTGAGCAGTCATTGCATAGGAATCGCGTATGTAAAAATTAAACTGTATGTCAAATTTTTTGTTTATAATAAAAACTAAAAGGTAGCTATCTATTGATTTCATTTTTGGGGAAAATCCTCTCTTCTCTTTCTCTGGGATTACAATCGATCGTTAATGGTCGCTTCATGTTAATTCTCAGTCTAGGACTCCGGAAGGATGCGATCACTGCTTTCAGTAGAAAGTTAGCATAGTTAATTTGCCATAACGGAGCCTCTCTATAATTTACGGGGTCTTTCGTGATTGGCGGGTACGAGGCACGCGAACATGTGTTGTCGTCAACCCTGTTCTCAAGGAGTCACTACTGGCTAATTTTAGAATATCCTCCATATAACTACATTTTTAAATCGTCCTTCAGTTTTTGTACTATCTGAAAATCTTTTGTTTCATATTTTATTGGCTCGAATAAAAAACAAAAAAACATCTGCAAATAAATGACAGTTCTAATGTGTTTTAAGATAGGAGATTCAAAAAAACGCTGCAAATTATTACACAATGGTTTATTATTTCCAAAAAAATATATTAGAGTATAACTGTTTTTAAAAAGCTGCATATATACCGTTAACTAATATGAAAAGCAATAGATTATACAAAGGAAAATGGTCTATCATAGCTACCTTCGAAAATCCCTACTATTTCTTAACCGATTTCAATAATACTTTCTTGGTTTTATGGGCAATTTAATTCTCTAAGAAATATCACAATATTTTTATTTTTTTCATAACAGAGTTATGTGCGTAGGCAAAATTTAAATAATTTTATTTCTTTTGTATAATTAATAGTGGTGTACTTATTTTTTCCTTATCATTGAAAATAAAGGAGTTACAAGCGAACATATGGCAATTTTTTTTTCTTTTTATAATTATTCGCGTTATTAAAAAGAGTATAAACATTTTTTTTTTTTAATGATTTTATTTTTATTTCAATCAGAGTATACCTAAATGGTATTACAGCCCATTAATTTTTAAATCGGTACAGAAAGTTAAATCAAAATGTTGAGCACTTTTCGAGAAAATCGTAAAAAAGTGCAAAATGTGGAGTATTACTAGGCTTTGGTGAAGAAGTTCCTGTGACATCTCTGGCTTATAGTTGTCTTAAATATGAAATTTTAGTCAATTTTCAAACAATACTTTCCCTTACAGTTATTCCTTATATATATTATATATATATATATATATATATATATATAAAAGCAAAAAAAAAAAAAATAGTCGTTCTACCAAAATTTTAATATTAATAGTATGTGAAATAAATCCTTTATCTTAGATTTTTTTTTCGTTTACGTCTTAGATGAGAATTGATCAGTGTAGAAACAACTATTCAACTGACATGTTTAAGTGATGTTAAAACCTAAGAGAGCTAAATGTTGCCACTAACCCCCTATATCCAGGCATGGTCATTGAGTTCCATTAAACGAGAAAACATCCCAACTAATTACTTCCTTAAAAGCCTAAGCAACTGCTTTCCCGATATCTGTGTTCCTTTTCGCTACTCCTTTCTCCTGAGGAGCAGGAAGCCCCGTAGCCTCCTTTCAGGAACGGCTGCTGGAAGTCCGAAACACCTCTGTTAGCAGCTTCCAAATGGGAGGAGCGACGGTGGGAAAATAAATTAATTTGTACCTCGAGGAAGGTATCGGCATTCCTCTGCGGAGGACGGGTCTGTTCTTGTAGAAATTGAATTAAAAACCAGTCCCTTTTAAAAGATCCGTAGAAGCTGTAGTAGTTTAGCGTGAAACTTTACGACCAATTAGTTTTCCGCTATCTGATCACATTCCCGAATGAGGACTTCGGAATAATCAGTTAGGAAAGGGAAGGACGGATCTGCTGTGAAGGACGGCATTATTAAGGAATTTTTGCTACCATTAAAATATCATAGAGCTAACTGCCAGGTTTGAACCAGCGACTTTAGACTTAGAAGGCTGTTATGCCCGAAACCACACTAAAAGGATAGCCACTAGACCACAAGTGATCCCGTCAGGTACCCGTTAAAGGTCCTATTCTAATCAAACCTAAAGAGGCCAAATTTAGAACACCCACTGTAGTACCGTCTAATTAGAAAATGAAGCATAATGTGCCGTCTGTAAAAAACAAAACAGTTAATAATTTAAAAAAAAAAAAGTGCTTCCTTTGAATTATTATATTGTTATTATTATTTTATTTTTTTTATTTATTACCAAATAGGCCCAAAAACTACTGTGTGACGGAACCACATAAATCAAAGTATACCTTATTAAATTAAAATAATAAGTGAAAATTTTCTAAATTCGAATAAGAAAGAATATATCTCGTTTGACCGTTTCACAAGAATGAATACATTTTTATTTTAGTTTTTATAAGAAATGAATATCTGAAAATTTACTCTACTTTGTGATGAACTGAATCCTGATTTAGGTGTCATAAAAACAGAAATTAATACACAATTCCTGAAGAATTAATACAAATATTTCGGAAGCTTTAGCTATTGATTAGAAAAACCTGCACCTCTGCAACATATTAAAGGTTGAAGGTTAACGCTGAATACATAGAGAGAGAGAAGTTCGTACCGTTTCTAGGGCCGTGCAAGAAAATGATTGGGTCCAGTTTTTCGTCAATTTTCGGAACTCACTTTATAGAGGCTGGGTGTGCCCGAGGGTCTCTCTAACCCAGTGTTGCTATGTGATGTTTTGTTAGAAATCTTTATCTGCTTACTAATTGTACTTTAAACATAGATCATCGAACTAAGAATCATTAGGCTAAGAAAGACGAATATCATATTCAAACCAAACTAGCAATGTTATATTTACCTTTCATCATCTTATCTCAGCAAAAAAAAAAAAAAAAGGTAATTTCATGCGTGGACAATGGCACACTAAGTTTCGACAATATGATCGGCAAAATTTTAGGTTACGAAAATATTCCCAAAATACTGCCAGCCGTTGCAAAACATTGCCGAAACAGAGGATATAAGTGTGTTAAGATTTGTATTAGTATATAGGTATGCTTAATGCTGCCGTATCGCCGCTCAAAGTATAGGAGAAGACTCAGAGCAATCGATACAAAATGTTATCGAGACAGAATACAATAAAATTCTGCAATTATAATCAAATTAAATTATTTTGAATCAAGTTAGTACTTTTTTTACTTTTACTTAAATATATATGAAATTTATAGTACGGGGAAGTATTGCGATACACGTTTCAGGGTGCCCTGAGTACAAATGTCCATGTCCCAAAAAAAAGTTTTTGTGTGTGTGTTTCGTAACTCCCGGGAGGAAACGAATAGCCCTATGAAACTGAAATTTCATATTTAAGACAAATATACGCCCGAGAAGTTACTTTTTCATCAAAATCGGCTAACCAGAAGAGCCACTTTATACCATGTATTTTGCACCTTTTTACGATTTTCTCAACAACGGCATTAATGATTTTGATTAAACTCGCTATATTGATGTAAGATTTAACGAGCTTTAGTATTATGTAGGTTTCATTCTGATTGAAATAGTGTAACAGAGTTTAATTGCCTTAATTCTATATTTTCTTTCTCTAAACTAACTTTAATTTTGTACATTCCAAAAGATTAACCATTATATCATCTTAATGACATTGATGAAGAACGGCTAGATATACACGTTGGACGAATTTGACGACAAACTAAAGGATAAAAGAGCATAACTATTTTTTGTTTTTTTGATAGTGAGAATAGTAATATAGACGTATAATATACCGTTGGAAAGAGAAAGATTTTAGAAAAAATATTATCTGATACACAAAGTTGTAAAATGTAGTTCAAAGGGACGAATAGGGAATAAACCTATAACTGATTAACAATTTAATTTATTTATATTATTTAATCTAAATGATATGTTTCCAACGAAAATATAAATGTTTAATTAAAATCAATTAAAAATATTTTTCAAATAGAATTGTATTTAATAGTTTTTTAATTGATTTTTTCAGTCGAGGCAAGTGAAAGTCATGTGTTGTCCGCATCCGATTTTTAACTATGATGTTCAAATTTTTCATCACTTTTACAGCACCTTAACATTTTTTTATTTAGGTTAATTTATTTATTTTTTATGTTTTGGACGGAGGAGGGAGGGATAAACACTGTAAATCTCTTTGGATATAATGAACCTTAGCAATAAAACGAAACAATAAAACTGTAAATATTTAAAATATTTCAGATTTATTTTTTCAGCATATGTAGACTCTGTTTAATCGATTATTATATTTCACCCCCCTAAATTTAGGTAGTTCCAATAATATAAATAATATAAAATTCTGCATATAACATCCTTATGATGGTTGCTAATTTCAGCCAAAATTCCAAATCAATATTATATTGTTCGCGCCTTTAATGTTTTAGCATCTCTATAGCAGCATTGTGGGAGAGTGGAGGAAATATGTATCAAGATCAGATGTTCAGAAGGAGATGTAGCCTTCAAGTAACCAAATAGCTTTTAAAAAACACGAAAAAGCTACAATGTCAATTTATACAGTGTCTCATAAGTGCCTCGCCATATTATGACAGCAAGTACTATACGTTAAGTGGAACAAAAAAGTTAACCAAACGGATCATATCGAAGTGGAGTTCCAAGGATCATCTTCAGGTAATGGTGCCGAATCAAAAAAAAAAATTTAAGTTGGTTCGGATAAAAGCCTCGGACCGTGGACAGACGGATGTTTTTATTTAAATCTATATTTGGATATTATTTAGTGTAAAATATAATTTTGGAGACAGGAAAATGTTTTTCTTGGTCTATTACGATAAGATATCGTTAGATCAACTGAACTCTTCCTAAGAAGAAGGCGAACTTTCCAAACGGACGACACAGCAATTCCTTATCTCAGCTGCCCCAGAGTGCCACATTCGCTTTCCACACACATCTTCCCTGACTCCTCCCTGTCACTCGTACACGATACAGAAGAGAGTTCTTCACGAAGACGGAGAAACTTGTAGAAGAAAAAAAAAAATCAGAAAAATGTCTAGACACCTTAATCGATCAGAGATACGACCGAAATATCAGACTGTCAGAGATGAACTCTCCATTACGGTGACCATTGTTTGGCCATTTTCCACTCTTAAGGCCTGTCAACCAGACGTTATGGTGGGGAAAATACTGTTGTGTTTCTATCAAATGAAATAACAATGGTAATGTTCTGTCATATGATTTTCATGATTCTTCATTTTCTGGAAATCCCCATCTACAATGACATTTACTTTTATTTTTCACCATCATATCATAACATTTGGGAGGGAGCATCGTAAGCGAGAATGAAGTTTCAAAAATAAATATATCTTTGCTAATAATAATTTAAAGTGTACATTTGTAATATATTTAAGGAGAAAAAAACATTTAATTTATTTATGTATCCAATTGATTTTTCTAAATTTATGTGTGTGAATATATTTAGCTGAATATAATTTTTTATTGTTTATTTCTATATAGTTTAAATGTATCAGGTTCAATTTTCATTACGACAAATATCACCTACAACTGAAGTACCCTTAAACTCCTAGAAGACAGAGATTCAATGGTATATCCAATTAAAAGATCTATAGATCAATGAGAAAAAAATCAATGAGAAGACAAGAATAAAAATGATTTAATTATTTTATATAATTCTAATAAAACACCCAAGTTTCGTTACGATCTCAAACTATAATTTAAAAAATGCTAATTTTATAAAATCTATTTCCGTGAAAAAATTATAAGCACTGGAGTTTCATTTTCTGCAAAGTATAACATATAAAAATATAGATAAAATTATCCTAAAACAATGCTATAGAAAAATAAAATGCTAGTTTTGTTCAATATCCTTAACATTTAGTGGCGCAACGTATTTGTTATTTATGAAGCTAATATGACACAGTTGAACATTAGTAATAAATAATTATTTTTTCCTATAAACAGCTTGAAGAAGATCACACTTATCTTTCTATTCCGATAAGATGCGATCCAGCAATCAAAGTTTTTAAAAAGATCGTTAAACTGAGAATAACAGGAAGAGGAATAAAAATACCTGATAACGATGTATAAAAATAGCTCAACTTTGAGGAACTCGGAAGGAAGACAATACGGATGGTGATTAAGAAAAACGTAAAATAATATCTATTTATTATAAATGCTTTAATTATTATTTATTCATTAACTAACTATAGTTTTAGGTATCCTGAAAACTACATTGTTGATCGTTTCATTATCATTATCTCGGTTATTTTAAAATACCTATGGCCAGATCTGAAAGCACGGGACTGGAGGAACTCACAGTAGAAGACTGGATCAAACAATTGAAGAAAAATCTCTTCAAAACCTGGGAAACAACGTGGATAACAGGACAATATGAACTGTTGGATGTAAAGAGAGACACCAAAAAATGGACCACGAGCACGAGGATTTCTAGAAAAGAGGAAATCATTTCATGCCGGCTCCGTATAGGACATTGTCAGTTTACCCATGGTTACCTTATGAGAAATCTGCGAGAAATATTGTGATAATGTTCCAAAAACTATTCAGCATCTATTATTAGAGTGTCCCCTTTTCGAAACATCGAGACGTAATATTAAACTATCAGGAACCCTAAAAGATATATTGAATGATGATGAAGACAAGGTGAAAAAGTTACTGAGTTATTTAAAAGAAATCATGTACTACAACCAAATATAGAAACCCACAGTTGCTAATGACCCCGTAGGGTAGAGGCAAATAACAAAATCAAATACCTATATATGGAATATATAAGGGAAAGTATTGCATTCGTGAAAATTTTCAAATTACAGTTTTAAACGGAAATACATTTTTTAGGGTCGCCTGAGTCCAAATGACCAAGTCCCGCAAAAAGGTCTGAGTGTATGCATTTTTCACCTTTTTACGATTTTCTCGAAAACGGTTCAAACGATTTTGATTAAACTCTATATAACGATGTAAAATTTGATGGTGATGATGATGTAGGTTTTATTCTGATAGAAATAGTATGACAGGGCATAAATGCCGATATTTTAAATTTGGAACATTTAAAGTATCTTTAATTTTGTAGATTTTATGATATTGACCATATTATCTGATTAGCATTGATAAAAAACAGTGTTACGGTTCTAATTATTAATAGCACCAGTATATTTAAATAATATTATTAATATATTCTGGCCGTACCTAAATACGCAAGTAAGTAGTAGTGGGGAGGCGCAGAAGGTGCATGCGCATCTCACATGCGATAAGACAGAGAGAGGCGCACGGTGTGGCAGTAAGAAGACACCCGAGTGATAGGCAGCTACGCTGGATTTGTTCTCCTCCACTACACATCCCGACGACTTCGTGAGGAAGCTGGGAGATTTTTCCGGAAAGGAGATTGGAGGAAGGAGAACTGTCACACGAGGACTTACGGTAATTGGGAGAGCACTATTAACCCGCCTCCCTGTGTTGTGTTGTTGTAAATAATCCTACTGGCCAGAGGAATAAGGACTATAGATAATATAATAGATTTACTAGAGGATATTATGGGTTTTTTATTTTTTATTTGTTTATAAAAATATAATTAAGTATAAATAGTTTTGTTTTTATAATATTCTAAAGTAAGTTTTTTTATTTTGGTTGATGTAAATATATTTTGTATGTGTGAATAGTTTTTTTTATTCTATCCTTTAATTAAATATACATGGTTTTTTTTATCTTTATTATACGGAAAATTTTATGTTTGTTTATTTATTGTATGTGTAAAGGTACAGCCAGAATTTAATTTATTTACTTCTTTATAACCTAAAATAATAACTGGTATTACTTTAAAGTTTATGTTTAATGTTTTCGTTATTTACATTAAAAAAAAAATAACGTGGCGCCCTGAATAATAGACCAGGACAAATTTGAACCCACACCCTTCTCCACTGAGTGTGGGCAATCTATGAGACGAGGGTTATAAGAGGCACATGTATAAGTTGGACGAATTTGATATCCAACTAAAGAAGAAAACTGCAAACATATTTTTATTGTTTTTGTACAAATAAACCGTAATATAAATGTATAACATACCGTTGGAAAGCTGACGATTTCAGAAAAAAATATTATCTTATACACAAGCTTGTAAAAGTTAATAAAGAGTAAAGAAAAGCCGATAAAACTAACTGTTTGTTTTAGATAATAATATAATATATTTTTAAATAAAACATATGTTTCTATAGAAATTAAATTTAATTAATTCTATATTAGTATCACTCATTTTATCTCTAACTGTATTTGAAAATTCTTTAATCGATTTTAAAAACGGAGATAAGTGAAAGTCGAGTGTTGCATGCACCAGATTTTTTTTTATGACTACAATGGGTTTTCCTAAGACCAGTGTGTGAGAGTGGGAGATTAATACCAAACTTACAATTGTTTTTGGTATTGTACATTTGTGGTAGGCCGCCTGCCCCATCCCTCAACCCTTTTTACTCCCAAAAATGTAATAAAATTTACTATCTATATTTTTAAAAAAACTTATATTTTCAACCAACTTCTCCTCCCTAACGTTTTCAACTAGTTTCATTCTCCTTAAAACTATACAACTCATATTTCCGTCCTAACCATATAACGGTCTGCTGTATATGACTTTTATTGCCATTGAAAAGATGTTCTCGATCTGAAACGAGAACTTAAAAACCGAAAAACATTTGTAATATCAACCCTTCGAGTAAATATACACAGTATATAATACGTATAAATTCATACAACATTAGATTAAATACAACATTAAATTTAAAAAAACATTCCTATATTTATAGCAGTCCATTAGAACTGAATATCCTTCCCTCCGACCTTTGTGAAATTTATTGATCTGTCACATATTCCTTGGCCTGAATGGGAAAAAAAATTATTCACCGGCCAAGATCAGACAATATGTAAGATTCACCTTAAAATTTATCACCTACTAGTTCTTTAATGTGTCTTTGTTTAGCCGCCTTAAATATGGCGATAGGGCATGCTCTTCAGCCAAGATAACAGGTTAAGTGGACTTTAAAAGCATTTTTTTGTTTTAAGTTCCGGCCGTGAGATGAGTCCTTGGTGGAGCAAAGGCTGTCTAACTCCCCATCTTAATTAGACTCATAGGGTTAGAATAAAAGAGCTCTATGAAAAAAAAAATATATAAAAAAAATGTAGGAGTGTAACCTTTAAGCGTGATTGAAGTAAAACTTCTTTGATAAGGAGATAGATGAAGATTAAGTTAAAACTAAATAAGTTCGCCGAGGTTTTAAATATTTCAATTTAATTCTCTCTATATTTATAAAATTATGTTTACTTGATCAATAATGTTTACATATTCTAAAAATATGGAGCGTGCAACACACAACTTTCACTTACCTCAGTTGTTAAAATTAATCAAGGAATTTTGAAATACACATGGAGAGGAAAAAATATCAAAGAATTAAATAAGTAATGTTTCGATAGAAACATATGTTTCATTAAATAATTCTATAATATAAAAATATATTTTTATCTACAACATTTAGCTAGATTTATCGGCTTTTCATCACTCTCCATTAACTTTAACAATTTTGTGTATAAGATAATTTTTTTCAAAAATCTTTACCTTTTCAACGATATATTATGCACCTTGGGGAACACGATTTTGGGGAAAATGTTTTTTTTAACATCTCGGGCTTATGGTTGTACTAAATATGGAATTTCAGTTTCGTACGACTCTTCGTTTTGTTGCAATATTTCATATATAGGTAGGTAGGTGTAGGTATGTATTGAATATTTTAATTTTGCCGACGTTTCGGCTCAAACATTTGAGCCATCATCAGGATATCAATGAAACATGTCAAGCATTAACTGATTTTTCCCGTACAATATAATTAATCAAGTAACAGTAAAAATATACTATATCTTTAACCTTTTAAATGGTCACAACAGCTGTAACTTAATTGAACCAGGCACAACGGGATTTCCACTTTTAAATAATACTTCCAGTAGTAATCTGGCTTTAAATTAGAAAAAAGAAATTAGTTATTACCGACGTGATGTAGAAAGAAAAAAAAACGGAAATTGAAAACTATAAAGTAAGGGACCCAAGGCCTAAAACGATTCCCGAAACGTTATTTTCCCGAGGAGTGTAATAACGGCACGACTGTGGCAAAAGACATAATCGTTACAGTTAAGATAATTTAACATCTTATGAAAGGTTAATGGTCAGTCATAATTAGTGTTATAGTAATTGTCACCAGAAAAAAACTAAAAATTAGTTGCTTTAATAAGTGTAAAGTTAGATATTAAGTGGTTTTTGTGGGAGGCGTATAGAGGTTCGCATTAGGGACGGTTTTATTTATTACTAAGATTTTCATAAAAATTAATTACAGATTTATTATTCTGACATATTATTAGAGTATATATATGCTATTTAATTGTATCATTATTCAATTCCGTTCTTCCTTTATGCACTAAAATACTCCCTTTTTTTTTTATAACTGCAGTTATCATTCTTCTTCTTCTTCCAGTGGCTCGACAGGCCGTGTAGACCCTGGGCCTCGCGGTGTAAACTCCTGCGAGTTTACACACACCTTTCACGATGCAATTTTTTTAGTGTAGGGTCATCACTCCCTACGACTAATTTTGTGAGTGGTCACCCTTTGGCTGACGGGTCTCATACCCGGGGGAGAGGTTGTGAGTGAATCCACATTTTTTTAAAAATCCTTATAAAAGCCCCGCCGGGACTTGGATTTGAACTCAGAACCTGTAAGCACGAGAGACTAGCGCGCTAGCCACTCAGCCACGGGCTAAATGTTATCATTACTACGATGATAAAATCACCTTGATATAGTTTGGTATTTATATTATATAAAGAGCGATTTTTATGTTTAAATACTAGCTGTGCCCCTCGTCTTCGCTCAGAAATATTTCATTTTGTGTTGATTGTACTTAAAGTTTTAGATTTTCAACGTAAATCGTTGTATATCATCACAAATTGTTTGCAACATAAATGTGCATTAATCCCATTCATAAGTAAAGTTTTTTACTTAAAAAAAAACTTTCTGGTTTCAAACAGTATTAATATAACTTGTAATAAGTAGTTTGTACTATCATACTATGAGAAAGGTTCAATGCACTGTTTAGTCTGTTTTTACTTTATTTTTAATAAAAAACTACCGCAACTTGAACCTTATTCTTGTTTTGATATCAAAATGTTGTTTTAGTCACATAAAAACATATTAAAAACGTCAATAACAATTGAACGAGTTTCCATGGGACCCTGCCCATAAAAGATAGATACAAAGCTCAATATGCTGAAACAAATTTGTTATTAGAGTATATTTGATAGTGTTGGTCAGATTAAGATAATGCTTTTTTTCAAGAGGTTAGAAAATTTATTATCTTTCTAATTTTAAATTTTCAGAATAAATTTTTTAAATTATAAATTAATATTAAGAACAGATATAATTGTTTTTTTTTTCAACTACTTCGAAAACAACACCAGCTCTAGACAGTAAGGAAAACTATAATTTAATATATTAGCTTCAAAGCCATTGTAGTATTAAGAGAGTAAAAAAATGAGTAGTTTAACACAAAAAATGAGTTACTATTCACTCTCTTGCATATGTTGTTCTCTTGTAAATATAGATATATCTAATAAGCACACATAAGTTTTCGAAAAGCTTTATATATGTATATGTTTTTGCTTGGTGGGTACAAAATCCTTTGCAAAAAACGATCCATTCCTTGAATAATCATTATAAATAGAAGATAAAATAAAGAATAGAACAGTGATTCTTAAAAACACGATTTTTTTATAAACTGTTTTTTCAGAACTATAGAAAATGTAAGAAGAGACATGAATAAGGATGCTAGTTAATATGCCCGAAAAAATAAGTAATTAAAAATATCCTTAAAACATATGCATATTATGTAAATTATAAATCCGTAAAATTTTACTTTTAATGGGCCTTGTGTGATAAAAAGTAGTTGTCTAACACTGGTATATTTACACTATTTGAAGCTATTACGTAATATTATTAAATTTAATAGATTTCATCATATAATACCTTATATAAATCTTAATAACTAATTTAATGCTTATTTAAAATTTATGCTTACATTAAATTAGTCTAATTTTTTATTTTCGTCAAATACAGTAAAACTATTGCATTTTGAATAGATAAAAAAAAAATTGTTATATTTATATTTTTTATAAAATAACTGATATCTGTATGGCATACATTAGATTTACCGAAAATCCTAACATACACAACTACCCTGATTTGTATTAAATGAAGATAAAACTATTGTATTTGGAATGAATGAATTCATATAATTGGATGGGATATTTGCAATATCAATAAAATTAATCACATTATTCAAATGTCGATAGATTGATTACTCGATATTATTTGATGGAATGATAATATATAATCAATAATAACATGTGAAAAAATAATTAATATAATAAAAACGGTTACGTCACAAATCGTGTCCGGTATGGTCTAGTGGCTAGGATACCTGGCTCTCACCCAGGAGGCTCGGTTTCGATTCCCGGTACCGGAAATTCTTTTTAAATTTTTATTTTTATTATTTATTTTAATTAGCAAAAAAATATATATATCAAACAAGTAGTTAAGCTTATATATTTTTTTTTTAAACAACAAAAGTTATCTAGTTCAAACAATATATAAAAATAATAATTGTAAAGAATTAATTGATTTCAAAAAACATATACTTAAAAACCTAAAAGGAAGATTTTAATAAATATTAAGGATGAAAAACAGAAATCTTCAATTACAGTTTGTCTAACTACAATATATTTATTATAAAATGAACAAGACATAAAATATATATACTTTCAAATAAATTATAATTCAATATTTAGCTATAATTAGTTTCTTTTGAAGAATACATCACGTTTCTTGAAAATTGTAAAAAAAAAAAATTGAAAATATTGGTGGTTTCGAATAATATTTAACAGATTTCCTTGACTTTAAAAAGGCTTTTGATAGTGTCGGGCGTCCTGAGCAAAAATATAAAATTAAAAAAAAAAATAATTAGAAATACAAAAATCAAATATTATCAATCAAAATATAATAGCATATAATGAATGTAAGAAAAGAAATCTTAAGAATCGTCCGGCTGTTAAACTTTTTAGGCTAATTAAAGATTTTTTTTTGTTATCTTTTATTGTTTTTCTCAAAGTAAATAACTCCATTCTAGACGAATTGGTTATTAAACATGGACTACTTTTGTTTATTATTCTATTGGATAATAAGAGTTTCAGGGATCCTTATGCAGAGGATATAAGGAAAAATGAAGGAAGACATCAAATAATCTTTACTTACCGATAAGCCTTCATTTTAATGGTATACAAGCACAAAACACACACACACATATATTTATATACAAAAAATATATATATATATATATATATATATATATATATATATATATATATATATATATATATATATATATATATATATATGCTTTCCAGCCTATCCCTTCATAATCAACAATTTTTGAACGGTGTTCTCCTTTAAGAAGCTATGTAATCCCAATTACTTAAAAATGAACTTATTAATTAGTTGGAAAACTACGCTAATAGTGCTAAGAAATATACAGTAGGAAAAAAAACAGAAATATTTATACACAAACCAAAAGAACAAAAAAGGAAAAATAATACTCTAAAAATGGTTCAACGTGTTGAACCAAAAAGCATTAGACAAAACCTGTTTAATGGTCTGTACGGCTGTTAAAAGTTAAATTGACCGACAAGGCATTTTACTTTTCTAATGGACCGATTTAAGATTATTATTCTACCTTTAATTGTTTTTCTCGAATAAATAACTTCATTCTAAGAATTTGTCTTAACTAAACATCAATTATGACTCCCCACGGATTATTGTTCCTTGGATAGCTTATTATTATTATTATCCTACTTGCTGTGAAATCTCATTAGTTAGAAATGTATTGTAAAGACCAAATACGTACCGTCCTTCGAAGGGGACGTTATAGTCCAGGAGCCGAGGCTGAAAAATGCGAATTATAAGAAGAAAATTTTCAATGTGATTTTCATATTTTAGCCAACTTGTACGACAACATTTTTTTTTGTCTGCCAGCGCATACTGGTCGGAATCAAAAATGGCGGCCATTCAAAACGGTCACTAAAAACCGAAAAATATGATTATTTGAAGACGATTCTTTCTTTTCATTTATTAAACTAGGTCACTACCTGATACAAAAAAAAATTGTCTGCCCATTCTAGGTGGTCGGGTTCATCCCGCAGACATGATTCAAAAAGCACGCTCTAAGAACCAAAATTTTGTATTATTTGAAGACGTTTCTTTTTTTTCTAATATAAAACTAGGTCATTACCTGATACAAAAAAACTTTGGCTGCCCATCGTAGGTGGTCGGATTAGCAGAGCAGACAAAATCCAAAAACACTCTTTAAGGACCGAAATTTCGTATCATTTGAAGACGTTTCTTTCTTTTCTAATATGAAACTAGGTCTTCGCCTGATACGAAAAAACCTTGTCTGCTCATCGTAGGTGGTCGGGTTCATCTAGCAGACAAAATAAAAAAACACGCTTTAAGGACCAAAATTTCGTAATTATTTGAAGACGTTTCTTTCTTTTCTAATATGAAACTAGGTCTTTGCCTGACCAAAAAAAAACTTTGGTCACTTCTCATATTAAAGCTTGTTAGATGCTTGTTAATTTGTATTATTATTAGTAGTTTTGTAAAATAAGCGATTTCTATGATATTAACTTGATGAATGAAAATATGAAAATCACATTGAAAATTTTCTTCTTATAATTCGCATTTTTCGGCCTCGGCTCCTGGACTATTAAAAGGTGGTTCCGAGCCTGTGCGATGTTTTACAAATTCCTATCCAAATAAAACCTGGATAGGCAAAATTTAGGACTCCCACTGTAGCATCGTCCGATTAGCCACATTAGCATAAAGTAAAATAAATCAATAAACAAACAAACTAAATACGTACATAATAATTTCATTATTGTTCTAGATACAAAACAAAATGTAAGCCGCGAAGCTGACATAAAACGGCTACAAAACAAAAGTATTTTTTAATTTTTTTGTATTAGTTTTTATCTACTGGTTTAAATCCAGGAAATGATGGAGAATGACTGGTTAAATAATCATGAAAATGATCAAAAAATTCGAATGGCAAAATTAATTAAAATTGTGCAATTTCAAATGGAGTGAACCTTTCATAATTAATCGGTTGATGGTTGATTTTTTAGAAAACCTGTAAAATCTAAAAAACGCTCAATATTTTTCATCTTTAACGTGGAGAAAATCTCTTTAAACTTCTATAAGTATATTCAGAAATGAATGTACCGACGAGGAGAAACAGCAATTTACGGGACATCTCCGACTCGGCTCTCTCGAAGAGGAGACATCTTGTGGAAGGGAAACGGCTGAATTAACCTCCTTTCACGGCGGCCTTCCAAGGATGGCGCTATTAATTATCCTTAATTACGATATATTGTTAACAGGAGGTTGGGCCGGAAGTCATCCGAGGCACAAGAGATTGTTACACAGTTGGCCAACCTGTGTAAACACGAAGGTTTCGGAAGGTACAATCTACAGGAAGTCGTTACAGACTCTGAGGGAGATAGCCCTATCGGTGAAAACTGTTAAAGGAAAGTGTGATAAGACAAAAAAAAGCTATTGTTCGAAGGTGTCAGATAATTTTCAAAAAAATATTTCAATGAAGTAGTAAAACATTTATTGTTCAATAATTAATAATTCTCATTCAAGATAGATATCTTATTTACAGAGTCTTGGAAAAGTACTTAACTTATTGCAAGTAAAACTTCGAGTAAACTTAGGTTACAATATATATATCCAGGGAGAACGGTGTGGTTAAATGGTTCGAATATGTGGAAAAATAATAATTTATTTTGGTATTCCAGCCAAGAAGGGACGGTTTAAGACACCTAACCTCTATAAAGTGGGTACCCAAAAATTAGGAAAAATAAATGGCTGCTAATTTTTAACTCGTCCTAATCACCACATTGGAAAACGATTGTTAGGCGAGAAACATAACGAAATTCTATACATTCTACTGGCTACATAGGTACAAGTTTTTTGTATATATATTTATTGCATATGTTGACTATCATTACCATTGGATTTTTAAAAAAAGCATTAAAAAAAACGTCATTTGTTTTTTGTAATGTTTTCTCTCACTGATAATTTTTTTCACACTATTTCATAGCAATATTTTTCATATTTTTCTCTCTATTTATACCTTGTAACGAGTTTTATTTATACCTGATGAAGACCAGCAATGTGAGTCGAAATGCTGTTTTCATAATAAGTAATTTTTATTATTTTTGAAAATTATTTACGACCGCTATCCAAATCATATCATCTTTTATTTTAATAAATAACTTATAAATGGCGAATAATTAGTTCATATTAAGGATTGTAGCAAAACTACGTATCATTAAAAAAAAAAAGAATTGTGGAATACATGATAATACAGTGTGTATGTAGGGCTTCTTGTTAACAAGAAAAAAATAAATTTACATAAATTGATAGAGTTTCGCTTTCAAATCTTCAAACAAGTCGATTTAAAATCTCTCTTACTTGAAAAGTCTTGAAATTCCTCTATACGAAATAACGAAATCTACTAAGATCCTAGATCCTAGATCCACCTTTCTAAAAGTACCTAGTGATTTTAAAGTTAATACGAAATAAAGCATCTCATTATCGGTTATTTACGCTTCTCTAGGAGCATAAATGATTTCTTTCTGCCAACAGCATTATCTTTTATATCCTCTGAGATAAATATATAACAAAAGCCTAATCAATAATATACCAGGTTTCCTATAGCATATTTTAGAAATCCAGCTTCGTTCTCGATCGAAAGCTACGATCTGAAGTTATAAGAACCACTTCAAAGACTGTGAATAGTAAAATATTCTGATGTTTGGCGGAAAAAATATACGTAAGAGATGACACGTAAACAGGTAGTGTGATGTAAGGGTAGGTCTTACAGCCAGGATCCAGACCAAGTAAAGGCCAAATTGAAAACAACATACCAATAATAAAATATTCCTATATTATATATTTCTGAACAACCTTTGTATGTTAACTATAGTTTGTCAGACTCATTATAACGTGTTATTAATTTATAACAATTATCAGAGAGAGAGAGAGAGAGAGAGAGAGCAAGTCTAATATGCTAAATTATTAAACAATTTTGTATACGTGTGACATCTATATTTCTTGAACAAAAAATATTTTGAAATACCCATGATGATTTAATTATTAATCAAACATTTTAGGCCTAATTAATTAGTTGATTTTTTTCTACTTTTTTTATTTTATCAAAAGAATTTTAACGTTTAACGTCCACAGATTTGATTTAAGCAATTTAAGTGTAAACAGATTATATACACACTTAAAATTATTTTTTAAATGAAACTATACTAGTAAGCTACGTTGTTAAAGATATTTTTTATATAAACTAAACGAATATGGATGCATTATTTATTCGAAAATATTTTGTTTCTAAGGCCTTCACAGCATATTAAAGAAAATAAAACGATAATGAATAATAAACATCCAGGACCATCCATAGTTATAATGTTTGGTACCGATATAAATAAATGTGTATATCTTCAAATCAAATAATTTGAATTTTTTCAAAATTTTAAAGTCACTTAAAAATGGGAATATTTCTCATTTATTATCAGATAAAATTTTACTACTCAGCCTATTAGCATATCATTAACCTAAAAATACACCTCATATTGCAGAGAGAGAGAAACTTCCTCTTTTAATTATCTTATTATCATGCACTAAACATTTCAAGTGAGTTAAAGACTGTTATTCAACATTAAATGATATGTAAAATAATCAACACTGCTATAGTATTTTTTTTTTAATTGTTCCAAGTCAAACGGATAAGGTTTTTATTTTTTTTTTTAATTTCTTTATTGGAATATACAACTGTATAATGGAATACGATATAAAAAGTTATGAAACAGATGTAGAAAAGCTTCCGATGGAAGCACTCTAAAAATATTCTAAACTAGAAGGTCTCGGGCCATCTTCTTTTCAGACGCCTAGAAGGATTGCCAAGAATTGAAGAGGAAGAAAGGATTAAAACCAGAGGATTAGGGTGGGAATGGAGTTTGCCATGAAAGGAATAGTATCTAGATCGGCCCAAATCAGCAACATACGGAACATTAAGGTCATTATGGATGAATTTATTAAACGGATAAGGTACATACGTTTTTTCTCTACTCTTAATATAAATATTATAGTTGCGTGCATTTTCTGCTAGACATATGTAGCGAATTGGAAACTCATCTTTCTCCAATAAAAAATACTTCAAATATCCAAAATATTATGTAACAGACTTCTGAAACTCTCTATAACGCATACACAATCTAATGAACTAACCTACTTTAAAATAATAAAATTTTGAACATTTCCCTATTGTCTTATATTTTTATATTGTATTGTTCATCAATTTCAACCGAGATTCCTTATCTTTAAGTGGTATTTTGCTTGCTCGAAATGGAAGTGGAAAATATTCATTTTCGTTATTTAATGATTTTTTTATTTCGGAAAATCGAAATCCGCTGCACAGACGGTAATCAAAATTTCCTGTGGGTAAGGTGAGGATGCTTAGGAGAAAACATCGTCTGCTAGTGGTTTAGAACCGGGGATTTCGACTTGAAAGAAAGAAGCTCTGGTCGTCCTTCAACTGTTGACGATGATCAAATTCATGCGTTGGTCATATGCAACCACCCTCACTCTATGATAATTGATTAAAATATTTACAAGAATCGAAAATATTCATTGAAATCAGTAATAAGAAATGCTTGGGAGCCGGTGGGTGAGTGGCAAGCGCGCTAGTCTCCCACGCCTTGTTGTGAGTTCGAGTACCAGTCCTAGCGGGACTTTTATAAGAATATAATTAAATGGGGATTCACTCACAATCTCTCCCTCGGGTAGTGAGACCCGTCAGGCTACTGGTGGTAACTCGCAAAAATAGGCGTAAGGAGTGATGACCCTACCCTAAACATTTCATCGAGAAACGTGAGAATATTCTCCCAGGAGTCTATACCACGCGGCCAGGGGCCTACACAGCCTGTCGCGCCAGAGAAAAAATAAGTAAAAATAAGAGATGCTAGGAACTTATTTTACAACCCAATATACACTATGTTCTGAAATTATAAAAATGTCTAGTAAACCCATCATTTTCACAAAATTGAAACAATCAATATTTGATTTCATAAGGATCATTCACCATTTTTAGGTCTAAAATGTAAGATTAAACGTATTATTTGCTTACTTTAATTTATTATTTATTATATTAAATTAAACTAGCAGACCCGCCCATGCTTCGCAAGGGTGCAATTTGAATGAAGTGTCATTTCTGTTTTAAAAAAGCTCTTTCTGACCGATTTAGAGATTATCGCTTTATGAGTTTTAGTTTACCGTAACGGAAAGTGCGATTGGTTAAGTTTATTTGTTTGTCATTTTAAAGCGAAGAGAGATAACGGAAAATTTAATAAAATAAACCTTATTGGTAAGTAGGCACTCAAACACTTTAGAAATAACGAACATTCCTATCAGGTTTATATTTATTTATGTAATGTTTATGAGCTAACAACAACTTTATATTAAATTGTAAGAATCATAAGGCCTATCTGGACCTACGGAGTAGAGCTTTGGGGCTCTACTAAACCATCAAACTCTTCCCGTATCCAATCCTTACAATCCAAAATCCTTAACGCTCCTTCCTTTGTCACAAATAAAATCATCCACAATGATCTTAATGTTCCATATGTTGCTGATTTGGCCCGTACCAGGTATCACACCTTCCATGAAAAACTCCACTCCCACTCTAATCCATTAGTTTCAATCCTTGCTTCCTCTTCCATTCCTGATAATCCTCCGAGGCGTCTGAAAAGAAGATGGCCTCGAGACCTTCTTGTTTAGACTCACTACCAAAGAGTGCTGCCAATGGGCAGTTTCTCTTCATGTTTATTTCATGTGTTATAACATTACAGCATATTTACTTTAATGTACAGTTGTAAATGTCAATTAAAAAAAAATAAATTGTAAGAATTGTTTTATTACATATTTACTTTTCAAAAATCTCGCGCTTTCCAACGCTATATTATTCGTCAATATTACAACTTATATTTCTGAAATAATTTGTTTGATGACTTGGTTAAAGATAATTTAATTTTCCCGTTTAAAAAAAAAGCTAAATTGCAATGTATTTTACAAATAAATCTTGAGGAAACAATGCCCAAAATGATGGTGCAAACCTTATCAAAATCCGTCTAGTGGTTTATAAGGAGTTAACGGAAACCAAAATCGCGTTCTCATTTTATCAACAAAATATTTTTTTAGAAAGTATAAAAATACGAAAGAAAAAAATATAATGTTTTTTTCTTTGTATTGTATATTAAGATTTGTTAAATTTATAATGCGAACGATTAAAAACAGTAGTCCTATAAGGAAAAATAAGTAAGCTGTGTAAAAGCAATCCAATTATATTGGGCACATCGCATATTCAATAAAGTCTATCCCTTTGTTCACTTTATATATATATGTGAGGGAGCGGCGTGGTCTAGTGGATAGAGCGCTAGTCTGCTGTGCTCCGGGTCCTGGGTTCGAATCTCGGCTATGGCAGAATATTAGTTATTCTGTTAATTCAGTCGGGGGGGGGGGGGCGACCCTAGGGTATGAAGACCCTCCTGGGGCAGACCCAGCCTCTTTAAATTGGGTACCCAAAATAATTGGGGAAAAATCTGGCGGCTGAGCGCGATTAAGGCCTAATCACCTCATTGCACTGCCGTTGGCCTAGAAACAGTACGAATCTCTATATGTACTTAGCCCAAGACCCTTCAAGGGTTGTAGTGGTACAGGTTTATATATATATATAAAAATGATATACCATAAAAAAAGTTCAAAGCGTAATGTTTATTTTCAGATAATAGTAAGAGACAAATAAATGAAAATGAAGAGATTTTTACTCAATCTTGCGTTCTAGCAAACTGTTTATAATAGTGTAAACATTCAGTAAAGCCGATTTTTAAGCTTGTTAATCCTTTGAGATGTAAATGAGTACAAAAAATAAGGAAAATGGACAAATCGTGTTTATTGCACACATTCTTACTATTAAAAAAATATTATTATAGCCATTTTTAACTCCTAAAAGGCAATAAAATCGTTATGTTTCTGAGTGGAACTCGTATAAAGCACGTACCAGATCAGGTGAATGAACCATCACCTGGCGTCGACCTACGATTCTCAGACCTATCTGAATACGTTCACTATCGCACGGCAGGTGTTGTTTGTTGTATATTGATTCTCGTCCGTCTTTTATTGTAATTTATTATTATTATTACATTTATATGTAATTATTAATAACAATATATCTTAATATGTAATGTCTTTCCAATTTAGTTTGACCATGACCATGAAAAGTGAATTTGTCCAGAAATAAAATCGACCTTATTGAGGAATTTAACTTGTTCATAATTCTGATTTATATCACATAACATACAAAGCTATCACGTATAGAGAAATAACTGAAGAGATTTTTCAATAATTTATAGTTATAAGCAATTAATTTGTATACAGAATAAATATAAAAAATAAATCCATAAAATTAAACTGATAATTATTAAAATAAATACTGAATAATTCAAAAATAAACGAATCAAACAAAAAGGAAAACTTCCACTCCTACGATTAAAAACAGTAGTGCTTCCTTGAAAAAAATATTATTTTACATACATTAATTATGGCTCTTCAACTAAGACAATATAATATATATGCTCTGAATCAAAAATACCGATGTCTTCGAAGAAAAATAAAACATTTTAAAATATAACACAACATATAAAATCTAAAATTTATAATTAAGCGTATATTTTATTTTAAATATCGCAACATCATTTGATATCAACTTTAGGTAAAATCATAATTTCTTATTGAAAAGTCATAGAAAACGAAAAATAATTAATGAAGAGAAAAAAAAAAATCTGTTT
The DNA here is from genome assembly GCA_023052935.1 of Piezodorus guildinii. Lineage (NCBI taxonomy): Eukaryota > Metazoa > Arthropoda > Insecta > Hemiptera > Pentatomidae > Piezodorus > Piezodorus guildinii. The sequence goes on along the minus strand of CM041292.1, from coordinate 32,206,855 downwards.
ATCAATGAATACATAAGCCATTCATGTTTATTATTTTATTTTATAAGAAAGGATTTTTTACAAGAAATGACGGAATGTCTACAAGAAGTTTAGATTTTATCCAAAATTGGAAAGAAACGAGAAGGTATTCATTCATATCCTTGTCCTAGTTGGACTGAATGAGAGAGATAAACAAAGAATGGCAGGTAACATAACCTTTTTGAAAATGAACCTATCTTTTTTTCGTTTACTTTTTTCCTGAAATTTTATATAAAAGCAAATATTTTTTACAAAATTCAAGAGCAATAATTCACTAAATCATAAATTCAAGTCTGATTGAAGTACTATAAATATAATCAATAAAACAACCTTATTTTAAATAATATTTTAGCTTATTGGTCAGTTCACAGTTTATGTTATGTATTTTTGTCACTAATATTAAATAAGATCTTAAAAATTCGATAACACTATGAAAAGTTTCGATATATTCGACATATCCTCTTATCATTTTTTATCAGCGTATAATATTTCATTAATTATCATAACATCTTTTAATAATTCTGTTATTAAAAACATTAGTAGTTTATGTAATATTTTATATTAAATTATATATAAATAATAATTATATCGAATAAATAAACATAGATGTTAATAGTAAAAAAATATATTGTCAATAAATAAAAGGTGTTAGTAAGCATCTATATAATGAATAAAGATACTTATATATTAAGTGTTAGTGTAATTAATTAACAAGCTAAAATAAATGAGAAATGAAATCAATATTAGTTTTTAAGGTAGTTTAGATCATTTAATAGGGGTAAAACAAGCAAAAAGTGTTAGAATACTCTAATGACAACCGTTTCTTTACCTTATTATTATCAGGCACTAATCCAAAAAGTCCTCAGATGATGAGAGGATGGTATCCAAGAAGTAGAAGTGAGTATGACACACAAGAGTGGACTACACACCGAAATGCGACACCTGGCTAGGAGAGAACACGGCAGCTTTCTGACTCCCGCCGCCTTACCGGCCACCAGTGGCGCTATCTTCACCTCTGCCAAACGGTCCCTGGCCCCGATACATCTGTCAAACTGTGTAATTATACTATATATTATGGGTTTATATACTTTATATAAAATATAAGAGTACTTTATATAAAGTATATCTATATACTTTTAATAAAGTAAATGTTTATGAGAGTATGAACTTTATAACTCTGGCAGAATCATAAGAGAAAATAAATCAACGAATAACAATTGAAAAACTGAAAGAACGAGTTATATATTGTGCCTAGAGCAATACAATTTTAAATCTCTCATCAATTTTAAGTCAAATCAATTTCAATAAAAAATATTATGGCATAACGAGAGCTCCTTCGTACGTAAACAACAAAACCCTACATACGGATTTACAACAACCAACATTTGACCAATATATTCGAACACTCTATTCTCGTTTTCACGGTAAATTTAAAGGACACGACAATAGCCCGATTAATATCTCACATTTGTACAATACATTTGCTAAGTGTCAAATAGCTTCTGACAGGTGTGAATAAAGATATCTGAACATAAAAAAAAAAAAAAAAAATAATAATCTCTCATCCATCCCCTTTTTTTTGTTCTTCTTAATTAAGTACTGATATCCAATTGAACAGAATGGATACTTGCTTATGGCTCAGATTTTTGAGGGGCGTAGGAATTTGAGTTCCAAAAAGAAAATGAAATATTTACTGTGTTCTGTAAGAACTCTTAACAACACTTAATTAGGTCCCTCTCCCGGACAGGTCCCTCTGTATGACGGATATGCAAGGAGGTGATTAGACAGAGATCACGATCAGCCGTAAGATTTTCCCCAATTATAGGGAGATCCACTTTATGGAGGCTGAGTGTGCCCAAGGAGGTTCTCTCCACGCATGGATGGAATAACAGAATATATAATTCTTCCACAGTTCGTATTCGAACTTCATTAGACTAGTGTTCTATCCCAACACACTTTCACTTCAAAATTCTGAAGAGGATCCATAGTACTGCTTGTTTTGTCAAACATTATCCTTTATAACTCAGCCCAAGATGGCTGAGAACGGGGAATTAATGGCAGAGTTAACTCCAAGACATTTGAAAATAAGATGGCCGCAAGATCTACTAACAATCAGTAATGAAAACACAGATAAAGAATATATTTTTTAATAGTATTTGATGGTGTATCTTTTATGATACAATATACAATTGTTGAGCGTCTAACAAACGCTCGATTGTCAGTGCGAATCACAGAAACAGGTCCCGGTCCCACTTGCCATACAGTGGAAAATAGTGGCAAGTGGCAAGCCCCTTGGCAAACCATAATCATAAATATATATGGGACCCTAATCATTATAGCGATTGGACAGGGAGAGACCCTTCATCAGCCATTCCTAATAAAATTGACACGGAGTAGAACAGGGGGATCAAATTGATTTATATAGGATTAAACACACCCACACAAACATATAAATAGATATAGATACACACACACACACACACACACACACACACATACACACACACACACACATACACACACACACACACACACACACATACATATTATATATATATATATATATATATATATATATATATATATATATATTACTCAAAAGACTTATGAATTGTTTCATTAGATTCACATGTGGAATCACCAGACACTCCCGTGCTTATAGTAGACATACCGAGTTGAATTGGCTTTATCCCTCTTTCCGTAGGCAGTACCTCCTAGGTGTCTGTCTCTTCCGATTTTTCAAAACAAAAAACCTCCTTATATTCTTGATATGCTTACCACTTGTTCCTCTGGCCATTCAGTAAACACTGGATCCCAACCCGTAAACTTGTATATACCTTCTCATAGATCGTCTACTTAAAAAAATGCTAACCTATTTTGGAATTCCGGTCCCATATCCATTTGTAAAGCCTTATCATTATATTATCATTATCCACTTTTAAACATTACTATTTCTTTGTCTCCTAAATTATCAATCTTTCCAACATATGTAATATTTAAAATCTATAGATGATAACTATTTACTGTCACAAAATCAGTCTTTTATTGTTAAACCGAGGTCTTAAACGACCAGACAACTATCTCTTATATTGTACTTTTCTTATTATCCTTAGGGGGCTAATCGTCCCAGAATAAAATTACTTTTCATCTCATTTATATATATTACGTTTTTTATTTTTTTTTGTACGTTAACTAAATCATTTTTTACAACTTAGTCAAAATTATTTTCATTACAGCTAAACTCGACTGTCAGAAATTATTCTTGGTCTGTGCGCTCTTTCTTATGTTTTCCAAGACGATGAACTGTTATCTCCTCCCACTGACATAAGTGACATTTAAGGCTATCGCCGATTCCTCATCTTTAGAGATGCTCCTAATATTTTAAACATGACATTGGCATTATACATAGTTGATAGAATAGAATATTAATTAATTTTTTTATAATTACTCCCTTTTACCGATATGTGAAATTATATCGAGAAATTTCAACCCGAGTTTCCTACGGAACTATGTGGTTCAGGGTCTCTTGAGTTTGAATAACAAAGTTTCGCAAAATGGTTTGTGTTGTGCGGGTATCTGTATGTATACATTAGAAAATACACAGATATAACAGAATTTTTTTTTCTCAAAATCGACCCACCGTTAGCGGTAAATAGTAACATTTTAACACTTTTCTCGGAAACAAAATATTTTGATTAAACTCTTATATTGAATAAATATTACGTGATCTTTAAATACATGTAGGTTTTGTACTTGTTAAAATAGAAATTTTAGCTTAATTAGAAAGAACCTATTAAGAGTGTTGGGCCAAATACAAATAGAGATTTACACTTTTTCTATTATAATGGCCTGGCGATGAGGTGAATTGGCCGAGATCACATTCAGCCACCAGGGTATTGATTCCTCATTTTTGGGTTCCCACTTTAAAGAGATAAGGTATGCACCAGGTTACTCTTCATACCTTAGTGTCGCCCCAAGGCTGAAATAACAGAATAAATAATATTTTTCTACAGCCGGGATTCGAATCTGAGTCCTAGAGAACATTAGACTAGTCATCTATTCAATAGATCACACCTCCCAAGACGAATAAAAAAATAAAAAAAATAAAATAAAAAATATAATGAACTAAAGAAGAAATATTTGCCAAAATTGGAAAATAATTTATAGAAACAAATGTATTATAGTAATATAGAAACTTAATTATGTTATAAAAATGAAGAGATTAAATAAAACGTTTATCTGTTATTTTTATTAAATAAAAGAGATTATCTAAAACATGAAATCTTAGCAAATGGTGAGTGACGAAAACCGCATGGACCTGAAGAACTGTTGGGTGTAATAATTTCTACTGTAATGTTCTTCAATCGGTAATAAATATTTATTAATTTTCAAACATTTAATAAATTTTAATGAGTAATATAAGTTTTTAATATGAGTTTTCTAAATATTTCCTTGACTTCTAGGGTAGATGTCTAGATGATCACTAGAAACTTTAATGCCCTCAAAGGATTGGCTAGTTCACATTCCATATAGTCCATATATATATTCGTATTCATACATTCCATATTTGGTCAAGAATATCTCTCTAATTTTTCTATTAAATTATTTGTATCATCCACAATGACCTTAATGTTCCAAATGTTGCTGATTTGGCCGTACCAGGTATCACACCTTTCATGAAAAACTCCACTCCCACTCAAATCCATTAGTTTCAATCCTTGCTTCCTCTTCGATTCCTGATAATCCTTCGAGGCATCTGAAAAGAAGATGGCCTCGAGACATTCTTGTTTAGAATCACTACTAAAGAGTACTGCCAATGGTCAGTTTCTCTTCATGTTTATTTCATGTGTTATATAATTTCAACATATTTACTTGTTGTATTTTTTTACAGTTGTAAATTTCAATAAAAATATACTTAAAAAAATATTTGTATCTTTTAATACTTGAAAGTATCGAGAAATTTCCAAAATTAATAATCGTAACACTTATAATTTAATTTAAACTAAAAATCTGTTGATCACATCACACACTGTTACTTACTATTAGTCACTTTCATTAGTATTTACTGTTTCAAATGTAACTGTTATAATTAATTTTAACTCTCTACGACTAGTTTATACTGAATATCCTTTATTTTCCACGGTTTAATATATAAATTAATTAGAGTTTACTGATAAGGACTTAAATACTAATACCGTAGTAGAGCTATAGGGCTCAACAAAACAATCAAATCTTCTTACAATCCAATAATTACAATCCAAGTGCTTCGTAAAATCCATTATGCTCCTTCCTTTGTTATGAATATACTCACTCATCCATAAAGACCTTAATGTTCAATATATTTCAGATATGGCCCGGTCCAAGTATTCATTCCTTACATGACAAACTACATTCCCACTCGAACCCATTAGTTTCAACCCATGCTTCCTCTTCGCTTCCTGATAATCCTCCGAGGAGTAAAGAAGACGGTCCCGGGACCTTCTAATTTAGAATATTTTAAGACTGCTAACAACAGGTAGTGTCTCTACATACATAAAATATCTATCTTTACTATTGGGTTCTGTCACATGAAATGTCCGTTTTCAAGGTAAAGGATTTTTTATTAAAAATACGATATGAAAACAAGGTAATTTTATTCGAAGTATTTACCTTCTTTTCTACACATTTTTCCCAACGTGACAGCAACTTTTTTATCCCCGAACTGAAAAACTCTGAGCTTTGAAGTGAAACAAAATCTGAAAACGCACTTTTCGCTTGATCGTCATTTTCAAAAAGTTTTCCTTTGACGAAGTTGTCTGAATTCCTGAACAGGTGGTAATCTGTTGAAGACAAGTCGGGAGAATATGGTGGGGGCGGAAGAACTTCGTAGCCCAGTTCTTTCAATTTTTGCATGGTATGTTTTGAAACATGGGGTCTTGCTGCTGCATGTATCGAGCTTTTTTACTTTCCCAATACACTTTAAATGTCCGCAAACGGTAGATGCACTTGCATTTAGTTGTGCTGAGAGATCTTTAACTGTTTGGTAGGGGTTTCCTTCTACACTATGTTTGAGGACATCGTTGTCTATTACGGACGGAAGTCTTCCTCGGGGCAAGTTTTCCAAGTCGGTATCCCCAGCTGAAAACTTAGCAAACCAACGGTGAATGGTCCGTTCATTAAGACTATCTTCCCCAAACGTCTTGCAATTATTTCTAGCGGCCTCAGCTGCTGAATGGCCTAGTTTAAACTCGTATACAAATATTAATCGAAAATCGCGTGTTTCCATGTTCATATTTGGAGGCATACTAAAAAGTGGGTAATTGATTGGGAAGCTAATGCTTATAATACAAAGGTAGAGGATTAGTAACTGTTTACTTTAAATATGTAAACATTCGGAGGAAAACAACAGAGACCTGCAAAATCCTTTATGTATTTCAGAAACTATAAAAACGGACATTTCATGTGAAACAACCCAATATATTTCCATTACATTTACTGGATATCTTTCTTAAAATATCAATGAATAAATTATTAAAACTAAATAATTGCGTTGTTTTTTTTTCACCATCAAATCACATCAATAGATCTCATAGCTACTCGTAGATTGTTAAAACTTGACATTTTTTCTAAAATCTTAAGATTTGTTTACGATATGTTATAACTCTTTATTACTATTAATAATATAGTAATAATGCGAAAATGTAAATCAGTTCAAGTGAACTAAATTATTCAGGAGATATTTTTTTTCTAAGCCCCATGGGATATGGGGTTGAGTATGTGAAAAAAAAAAGGAAGTATCTGGGATCTCTTTTACTGCATTTGATGCATCTTAAGAGATGTCCGAGGATGGGATAGGGAGCCAATGGGAGTCTCTTCTAGTGATGGGGCTCACTAGTCTTTTGAGTCAGTTATTTAGGGGAAACATTTATGAAAATTGAGCGCTAAAGCCATGCCAGACTATTTCAATGAGGATAAAATTTTCTTGATATTAAATTCTGTGGATGGATCATGTCGATTTCGGTGGACAAAAAAAAAATACTGAATATCTGTGTAAACATCTTAAATGTGAATTTTCTGTTTTGAACATTCGTTATTTGGACTCGAAGATTTTACAGGGTTTATTTTTGTTGAAAACTGAAATTCAAAAGAGGTCACCTTTGGTATATATGCTTGCATAACCGTCTTCTTTGTCCAAAGTCACGGCAGACGTCCTTAGATTTAATTAATCGAAGTAAAATAATTTTCCTTATCCCGTCCTCTGGAGAAGATGTAAAATAGTGGTCTCGAACCTGTGTGATGTCAGATACTGCTTAAAAATCCCTATTGTGATTAAACGTGGATAGGCAAAATTTAGGACCACCACTGTAGCATTGTTCGGTTACCAAAAGTAGCATGAAAGTGGCGTTAAATCAATTAAAAAGAAACAAATTTGAAAATTTTCATGATCGCAATACTTTCCCTAATTGTGTTTTTCATATAGAGCCTAGTAAATGTAAAAACGCTGCAAATTATTACACTTTGTTTATTACCTCCTAATAATTATAGTGGGTAGGTACTACAATTTATATAGCTGCCTAGGAATTGACTTATATGCATAGCATTAAATTTATCCATGTGACCAGCAACACTCACTTTATATTCAAGGGAGATGCCAAATCACCACTGCTAAGTTAAAAACACCGTTATGATTATTATTTTTAGGTAGGCAATTTAATTCTCTATGGATTTGCAAAAAATAGAAAATTTTCATTTCGTTGCTACGTATCTTGAATTGCTTTTTAAGATTTGTGTTCGGTACCTCGAGACGGTCGCACGTATCCCACCTTTACGACGAGTTAAAGTGGTTAACCCCAAACTTTCGAAGACAATATTTTCTTGGATCATTCCTTTATCAAATCATAAACTCCCACCATCCATTTTATGTCTACAGCCTTCTGGTATTTAAATCCTCAACCCATCACCAGGAAACAAAATCCTGTCTGTCCGACCTCCACACTCCTTTCCATAGAACCAAAAAATATGACTGCTCCTTTTTAGCCCGGTCCTCTTCCTTATGGAATACTCTCCCTTCAAACACCCGTCATGCTCCTTCCCTCTCATCGTTTAAATCCCTCCTCTTTCAATACTTCCTTTCTCTTCATTCAAATGTAAGCTAATTTTTATCATGCCAACTTATGTAAGGTGAATTTTACTTTAATGAGATGTAAAAGTTACATTTTATGTTTATTCTTATTATTTATTTCTAGAATTTGTAAATAGAGATGACACTATGACCCTTTATTTTATTTATTATTATTATTTTTTTTTTCATTCTTGTGTTATTTAATTGTAGTTGTATATTGTTTTTGGCCAGTTATAATTTATTATTTAGTTCAGAATTGTTATTCTTAAGGGACATTGTCCCAGAATAAAGTTTTTTTTTTTCTATTCTATTCTATCTTGAAACTTAAGGCCTCAAATTTTGAGAGGGGCTATCATTTTTTTATTGGTCGATTACAAACGTACATTATCAAAAATAATAAACTAAAAAAACATACTGACTGATTCCTAATATATATTACACTTCACCTTCTACAAGCACTAATAGAATTCCGTAGTGACATTAATAAAAAAGATTTCAATTATTAGAGTTAAGTCCAGATCATTTTCTGAATAATCGTGTAAGATATTTATTCGTGTCAGAAATATTTAAAAAAAAAAAAATTACTAACACGGCTACACTCTGATACCTTTTAAGGGAGAACATGAGGTGAATTGACGGCCGTATAACACTGGCAGGTGTCGTAATGGATATTTCTCCTCTACACTTGCCCGCATTGCTTAGGAAGGACTATTTCTAAGATGGGTTTAAATGGTCGAGGCACTCCCCTTTCCTCCTGCTAAGGAAACCGCGGCAGCTTCTCCGTCTTCACAAAAAGGCCGACGTGAGCTTATAGTTGCTATAATATCTACCGTCCAAAAACGCGTAGCTAAAGAGAAGTAAAGTGTAAACATTCACTAATAAAGATGAAAACTTCGAAAATAATGTCAACTGAATTTAGGAAAATATATGCTGTTAAGTTGAAATTCGGTAGCTAAATAATACCGTAAACTGGGGTGAATATGAACAATGGGGTTAATGGCAACAAAACTTCAACTTTATTTCAAAGTTGCGTGATGACATTACCGTATAGGAATTAATGTTGTTGTTATTGGTTTGACGCTCTGTAAATAATTTAATTATATGATTTTGTTTTGTTTCTAGTACTTTGGACTTATCAGTTCAAGCAGTGAAAAATTGTACTAGTTACTACGAAATTTTTCGCTCCCTTAACTTTACCTGTTATTATGAAACTGTTATCTATTTATTTATTTAACGTCACTTAATGCTACTATGGCTTATCGGACGATGCTACAGTGGGAGTCCTAAATTTTGCCTATCCAGGTGAAACTGTTATCTATATAGCTTATTTAGTATCTGTTTGTACTGAGACGAATAGTGAGGCATACTTATTTCTCTACAAAGGACGATGACAGACCAAATATACGACACCTTCGAACTTCCGACCGTGACAGAGTTCATCTCCCGGAGACATATAAAATTATTTGATAGTCTCCGGTACTGCACGAACCCACTGTTTAACAGACTGACTCCGACAGGACGTCCACAGCGCTGGCAAGACTATGTACAGACCCTCAGGCTAGTCTGAGAAATCATAACTTCACTAACTGACTCAGAAAGACTAGTGAGCCCCATCACTAGACGTGACTCCCATTTGCTCCCATATTCCGAAAATTTTCGTATTCTCTGTCCCGTCTTGGAATGTATGTAATGCAGAAAAAGAGATCCCATGTTCCTTCCCCTATTTACGATTTCCAACCCCAAATCCATGGGGCTTAGAAAAAAAAAAAAAAAGTATCTGTTTACTGTTCTTCAAGTTGGCTTCTTGCATAAACTTCCTTGCTCAATATATTATTTGCACCAGTTTCTTATTAACAGAGTTTTTAGGTTGTGGCATCCACATTTTCTAGAGTGTGGGGTGAATGGGAATACAGGTGTTTTCTGTCAGATGACAAGACACATCAAATTGACATTTTTTGCAAGAAAGTGATGCTGAGCTAATCTAATGCACATCTGACGAACCTGGAGTTGAATCATCATCCACAAACTTTGATATTTCAGTCGTCGACATTTTGCTTATTAAAGTATTTAGAAAAAAATCTGAAAATTTTATACTTTATGTTTGTAAGGTTTATGAATCTGATGATGGAGGATACATTGGTTTGTTTTACAAAATAATCAAGCAAAGTTATAGGTTTGTCCCAACTCAATAGAAAGCTTATTTTAACCCGAGTGAATATAGATTGAAGTTGAAAGAGCGAATCGGATCTTCTAAATCTACAAGATTCTTGGGATTTAATTCATTTATTAGTGATCTAAGAACATACATCATTTACTGACACTTCTTCTTCCTACAGAAGCGTGATGCTTTAGAACTTTTTTAGAAAATAATATACATTATTTCTATAATATGAGTAAATAATTTCTAAATTCTATTGTGAAAAGATTTCATTTAGAAAAAGTAATTTAATAAGCATTTTAAACTGTTCTCATTCACCCCACATGTTGTAAATGAAACACAATAGCATTTTCAATGTCGTTCCTATTCAACCCTACTGTAGGGTGAATGGGAACAGTAATATATATATATATATATATATATATATATATATATATATATATATATATATATATTTATTTATTTATTTATTTATTTATTTTTATTTTTCAAAAAATACTATCCAAAAACACACACCCAGTAAATATGTATTAGAAGGGATGTGGACCTAAGATTTGATGTATTGTTCTAATAATTCAGATAAAAAATAAATTTGTTATACTGCTCAAGATACCACAAGTGGTTTGCTCGGTTTGGAACCAGAAATTTTGACTTGGAAGTTGCAAAGCGCTCGGGTCGTCCTTCAACTGTTCTGGGAGGAATGAATTTAAAAAATACCTGAAAGAAGGCAACATTCAATAGATCAAAATGGGTTATATAGGTATAATTGAATAAAATCTTTACAACAATCTTAAGCTTTTATTGATATCATCAGTAAAAACGCCAAGAACTTATTTTACAACCCTATATGTTCCAACTTCTGATCCTTATAACCAAACAACCCACCAAGTGCGACTTAAGGTCATCATAATCACTGAAATGTTTACCGTTTAAAATTCTTTGTAAACTTCGAAGTTAATGATAATCCGAAGGAAAGGTCGGAGCTACATGGGAGATGTGACATCACTTCCAAACCAAGCTCCGATAATTTCGTACGAGTTACTAAAAATGTGTGAGGTCTGGTTTCATGGTGAAACAAGATACTTTTTTCGATTTGCAGTTCGATTATGGCCTTTTCTTTTTTATTGCATTCTCCAAATTCATAAATTGTTGACAATAATCATCTGAGGTTGATCGTTCGGTTGCTTGGAAGCAGCTCAAAATTGTAGCATATTAGTGATCCCACCTATGTTACAGCATGGTCTTCTTTTAGTGCAGTTCACATTATTTTAGAATATTTACATACGTTTGTACAAAACCTGTTCCTCTAAAACCCATGAAAGGCCTTGCGTTCAGTACTTACAGATATTCGTACTGTTTCGAGGGCAACGGCTGCGCAAGGAGGTAGTTAGGCTTAGATCATACTCAGTCGCCAGATTTTCCTCACTTTATTGTGGTAGGGTGTACTCCAGAAGTGTCTGCTTGCCCGTTACTAAAAGGTTCATGAATTTTACGAGATTTAACTAAAATATTACGGTTTTATCTGCAAGCTTTAAGTTTTCACGGTGCATCAACCTCACGAACCAGATAAAAATACTATAATGGATCGAAGTAGATAAATGACGTTTGTTTCTAGCATTTTTGGATCTGATATGTTTGGTTATGAGAAGCCTTTGCCCCGATTCAAATAGATCACCATATTGTTGACGTTATTACATTATATTGCAATTCGTAAGCCTTGGTAACTGGATATTTGCATAGGAAGCTTAAGTGGACCATTTTTGGTGTACAGGATTTGCTAACTGATGAATATTGCAGTTCCGAATCCAGTCAAGTAATTATGAAAGACACACTCCTGAGAAGGATTTCCTTTATTAAATATTTATAACTCGATGTATTTAGATTACTTTACATATCTAGAGATAGCCTTCGATCGATTGCATAGCATCAAGGTGATAAAGACATGTTTGGTCCCAAGCGAATATGATCCATCATCTCATATCTTGAGCACGAACGTTAAGGATGTGAAGAAACGGATCTAGCATAGCAAAAAATACACTGGTTAGTTATATTCAATTAAGACCATTTGTAATCGATTCAGATAAAAAAATCTATTCTCTCTCCTGAAAATATTGAAGATCTACTATGCTTTAGTAGGAAGGAAAAGAATGCTTTAGAGGAAATTTGAAAAAGATTTTGGAATCAGTAAACAATTTTTTTTTAATAACCCATAGAAATAATAATGGTTTTATAAATTTAATTAGTGAACCCGCCCCTGCTTTGCACGGGTGTAATTTTAATAAGGTGTCATTTAGGTTTAAAAAATCTATATCAGACCGATTTAGAGTTTATCGCTATGTGAGGTTTAGTTTATTGTAACTAAAAGTGCAATCAGCAAGAAAATACATTTATTTTATAACGTCTATCTATCCTAATATTTAATCATGGGCAGAAATGAAAAACATAAACCAAAATTAGTTAATTTTATTTGTTTGCTATTTTAAAGTGAAGCAGAGATAACTGAAACTTTTATTTCCCCATATAATGAAAACTTGATTATATGGGATTTATATGTATAGAGAATGGGGATTATACGTATGTATTCAAAAACTACAGAAATAAAAACGGTTCCTGCTATATTAGGTACATTACTATTTTATAATTCTAATAAAGTATTTAAATTACATTTTACTTTCACTTACTATATATAGTAAGGGGAAGTATTGCGATCGTGAAAATTTTCGAATTCCAGTTTTCAACGGAAATACACGTTTTAGGGTCCCCTGAGTCCAAATAACCAAGTCCCGCAAAAAGGTCTGTGTGTGTGTGTGGTAACTCCCGGGCGGAAACGGTAAGTCCTATGAAACTGAAATTTCATATTTAAGACAACTATACGCCCGAGACGTGACAAAACGTTTTTCATCAAAATGAGCCTACCAGAAGAGGCACTTTATACCATGCATTTTTCACCTTTTTTTCGATTTTCTCAAAAACGGTTCCGACGATTTTGATTAAACTCGCTATATCGATGTAAAATTTAATGGGCTTTAATATCATGTAGGTTTTATTTAGAGAAAAATGGTCTGACAGGGCTTAAATGCCGATATTTTAAATTTTCTTCCCCTAAAGTACCTTTAATTTTGTAGATTCAATAATAATAACTAAATTATCTTGTTAACGCTGATGAAAAACTGGTAAATATATAAATTGAATAAATTCGATACCCAACTAAAGGAGAAAACAGAAAAAATATTTTTTTAATGCAATTTTTCGTTTTTGAACATAAGAGCAGTAATATACATATTTGATATACCGTTGGAAAGCTTAAGATTTTAGAAAAATTATCATCTCATACACAAGCTTTTAAAAGTTAATAGAGAGTGATGAAATGAACATAAAACTAACTGATTATTTAAGATAATAATATAATTGATTTTTGAATCAAACACATGTTTCTATAGAAATTTAATTTAATTAATTCCCAAATAATTTCACGTATTTTTATCTCTAACTGTATTTGAAAATTCTTTCATTGATTTTAAAAATGGATGTAAGTGAAAGTCGTGTGTTGCCCGCACCAGATTTTTTAAATTTAAATGAAGTTTCCATAGGAATCCCATTTAGTTTACATGAAACATCCATTTTCATGAAATAGTATTAAATTTTAAATAATTAATAAAAATGTTAGTTTTTAGATTTATAACAACTTACCATTTATATTAACTACTTAGTTACAATTCGGTAGGTAATATTGTTTCAAAAATCTTGCGTACTAAATTGTAGAAACATGCACGATCCTGTTCATTTGACTATTATAACCTCCCATTTCGCTGGTAACATATGTTCATAAGCTTATGGGCTTACAACTACTTTATATTAACTTGTACGATTTATTTTATAGCATATTAATTTTTCTAAAATCTTGCGCTTTCCAACGGTATATTATAAGTCAATATTACTGCTTACATTTCAGGAATAATTTTTCGATGACTTGTTTACAGGAAATTAATTTTTCCCGTTTTAAGAGAATCTAAATTTCAATGTATTTTACTATTGAACCTTCAGGAAAGAATGCCCTAGATGATGGTGAATCCCGATAAAAATATGTCTCGTAGTTCAGAAGGAGAAACCAAAATCGCGTGATCATATTATGTATAAAGAGAAGAGATAATGAAAGTTTATAACCAAAAACATTTTAATAGATTGTACCCGAGCAAAAAAAATATGGTTTAAAATTTTAATGTTCTTCAAAATAATTTTTTTTAAATAATTTGTGGGCTGGTGAACCAAAATATAGTATAATTTTTGTTGTGAAAAAATATATATCCCACGATAACCCTCACACAAGACTGAAACGACAAGAAACTGCACGACGTTTTCGACTTATTCAACACTTACTAGACAAACGTTCTAATCTTCCACTTAACTACAAAAGACTCATCTACATGACTATCATAAGGCCGATATGGACTTACGGAGTGGAGCTTTGGGGCTCTACTAAACCATCGAATTCTTCCCGTATCCAATCCCTACAATCCAAAATCCTTCGTAAAATCCTAAATGCTCCTTATTTTGTCACGAACAAACTTATCCATAAAGACCTCAACGTTCCGTATGTTGCTGATTTGGCCCGATCTAGATACCATTCCTTTCATGACAAACTCCATTCCCACCCTAATCCTCTTGTTTCAATACTTTCTTCCTCTTCAATTCCTGACAATCCTCCGAGGCGTCTGAAAAGAAGATGGCCTCGAGACCTTCTAGTGTAGAAAAGTTACAGGAGTGCTGCCATTGGGTAGTTCTTCTTCAAGTTTGTATCACGCCATTTAACTTTTGTCACATTTACTTGTTGAACCTTGAAGTACAGTTGTAAATTTCAATAAATGATGTTAAAAAAAAAAAAAAAAAATATCCCACGATAACTTTATTAGTTAAAAATTCTAAGAAAGAAAAACGCATTACTTTCAAATTTAAAAATTTTTTCTTCGTTATACATATAATAAACCAAAGTTACATCAATCTTTGCAGGAACTTGAGCTATGTACTTACATGGTTTCACACTGTTTCTTGCCAATATTATTTTTATTATTTCTGAGCATTATAGATCCAGGCCTCCTCAAACTCTTTTCACTACTCATCATGGTCTTGTGCTGATGTCATCCAGTTTCTAAGTCCCAAAATGCTGAGAGCATCTCCTGCTACACCATCTGATGATCTCAGCTTTTGTCTTTCTGTTCTTTTTGTTCCATGGATTGGGTGTGAAAGCAATATTTTAAACATTTCTTCACCTGCCATCCTGTCAATATGCTCTGCACCTCAACTTTATTTCTTTGACAAAATCTGCTTCCCTGAAAGCCTTCTATAGGTCCTGGTTTGTGTGCCACTTCCACTCCCTTCCATCTTTCACTCCTCCAAAATACAGCAGAGAACTTTTCTTTCAAAAGTAAGGAGTACCTTTTCTGTAGCTTTTGAAGTTGCTCAATACTCCAATCTATTAAGAAGTTTGGGACGCACTAATGTCTTAAAGAGGTGTAGCATGGTCTGCCTGATTAGCTGCTTGTTAAACCCAAAGCTGAATTTCTTAGCTCCTTTTATCCATCTTGTTATCTGAATATCAGGATTACCATGTTGAGTGACCACAGATCACAGATTTGTAAACTCTGAGACCTTCTCAAATTTTAGCAGTTTTATTTTATTTTTCTCAGCTCTTATAGCCTAATGGATACAATTGTAAAATATGGAGAAATTATTTTAAAAGAAGGATCACCATTAGATTTTTTAAAATTCACTGAAATTAGTGACGGACATACTGTGCACTCCTCTCCTAACTTCAACCTCTTTTAAGTCAAAACTTCAAATTGATCCATCCCACTCAAATTGATTTAGACCCTCTTACAAGTAAAATATGTTCATACAGTATTTTTATCTAAAATTGTATTAAAATATTCATTGTATCTATAAGTCTAATTTCAGCCAGGATTTAAGGAAATTGTAAGTGTTTCCTCAAAATAGATTATGACAACACTGAGTTCCTAACAAATGATTGCATTGGTTGTTGAAGTTATTTAAGGAAATTCCAATAGCATACTATTGGTATTATATAAATTATGGTAAGAAACTGCTGCTTTAACATAAAACCTTGTAGCTAACAAACATATTGGTACTATAAAAGTCTTTAGCATGTCAGTTACAATGTTTTATAACCAGATGCATTAATTATTTAAAATCCCATTTAAACTTTGAATTTAAGTATCAACTCAACAAAGAATCTTTGTCTGCCTATTGTATTTGTGGAGTTGCTAGAAATACTAAGCAAAATACACTTAATAAATTAACTGACTTATAGACAGCTTACTGAAGTGGATACCAAATATTACATTAATAATAGTTCTCATGAAAGACCAAAAATCTTTTATTATTTATTTTTACTTGTAAATAATAGTAGAAACAGTTTTAAACTAGATTTTACAAATAATTTTGGGGGTTATTTTTGTAATAGATATGCCAAACAAAAATAATCATCTACATTTTGTTTTCAAGAATCATTTTATGCTTAAACACTGGAAAAACATCAAATACTTTAATAAAATATGTGGATATTGTACAGTCCAGTCTAATTTATTTATTTATTTTTTTTTTTTCAATATCTTGTAATAAAACCCCACTTCAACAGAATCATTTCGCGAATTAATAGGCTCATCACAGTCTCTCTTACTATGGTCCAAAGTTTTTTTGAGCAGCTCTCTATATTGATATTTTTTACCCAATCTATTCATTTGAATCTTCTACCTCAAATTGTCAATTTCCATTCACATATTTTATTTTCCTCAGTCCAAGTTTTAGGGGGGAAAAAATGGGTTCCTTAGATGACCCTAAACCCTTTCATATTGTATATATCTTGGGTATGTGTAGACAATTTTAAGACTATTTTATTTCTCTTTAAGAATACATCAATAGAAAAGCTGACAATTAATCATAGTGAAATTAATCAATTTTGGAAACACATAAAAAGAATCTATTGTTTAGAGATTCACCTGTCTATATTAATGTAGTATTTTCCTAATTAATGCTTTAAACCATTTTCTCAGACACTTCCATCAGTGGATAAAAATACCTCTTTAAGAACTCCAAAAGAATGAGAGACAATGACTGTCATTATCTGAATAGACTGATGATTATACAAATGTCTTGTAAATTGTAATATTGATTTGGATTTTTTACTATTAATTTATCTTGTCATAGAATATCTGATTGAGATCATCTCCTACAATAACTCAGGACAAAAATCATGTTTATTTATACAACATTAGTTCCATCCTAATTTTGAATTAATTTATAGTTTTATCTATATCTAAACTAATTCATTGTATATAACTTCAGTTATTTATTGTATAATTTAACTATTATTCAATAAAAAATTGGATTAAAATTATAAAGGGTAATGACTTTTTGCCAAGTAGAATTTTTGTAATTTGAAATTTTTAATTGTTTTAATACTTTACAAATGTTAAAAATTGAGCTAATATTAAATATACACATTAATTCAGTTTATTTAATTTTGATGTCTTATGTTAAGATGAAGATTCTGAGAAATAAATGGATCAAAGCATTGTTAAGATCCCAACTGAAAAATGTTTCAAGATTCAAGATACTTAAAGGTAACATAAAATATTATAGGTGGAATAATCAGGAATCATTCATTTTTTTAAATTTTTTTTATTTTGCCAATGTTTCGGCTCAAGCTTGTGAGCCATTATCAGGGCATTACTGAGCCATGCCCAAGCATAAAAAAAGCATAAGTAGTTTATGCTTGGACATGGCTCAGTAATGCCCTGATGATGGCTCACGAGCTTGAGCCAAAACGTTGGCAAAATAAAAAAATATTTAAAAAAATGAATGATTCCTGATTATTCTAAACTATAATAGTTTCTACAGTCGACTATACATCCTCAAAGTAACATAAAATATATTGTTTTAGTTTATGTAGCCAGTTAGCAAATGATGCTCGTAGAAAACACCTAAGTTTTTTTTCTTTTCAAACAAATTTTTCAGAATATACAAAATAAGTATTGTGTTTCTCTCATTTTAGTATAAGTTCAATAGGAGCTGGTATATAAAATAAATTTTACTAATATTTCTGACTAAGCCAAATTATAATTAATATTAAGAAGCTTATGCAGTCAGAAAATGAATGTAAGAACAGTCATAATGTTGAGACTCAATTTATCTTTAATGAGTAAAAAAACTAATAGGCTGTTTTTGCCATAAATCTTTCTTTTTTTTCAAACCCTCTGGTTTTATTATTACACAAAATATAATACAAATATGATATGTACACATGTCACAGATATTTGTCCTTCTAAGGGTGAAAAGGTAATTTGTGGAAAGGTGCATTTAATTTTAGATAATATTACAGAATTATTTATCTTTAACACTTTAAAGTATCAAGAAAAATTGTCAATGTGTGTTATTTGAGGCTATTATAATGCGGTAAAATAAAATAGATGAATATCATTCATTGAAGATTTAGCCTTTCAGTAGAAAAGTTCACAGTTTTATCCATTCAGAAAAATAAATAAATAAAACTTGCAAAATATGACATATTAAGTTACAGCATATTTAGTTTGTCTGTTTTTTTTTTTGTTTTTTTGTGATAGTGCAAATGCCTATCCATACAAATGCATTATGAATTTATTGAAAACATTTTTTTTCAAATAAGTAGTGAAAGTTGGGAAAGAAAAAACACTATTTTATCACAGACAACAGACTGATGAAAGGAAAAAACAATCCTTCAATTTTAAACCAATGGTTTTCTGACATGCTCCTCCAATCAATTCATTCAAAACTGTTAAAAGATTTCTTTTAGAAAATGGATTTAAATTTCATTTCAACAAATACCCTCCTTTATCAGATTGGTTTAAGAAAATGTAAAGCTAAATTTACACCTCTATTTTAAATTGGATTAAGTTTTCAAAGAGCAGAATATGCATTTTTCTTTAATAATAGCAACATTTAATTTATCCGGTTGAAAAATAATTACTAGTATGTTTAATTTATGTATTTAATGCTTATAATTGTATTACAATAAAAAATTAATAGTTTTGCATTTTCTTTCTTGTCGTAATATTGTTTTATTACAATAAATTAAGAAACTATTTTTTTTTTCCTCACATTTTTAACATTTAGGTGTAATAAATGCAATATTGTTATACGCTAATTGTTGTAAAATTAATAGCCAAGAAGGTATTAGGAGAAATCACAACACAAGCATTATTCACAAATTCAAGTGGTAGTATATTCACATTTAAAACAATTGACAATATGGGACTAATTTCTCTCTATTCATTTTCTCTCACAATGTTGCACTACTAAACCTATATACTAAGAAAAACTACAAAATTATTAATTTAAAAAATAAAATAAACAATCAATATAAATTTTGTCCAGACAAAATCAGACAATAACAAATTGATTAAAATGAAGGAAGACACATTGAAGAACTGAAAAATACAAAAATTGTACTCGCAGAAATATTTAAAATGGCATCTTACAAAAATCACAATTATTATTTTTTTATTTTTACAAAGTGAGCTGATTAATTCATTTATCCCTGATTGCTTTTATCATTCATGCCGAACATTCTTTTTCATTTTTATATAATTTTAATCACTTATGTAAATATGTTTAGTCTCTAAATACTGTATTAAATAGTATTTGGCTTAAAAAGATTCTCTTATAAATATTCCCCCTAAAGTTTTTTTTTTCCTTTTTTTTTTTAAATTTTAATTTACCTAATTGGTTATTCAAAAAATATATTCCAAATTCTACTGTTGATCTAAGAGTTCTCTCATGATTTCTCTTATTATTCATTTTAGGCTAGTGTCTTTTTTTAAAAAAAGTGTGTATAAAATTTAATAATGTTTCAAAACTAAAAACAATTATTTTCTCTTTGACAGCAAATTAATTTAAAAAAAAAAAAATATTTTGTACTCAATTAGAGAAGCTCGCCCTTAGTAGAAGCGTTAACATATTTGTACAATTACGAACGCAACATCACATGACACCTCACATAACATTTACTAATACACATATATTGCTTTCTTCTTCATTTGCTTTTATACCTATTCAAAAAAATATCCTTTGTAATCTTTCCGCAAGGCAAGCTTTATTTTTAAAATATTTACTTATTTTTGTATAAAAGATATTGTATATGAGATGATTTTTTTCTTTTTAATTCTTTTCTCTAGGTAACAACATTAACTTTCTTTTATTGGCATGAAAATAATCTATATTCTTTTTAACACTATTTCTAACGAAGTTGTATTGTACAATGGAACTTTTTTTTTTTTCTTTTTTATGTTTTTTTTCCTTTTAACTTTACTATGATATGAACATTAGAATTCCTTATTTTCAAAAAGTATATTAACTTATAAAACAAATGAGTAAATTATTGTCCCTAAATATAATTTATGAAATTAACAGGTCTCATGTTATTTTTTTTATTAAACTCATCAGTGGCAGTGATTCTATGGCTTCTAATGTTCAGATCATAAAACAGTAATACTAATATTAAAAACAATATTTGATTGTTTACTTTCTTAATGTAAATTCACATTTGATTGACTTTTATTATGTTGCATTTAGATATAGTATTTTATCATAGTGAAAAATGAGCAAGGACTAAATTATAAGAACATCCCCCATTTAAAATTAAATTAACAAACTGATAATTATATAGCTTATAAAAATCAATATTTTATACATTATACAACTTATCCTAGTCAGTACAGGGGGAGTGTATTAAATATAATTTATAAAGGACAAGCCATCTTTATTTCTAAACCACATCACTAGAACCAAACAAAAACTTCATTAAAATCATTACAAAAAAAATTAAATTAAAATGTCAACACTAAAAACACATGTTACAAAGCTACTGTATATACATTATGTGACTTCTGAGTCTCTTCGAGGGTGGGTTTAATTAACCTAATCAGTGATGTTACATGACTAGCAGAAATCAAAGATTTTTAAATCTTTTTATTAAAACACCGCTCGAAAAAAATCGAAGTTTCATATCCAGTCTACGTTCAGGGAAATCGATACAAAAATACCAGTATGTACAGAGAATTTACAAGCAGTTATATCGAGACATACAAAATTAACAAAGATTGTTCATAGCCTGATGTATAAATATATATATTATTTATAAATAGGAATGTGTTAAGTCACAAATCCAAAAAACAAAACTGAACAAATTTGGCATCTTCTTAAAAAACTATATTCTAAGTTTACCTATCAACTAAGTTTTATTTTTTCACATCACATTCACCCGATAATAAATAAAGCCATTCATACATAACACACAGAAATTATAATATACAAACATTAACCAAAATTAATTATTATTTCAAATGCTCTGGCAAAGATGAGAAAATGTGATTTGGCATTGAAATGTGCTTCTGAGATCACTTTTTTCTTTATTATGAATATATTTTAAACATATTGAGAATTTTATTATTTTCTGCTCAATTAAAACTGTCAAAAACAACAGAGACTAGCACAGAGCAGTGTTCGATATGTAATACTGCTTTAGACAGGCAGTAAGGCAGGCAGTGAGTAAAACCAATAAACAAATCATACAATTAAAATTTTTTTAAAAATCTACAAAACTCAAAAAAACGAATATGAACAATAACAGTTTTAACATTATTTAAATAAATAAATAAATAAAATAAATAGTATACACAAAAAAGTAAAATACTGAGATAGGTCTATATCTAAAAACTATAGCCATATTGGTACTCTCGATTGACTTTTCTGATCGAGAAGCTAAAAATACTAATATTATAATCGAGTAACTAATCCTACCGTTATTATACTATAACAGTTTATAATGTCCAATGGTAGGCCAATTTACAAAAAAATATTGTTTCTCTTAAAAAATAGCATCTCATACATCATGCCTATTCACAATATTCTTGCGCATTCATAGGAAACTGAAAATTAAGTCTTTTGATAAGGACCAGTTCCGACACATGGATGCATTGGAAAAAGCGTAGTCCAAGTAGTAGTAGTGTAAGTTGGGGATTTCAAGACGGCAGGTGAGGGAGGGCTCACGCTGTTGGAGGGCGTAGTCGAAGACATAGTTCCGAGCTTTCTAAGCCTCATCTTCTCTTCCCATTCGTTAGCACCGTGGTCAGGTCGATTCAGGTTGCGGTGTTGGTAAAACACCAGGCTTATACGTGTAGGTTGGAGCCTGTTGGGTTTATGGAGTGCTGTTGTAGCGTGGAGTTCATGTTTGGCACATTCGAACAGGACTGATCCATGGCTAAGAGCTATTGCCACACCTCCCATCTGAGAATCCTATAATAAAGAGTAAATAATTAGATAAAATATCTACTTTTTATTAATTAAAATACTAAAATTAAACAATATCAAAAAGTTCATAAGTAAAATTTTAGGCCAAAGACACTTCATACTAAAATTGAAAAACTTTCTGATACAATAAGAAAAAGACGAAATTCCTTTTTCACCCACTTGTTTGGAATGAAAGTTGACTAAAAAGGAAAATTTTTAATATCCACCTAATAAAAAAAGTAAGGAGCAAATACAAATGTGTGAGAATATCTGAAATTATGGAAGTAAAAGATTTCAAGAAGCACAATAACAACAGAGGCAAAGAATATTGGAAAGAATGAGGAGATATAGATCCAAAAAAAGAGAAAAAAAGACAACCCAAAAAAATGATGGATTTAACTTGTTCAAAGGTAAACTATTCGGAAAATATAAAACACATTCTCATATAGTCAATATTATAATTACATCTTTTTAAAGCATTTGCCCTTTAATCATGAAGATTTAACAATTCTTCTGAATTTAACAATATATCTACATATGAGATGTTAATTTCCAAAAGATACTCGGTCGATTCTGGGAAATTTTACAGGAAACTCCAAAATTTCTCATTGCTATATTATTAAACTACCTCATTTGATTCTTTTCACATTAAAATCCAGAATCTCTTTTTTTACCATATTAATAAGACTATATTAAAGTTGTGGAATCAAATCTTTTAGTATGATTTAGAATAAAAAATAAATGTGTAATTAGTACCGTTAGAAAATAATTGCACTCCTAAATAAGGTTTTAAAAGGACTTGATTTTTCTCTGGATAAAATCAAATAGAAGATTTAGAAAAAACTAAATTATGAGAATAATGTCAAAATATCAATTTCTTAAAAAATGTTGTTTAGTACCTTTTGCAAATCAACATATATGATGAACATTAAACACCACAAGCTTTTAAATAAGTGACAAACGAGAAAGTTATAATTTTACCTTAAAACATTCTTCATTATCTATATAATCTGCCACTTGACCAATCGGTTCGGGTTTGGCTTCCTTTATCATGGGTAGGTACGGAGTCGGCCCGTAGTTGTCCCATCCTGATAATTGGTACATTCCTACCCCCTGAAACATCATCAATGTATGATTTAAAAATGAATTTATAGTTTTTTTTATCATATTCATCATATCATATTTTTTATCGCATATTACTTACTTGATAATCAAATGACTGATGAGGATGGACAGGATTCGAATGAAAATCAGGATCAAATGATGGAAGCTGCATCTGCTCGATTTCTTCTTTGATAAATGGAGGACTGACAAGTGGGCGACTCCAAGGTGGTGGTGGTCTAGAGTATGGAACAGAGTTTGCTCTTGGTGGGTTCGGAGGAAAGCCTTCACTTGGACAGTCACGAAATCGATGTTCGCATTGATGAGGATTTCTCTCATCTTTCTCTCTTTTGATTTGCATTTCCTGTTTTATATTACTATTGGGAGGAGTTCCAGGATTGGATGAACAATATTGCCACTGATTGTTTTCTTTCTTGATATTCGGAATGGCATGCGGAGCAGAAGGTGTTCCTGCTCTTTCTCCTCTATAAGGTTCGAAGGATGAAGAGTAACTGTTGCCATTGATTTCTTTCTGATTCCCCTGAAAGTTATTATTTGCATTTCTAAAACCATTTCTGACCCCAGCCCCTTGATTTTGATGTAGGTAACTATTAGAGCTAGAGCTGGACTGTTGCTCATGGGGATGTAAATGAACAGGAGTATGAGCTCCAGAACTATAATTTTCGTTTGGAAAATTCTCATAATAATGAAAATTAGGAGCAGTGCCATAATTATGATCGTGGTAGCCAGGCTGTGCATTATTATTGAAGTTATTATTATTGTGCTCAATATAGCCGGCTCTGTTCACTGGTTGATGATATCCATTATTGTTGTACATAGGATAGTTGGGGAATTGGCTATTGCAGATATTATGATTGATATTATGAGACGAACATTCACCATTCTGTGCCATTTGTTGTTGTGGGCTCCTATTCATACTGTTGTAATGAGAGAGTACTGAACTATGTTCAGGACTAGGACTATGTTTCATGGTTTGCGTGCCCTGGCTATGTTCTTTTACAGTACCTGGAGAATTTTGTACAATAAAAGATTGAACATGTTTAGGAGACCTTTCCGGACTCTGAGGTACATTATCCCAATCCTTGATGGGCGAATTAGGTCGATCAAACCTGTGCTCTAATGGTGGAAGGGCAGGCAGAGGTTTGATGTAGGTAGAATTTTCAAAAGCAGGTTGAGGAGTTCCAGGATTCGATCTTGAAGGTGGTCTTCCTTTTGGTACTCTGAACACTGAATTGCTAGGAGATGTATTGTAAGGAGAATTGTGTTGTTTGTCTTCTCGGGGTGAACCATCATTTTGGATAGGAGACATAGCACTGTTATTTTTAGGAGAAGCTTGATGACTTTGCTGGTAAGGAGATGGTGGTTGAAAATTCGAGGACCGTCCATTGCTGCAGGTGACCTGACTATTTGGAGATCTCTCTTCCCATTGCGGATGATTGAAATTCTGATTATTTAAATGATTCGTTGTGCTATCGGGATCAATTTTGACTTCATTTTCAGAGCTGAAACTTCCTTCACAATGAGAATATTGCCCTGTCAAAAGAAAATAATATTGTTAATAAACATCAAATAAAAATATTAGTTTGTATTCTAGAAAAAAATAAAGTACAGTAAGACTTACTTTTATTATTCATTTGATGACTAGGAGATAACGTAGATTTTGTATTGTTATAACCAATGGGGACTCCATTAGACCTAGATGTTTGGGCACCATAACCTCCTCCCCAACCTTGATGGCTTTGTACAGGACTATCAACTACTGTTGATGAAACCTGAAAAATCAAAATAACTCATTTAAGTAAAATAATTAATAAATAAATTTTCTACATGTCGTATTTTTAAAAAATGCTCAAAATTCATAACTTCACGTTTGTAGAAAAAAATAAAAGATAAGCTTTATAAAGTAACCATCTTTTTCTTTTTAATAAATATTCTACATGTGAAACATTTTTCTAAAAGAATATTAAATATGATTAGAGAAGTTGGAGGGGGGTCCAGTCATAAGAAACAAGATCACACCAATAACTTAGTATATTCGAAATTAAACTGATATATAACTACCAGATTTGGTATCCACACCATAAATCAACTAATTATAAACAAATTGTTACTTACTTGAGAACTTTGCAGTAAATCAGAATTAGTTTGAGAAATGGAATCTTTATTATTCTTTCCAACATTTGCCGAATTTTGATGCTCTTCTTCATCTTTCCGTTTTTTCCCATGCTTTCTGCACGGTGTCAAAGGAACAGCTCTAACCCTTACTTCACAAGGGAATCTGTAAATGGTTAAATTAAATTAATAACATGATACACTTATATAAAAGATTTTTCTAGCATAAAATAATACAAATACAAACTTCGTTAAACTCTCCAAAGAACCGTTTTTGATTTTTTCTAGTTGCCCCTCACGGTTTCCGTACTCATCAGTGTCATCCATTACGTAGAGTGGCAAAACATGTAATTGTTCATCATCTGGTTTTGCCAGGGTTCTATGTTTTGTTAGTGTCACAACCTGTGAACAATAGTATAATGAGAAATAAATAATGATTTTTATCTATACCAAATCTCTTATTGAGTTACTGAATTCAAAAATATACAATAGAACATTTTTTCCAAAATTAATATTTAGCTTTTAGTTCAATTGAAACAACTTATCCAAAATCCTCTAAGTCCTTTAAAAAAAGCATATGGGAATTGGAGTTTTTTTCAAAAAGTACTAAGAACGTATTTAATTAAATTCCATAGTATAAAAAAAATCGAATAATAATAACACAGTAAGAAAACAATCACAGATTTTAATACAAAGACAATAAAGTAAATTGGCTGAACTAATACGAGATGTTTGCAGTTTCTATAAAAAATTAATTAAGTATCCATTGGAAACCATCATCTCAATCGTCAACTTATCAATTAATATTAGTCCTTACTAAAATTTTGATATAAGTGTTCAATACTGCTATATTTTATATTTCATTTACTCACCACAGTACAACCGTTGTTCATATTATGTGCATCTCGATGAGCATGAGCACAGAAATCAAAACAAGCAGTAACTCCTGAAAATGGTCTCCCTGGTTGCAGACCTAACCTGCAAGCTATTGCTTCCTTTTCGAATTCAATTTGGTTTTGGAACGAATCAGGAGCCATCTTTTCATATAATGGCCCAAGATCAGTTGCTAACTTCTGCATTTTATCTTCGATATCCTGTTCCTAAAATTAACATCAGTTATATGAATTATAGAAATATGAACATAAACAATAGTGAGAAAATTTGTTTTAGAAGATTTTAAGAATCTTACCTCAGATCTAACTGAAAGCCTGAATTTCCTGACTACTTTGCTTCTTGCATATTTACAACCGTTGTAATACATTGACCAGGAACAACCGAAAGAGTAAGAAGATCCACAAGTGGCAAGATCCAAACCTTGGCATGCACAAGTTCTTGGTTCATTAGTGGCACACCGTCTCGTAGTTGGGACTCCAAATCTAGAATAAAACAAAAACAAAAAAATTACATAACGGCACTACAAAAAATTACATAATAGTGGAAAATAAGAATTAAAAAAAAAAACTAACTTGTTAAGTTTCGTAGTCAACAGCGAGTAAATTGAATCTGCTTCCTGTGAAGCAACACCTTCCCAAGCAACTACAACAACAACAATCCACGCCGTTGAACAAGTATGACCTTTTCTGTTCTTTACAATCATCAATATTTTCTCTTCCAGGCTTCCTCTTCTGATTATCCATTTAGCTAAGGGGCATCCAGCAGTTGTCTTGCCTTCTTTCCCAGTGTAAACAATCTAAAATAATAAAAACTTTAATGATCTTGTACAGTAAAATCTGTTAATAATTAGTTTGCTATATAAATACACAAATAAATTATTAATACTTATAATAAAATTTCAAAATATTGATTATATTATTGTTATTACTACAAAAATTTATATTAATTACCTTTTCTACTCTAATTGCATTTCCTTGTAAACCACTCCTGCTTTCAATATTTGTTCTGAGTTCTTCTAATGTTGAGGCTGAACCAAGATGTGTATAATAAGAGCCGGGTTCTGGTGGGCACTGATCAGGTGGAAAACATTGACAATTTGGAATTTCGGTCCTGTTGTTTCGAAGCCTACAAACATTCAAGATTAACTATTAATAAAAACAAAAATTTAAGATAATTGTTTAAAAATTATATGAAGCAATCATGAATGAAGCATATGCAATGCAAAATCTATAGGTGAGTTTCAATGGGAAGTATATTTTACCTTTCTAAATAATCTAAATATTCCTTAACAGTCATATGCTCAGGTTTGCTGCTTAAATCTAATTCCTTTTTCACTTCTTTGTCAGTATCAAGAATTTCATCTTGTGTTTGGTAACCCTGACAACAGCCATCTTTTATATGTTCGGGTGTAGGCTTTTCGGTTCCTCCTGCAAAAAAGTGTAAGATAATAATGGGTAAATACAAAGCAAAAGAAGAGCATATGATTAAAAACTTGCAAAATAAATATGAACTACAGAAAGATATTTTAACAAATTAGTTAAGAAAATTGATATTAGCTATTAATAAACTATCTTATGAACAGTTAATCAAAGATAAAAAAAATTACAATTTTTGAAATGCAGTTAAATAATTGTATTTAAAATCTTAAGGCATTGTCTTATTTCCAAGCCAAATAAACAATAGCCACCTAATAATTTTTATTACTCTTTCAAAATCATTATTGAATTAAATCATTTCCTTGAATGAATTTATATTCTTAAAATAAAATACATGGCAAAAAAAGGTTAATAGAACAGTATGATCAGTTCTTTTAAATACTTAAACAACACTAAACACCAACAAGAATTCAGAACAAGCAAATGTAATAAATTTTAATTATATTATTAGAAATTGTTTCAAACCTTGTCTACAGCACCACGGACCCGGGGAACTTCTCACACTGACAGGACCACCATCTCCATAATAAACGTACTTGGCTTGCATTTTTTTCAAAACACCATCTTCCTCATCGATCTTCTCTATCGGTTCATCTAATCGTGGATCCATTCCAAAAGGGATCTTAGGAATGAGATCTTTATTTTCCGGATCCCTTGATACAAATTCTGTTTGCATTCCCCAAGGTTCTTGTTTTTGGTACCAGAGTGCTTCATGTTTCATATGATTCATATGACTGTAGCCATAAGGCAGTTGATAGTTAGGATACCAGTTAGGGAATGATCCATTTTGAGTTCTTTCAGGCTGAATTACTTTTCTGTCCAGCTCGTGGCTAGCAGAAGAAAAAACAACTCCACTCTGAGGTCTTTGATGTGTAATAGAATTTTGGTAACTTGCATGGGAATAACATTGAGTGTTCCAGTTCTGTTTCAAGTCGGGACTTCCCATAGATGTAGCGTATTTCACAAAGCTTTCCATTGCTGAAATGCTTTGATTAAATTTTTGTGGGCTTTCACCCCAGGCGCCACCACCCTCAGAAACTAACTTCTGAGGATGGTGGCCTTTCGCTAAAAAATTCCCGCTTGAAACACTCTGCAAGTTTTTTTGGTCCTCGTACATATTTTGGGTTTGAGAATCTTCAGCCTTTTTGGAATCCTGAAAGCAAAATATTTATTTTAGTCATATACCTAATCAAATTAATAAATTGTAAAACTAAGAAGTTTTATTACCTGATTTTGTTTGTTTAAAATCATGGTTTTCAGTCGGTTGTTAAGTTCCGCTCTCTCTGAAACTTTACCGCTCTTTTTATCACTAGCCCAGTTGGGTGAGGACATCTGGGAAGGTTGATTTCCTGTTTGATAATGTCCATTTGGCCAAGGTTCAGGCTGATTATGAACCTGTTTTTGTTGAGGATTACTTTCTTGAGCCCACATGTTATTTTGATTACCATTTGACCATAGATGTAAATTTTGTTGAGTTAAACTATTATTCATCATCTGTGCTCCACCTTCAGTATTATTGGGCCATAAATTTTGCCTATTGCTATGAATGTTTTGTTGAGCATTTTGTTGCATTTCAAGAATATTAAGCTTATTCTGAGCCATTTGTTGCTGAGAAGCGAGATGTTTCTGCTGTTGAGAAATATGCTGCTGTTGCTGAGCAATTTGCTGCTGTTGGGCTAGCTGCTCCTGCTGATGCTGAGACATCTGGTGATGTGGAAACATATGCATTTGTTGCTGGTGTTGATGCAACTGGTGTGGCAAATGATTTTGTGGCTGAGAAAGGTGCTGCTGCTGAGCAAGGTGATGAGAAAGATGTTTTTGTTGCTGCATTAGCTGTTGTTGGTGCTGATGCATTAGATGCTGTTGGTGGACCATCTGTTGCTGATGAGTCTGCTGCTGTTGAGAAATTATATGGTGCTGCTGTTGCTGAGGAGACATTTGATGTTGTTGCTGAGGTGACATTTGATGATGTGATTGTTGGGGAGACATTTGATGATGCTGTTGTTGAGATATTTGATGGTTTTGTTGTTTCTGAGATAGTTGGTGCTGTTGTGAAAGTTGCTGTTGCTGTTGTTGAGATAGCTGCTGTTGCTGTTGTTGAGATAGTTGCTGTTGCTGTTGTTGAGATAGTTGCTGTTGCTGTTGTTGGGATAGTTGCTGATGCTGTTGTTGTGAAAGTTGCTGTTGCTGTTGTTGTGAAAGTTGCTGCTGTTGCTGTTGTGAAAGTTGCTGCTGTTGCTGTTGTGAAAGTTGCTGCTGTTTTTGTTGTGAAAGTTGTTGCTGCTGCTGTTGGGAAATTTGCTGCTGTTGCTGTTGCGAAATTTGCTGCTGCTGCTGTTGCTGTTGCGAAATTTGTTGAGACATGTGATGTGGTGACTGCTGTTGAGACATGTGATGAGGATGATGTGGTGATGGTTGTTGGTTGATTGGATGTTGAGGGTGGGGTGACTGTTGCTGAGGATGGTGAGGTGAATGCTGAGTGTTTGACTGCTGTTGAGACATCTGATGTAACTGTTGATTGTTTTTCTGACTTTGTTGCTGTGGTACATTTTGTTGGGTTGACTGCTGTTGAAGTTGACGTGAATTCTGAATCTGTTGATGATGGCCCTGATGTGTTTGCCCTCCATTTTCTTGCTGTGGGCTCTGCTGTTCCTGCTGGTGATGAGTAATTGGACTTTTACCAGACTCTTGGGACCATTTTTCACTGTTTGAATTAGCAGTGTTGGATTCTTCATTACTTTGCCTCGATTCTTGTTTTTGTGCATTTGTGGAATTTTTAGTGTTCTCATTAGGATCAGTACACCATTCAATTTGTTGGCCATTTAAATTTTGAAAATTATCTTGGCTATTCTTCCAAATCATTTGCCTATTACTTTCTAACTGATTATTTAACCAAGCATCTTTATTAGTGCTCGGTGATTTTTCAACATCATTGTGTAAACTGCTTGTACTACTACTTCTACTCCAAATATTTTGAGTCGCTTGCTGCTCCCCTTTATTAATTGACGAATTATTTTCTTGCCCTGGATACCTAAAAAGTAAAGTTTCAAAATGAGTATATTAATGAAGATATAACTATTACAAAGGTTTAAAAAATGTTTGTAGAGTTGTTTAAGTTGTACTTACCCACTAGAGTTGAGTGAACTCTGTGGTGACTGGGGAGGGATTTGATGTGGGTATCCAGGCATCGCGTTTCCCTGGTTGCTAGGGGTTGTGGGGGTCGGGGGATTTGTGTACTTTCCTTCAGTGCTATCTAGTTGTGCTGAACCACACCTACTAGTTGGCGTCGATGATGTAGGTGGTGCCATAACATCCTGAAACATTGGATTAATTTTAAAAATTTCACTAAATACAATTTATTATCATTAATGCATTAAATAAACTAGATAATCCAATAAAAAACTAAGTAAGCATCAATTCTATACCTGAGATGAATGGGTGTAAGTGCCATTAATGTATTCAGAAGGCCGAGGTGATTGATCCACATACTCTAAATTGCCATTTAGAGTTGGGGTACTTCTAGAATTTCCGTTGTGTAAACTATGAGGTGAAGGTTGGGCCGGTTGAACCGTGTTGCTGTACACTGCACCATTTGTTTGTACAAAAGATCCTTGTTGGTATCCTACAACTGGAAAAATAAAAATTCAATAAATCAAAAATATAATAAATTATAAATATATAAAATAATAAATCACAAAAATATTAAATTATAAATACATAAAATATCTTAATTACGAATACACTTTTTTTTTCCCTGAATATTTCTTCAATAATTGTACACTGGATCATATTTGGTACAACTAATAATTTAGTAGTGGAAAATAACGAAAGATCATGTTCCACTAGAATGTTATAAAAATTTAAAATAAATTTACACCGAAATGAAAAATGTATTCAAAAATTTAATTGAAAGTAAAACCTTAACGTCTACAACCCATGTAAGGTCTTGGGTTCAGTACATATTGGTAACATATATTGGTACTGTTTATAGGCCAACGGCCATACAATGAGGTGATTAGGCCAAGTTTACATTCAGCCGCAAGTTTTTTCCTCCCATTTCTGAGTATCCACTATATAGAGGCTGGTCTGCACAGGTCTCCATACCCTAGGGTCACCCATTGGCTCAAATAATAGAACAAACAATATTCTGTCACAGCTGGGATTCGAACCCAGGACCAGGAGAACAATAGACTAGTGCTCTATCCAACAGATCACGCCGCTCTCATATTATAATTTTTAAGTTTAGATTAAATGATATTTACCTGGAGCAGTCTGAGGATAACTGGTGACGGAGTATTGTGGATATCTTAACTCGTCTATTCTGGTGAGGTGGGATCTGCTGTATAAACTGACCTTGAGGATTCCATGTTCCTGGAATAATTGAAAATTCTGTTGAAAAAAGAGAGAATTAATGTTTAAATGATTAATACTTAATCTAATACCTTCATTTTAAAATTTAAAAAATAAATTAAAGAACTTGAGTTCGTTGATTTTAAAATATTCCTCAGTTCACTTAAGAGGTTTAATACAGATACTGACAATTATTTTGTACATATTGAACTGCATTGAAATAAATCAGGCCTCAAACAATCGATTCATCGACTAAACATTTAAACCTTGTATTATCAAACAGTTAGGACCAATCATTATTCTAGTATTTTCTTTTAAAAGAAACAATAAGTATATATTTGAAAAAAACTAGCTGGACATTACACAATGATCACTTTTAACATTCAGAATTAATTATTTCATATACTAGAAAAGGGATAAAAATTGATAATCTTTATAGTCTATTTCAATTAAAAATTATATATAATCTAATCCACCTTAGGTTGATAAACCAAGACAAAAATTTTGCCAAGAAAACAGTGTTATCAAAATAACTAAACCTTTAAATTATTAAAAATTATTCTTAAATTAGTTAGCTGTTAAATATAATGATTTCTAATAAAATATATACCTAGTGTATTAGGATCTGTAGGATTCGGTTGCCAAACGGAGTTCGGAAACCTGTGCTCTCTCAGAGGAGTGAAACTGTTTTCAATAGTTGGTTGACCTCCACCTGGGTAAAGAGGTACTGCACCGCCAGTCTGAAAAATTAAGAAAAAAAATGTTGAAAAATTTATTCATCAAATTATCGCAGGTTCTTAATTTTTTATATATTTTTTTATTTAATAAAATAATGAGTAGTCAAAACTCACAGAAGTAAATAATCATTTGATAAAATCAGCCAATAAAATTCTTAATTATAGAAGTGATGTAATTTTATAAAAGACAAAGGGTGTATAATTTGAAAAACCTATTTAGTGAAAAGATGCAAGAGGTTTATTTAATTAATATAGGATATTTTTATAAGTACTATTATGTAGTAGTAAACCCTTAAATATTAAGAAGAGTGCCATCTCAATCTATCATTTGATAGAAATTGAGCTTTGTGGATCATATCCTCCTAGAATTCAATGTCATTGCCTTAATTTTTAAAATTAACTATGTAAACTATAGTATATTAATTGATAGATTTTAAATTTGAATAATTAAAAAGACGATAAAATAATTTGTTAAGATATATTTTTCCACAATAACTAAAAATGAATAATTATAAAACTAATGAACATTTATGAAGTCTGTTTTAATAAATTAACTATCCATATTTATAATTTAAAAATATAAAAAAATTACTTAAATGAATTAATGATATAGAAATTATAACCCCTAGATATTTAAATTAGTAAAAGTCTGATCTGAGAGATGGATCAATGCAGCTCTTTCCCAGGTATACCCCCTCTTAATGAAATACAATCAAGGCAACATTGACCCATCAATACTAAAAATATATTTTTTAACAATAAATTATTTTATTTATATTTAATTTAATATACGAAAACAAAACCAAGTTTTTTAAAAACTTATTTTCAATATTATTTATGTATATGAAATAATGAGAAAAAAAATCAAAGGCAATTATATTTATTAATACATGAACCATTATCAGCTAATTTTTTCGTTAATCTCACTCGTGTTAGCTTAGACCAATAATTTAGATTTTGATCAGTCTCTGTGTTTCAGAGAGGGAGGAAAGACATTAGAAAATTGGAAAAATATATATTAGATTTAAATGTTGATTTTACAATAAACCTTATAATTTGTTTAAATAGTCAATACTGTTAAAACTTATGTCCTTAAAAAGTTGTCTAAAATGTTTTCCATATTATTTATTGTAGTGGGTTTAATAAATAATGCATGCTTTATTAAATACTTCAAAATCATTAGATAATATTAACTAGATCAAAGATATTTACTTTAAAGAGGATATTTAGACACAGAATGATTGGAAACTAATTTTTAATTTAATTTATCTATTTAAATAGATTAATAATTTATCATTTGAATATTTTAAACTGCTTCTAAACCTCCTTTCGCTTTTAACAGGACATGTACTATTATTAAAATAAATGGTATTAGAAAGCTTAATACCAGATTAAGGGGGCAAAATTAAATTTTTATTACTAAAAAGATCCTCCCAAAACTCTGAAATCAATCTTTTCCCTCATTTGAAGCTTAAGATAGGAAATCATATATTTTAAGCAGTGCAAATATTATTATATGTTAGGAAGATAGAGAATAAAATATTTACAATTGAAGGCAGACCCCCTGGTAGGCGACTTGGAGGTTTATCCAATTTGGTCTCGCCACGCACAGTCTGAAACAATTAATTTACCACAACTCACTTACACATTGAGAGATGAATATCTCTTTCAAATATAAGTAAGTGAACGATATTTCTAACAATTTTCAGTTTTCTAAAAATTGAAGTGCCTAAACTCTGCATTAGTTAATAATAAGTTCTATTTAGGAGTAATAATCATTCTAAAGGCAATTGGATTTATTTATTAATATAGAAGGTAACTTTAACCCTTTGACACCAGGAGTTGTAGGGATTATAGTGGGCAGTTAGTAAGTTTAGGTGATGTTAGTAATGAATTAAATATTTGTGTTCTTAAATCTCACTTAAAAGTATGTAATAAAATAGTTATAAGAGTATAATTTACTTAAAAAGCCGTATACAATGCACATGCATACAAAAAAATATATCATTTTTATAGATTTCTTCAGATATGTTTCATATAATTTATAATATTCTTCTTTTTAATGATATTAAAAACAATAAAAACCTGTACCACTACAACCCATGAAGGGTCTTGGGCTCAGTACAAATAGAGATTCGTACTGTTTCTAGGCCAACGGCAGTGCAATGAGGTGATTAGGCTTAAAAACAATAACTATCTTTTTATTTATTTCATTTCATAAAATATTTTTTGACATGTGATAAATATTTATTAAGTACTTAATGAAGAAATTATCTCACTAAATCAAATTTTAAAAATATAAGAAAAAAGTATGGTGTAGTAAAATATTTAATATGTTAGTATGCACATGATGTTGTATTTCTCAGTTTATATTTTTAAAATTCTTTTACAAATCAAGATAATGTATATATAAAAACTATTTTTGTGGAGTAATGTTTCTATACTCTTTTCATTAATAATTTTAACAAATGATATACTAAGCTCTTTTCTAAAGTAATATTTAAAGTCACTATTAAGTTTATCAAACACAATAACACATTTTCCATTTCCTGCCATTCTCACAAGCTTACTATCAAAAACAAAACTATTATAGTAAAGTGCCCAGTTTACTCTAAGCTAAAGAACACCATATTTAACTGCTGTGTTTTTAACTGTTAAGGAGGAAAAGGAAGTTAACCATCGCCAAAGAATTAATAACTTTAGATAAATTGTTTTCTCTCTTTTTTTTTTTTTTTTTTTTTTTTTTTTTTTTTTTTTTTTTTAAATTAAATTCAACTTACCGTGTGGTCTGGTAACGTTGTTGTCATCATATTGCTGTCTACTACACCATTTAGTTGGAGGTTCGAAGTGTGAGCAGGGCTTCTGGGAGTTGCGACTTTCCTGTAGCCCTATAAAACAAACAAAAATAAATTCAATATAAGGAAAAAGTTGAAAAAATGAATGCAATGCATTTAACAAAATAATTTTAAACAAAATATTTAGTGAAATAAAATAAAGGTGTTGAGATACTAAATTATATGTTATGAGGAAAACATAGGTTGGTCACAATATAAATTCAGGATTTTTATTTCTACACTTGTCATCAGTTTTTAACAGTTTTATGCATGATTGATAGCTAAATAAAAAATATTTCTCTCTAGAATAATGTAAACTTTCACCAACATTCAAAATAGTAGTTGTTTATTAGCTTAATCCAAGGTTAACCATAATATAAGCTAAGGCAATAAATGTCTCTCTTGAAATTAAAAACCAAAAACCAATAAAAATTTTGTTGAGTTTTTCATTCTAATAGTATATTAAATATTTAAATAAAACCTAGAAAAGAAACATTAAAGATTTATTTGAATATTCCTTCAATGAATGATTCCATACAGAAAAAAATTAATTTATACATATTGTGTTCATTGCTAAAAGAGTCAAGGACTTTGCTTACGCTAGGTCATTAAGAAATAATTCCATATAACAATAATATTCATAAAATTAATATATTTCTCTTTTCTCTTTCAAAAAAATTTAATATTATCTTATCGTTTGTGGTCCAGAAGTTTTTGGCTTGTTTCCAAATCCATTTTTATAGCGTATAAAACAAACCTTTACTAACCGATATGATTAATTTTAAAATTTAAATTTAAATTTATTAAACTATCATTGATAGTTAAAGGTTTTAAATTTCGTTTAATAGAGATACTATATGGATTATTTTTACTATATGTACATATTTTTGCTATTAAGCATGTGTAATTTTTTTCTTAAGTGACGTGGAGTACTTTAATTAATGGCTTTTTAATACTACATCGTACATTAATATATGAGTATTGATATTAATAGATATTTACAGTTCTTTTAATAAACCACCATCTATTTTTTTTTTTCTTAGTCATTTTAGGATATCTTCCACTGTTGTATTGAGCCTTATAATACACAAATTAGAAATTTTAACTATAAAAAAGGAGATTTGAGAATTAAATTCTGAATAAGTACAATGGCTATCAGCGACGATCAGCAGAGATATTCAGAATGAATGAAGTTGAAAGAGAAAGGATGGTAATAGATAGAAATTATCTGAAATGACTAATTAAAAAAACAAAAAAAAACACGCTGTATTATTAAGTTGGAATAATCATTAAAAATAAAATAAACGGAAGACGAAGAAGATTTAGGGCGAGAAAATCAAGAATAAATGGGACATATTTTAGGAGAGAATATCTCTTATGTAGTTAAAAAAAACCACTGATTTCAAGGTAATCATATTTTTTTTTTCTTCACATGATCACGATATTTATAATATTATTATGAAAATAAAAATAAAAGTGAAAACAAGCAGATGATTAGTTTTAAATAAAGATTTCCATGGCATAAAGTCACCGTGCAAGTCGTTATCTTCGGGCCAGCGAGACCTACACGTGCGGTCGTAAAAAGGCCGGTCAACCTGTGACTAATTCTCTGCTTTCAGGGCGATCTAAGCGTAATAATCGACGGAATGTACATAAACTCCAACTAAAAATTATATAATATATATATATATATATATAAGGAATCGCATAAAAAAAAATAATTAACAGAGAAAATAAAATAAATCCGTTGCCTGTAATACCTCGATTTTAAAATACATCCCTCCCTTGTTAAAATCAATTTAAAAACTTTTAAATTCAGTTTTTATTCTTATATTTTATATTGAATAACAATACAATAAAAATCAATTCAGTCTCTGGTCACTTCCTAGCGTTTTATGTGGGATAATATCGTTTCTAAAATCGTATGCTTTCCAACTGTATGCCATCCATCAATAGTACTACAAAAATAAAAATTAACCAGGAAAAGGCATATTTGATGTACTATTTAGCTTGAAAACTTGTGGCATATGCCTATTTAATAACCAATTTCCAATTAGCAGATGATTTTTTTTTGCATAAGATATTATTGACATACATACCGTTTTGTGATATAAAGTTATTTGGACCTTTGGCAGCTTAAAACGTGTATTTTCGTAGAGAACTCGAATAGGGAAATTTCCACGATTACCAATATCACTTTCTATAATATATCATATTTAGTAATGAAAAGTAAAAAATATTTTAAATTCATATGGCATTTCTAGTAGGTAGAGTGTTCTGGAGTACGTGAGGGAATGAACGTACACATCCTATTACGTCATGGTTATTTATTGGTCATGATTGGATGATGAGTCCTAAGAGAATTTTTACAAATATTTTGTTATTAATCATAATATTTATTACATTTAACAATATAATTTATCAGGCAGTTGACAATCATTTTTTATTAATCCTATTTATATAATAATTACCGGATGCATGAAATGATTCTCGACCTTGTCTTATTTGGAGACAGCGTGGTCAGCACTACACTTCAACTAACATTTTAAATCGATGGATAATGTCCAGTAATCGTATTTTTGCTGAATAGGGAGCTCCTTGAACGAACAAAAAACTGAGATTTCCTCACAGAATGTCTCATAGTATTTAATAACATGCACACAAAAATTACAAAATTACTATAAAAAATCTAAGGGCCATTAAACGAATAGAAATACTTTTGATTTTTAAACGTTTTATATTCTGAGAATGGTTATAGTAAGGAAATTATAATTCTGTACTTTCAGATAAAAAAAATAGCCGAAAATTTGTTTTAATAAAAAGTGGTAAAGAATAATTACAGCCTCCCATTTTATGTTACATCTTGACCTCCGCCTTAAATTATTTACACTATTTGTATTCTTCGAAACTTAATTTCATATGCATATATATTATATTTTATATATATATTATATTTTATTTATTTGACTTTATCATTGTATATATTGTGTGAATGGGTTCATATATCACTATTACTAATGTTCATATAGAAACAAATTGTAATATATCTCAATAAAAAAAAAAAAAAAAAAAAAAAAAAAAAAAAATTTCATATGCAGCACGGCATCTTTTTACAGTTTTCTGGAAAAATTGTTAGATTTTTTTTTTTTTTTATATGTTCCTCTACCTTTACGGTACTGAAGCTCAATTTCGGAGAATATTGCCTGAAACATTTTCAAAGTTCGACGATATCTTTTGTTGGAAGGAAATCTTTCCTGACAGCTCTATGCAGGGGTAAAGAGATCCTTAAAAGCACAGAGGTTAACATGTGTTTGTTTTCTATTGATCCAATACTTTTTTTTTTTTTTATACTATCCTCGTACTCCTAACAAGGCAGTGTTCCTCCCCGTTCGGATTTCAGCCTATTGTCTGCTTTATGAGAACTTATGACAGGGGATATACCCCCCGGCAGAAGCATTATGAGGTGGAGAGCCGGGACTCGCAGGTAGCAGGAAGACCGCAGTGCCGCCGACAGAGAAACATGCCCTGTCACCACTTCTTTACTAATCGCATCTTAATGTGGTCCTCCTTCTACCTGCCCTCTTACTTTTTGTATCCTTTTCTCCTCTGACTCGTGACAGATTATTTGTTTTTCGGAATTAATTGCCTTCGGGGCTTGCTAAGTCATCCTTGAGGTCGGGGGCTCTTGAGGTCAGACCCTTCAGAAGTTTAACAGGTGTTAGGTAATGCTATAGGTAAACTCTTTTCCCTGAATTATTATTATTATTTACTTAAAATATTTCTCATTGCTGACTGTTGGGGAGAGGGGCGACAGCACTCGCAGCCTCAACCCGAACGTTAAATATGAGTCGCCGAATCATGATATTTATTTAGGTTTCATTATGGGTTTAATAATGTTACTAACTTATCAAATACATATATTGAGAGAAAAAAAATACAAATGAAACAAATATAATTAACTTCCTGAGGAACGTAAAGAGTACTTAGGGTCACGAGGACGATTGCAAGGTGATGATGGCGAGCGATAATGGCGACAGCGAAGTAGCCACTAGTCTCTCCCGTAACTCAGGGCACTCTGATTCCCGAGCGGTCACTATTACTTAATCTCTATTTAATAAACACAGCCCCCCTTGCATCTCAACTTACAATTAACGAAATATCTCTATAAGATAAATTAAATTATAAATTAGTTTCCCAATTCTTAACACTGATCTTATATTTTATTTTGCAAACACGCCACAAGGCCATATATATGTTTAGTATATACATATATTTATACTAAACATCTGGTAATTTAAGAGTGATTAAATGCATGGTGACACTCTCAGTACTATAACACTGTCATAGAGAAACAAGAAGTTAAAACTAATACTAAAATGACCATATATAATGCACTGTAATAATAATAATAACCTTTATTTTTACATAAAATATAACAAAAAATATATACATACAAAACTTCCTCTCTTGTTCAAAACTTCCTCTCTTGTTCAAAACTTCCTCTCCAGTACAAAATCGACCTTAAGTTGAGGTTTTTGAGTTCGATTGTTTGAAATTTTTAATAGGCTTATTCTTGCAAGCACACTAAGTAATGAACCTGCCCCATCCTTTTCCATTCTTTTCTATGCAGGTTGCACCTCCGCAGCTCTTCTTCATCTCCTGGTCCCAGTCTGTCGGTGGACGTCCACGCTTCCTTGTTAACTCCCTTGGGGACCACTCCATAAGCTGCCTGGTCCATGTTGCAATGTTTCTCCGGATAACATGTCCGGTCCAGGTCTACTTCCTTAGATGGGCTTTTTCCACAATACCTGAAAGATCGGTCCTTGATCTTAGCCACTTATTTGTTTTCCTATCTCGTCTCGATACTCAATGCGCTGTAGCTTCCAATATAAAAATACTATGTGGTCATGAAATAAGGGTAAACTTGGAAAGGGAACTACAAAAATTCTTCATGACAAGACCGACAGATAGGAGGACAAGGGTTCGACGTCGAAAAAGATAAGAAAAAATACAGACAAGATGTGCTAGTGATTTCAGGGAGCAGGCAAAGTTGTCTGGCGAAAATGGATTGATGAGGACCCTCCTTGCTGATAAGGCATCTAGGGGAGGAAGACACTCAGTACGAAGAAGCTGGTCCTCTAACGTCAAAGTAGTGTCTTTTCGGACCAGTCGACGACTGTGAGGCTGTCCAAGGAGCCTTAGGCCCAAATTTTGACAACGCAGAATTGCTCCATCTAGAAGATTCTATTCCATTTCCAATTAAAATAGACTAATATTTTAGGGAGCGTGTTCTAGTAAAATGCCCAAATTATTGATAAAAGGTTGTGCAGAAAAAGGAAGATTTGGTTTCGTTAGAAATTAAATAGAATCTTATGGATAGAGCGACCAATTTTAATATTGTCAATATTTGAGCCTTAATTGACCCCTTGGAATGCCTCACAGTCCTCAACTGGTCCCAAGAGACTCTACTTTGACGTTGGTGTACCAGCTTGTTCTTATTGAAAGTTTCCATATCAAATCTTATATAATTACTCTTAAAAACGTCATTTACTGTTTAACATATTCAGATATGTTATGTTATGACGTTTCAGGATTTTTATCTATATATTCAAGGTATACTGTCACATATGCCAATTAAGATAATGCAAATTAAGATTAAGCCCAGTTTTACGGCAATAACCGGTATCAGTAAACGGCATCAGGCAGCCATGCATAAATTGTTAATACAGATACGATTTAGGTTTATTTTTTGTTTTGTTTTTAAGGTTATTACATTATCTTTTAAACACAATCGGTGCGTAAAAGCTGTGATAAGGCCAAAAAAAAAAAAAGTGGTTGAGGAGCAAAATGGGAACCCACCAAAGGCAATTCTGACAGCGCAATTTACATACAAATTATCAAGCCTCAAACTCAATTAGGGATGCAGAGATTCATAAAGCTCAAAAACCCGTGAAATTCCAGATAAATATGCAAATACATTGTTAAGATTAAAAATAAATAATACAATTAATGTAAGTAACAATTGCCGAATATTAGCTGAATGCCTAGCTGCTAAATGTCATATTTTCTTTTAGGAACATACTGTATTGCGTTTCACGATCTGAAGAATGAATTTTACAATAGAATAAAATTTGAACCATTTGACAGATATTACAAAATTTTAGGTCCATTAATTTTTTAAAAATATTTTATAAAAGGTTAGACACGTGCAAGTTTGTGGTAAAATCGTTTCTTTGTTTTGAAGCCCCTTTACTGTCAAGGCAAACTGGTGTATAGTGTCGCACATTTTAGAAGTCAAAAACAGTTTCGATTTTCAGGTCATTAATTAAAATACTTGACGACTCGATTTATTTTATTTTTGAGTTATATGGTTAATTTTTAAATAATATTATAAAAAAGATAAAATAAAAATATATAATATAGATATATAATTCGTCATATAATATATAATATAGATATATAATTCGTCATATAATATATAATATAGATATATAATTCGTCGTCATTAATTTTTTTTCAAGTGTTTTTAGTTCCTGGTAATCAAGCAGTAGAACAGTACAAAAATGTATTTAGGTCGACAATAACTTGATGATACAATATCTATTATTTTCTATGACGCATAACTAACATGATTATTTTTATATAGTTACATTATATTACAAT
The DNA here is from genome assembly GCA_023052935.1 of Piezodorus guildinii. NCBI lineage: Eukaryota > Metazoa > Arthropoda > Insecta > Hemiptera > Pentatomidae > Piezodorus > Piezodorus guildinii. The sequence goes on along the minus strand of CM041292.1, from coordinate 32,164,091 downwards.
GCAAAGCTAATAGATGAAATATCCCATTTCCGACTTTTAGCCGTATATGCTAAAAATAATTTTTAAAAAAATATTAAATTTTACCAACAAATTTTACTTGTTTTAGAAATGCGACAAAATCAGTGGGTACTTGGTAAATAAAATTCTAAAACCTGGTATTTTTCTTTAATTAGAGTGCTTCCATTGGGAAGCTTCTCTACATGTGTTTTATGCATTTTTATATTTCATTCCAATTTACTTGTTGTATTCTATTATAAAGTTGTTCCCCAAAATTCCAATAAATAAAATAATAAAAATAAAAATTAAAAAAAAAGTCTACCATAAGGCATAAAAATCTGGTGCGGGCAACACACGACTTTCACTTACCTGCATTTTTAAAATCAATGAAAGAATTTTCAAAAACAGTTAGAGATAAAAATACGTCAAACTATTAAGGAATTAATTAAATTGAATTTATATAGAAACATGTGTTTTATTAGAAAATCTATTATATTATTATCTAAAATAATCAGTGAGTTTTATGTTCATTTCATCAATCTCTATTAACTTTTTTATAAAATATTTTTTCTGTTTTCTCCTTTAGTTGGGTATCGAGTTTATTCAATTTATATTTTACCTGTTTTTCATCAGCGTTAACATGATAATATAGTTATTATTATTGAATCAACAAAATTAAAGGTACTTTAGGGGAAGAAAATTTAAAACATCGGCATTTAAGCCCTGTCAGACCATTTTTATCTAAATAAAACCTACATGATATTAAAGCCCATTAAATTTTACATCGATATAGCGAGTTTAATCAAAATCGTCGGAACCGTTTTTGATAAAATCGAAAAAAGGTGCAAAATGCATGGTATAAAGTGCCTCTTCTGGTAGGCTCATTTTGATGAAAAAAGTTTTGTCACGTCCCGGGCGTATAGTTGTCTTAAATATGAAATTTCAGTTTCCTAGGACTTACCGTTTTCGCCCGGGAGCTACCACACACACACACACACACACACACACACAGACACACACACACACACACAGACCTTTTTGCGGGACTTGGTTATTTGGACTCAGGGGACCCTAAAACGTGTATTTCCGTTGAAAACTGGAATTCGAAAATTTTCACGATCGCAATACTTCCCCTTACTATATATAGTAAGTGAAAGTAAAAATTGTATGAAAAATTAAAATATTTAATAAAGAATCAAAACATTTATTAAATTGTAGCGATTGTTTCTTGTTAGAGACTGCCTGTCAAAATAACACACTATTTATCTAAGCTGTCCAAATAATTACAATTTCTGAGCGTTTTTACCATGACAGAAAAACTATCATAACAGAATAATATGAAAATTAATTAAAAAAAAAAAATTTTATCCAAAAAATATTAGATATGTATTGATACAATATTCCAATTTTTCTGCCACTCTTCAAGTAGTGTACCGATCAAAGATATAAGAAAAGACAAATTTGTTCGTTTGAACCTATTCAAGATCTGTCGATTTTCAACTTATAAATACCACACTAGATACGATCAATACTTCGTGTAGTGTTTCGTGTTTTGGAGTGTCGAAGTTTGACGAGTCGTATCTGTGCGTTGGAGGGGATTCACTGACGTTTTGTAGTATCGTATCCTAACTGAAATAGATAGAGGAGAAAGTCAGGAGGAATAGTGTTAAAAATAGACGCGACCTTGTAGCAACCGAGCCTGTCATCCGCGAATGAACGTGATTCGCAAGATACCGTTACTACGATATTCATTTACGAGTAAAAAGCCGAAAGCAGAATTTTTTTCTGCATTTTTTTTCTCGGGCTCAGTACTTAAAGGAAGGGATTTTTACTGTTTCAACGTCATCGGCTATGCAAGGAGGTGATTATCTCCAGATTAAATACAATTTTAAATTTTATTTTATTTATTATTTTATAAATCTTTGGTTAAAAAAAAAGTGCTTAAACGTGGATTAAAGTCCTTACAAACTCCACTTAAGAAAATTTATAGTTAGAATATTCTATATGTTATTATTGTATAATGACAATAAACATATTATTATTTAAACACAATAATTAGCAAGTTACTCTTTTCTAGCCAAAGTCGGAAGGTCGTGATAAATTCACGAGAACTCCAAGAAACTAATTTCAACTAACCTAGATCGTATGCCACTTGACTCGAAGTTGCCATGGTGCCACTTTATTAGGGATATTTTCATTCTCCAAGTTTATTGTTTTATTTTCTAGAGGTTCAAAAGTACAATAGTTAAAAAAGAAAACAAAAAACTTAAGTTCAATAATAAACCATTTTTTTTCTAGTTTTAGTTTATTTGTGGGAGCGGCGTGGTCTAGTGGATAGAGCACTTGTCTGCTGTGCTCCGGGTCCTGGGTTCGAATTCCGGCTCTGGCAGAATATTATTTATTCTGTTGATTCAGTCGGGGGGCGACCCTAGGATATGGAGACCCTCCTTCCAAATTAAATGGGGAAAAACCTGACGGCTGAGCGCGATAAAGGCCTAATCACCTCATTGCACTGCCGTTGGCCTATAAACAGTACGAATCTCTATATGAACTGAGCCCAAGACCCTTCATGGGTTGTAGTGGTACAGGTTTTTTTTTTTTTTTTAGTTTATTTGTATCACCTTACTAGACAAACGCTCAAACCTTCCTCTTAACTACAAAAGGCTCTCACCTACATGACAATCATAAGTCCAATCTGGACTTAAGTAGTTGAGCTGTGAGGCGCTACTAAATCATCGATTTTTCCCCACATCCAATGCTTACAATCCAGAACCCTTCTTTAAATCCTCAGTTCTCCCTAATTTATATAGAAAAAACTCATCTATAATGATCTTAATTTCCCTCATGTTGCTTATTTGGCCCGAAAGAAGTACTATTCCTTACTTGACTAACTCCATTTTCACTCTATTTAACGATGAGTAGTGTTTAGAAAAAAATAACTTATATATTTAAACGAATTCCACCCTCCATGACTTCTTGGTGTGTCCTTGATCAATTAATAAAAGAAAAAGAAAAGAAGCAAAGCAATGAAAAATATCATAATCAATAAATACTTTACAATAGAATTTCCTCAGTAGCCGATGCATATATTAAAATTTTGAAGGACAATTATTGTTGTCTGACGCAGGAGTATTTTTAGGAATCAAAATACACACAACAGTTCCGCATACAACCATAATTATATTTAAATTTGAATATATCGTGTACCTAAATAAATAATAATATAGTTTTCATCTTTACTTATGTATCTATTGGTGTAAATAAACCACATTCAACCTCCTTTAATTTTTATACTCCTCTTCTAAATTTGATATAAAATAAATTAGCTTATCACATATTTAATTAAAATATTATGACGATCATGGATTGTTGAATTCGCAATGTCTTTATTATTTTATTAAAGCTTTCTCATTCGTATTCGTAATTTCATAATTTATGTAATGTAAATTATAATGTTACCTAGATATAAAACCATGAACAGGATAAATAAATGCAATGATTGTTTAATCTATTCATTTTAATCTAGAAATCTATAATATAAGGTGTAAGTTACTGAGAATATCGATTTTTTTAATATCTATATTTAGATTATATTCCCAAAAAACAGTTTTGCAACAAGAGAAGACCAGGAAGAAACTTCCATTGTAACCGTTCAGTAGAAATTTTATCGTCTTTCAGCTGAGCGTCTATAAATAGTTAAACACTTGTGCTCTACTTTCTCGAATTCTATTATTAGTTATTCGATAAACGTAGTAAAGCTTCAATGAAAGCGATAATGTCCGATCTATATCAAATTAGAGTGTATACACTAATATATATTTGTGCAAAGGTGTGTGTGTGTTTATAAATAGTACTAAAATAATTTAGAGCTGATTCTCATAGAAAAAAATGTTTTTAGGGGAAGCATACTGGTATGATAAAAGATTTCACTTATTAAAAAATCACGTTACATTTTGTAAAAATGTATATCTTTATGCAATAATTATATAACACATTTATTTAAAATAATTGAAGATAAACATGAAATAATCAAATAATTAATCATCTCGATAGATTCGAAATGTTATAACTTTTTTTCTAAGGAAAAGTGAGAAATTATTATTTTTTTTTTCTAATTTAAGAAATAAAAACTGACAAGATGATATTTACTACGTGATAAGATTTAACGGCTCTTGAAACATCTTTTTCTTTTTTTTTTAACTGCGTAATAATATAAATATAAAACAAATTCAACTGTTTTTTTAATTTTGATTACTATCTTTAAAAATTAATATTTTGAATAGGAACAGACATTAGAACAATATTTTAGAAGTCCCATGGAACAAATCTGTTACATCTCGAAGATATTTTCATCAACAAAAATATTTAAAAAAAAAAAAAAAAAAAAAATTGTGTTTTATTTTGGATTATAATTTGCTAAATATTTTGGAAAATTTATTGATATTTTGGACGTTAATTTGCTAAATTATTTTGACTTCTAATTTTGATTAATAATAACCCTAGAGGTTGAAGAGCCTTATTGTTTGTAAAATAAATTAATTACAATTTTTTCATATGGATAAAATATTGCTACGATTACGTAATAGATGAACTTCGATAATTTTTAATGAAGAATAAATTATACTTGGTTTTTTATCTGTGAGTTTAACTTATAATTTTTTTTTTTTTTTCCTCTCTTGAATGCTCAAAACTGATAATTGACATTTAACAGGCTGATGACGATTTCACAACCCCATTGATTGAATGAAGCTTTATTATAGCTAAACAATTTGCACTTATTGGACATGAGCACAGATTGTAAGTACTATCCATTAACTTTTTCTTTGAATTTTTTAAAAAGAACCAAGTACAAAAGCCATCGTACATTTAGAGTTGCTGTCTTGGCATCTGTTTTGATTTGAGTGGTGACTGCGCTGGAATAATGCCAAGATCCCTACGCGATTTTTATTCCCACTCTAATGAAAATGTTTGGTATAATAAGTTATATCATTCAAGTGTTATTATCTACCGCGCCTAGTGCGAAAGGAACCTTAGAATGCCAACGGGCAATACGAGGCCTGAGCCGTGGACTGTATATACCATTGTTGCTGTATATACATGAAATGTTTGTGTATTTATTTTGTAAATAAAGTTGGAGGATAAGAAAAAAAAAATATATTATCCAAAATATTATCTTTTAAACGGTAAATTTCTATTGACATCCTATTTTGTACTGAAACTTATAACAAACTGATAATTAACTAGGCAAAACCATAAATAAGAAAAAAAAAAGAAAAAAAATATTAGATATTAAACTTTGTATATATATATATATATATATATATATATATATATATATATATATATACAAAGTTTATATATATTTTGTATATATTTTATTGTAAATATGTTGGGTCATTATTTCGTTCTTTAGTGAATATAGTCTCAAAGCATAATTACTAATGCCCCAAATTGAGACAAATTTTCTTATCACTGACTAACAAAAAGTGATTATTGTTTTTTTTTTTGTTTTTTTTTTAAAGTGAAAGAATTTGAAAATGTGTTGTTTTATTTCAATTTTTAGTTTGCTTATAAAATTATCAGATTACGAAACATCCACTCAAAATTTGACTTATATTTATTCACTAATATCTAAGAAGGAAAATTTTTTTCATTGTTGTTTTTGTTTAATTTTCAATCAAAAATTACATTTTTAAAGAAAGCCATCAAATATTTCCTCACATAAATTAAAATTATGTAATATTTACATTGAATTATGCTAATTATTGTTTTATTAAACAATTAATTTTGATAATACTGACCAAATAATATATACGTGGGTTGAAGGTGATCTAGAGCTTATCACATTCATACACAACTTTTGATTAGAAAAAAAAAAAAAAAGTACGAATTTCGACTCTGTTTTGAACTTGATTCAAGGATCTCGTAGTTGTATTGCTTTTTTTTTTTTGTCTACGATATAGTATTGCTTCCGAGAAATCATCTCTAATAATTTTTAGTTACATTTTCTCGTTCTAATAACGTTAAAATAATTATACTGCAAACCTTAAGAGACTGTCAAATGGATTAACGGTCATTTACTAAGGATACAAGGAAAAAAATAAATAAATGAAAAAATAAAATGCAACGATAGTGTTACTAGGTCAACGATAGTGCAATGAGGTGATTAAGCCTAGTCCACAGTCAGCCGCCAGGTTTTACTACATTTTTTGGATACCAACTTTATAGAGGTTGGGTATGCTCCATGATTATCTCCATACCCTAGGGCGAAATGACAAAATGAATAATTTTCTAAAAAAAACAGCAGAGATTCGAACATGTGACCCGAAGAAAAGTAGACTCTTGCTCTAACCACTAGACCACAAGTCCGCTCCCAAGAATACATGAAAATTTAAAATTTAATGTTAATATCCTGGATAGTTTAAATTGAATATTTTGAAAATTATAATTCCATTTTACAGAGAAACTAAGTAGGGTAACATCACGTCACAATTTTAGGATGTATCAAGGAATGACCAGGAAATCTCACTCTAAAAAATATATTAAAAAGATATAAACGAAAATAAGAAATATTCGGTTCAATGAAAAGTAATATTTACATTTAGGTGATATATTTAGTGAAGATGGAAAACTTGAAAATAATATAACCAAAAACCTTAAAAGAGTTTGATCATAATTCGTTTTTATACAGGAGATTAGTTCATGTCTTTGGGTCACTTTATAGGTAGCGAATAATGATGATAATAAAATAAAAGCGTGAATAATATTTAATAATAATAATTTATTATCTGAAAGAATCTATGATAAGAAGATAATAAAAGTCATATACAAAATGCTGTAAAAGCACAAAAGCCTATTGTTACGGAAATCACTGACCCATGAGATAGGACAAGATAAATTTATACCCATACCCTTCCTTTTAAGATGGAACAGGGAGCGTCCAAGATTTATATTGGTTTTGTTTTCAAATATAAAAGATATTTCTTGATCGCTTTGGCTATAAAAATGTTATGCATTATCTACTGGGTTTACCGAGGGCATAAAAATATATCTGTCGCTCGTAATATGTCATCTTCAATTAGATTACTCGGCCGTTCTCAATAAATTATCCCTATTCTGAAGTATTTTTATGATTCCTGAAAGCGTAGGTCGAATCAATATGGTGAATTATATTTAATTTTATTCAGTAATATTTCATAATTTTTTTTCAGCCTATGTTTTTATCACTTTTTATTAAGGAAAATACTTAATTTGCTTAGTAATTTTACAGAAGATGAGACAATGTTGTATTCATGATCAAATAAAATAACTATTATTGAAGAAAAATGGGTTTTAAAATAAGTACGTAGCGTTTTTTACTGGTGATTTCAATAAAAAGTTTAGATTCTTATAAATATTTTTAATAAACGATATATCTCGATATTCCGTGCCGTAGAGTGAGGATTGCCTATGGCCAATGCTTGGATTTGGTCATCATTAACAGTTTATTGAAGATCCGAGCTCTTTGCGTCTTCTAAATCAAAATTTCCGGTTCTGAACCAAGCAAAACCACTTTCGGACGGTGCTTTTTCTTTAACGCATCATCGCCATATACACTGAAAATTTAGTTAACCATCTGTGCAACGGATTTTCTTTTTCGGAAAAAGAAAATCATTAAATTACGAAATGAATATATAAAGTCACGTGTTAAGCATATATATGAAACGACCAAAAAGGAATATGACGTTACAATTTGTTTCTACGTCTTTTAAACCCGACGCATTCGAGATATTCGCTTGAACTCGATACAAGTTCAAAAACCCTTCTGTGACGTGTTATCCAGGAATCCGAAAGGAATCTTTGAGATTTCATTCTTGACCGTTGAGGAAGATGATCAAAGATAGAGGAGACCAGGTGTGGTAGAAGATATAATTATGTTAGAAGGAGCGATAACTTTCTTTGGAGCGCTGGAGAAAGTTATTTCGGTTGTTGGAACGAGGACCGGAAATCCTGATGACTGGAGCGAGGGATCCTGCGCTAACCCGCGGCTGGAATCTGGTCAGCCAAGGCCGACCGGTCTCATCTCCATTACTAATACTCTACTATAATATTCTCTCCTCCATTCCCTGACATATTATACTCTCATTATTATTATAATAACTAATTTAAATTCCAAAACGTTAAATAAAAATATTCTAAATAAACTTGGATCTTTACACTACTTAAAGGGTTTAACAACATTTTGCTACACATTCCATTCAACTTGAGATTGTTCGCAAAAAAAAAAAATAAATAAATAATTTTGGGTATGGATCCAAGATCACCATCAATAAAGATATTCTCAGACTTTGTTGTAATGTCTGTAAAAATATTATACATAATTTAAATAATGAAGAAGCTGTATTTTATACGGGATGAGCTAGTCGGGAAGATTGACCACCGTTTTCCCACAAGAGTAGAAACTTAATATAGCTTGGTAGTACCAAACTTTTTGTTAAGTAGCTACTTTTTACAATAATATTCCTCCAACTTTTCGACATTCTCATATAAATCCTCCAAAGTATTATTATAATGTTAAAATATAGAAGAAATCCCTCAGTAAGAAAAAATATGCCGAATTATTAAATTCAAATTACTTATCGTCATACCATGTCCTCAATGCCAGCCTACGTCATTGATTTATTTATTTATCATCGTATTTTTATATTATTTAAGTATTATATATTTTTAATTAGTTTGTATTTTCGTGCCATTATTTTATATCATGTATTTAAATTTATGTATTCTTTTTTGATTAATTACTGTTTCTCACTGTGTTATCTGACTTACATTGAATTGCCGCAGGTGAATTCCTTTCCCATACACGGAATTGCCTTAGTGGGATATTGACTTCTACTTGCACTACGAAAATGTATGTAATTTGATTTTAAAAAGGAAGTATGAAAATAAAGGAAACAAAAATAAAAATGCACAGACCATATGAAGGTGAGTAGATATAATCCGGTAAATTACTTTTCTTATTAACCATTCTTACACTTTTCCTCGGAAGGAACTTGAATAATATTAGTTTGAAGTAAAACTTAATTCTTCCCAGTCATAATTTGTTGCCAAATTATAATAAAAGTAATTCTATACGTTTCGTGGTTAACTTAATTTTCAAGACATCTTATCCCTAGTTACCTTATCATAGTTGCATCAATTACTTCGGTATGTAATTATAATATAAGATCTATAATAAAAATAAATTTTAAAACTTTTTCTTTTCACTAATAATTGAGACGTTGATTTCCAAAAGGTACTATATCCATTCTAGACAATTTGACAGGAAGCGCGAAAATCTCTCATTACTATATTATTAAACTAGCTAATTTGGGTCTTTTTGCCTTAAAATTTAGAATTATTTTTTTCCCTATAATAATAACATCATATTAAAGTTATGAAATTAATTTTTTTTAGAATGATTTGGAACGAAAATAAATGCGTAATTAGTACTTTTAGAAAATGACCGCATTTCTAAATCGCGTTTTTTAAGGACTTGAGAATTCATTAGATAACATCAAATAGAATATTTAGATAAAACTAAATGATGAGAATACAAATATGTAAAAAAATCAATTTTGTAAAAAATGTCCTTTAGTAACTTTTGGAAATCAACGTCTCAATTGTACAATAACATAGATCTTATATTCATTTTTATGACGACAAATTTCATGTAATTATGAAAATGGGATTTACTCCGATACGTAGAAAACAAATTTATTTTAAGTTTTACTTCACTTTTATTTTACAGAATAATGAATCAGATAGAAAAGTGTATATACCATTCGTTAAAAAACGAAAGCGTTTAAAAAGTGACTTTTTCCTTTATCACATTTGAATTTTTTTTTTTTTTTTTTTTTTTTTTTTTTTTTTTTTTTTTACGTATGAACTAGAAAGTAATATTTTATAGAGAGAAAAAAACTTTATGCATTTTTATGTTCGCTATATGTTTTTTTCTGTTTCTTTATTTGATAAAGGAAAAAAGGTGACAGTTTTACTGTTTTAATAATATTTCAACTTTCGTATTTGCCCAATCTCAGAGTCCCGGGTAATTTCAATTTTTTCTCTTTTCCACACTTTAAAAAAAATGACCTGCCTCGTATAAAGCTTTGAAATAATCCTAGTAATACTTCTAATAATTACTTTTCCTTCAGGTTTATTTATAATTATCGTATAATAGTAATCGTTTTAATACAATCTGAGTATTTTAGAGATTCTTGAAACCGAAACCTCAACTATTCAAACATTTAGTTCAGCGTTAGGGTTAGGATCGGATCCAGATATTATTTAATTTGCAGGGTAGAAGTAGAAGTTTTCTTAATTTAGCAATCTTATTTACTCCAATTAAGTCTACATGACACCAATATTAAATATTATATCCGTTAAACATTATATTAGGGTAGGATTCCGATGGATGCCGTTTAATCTTATGTTAACTAGCGAGTCCTCCACTATGTCAGTAAATGTCCATTCAATGTGATTATATATATATATATCTTTTCCCTTATGTGAAAACCCTACTGTCTGAAAGTGCTTAACATCTCTATGGTATTAAGTATATCTTTACTTTTTTGAGTTATTTTCACTTTCGGCACTTAAAAAAGAAATGGAGAAAAGCAGGACATGCCCGTGTATAATACAGTTCGGACACAATAGAGTGAAAGTAGTATTGCCCTCATTCAAGGCTTTATCTTATAGTAACTTTCCATAACCTTCATGGATTTGTCTTAGTTCAGACTCATTTGTCAATTTTTTTTCTTCAAAGATGATTGTCAGAGACGCAAGACTGGATAAAAAAATATAGCATTGTTCGTACTAAACCTCTACGTAAATTTTGTCGTAATCATCTGAGGTTTTGATATGTTGATCGCTTCATACATATACGAGTAGCGAGATAATATAAATAAATATGAAACGATTAATATTTTTTTATTAAAGAAATATTATTAAATTTATACTACTTTAATTTCCAATTAGTTTAAGTCCTTAAGTACGTCAGAGTGTTAGAACATTCCGTTGTTTTATTTTAATTTGGCTATTTATAAGAGCCAAGTATTAATTTTAATAATTAGTATATATTTATATATAAATATTTTTTTTAATGATAAATTGTTTTTAAAAAATAATATTCATTCATTTAAATTATAAGCTATATGTTAATATAACAACATATTTTTTCGCCATGAAGAAATTTTTAACGAACCTAACACTTCAGTTGATGAGGGACAAACCCAACCCCTTGACTGAAGTTCTCACTGTATGTCTTTCTCGGGTTTCATTACGTACATCTCGTAGGTATCTTTGATCTAATCTTAAGCTAGCATCCAATTATAGATCAATTTATTTTATTATATATTATAATATTAATAACGTAATAAGTAATTATAATCATAAATTATAAGTTTACGAGTTAAATTACAAACATAGAATGTGTTATTAGGTAAAATAATAAAACTCATTAGACATGAAGGTAGAGGATGTGTAATGAATAAAAAAAAAATAAAAAAAATAAAAAAAAAAAAAAAATCAACCAATAAAATTTATCCTAAGGAGCCTACGCCATCGAAACGTGCTTTAACTTCATTTTAATTTAATAACATTTTTCATCCGAAGATCTCACAATTTTTCTCAGTATTGACAGTATTAATAATACTTTACATTAATACAATATTTTCAGAAAAACAAAGGTAAACATAAATACCATAAATAAAGATCATTGAGTAATAAACGCCATTTAATTGCATTTCTGTGTATTGTATAGTATAATAAATTTGAAGGGAAAAAATTAGAAAAAGTAAAGTAAAATAACAATTTAAAAAATAGAATACATTTTTTAGTCACATCAATTCGCGTATATCACAGATTTTATAATACTTTCAGAGGAAAGAATTTCGATAATAATAATCTCAGGGGTAATAATAGAAAGCCTTTATTTTGGATTTATCTTGTAATAATGAGCCAAATATATAAATTTAATGAGAAAAAAAAATTAATAAAGATATTTTATACAACAAACAAGAGTAGACATAAATTATATTATTATAATATCATTATCATCCATGTTGTGGTATAAATATATTACATTAATGTATTTTCCAGAAATTTTTAAATAATGACCGTAGAGAATTTGTTATTGGGGTTTTTATAGAAATAGATTTTATTTATTTTTTACTTTTTCATCTTACAATGAATAAAGAAACATTTAATAATACTATTCTGTGATAATAATATGGAAGGTATGTATAAGGATAGAATTTTAATATAAAAATAAATATAGTTAAATATTGTAATGAATTTGAAAATCATTGTAATATAATTTTAATATTTGTTAATGTTTTTAGTTTTATAACTTTTAAAAATGAAGTTAAATTTTGAAACGTTGGAGAAAAAATAAAAAAATTGTTAGATAAAGTGATATTTATAATAAATTAATTATTGGAAGAAGAAATAGTTCTAAAATTTCTTTATAATTTCGTACATATTACTCTTCATTATATAGTCTTTAATATTTATTTATTTTTGTACACTTTGACGGCATTACATTTAATTATTACATGTGATGCTGCATATTTAAGGAATTTATGTTCCTCTTTCTTTATTTTTACATTTCTCTACTTTTGTTATATTCTTGTATTTGTTTCAATATTTTAATATATTTTGGATAGCAACGTTTCCTCTTTGAGTGTATATTTTTGTTGTTTCTAATTAAGACATTTTTTTGTTGTTGTTTCTTCATTACTCTTCAAGATGCGAGTCAGATCACGAAATTAGAAATATATTAGACATTAATACACAAACGTAACGGCAGACATAATATTAAATTTTCCGACCATGTGATAGGCAGGACGTGGATGCACGATGAAGTGAAATATCATTATAAATATAAATAAAAACGCTATGTTATAGAATGTTATTCGAAAGAAGGTCAACGAGAAAACATATTGATCGATACCCCCCGCAAGGCCCACGCGATGGGCTTCCTTTATTCCAGTTATTCTGGAAAAGCTGCTTCCAGTTCCAGGTCCTACCATCGCTGATAATATCGATCTTCAGCTGGAGTGATGAATCGTTGGCGAACAGGTGCGACAGGAGCTTTCAGATCCGCGAATCCATCCTTCTTGATTGATGATCCTCTCTTATCTCCAGGCATCCGATGTATCTCTATGCCTCGTGTTCCTACCTCGTTGGACCTGTATAGGTCACAGGAAAAGCATTTCAGCTTAGTCATTTTTAAAAATCGTTATTCTCCAACCTTTCATCAGCAAAGAACTTTCCAACAAAAGTCATTGAATCGTCCTGGTTGTAAAAAATTACACTGGAAACCCCTTACACATACGCAAAAATTATATACGAACAAAATTTTAAAGATATGTATATTTATTGAAATTTACAACTGTAGTTATATCAATAAATACAGTGAATGTGAGGATAATATAATACAAAGGCATGATACAAAAGTAGAGATGCTACTCATTGGTATAGTAGTACTCATAGTACTTCATAAGATGTTCTAAATCAGAAGGTCTCGCAACCATCTTATTTTCAGGCCTCGGAGAATTATCTAGAAATGGAAGAGGAAGCAAGGATAGAAACTAGTTGTGTAGAGTGGGAATGGAGTTAGGCCAAATCAGCAGAACATAGGAACATATGAATTTCACCGAGGCATTAATAAAATCATTAGCATTATTCTGATGGAATGATTTAGTTTTCAGGTCAATTGCAAAATTAATTAACAAGGCAACCACACGTTTGAAATTATTATTTAATACAAAATTAATCGAATGATTTTTTGAATTATTTATTTCGTAAATAATTATACCGTTTGTGGAGTTAACTCAGAAATAATTCAGACTGCTAAGTAAGACGTGTAGATATAACCATGCCAAATAAAAAGTATTAGTTTTTATTTGAAGTATTTCTCTGGTTCGGATGCAGAATATACAGAAACTATTTAATCTATTACAAAAACATCTCGTATTATTAGGAGTAAGTTTTGAATAAGAACTATAACAACCCTAAATCTTCTTGAACTTTAACGATGGACGTTATTGCTGAGTCAATAAAGCTTTATATAACCCTAGTTCCACATTTAAATGGGGTTGGAGTTTAAGGGGTTGCGAGTCAGTAGTCATTTAGATACAAATGTTTGCATATTTTGAGCATTTTTGATTTTCACGCCAACAACGAATCAGTATCACAGTAGAATGTATAATTTAATAAGGCCTTTATCTTCTTTATTAAGTAATTGAAAAATTTTAAGTTTTAAATATTCGTTAAATATTTTACCAAACATTACATTAAAAAAAAGATATACCCCTCAAGTATAAAAAAAAAATACTAAAATCTGTGTACAGGTTCAAGGCTAAACCAAAGTTCATTAATTGTTCTAGGATTAATATTCTTTTCTCAAAAGTTTGGGCGGAACATGGACCATTTTTTTTTTAAATTAAGGCCAACAAAAAATAAAAAAAAATGAAGCAAAAAAGGAAAATAAAAAAAAAATCACCTAATTCACAAAACAATATATTTATTTCTTATTTTTAGAAAACATATATAATAACTTATACTTTAGTTATCGTAATTTCTTTGGATTATCCGAAAAAGCAAAGGCGATGTAGGTATATTTAAGAGTATGGATCCAATAAATAATATTTCTAATTAAAATTAATAAGAAGAGTTCAGTGTACCAATTACATACTTATATTAATGAAACTGATTTTTTCATAAATATGTATTAAACAAGTTTTAATCTTAAGTCAATACTATATTCGAATATATTAGTGTAGTCATAGTTCAGGTCATTTATTTTATTTTGGTCAAGTTTATTTATTATTTATATTTTTACGGAAATAAACTTTATCATTTATCAATAAATAGTAAATATTTTTCCATATATTTTACGAAAGGCCGATGTTCCTCAAGATTAGAAATTTCTAAGGATGCCTACATTTAATAATTCAATAAAATTAAAATTATGAAATCTCTAGGTAACATCAATTTTTGGTGCGCTGACTTTGTGTAATTGGATAAGCAGAGAAACTGTGCAGAAAAAAACAGGAAAACTGAAAAATAAATCTAAATCATAAGTAAGTATTTCATGTCGAAATTGGAGCAATTTTTGAACATCAGTTATAGAAACTATTGAAAAAAAATAAAGGAACTTGATTAATATAGGAAAGCCCAATAAGTGTGAAAAAATGCAATCAAACTGCAACAATCTATAATTTATTGATTTTATACCTTTCAAAATATCCTATAAGATTCAATATTATTGTAAATTTTATTATATCATTCAAATCATAACGTATAACAAAAAGATTGTTTAGGCATTATAATTACGTAAACTTTTAGATAGTTTACTATTATCAATCAGTTCATAATCAGGAGAACAATGTTAATTATCAATAGATCCATTAAAATTATTAAAAATCTTATATTAAGAATACTAAATAAATATCCCACTCTAAATTTAGAAAATTAATCCGAAGTTAAATTATGGATTTGGTTAAACAGATTTTTTAAATAAAATTTTAACTAATTAAAATTGGCTCTTTAAAAATACTAATCCACAAGAAAGTATTTTGTTATTTCTTCTCAGAATGATTCCAACAAGCTGAACCAAAAGATGGAGGCTTAATTTTGTTCTTGGTAAGTGGGTGGTATTTAATTTTTAAAATACCTGGAGCTTAGAGCATCTTCCGGTTTTCCTTGGAAATGAGTCAGCATCATGTTTCGACGGTTTAAAACCGCATTTAATATTCTATGAATATGGGCTTAAAATTTGATATAAAAACAAAAGAAAGCTTTGGATTTTTAAAATACATCCTAAACAAAATATTTATTTAAAATATAGATATAATAATTAAGTTTTTTTTTTTTATTAAACTTTGATATTTATTTAAATGAGGTTCTAAAACTAAGACATGTTTTTGACCTAATAAGATCTTAAAATGTATATAAGAATACTAGAGCTTCTAGTAACCGAAATTAGTGAACCCAAAATCAGCAAACTATTAAATGTTTTATTAATTTGTGAGATTTGAAATATTAGGATCAATATTAATTCTTTATATGTCCTTAGTGAGTAATCCTATAATCTTTTTTAGACGACGGAATTTTCAGGAATGAAAGATGATGTTATTATTGAAACTAGTGGGTTAGAGTTTGTCATGGAAAGATTGATACCTGGTTCGGGCCAAATTAGCTACATAAGGAATATTAAGGTCATTATGGATGAGCTTATTCGTGACAAAGCAAGTAGCGTTGAGGATTTTTCAAAGGATTTTGTATTGTAAGAATTTAAGACGGGAAGATTTTGATAGTTTAGAGGAGATCCAAAGCTCAACTCCGTAAGTCCAAATAGGTCTTATGGTGGTCATGTAGATGAGTGTTTTGCAGTTAAGTGACAGGTAAGAGCGTCTGTCTAATAAATGTTGTAACCTTAAGCGGCGAACAGTTTCTTGTCGTTTCAGTCTAGTGTTCGGATTCTGTGTGAGACGTTCGTCAAGTAGAAGTCCTAGGTAGCGGATCTTTTTAACTGGAAAAAGCGGAATTCTAAAATATAAATCCGAATTTTTTTTATGTGCAAAAAAAACGGAAATATCTTAGTAATGAATATCAATAATTAAGACGTTGTTTTCCAAAACCATAAAAAAAAGCTATGCAATAGTCTATACAAACTATTTAATACTTATGTTTCGACCTAAATTGTAAGTCTTCTAGGCTCTACGGCTTAACTCAATTCCTAACTGTTGATTGAGGAGCCCTAATGAAGACCTACATTATGGGTCGTAACGCAGGCAATAAATAGCCTTAGCTATCTATTCATTGTTTTTCTAAACCTCAAGTCGTCTGTCTTTCTTCTCTGAACATTTTAAATTAAAGGGAAAATTTTTTCCAAGTGGTTGGCTTGAATTCATTATCGAATTGGCTTATTCATTCATTAATGGATATTTATAAAAAATCTGGAAATATGTTACAGTTAGGGTAAATGTTAAATAACATTAACATTTCTTTCCCAGAAAACTCATCGAAGGCCTACTATGTATATGTACATACTCTATGTATTTAATACTATATATCAATTAATTTTAAATTTTAAGACTTTTTCGATACCAAGGGTGGTATTCGGGTTATAAAGGGTTCGTTTGATTTTGTTTATGATGGTACGAACAATCACCGATATCAATTTTTCGAGACTCTTTTTGTATATATTCTATACTAGGCTCAGTAGCAGCGTTAACGGAGTTTTGTATACAGATTATACTTTTAATTTTAAATGCGCTCGCTCGAGTAGATATTTATTTAGAGTTTTTCGAATTCACTCGTTTTATTATAAGGAAATAACTTTTAAAAAATAAAATCTTATATTTTAATGTATTACAAATACATTCACATAAATGTACATAAATTAATAAAATATGCTGAGGGTTACAGCAAGTTAAACAATAAAACATACTCGACTTTTACTTACCTCTTTCTATAAAATCAATTTGATTAAGATTTGAAAAACATTTAAAGAATCACATTTGAGTTTCGATGGACAAAATTATTTTATTTTAAATAGAAACTATTATAACTTGACATAAAATATAACATTTTTCTTTTATTATTTAAATCAAAACGAAACCTATATTATATAAAATCCCATTCAATTTTACATCAACATAATGAGTTTAATCAAAATCGTTACAGTAGCTTTTGTGGAAAACGTAAAAAGAGGCAAAATGCATAGTATTAAGTGACTCATATGGCTTGTCGATTTTGTTAAAAAAGTTGCTTTAACATCTCGGGCATGTAAGCTGTCAAAATATGTATTTCCAGTTTGATTCAACTTTAAAGGTTTCGAGCCAGGCTTATTCTCTACACACATACATATATTTTTACAAAACTTGGCCATTTGGACTCAGATGACTTTGACACGTTAATTTTTACGGTGGAAACTCGAAAACGAAAATTTTCACGCACGCAATACTTTCCTTTTCATACATGGGTAAGTGAAAGTAAAACAGTTATTACACAGCACATATGTTTTATGAAAACAAACAAAAGGTTGTTGTTTGTTTTAGTAAGTGTTGTATCGTTGTGGGAGAGGAACCCCACACACGGGGTCAACGACAGTGCCAGTATAAATAGAAGGAAGGGAGAAACACCCCACCACCGCAGCTCACTCTGGGGTCTCTTTACGCAACTGACCCGTCGATAAACAACCGGTTTTTCGGTCATAATCACCTGTTACCGGTGTGTGGAATGTCGTCGTGTGATGCGTAGCAAGTGTGCCCGAGATTCTGACCCCATCCTACAAATGTTTCTATTCGATTAATATTCATCAGAAGGAATGATGTAGCTTTAAGGTCGTTTGAATTATATAACACGTTGGATGAGTGGGAAATAGGAAATATCCTCAAGGTTGTACGCAGCAATAACGTGCCTTCTTACGTAAAACCTCTCTTAACTGTTAAAGATTAAGATCCACCTTATTGAAAAAAAAAAAAAAAAATTAAAATTATAAATTAAATCTAGAACTACTTTAAATTAAATAACCCATACGTTAAATTATAATTTAAAAAATTATTTTTGTTCTCAGTGAGTACGTGCTGTTTTAACTGTTTTGAAGGAGAAATTACGTAAAACTGTTTACACAACTGATAACAGTCAAAGGGAGTGTTAATTCACTACGTTACTATTAAGCAGAACCACGTGTTAGTAGATAAATATACATTCTACCTCCCTTTATTTTGCCATAATAAAACTCTCGGTAAGGTGAAAAAAATAAAATAATAAAAATAACATTAATGTGCATAGGTTGGTTTAAACACATACACATTTTTTTATATATCTATAACGTAAATGTTATATTTCTAAATACTCAAACAGCTACCATATAACCATATATTAAAAAATATTGACTATATATTGCCTTAGGAAATAAAATTAATAAATAAAAACAAGTATGAATAGAACAGCAATGTTAATTGATAATAACATTAAATTGTAACGATTGCATATAGATATTATTAGATGTATAGAAGTAAAATGATAATATTAAAAAAAAATTATATTGCTAAAAAATACCCACTATTAAAATATTAAAGTAATACAATTTAAAAAAAAACAAGTAATAATTACAGGGAGAATAATAAATAAATAATTATTAGGTAAGGTAACGAACTAGGCTAACCAAAGAGTATATGGGAAGATAGCATAGGTATTTATTAATTGCTAGAAATAATAAGATTTCAATTCCTGATTATTTTAAATGTTTTCTATAGCTTAATCTAAAAATATTAAAGAATATAGTAATGTGTCAACATTCTAGACTTTAATTAACAAATTATTATAGTTGTTGTTATAATTTATATAACAACAACTATAAAATTTAACTATAAAATCTTAAGGAAAAAAAAATTGATACAGCAATTAGGTGTATTCATTTCGACATAAATCATAAGTAAAATGATTTTAGTTACAAGATAATGATGAATTGAAGTGACATTTGTAGGCAGATTTTTTTATTATTAGTATTGATCTAACTATTTATATAATTGTAATGATATTGATTAATTAAAGAATTATGTAGTTTCCACTGAAATACTCCCGTGTAAATTAAGTGTGGAAGTGATAGGATGTACTTGGAACAGAAACGACGGTTGAACGTGTGTTATTCTGGCTAAGCATAACTTTACTACGTCAGGCGTTCGCTGATAACACGGATAATATGAAATATATTAGCTATATGGTTATTATAATTATGATTATTATAATAAAATATAATACCTCTTGTATATTGATATATATCCTGCTCTTAAGAGATCATAGCGAATCCGTTCCAGGCCTCTCTGCGTTCGAGATCACAGCACTAGGAGATCAACTGATTTACTAAACACTATATATTATAGTCGAAGAGACACTATTATATCGATAACAAGAGCGTACGGACGGTAATGAGACTGAGTTCGACAGGTACAATCTGAGGTAGGACCGACAGGTACTGAGTACAGGGCCCGGAGGAAGCTGGTCGGACTGAGTACTGAGCTCCCCCCACTCAGTCCGCGCCTGCGCCGCCCCCTCCACCGGCCTCGGCAAAATAATAGAATCTTCTCCGGGCCTCAGTACACCACCAGATATGTAAATAAACTTGAGTCTATCGAGTGCCATAAACGTTATCAACGATGGTATTTACATAAAATCGTTAGGAAGATATTTAAATCATATCTAGGATAGCCAATATAAATAGAATAGAATTGGCGCTCCTATGTTTCTATTAGGTATACCGAGTTGAATTGGCTCTATCCCTCTTTCCGTCGGCAATACTTCCTTGGTGTCTGTCTCTTCTGATTTTTTTAACATGTTTATTGATATTTACAATTGTAAATAAAAATACATCAAGTAAATGTGATGGTAATATACACAACCGTCATGAACTACATGTAGAGACACTACCCAGTGGCCACCTTCTTTCAGACGCCTCGGAGGATTATCAGGGATCGAAGGGAAGCAAGGATTGAAACTAATGGATTGTAGTGGGAATGGAGTTTTTCATGGAAAGAATGGTACCTGGTTGGGCTAAGTCACCAACATATGGAATATTAAGGTCTTCTTAATGAGTTTGTTTGTGACATAATAAGGAGAATTGAGGATTTTCCGAAGGATTGGATAAGAGAGGAATTCGATGGTTTAATAGAGCCCCATAGCTCTACTCCGTTTCCGATTTTCATAAACAAAAAAGCTCCTGATAATATCGGTATCCTTACAACTTGTCCCTCTGTCCATTCACTAAACACTAGACTAAATAAGCTTGTATATACCACAGATCCGCCTCCTTCAAAAAGTCCTGTTGTCATTCGTGCTACCCTACTAGGAATTCCTTGCCTATATCCATTCGTAAAGCCTTATCTATAACCACTTTTAAACATACTATTTCTCCATCTCCTTACCAATCAATCTTTCCAACATACGTAATATATCAAGCTATAGATGACAAATCTTTATTGTTTCGAAATCCGTCCTTAATATATTTATACTTAAGTCGTAAAAGACCAACAAATATCATTTGTAACGTACATTTTAGTTATTCTTAGGGGAATACTCGTCCCAGAATAAAATATATTTTTATTTCATTTTTATAAAAATCCCCAAATGTTATCTATTAGCGATATAGATACCAAAAACATTCGAAATTAAACCACAACCAATTAAAATAACTCTCAATGAAAAATATTCTAATCTAGTTATGAATTAACGTAGGATGGGTTTATCCCACATTCCGGGAAAACCAAACATCTTCATAAAAAATAATAATTGCATTTAAAATGAAAAGAACCTGTGTCACTAAAATCCCGGAAAGCTATTGGGTTAATTATACTATTTAATTACAGTTGTTTGTCGGTCTGCATTGACTTAAACTGCAAGGTTTATCGTTTACTTCTATTGTTAAAATCAATATAGGAACTTTTAAATAAATTTTGACACAAAAATAGAAAATAATATTAGTTAAAAATTAAATTGAAATACTCCAATGAAGGAGATATTTAATACATCATATTTGTTAAATGGGCTATTATTCCATATGAAGTTGATCTTTGAACAATTACAAATTCATGAATTTCTTTAAAAATCTACTCTTTACGTTTAGATAATCTATAATTCTAAGTACGTTATGAATAAAATTGTCCACAATATATTTAGGATTCTTGATAACAATTAAACCAGATGGTTAATTTAAATTAAAAAAAAAAAAAAAAAAAAAAAAAAAAAAAAAAAAAAAAAAGACGGGAAGCTACCACAAAATAAACAACGAATATAAAAAATATTTTTTCAATTAATTTTTTTTGTGGCTAAGTGGTCCCTTCAACGTACATATGAGAAATGTCTTTATTGAAGTAAAGGCGAAAGATAGAATGTAGTTTTTAATTAATTCATCTATCTAAATTTTAAATTACATGGTATGAAATAATTAACTTCATTGATTTTTTTTTTTACTATGTAATTTTAATTTTGTCTTAGCAGTTGTTTTCTAATGTTTTATTGTATGATTACTTCCAAGACATAAGGTACGATTTTTGTAATTTTATGCGACCTAATTAAATATACAACTGTTATCAATACTCCAGCTTTTATTAATTCATAAGTTAATTGAAATTGAATTCTAGAGCATTGCCGTGAATGCTTGGATCTTAGTTCACAGTTCATCACGCCAGTAACTAATCTTATCACACAGATAACAATGACACGACAAAACTATTACTAATATCGTATCACACAAAACGTCATTGTTGATCGTTTTTCTATTATATTCTATGAGGTTTTAATTGATTTGTAGTACAGATATTACATAAAATAATCTATTCATTAAACAAATTAACTAGACACTATTGAAGACTTTTTTTGTTGTTTATTTGTTTTTTTTATAGCCCGCAGTATTTTAGAAAGATTTCAAATAAAAAAAATTAAAAAATAAAGAGAAATATAAAACTCTAACTTAATAAAAAAAAACAACAAAACTTGATAATAATCTCGTGTAATTTAAGCTTTATTGTTTCAAATACTAATGAGGTGTTTAAATTTGAAAGTGTAATATTTTTCATGAAATCTTAAAGAGACTGCCAAGTTGCCACATATTTTGTTTGAGTTCAGTCGTTAAGACTTCTGGAGGCATGAGTTTCATGACTCAGGGGCACTTCGTACCTCCACATTTTTGTTTGATTATTTATTTTGTTTGATTGTTTTAATTGTGATTTTAAAAAATAAAATAATGGCATATTTAATATCTACGGTTTATATCTTGATTACATTTAACATATCTGATACAGGCGAACGGACATATACAAACAGCATTGACAATAAATAACTTAATTTTTTATAGTTACTATTTTCAATATAATCATTAGTTTAAATAAATATAGTAGTTCCCGGAACTAAGTAACTCTGGATAACAAATACACACACACACACACACACACACACACACACACACACACACACACACATTCATACACACACACACACACACACACACACATATATATATATATACAACAACAAAATAAATAATATTGGCATTATGTAAAAATAGTAGAAGAGTAATAAAACGTCTTTTAGACTGGTGGTCTGCTGACATGATATTTCCCAAACATTCCTCCAACATAATAATAATATAGAAATATATATATACCACACGTCCACTTTTTTTTTTGGTCTACTTAGTGATTTTTCAAGATATATTTATATACATGTGTGTGTGTGTTTTTTTTTTCATAATGAAATCACTGTTCACTATACGCAAGCTTGGCTAGGCATTCCAGTTGTTTTCTGTTCCAACATTATCTCACGCGATCAGAGGGCAACAGTACAGTCACTCATTCAAACCAAGTTTACGTTAACATTCAACGAAAAATATATAGGGACTTGTGCACACAACGTGGAAGTCATTTATTATGAGACGAAAAAAATAAATAAACACTAGATAAATTACTGTTAAAGTCAGCTTTTTCATATCTTTTTTTTTTTTTTGTCATCTTCGGAAAAAAAATCAGTAATGTAAATCTTTCGCTCGGAATTATAAAAACAATACATTTTTAATTTTTTTCCCTCTTGCTCTTCTACTTCAAATTTCTTAATTTTTCCTGTAGCACAGATAATTAGACCAGTATCATGGAAAGTTAGATGTTTTAAAGAACGCGATAGCATCCACTTCCATTCTTATAAAAAATGTCTGTTTAAAATACTGTATTGTAATATTATGGAAATGTGAAAGAGTGTCCTAGATAAGATATTCCAGGGACAGAATGTTTTTGTTTTTTTTGTTGTTTTTTTTCAAAGCTTGAAAATACAGTTATCTTTCCCATTATCATTTAAAATGTTTGCTAGTTACCTCTCAAGTGAATGTTCTTTATTATTAATTTTTATAAAACTCAAGGTTAAAAGTATTATTTTTTTTATTTATTGATATTTACAATTGTAATACAATTTGGCTAATACATCAAGTAAATGGAGCTATGGGATAAAATACATGAAAAAAAAAATGAAGAGAAACTGCCCATTGGCTGCACTCCAGTTGGCAATATCATTTTTCATATTCATATATGAAACAGACATCTAGAACTTCCCAATGGTAGCATTCCTATTACTATTATAAACCAGAAGGTCTAGGCCCCTTCTTTTCAGACGCCTAGCAGGATTATCAGGAATGAAAGAGGAATCAAGGATTGAAAATAGTGGGTTAGAGTGGGAGCAGAGTTTGCCATGCACAGATTGATTCCTGGTTTGGGCGTAATCAGCTAAATATGGAATATTGGGGCTTTTATGGATAGTTCATTCGTGAGTTAAATGTTTAAAAACATAACATTTAATTTAAATTATAATAATCCATTAAAATAACGTTTAATTTCAGTCAGAATTAAGATTAACATTACTAAAGTTGAGGTAAAGTGTCAGTAAAATTAAGCTAAAAGTTTAGAAAAATTAAGGTTAAATCTTAATAATGTTCATGTGCGTTTAATTATTTTTTTCATATTTTTACCAAAATTGAAAATATCAGAATAGTAAAACTCTACTAGTTTGGATAAAATTGTCACCACCTATTTATTTTGGAAGAGCTATAGAGGAACGTTGAACCTTGAAAAAAAAAAAAATCAGTTTGTCCAAGAAATATTACAGACATCTCAAAGACAACATGTACTTCCTCGAAACCACAAAAGTGGGCATAGATTATTAAATTGTATTCATACCTAGTTAATTTATATCAATGCAGTGCAAATTGCAATTATTTTAGAATAATATAAAATTATAATTATATGAAAAATAATATTATTTAAACTATGAAGTGTAAATGTTTAGTCAAAATCTTTAAGAGAGCTATCCTTACCTTGAAGATTCCATAAACATATATATTCCTCAACGTCTCGGTGTATATTCCCCACCATTTCTTTAATTCCTTACTATAATAATCCATAATTTGCGATTATACTAGGTAAAATAATTCACCTTTACGACGAATTTAAAAATTGTGTCTCAGAGAACCTTACTGCAGAAGCCGCGCTTAAAGACTGACCGAGTAGTCAAATAAGTAAACTATTTATTAAAATCACAGAGGGCAGCATTTCTGCTATCAATTAATATAACCTCTTTGGATTCGAGCAAACTTCATTTATTTTACTGAATGTTTTATACTTTGTTTTACACGAATATTTGATTCTAAGGAATGTTTGCAATTTTTCCATTCATTCAAGACAAATTATTCAAGAGTAAAAGTGAGTGCTGAAAGGTGGAGATGAATTTAGTCAGTTCATTTGACATTATATAATAATATTGATTTTTTTAATGTTCTAGATCGTAAAACCATAGCCAAGCATCAAGAAAACTGATAAGTAATGACTTTTTTTCAGATTTTAGCCTGTAACATTTGGATGATCAATCCTAGCAACTTTTTTCTATTAATTATTCATGTACGTTAAATTCTTCTTACTATCAGAATCTTAAAAGTTGGATTCAGTTTTTTTAATGAGTGAAAATTCACTATTGGAAAACCATTAATTCTAAAAAATTAAAAAAAAAAACATTTATCAGTTTTCATTCTCTATTAAACTGAATTTAACGTCTGAGGTGCTCATTACATATAAACATAGTTATATGTTTTTCAATTATGCATATAGTATTCATCACTATGGACCGTTTTGGGCCTAAAACCTAAATAAAAATCTAATAGTTTTGATTTTTCTTCCTTTCTATTGTTAGAATAGGCTCTAATTTTAATTATATTTCTCAATTTCTAAAAATTAAGTTAGCCACATCGCTTACTTAAAATTCTAATAGTAATGTGAGCTACTTCGCCGAAGAGAGTGAAATAGCATTAATATTGGATTGAGAAGCTTGTAGGAGGTGCTTTCATAAAAAAAAAAAAAAAATCACATTAATAAGAAACACTAACTGTATTTGTGTGCCAACGTTTCTTCAAACATTGTATGCCTTTACCAGGACGATTAGCTGGAAAGATGTCTTGGCAGCGTATATTAATATCATTGGCTTGCTTTATAGGGGTTTTTCAGAGTTTGAATTCTTCCTAATTTAAACGATTTTTCATCTGATCTTTTCCTACAACCATACCCCTTTCTTAGCGAAAATTGGTATTCTGTTTATAAGGACACAATGCCATGTATACTCCTTCCATTGAAGCCTAGATATCCTCTCCAATACCCACTTCGACATCCATTGACATCGACTCCAGGTCCCAATACCGGCCCGTGTGTACTCTGTTGACCCATTGAGGCGAATGATGTTTTCAGCCCGAACAATAGCACTCCCCTTCTCGTCACTACTACACTAATTGTCTCTTCGCTGTCATATCGTTCACCGCTCGAGTCTTCTCGAACGTAATCCTTTTTTTTTCTTCATCATTGATTGACGTCATTAATAGTCAGTATTATTTCAAATTAAATCATATTTTCAAAAATAATGCACATCTATAAAACTTATAACATAGGTTTGAGAGGTAATGTTGAGTTTCTCAGAAATAAACAAGGCATCTAAATTAAACCAAAATATAGGATTAATATTTCATTTTTTAAAAAATTTAATCCGAAATAATTCTTAACATCCTAAGACATGTATATTGCAAAAAACCTCTTTTACAAAGGTCTTATCTTACATTCAAACTTACGTGTAGTAGCCAATATTTTCATCTGAAAATTTATTTTAAATTTGTTTTAATTCTTTAATTAATTTTTTTTTTTTATTTAAAAAGAAAACTATGGAAAAATACTATTTTTTTTCCAACTTAATTTTGAAAACTATATGTCTCGAAACAAGGAATAAAAATTGTTTTTGTCTTTTTAACAAGGATAATAATTTAATAAAAAAAATTAACTTGCGAAATAAAATAATTTAGCGTAAATGAACAAATAGAAGCTAGTTAGAATTGATAATTTGAGTATTATTATTTTATAAAATTATTGTTTTAAAAACCTCCACTAATAGTCTGAAAATAAATAATACTAAATTTAGACTATTGATGATATAAAACTAAAATAATTTAACTATAAACCTATCCACCATTGGAATTTTATTTATTTTTTATGTTTTGTTTTATTAGTAATAATAATAATAAAAATGCTTATTAATATAATTTAACATTGCTTTTTAATTTATTTTCTATAAGTACAAAATAAAAATATTCTTGCTTTGGATTGTTTTATTAGTATACATAAAACTATCTTTTTGGTTTAAATTTATTTATATTTTTATTTTTAATACATCTGCCACAATTTGATTAAATTTTAATTAGGTATCAGATCTATTTTTTATTATGATAAGAGAAATTGTCAAAATATTTAAAAAAATTGAATAGCATCGCTAACAAAATGCAATGAAATTTTAAATCTACAGTCTAAAAAATAAATAGGATTATTATATAAAAAAAAATGTATTTTTACTAAATGAAATTGTCAGGACATTTAAATAAATTCTTGTAAGAACGTCAGTGGATTCATTAGCTATTAAATTCCTATAAAACCCGACTCTAAGATGTAGTTAGAATGCATTAGAGAGATAAAATACTACTTGTAAATTCTCTGATTAGTCATCTTCCATTTATCTCGTTACTCCTGAGGAGACAATAGAATTACTATCACACACACTGCAACAAGCCATGCAGTCATGCTGAATAGGCAAATAACAGATAGAAAGGATGAAGTGCAGTAATTATCGACATTATGCAAGGCCGAATGGAGTTCAACGCTCGCCGCTCCAACTCCAAGGGCGTCTCGCTTCTTACTCTCTTCCTCCAACCAGTTTAATATTATATTGAACCATTTAAGGAAACATTAACACATAATAGCTTGTTTAATAAGTTACTTATTCCTCTGTGACGACAGCGTTTAAACAAATCCTTCCACTTTTATCTGGGATGTATTTTTACTTTTATAAATAACGCGCTAGCTAAAACTCACGTCATTGCTCGCGAATATTTTCCATTACGAGATGATTTACATATGATTATATGATGATTTACATATAATAACGTTAAAGCGTTTTCGGTAAGAGGAGCAATGTAAAATAAATACATTTCGCTATCTGTAAATCAGTTACTCTTTGAACTATTTTTATGTACAACAAAGAAAGTTAATTTTTATTTATTTAATTTTTTTTTAAGGATTTTTACTTTAACTTACCTATATATTGTATTTTTTTTTATTCCAGAAGGAATTCGATATTCAACGAAAGGAGAAGAGCAAAAATATGTTTTCATGCAATTTTTGTATTTTTTTAACATACTACTAACAGTAATATAAATATATAATAAATGGATGGAAAGCTAAAGATTTTAGAAAAAATATTATCTTATACAGAAAATAGTAAAAGTTGTCGTAAATAATATTATAATAGATTATTAAATGAAAAACATGTTTCAATTGAAACTCTAAGTAATTATTTCTTCAACAATTCATTTTCATCTCTAAATCTTTTTAAACATTTTTTTATTTATTTATTATAGAGATATTTACAACTGTATTAACACAAAAAATACATCAAGTAAATGTGACTGTTCACACATGAGATATAGAGGTTAAACATTTTTAAATTTATTTCAACAACAGAGGTAAGTGATAGTCGTGTGTTGCGCGCACAAGATTTTTATTTTTACTAGTTGATAAAAGTAGCCCCAGACTTCAGACTTTATAAATACAATTAATATATGTTTTACTGCCACACAAATTGAAGTAGGTATTCCATAATTATTCAACACTTTTAGCTTTTGAACTTTATAAAATTGAAATTTAAAAATTTAGTTAACAAGAGAAGATATATAAATATATTCATAAAAATTGTATATCCTATTTTTACGTAGATATAAATTTGACTATTGTCCTAGTATTTCTTTAATTTTTTTTTTTCTAGTGAACTTGTGAATAACCAACTTTTTTTTTACTCTTAAAAATTTAACAGAAAAATTGCGGAAATTTAATGAAACATAGAACTTCTGTATTTTTATATAATTAGTTATTCAATATAAATTATAAAGTTGTCTTGTTACACATATCTTTTTTAAAAAGCTAATTTTGTATAATAACTACTGATTGTATTTTTATTTGAACAAAACGAAGGATTAAATTGTATGAAAATAAACAAAAATACTTATTAAATATTTCTGGTTGGTTTATACATACTTTAAAATAAATAAAAAAATATCAACAACAGTACTAAATACTGTCAATGATGTAAAAATAACAAAAATCTTTAAAGAAGTACCAAAAAAAATTAACTTTAAATTTGATTCAAAAATAAAATTTATTTAATCATAAACAGTTGAGTTAAAATAAAATATATAACAATGTCTATATAATCTGTATAATGTAAAACCTGCGAATATCTACTAACTAAAAATATACAGTTTGTGCTCATCATTCGCTCTGCAGTAACAGCGAACGTGAACAGTGATGTTTTATTAAGAAATAAAACGAACTAAAAATAATTGGTCATAACACTCGTCTAATTTCCCGCGAGGATTATACGATTCCATAGCGGTTATAATAAAACTCCATTAAGCGTGAAACAAGAAGCAAGGATGGAACGGAAAACAGAAAAAGAAAGAGGCGTGGAAGCAACCGACCGTGGCAAGTCCAGGTCCTGCTTCTCTTCAATAACTTAAAACAAGTCCTTCCTTAATTGCAACTTACTGCACTTTATTTTATCTTAAACTGCTATAACAAATATTATTTATTCCGTTTTATTAGTTGACTGCCACTGTTATGTAAAGGGGGAAAAAAAAGTGTAAGAGGTATTAAGAACAAATAGAAACCGAATTGAAAGCTAATACATATTTAATTTAACTTATAGACGTTAAATGATAAAGTTTCTCATGATTAGTGATTTTTTTTTTTTTTTTTTTTATAATAAAATATTTTTCGAAAAAAAAATATTATAAATTATGTTTCTAGTACGTTTATAGTTATATAGAAATGAAGAACTTCTGAAGGTTGAGAATAGTCTGTTTCAATAAAATAAAACCAAAATATATATCAGACATTTTTTATATCTGATTTACGTTTAGTTTCCATACTAGTAAAACATGATCAAATAAAAAAAATTCATTTTTCAAAATAATTCTAAAAAATTCTAATATACTTTCCTGGAATGGTCGAAGGAAGATTTGAACTTTTCAAACTATTAGATACTGTATAAGGACGTCTCCATGGAGATATCGTTTAATTAACTTACCTGTAACAAAGAAAATTACAGCATAAGTTAATCATAATTTATAATATTCATGCCTGCACCAGATTTTATGAAAACTTGTATTTACTATTTACTATATATAAAACATATAGAATCCTAAAAAAAATAATATAATAAAATAATCTATGTATGCTAATAGACGATCTGAGATTTAATTTTAATTTTTTGTATGAATAAGTTGCATATATAGTCATCATACATGTGGCTAGGAAACTATTTTTTTATTATAACTTTTTTATTTATTGAGATATATTACAATTTGTTTCTATAGAACAGGAAACTATAGTCTTTATAATGAAACTTTTTTTCACATTCGTAAATGTGACAAGTTTAACATGCTCTGTTAGTGTTGCGCAGATCGAATTTTTATTTTTTTTATTTATTAATTTATTGAAATTTACAACCGTATTAGTAGTAAATACATCAAGTAAATTTTCTGATAATATGTATAGAATATATACATGAAAAGACAAAGAGAATATGCCCATTGGCAACAATCCATTAGGTAATCTAAAATAGAATGTCTCGAGGCAATCTTCTTTTCAGACGCCTCGGAGGATGAAAATTTAAATAGTTTCCGTATAAGAAATTTAATGGAGGGTTTAGTTAGATTACATGTGTAGCGATAACCTACTTTTAGGTATTATATTGGTTGGAACGAAAAAATTTACCAATGAGCCTTTACCGTCCTTCCTCAAACTCAATTTCATATCTAATTAGGAAAAGTAGTAGATTATATTGGGTTTTAAAAAAGTTGGTAGTGTTTTTCAATTAATCCTCCCTGTATTTATAAAATCACGTTTACTAGGTCAATAATGTTTAAATATTCTAAAAACATATTAATTAAGGTGTTTTTATGCATCGGTTTCAAGAGAGATTCCTTATCTTTAAGTGGTATTTTTCTTGCTCAAAATGAAAGAGAAAAAAATTCATTTTTCATCATTGATTGATTTCTTGATTTGCCAAAAGAAAAATCTACTGCATAGACGGTTAAAAATTTGCAGTGTTTATGAAGATGGTGATCCCTCGTAACCCGTTTGTAAGTGGTTACGGTCAGAGCCGGAAATTTTGATGTGGAAGACGCATAGCGCTCGGGTCGTCCTTCAACTGTTGATGATGGCCAAATTTAATTTAAGCATTGGTCACAGACGACGCTCACTCTATGGCACGGGATATATTTACAAGATATCATTAACAAATATTTACAAGAATCTGAAGATATTATTAAAATCACGCGTAAAAAACGCAACGAGCTTACGTTACAACTCAATAGATAGACATATCCTGATCTATTGTTTTTTTCCAGTCAGAAAAAATTCTAAAGCAACATTTTTCTATTATTTGACTCTTGAATTTATTGTTTATTTAATAATATATTTTTATTTAAATATGATTAGAGAAAAATGACATGGAACAGACTTGCAGAAGAACTACCCAATAGTAGCACTCCTATAAATATTCTAAACCAGAAGGTCTCGAGCCATCTTCTTTTCATAAGTCTCGGAGGGTTGTCAGGAATGGAAGAGAAAGCAACAATTGAAACTAGTGGGTTAGAATGGGAGAGGAGTTTGTTATGGAAGTAGTGATTGCCAATCACAAACAAAGAGGAAGGTTTGGGCCAAATCAGCAACAAAAGAAACATTTACTTGTGACAAAGTAAGGAGCGTTGAGGATTTTACAATAATATATTTAATATTATAAAGCTGTTTGAACTTCAAATGGTGATGCAAGCCCAAGCAGTCTATGTAAAATATGCTGAATTATTGGTAAAATGGTCGATAGGCGTGCATAGTTAAATTGGAAGACAATCGCGTGAGAATAAGATATTAATCCTCGTTTCCACAAAATAACTCGGGTTTTGCCCATCCAATATTGATTCAAAGATAGTCTAAATATTGTTCAAATATCATGGAATATTTTCAATTGTTATCATCATTTTGCTAAAACTATAGAGCTTATTTTTTTATTTTTTTCGTTAAAAAATACATTTATATAAAACATGGTAGGCTCGGATGTAGGAACGAAGATTCGTGATCGAGTTTTAAACATGGAGTTAAGAAAGTGAACAAAAAATTTCAATTGTGTTATGTTACTCTACTACAGTAACAAATGTTAAAATGGCTAGTACATCCTAAAGTGTTTTTTATTAGTGACCATATATATACGCATGTATTGGATAAAAAAAACAAAAATGTATACAGATAATTACAACTTATGAATTTGAGAAAATATTTTAATTTGTAAAAATAATTTTGATAAATAATAGTTTTATTTATAATTTAATATACTTTACAGAATATGTAATAACGCTCTTGTACTGTCTCTCATAAAAAAAAATGCTTAAAATGTTTTTAAATTTGAATTTCTTGCACTTGTATTTATCTATTTATATATATTTTTTAATAAATTTTTATATATATTTTTTTTATGATATTAGTTTTACATACCGTTTCAGAAAGTTAAATAGCGTAGGGAATCGTATTGTATCTTTAACAGTTAGTTTTACTTTTTAGTTTGATGGTGCGAAAGTACAACCACTATATTTTTAGCTATATTAGTTTTATTGGTATCGCTTTTTTACAATTGCGATTAAATTAAAACTATTGAGATTTCAATGCATCAATCATTTTTCTAAACCTACGTTTAGAGCAGTCTGGTCTAGTTTATTTTGTTATTTTTACTTGTTTTATGGATGTAGTAACCAGATTTAGGTGGGAACATTTTATGTATATAAACAATATTAGAAGCGTCCTTGATTAATGAGGTAACAATATACCAATTTTGCAATTCATTTTAATAATTTCAAGGCAATAATCAGAAAAAAAACCTACTTCGTTATATGAA
Source organism: Piezodorus guildinii (assembly GCA_023052935.1). Lineage (NCBI taxonomy): Eukaryota > Metazoa > Arthropoda > Insecta > Hemiptera > Pentatomidae > Piezodorus > Piezodorus guildinii. The sequence continues at coordinate 32,131,001 of CM041292.1, read as the reverse complement.
TATAAAGAAATACAACTCAAGAAAATACTGCATCACAGCAAATCTAATTAATAATTACTTTTTGTTTTGTATTGGTGATTTCATTGTTAATTACTATCATTCAAATGAAATGAGAAAAAAAGAAACACTGATTGGAAATAATTTTTATAAAAGCTTTTTATTCTTAAGATAGTCTCAGACATAATCCTTACACAAGACTGAAACGAGAAGAAACTGCTCGAAGATTTCGATTACTACAACACTTACTACACAAACGTTCAACACTTCTAGTATACTACTAAAGACTCATTTACATCACTATTATCAGACCTATTTGTACATATGAAATCGAGCTTTGGGGCTCAACGAAACCATTTAATTCCTCCCGCATCCAGTCCTTACAATCCAAAATCCTTCGCAAAATCCTGAATGCCCCTAATTTTGTTACAAATCAACTCTCCATAATTACCTAAACATCCCATTTGTTGCAGACATAGCCTGTGATAGATACTCCTCTTTTCATTCTAAACTCCCTGCCCATACAGACCCACTTGTCCGTAATTTATCATCCTTAGATATCACTGATAGCTCTCCAAGGCGGCTGAAAAGAAGGTGGCCTCGGGACCTACTGCCTTAAAATATTTAGTGAAGAGCTACCACTGGGTAGTTCTTTCTCAAGACATATTCATGACTTTTTATTTTCATTCCACATATTTACTTATTGTGTTCTTTAATACAGTTGTAAATTACCATAAATTAAAGTATAAGACATTAACAAAACCTTAGATATATTTTTTAAATATTTAAACTGGGGAGCTGCCAATGGGTAGTATCCCTTCATATCAATCATGTCAAATTATCTTGTATCACATTTACTAAATGTATTTTATTATACAGTGTAAATACCAATAAATATAATTAAAAAAAAAAATTAAACATGTACAAAGGATCTTATTAGTAAAGAGAAATTTCTTCGGAAAAAATTACTCTAGGTTATACATCAGCTTCTTTTCTAATATGAAATACATTATTATGGTTTATGGTTATTACTAATAGTCGAGACGATTGTTGAATATAAATACATGAAAGTTCATTTTCAACTTTAATAGAAAATAAAAATTCTAAATTTAGAGTATTACATTTATTTATAAACATCCATGTTTTTAAAGATCCTACTATGACATCATATTAGACAAGAGTGTTAAATTATTCAATCGGCCAGCCTCTAGCGTGACCTATTTAACACCTTAACTGACCCATACTTAATAAAAGATTGACCGTTCTAAGGCGATGCAGCTGAAAACGTTAAAACCGCAGTTGAATATCGCAGAAGGCTGATGAAAGCGCGAGCACCTAACTATCAGAAACAACGTTTCTGTTGAAATTATAATTGAAACAGTCGGTTTAAGACAATAATTCCGACCACCTCGCTGTCACGTTTGAGGTAGAGGGAATATCGAACGGGCCAGTTTTCGTGAAGGCCTTATTTCGTTTTTTTTTTCCTGTTTTTTAGACCTATTTATAGTCAACAGAGCCTATATTTGAACAAGCGACCTTACCTCAAACCGAGTAAGGTCTAAATGTTCTTCATCTTTCAATGTATTATGTATATGTATGTGTATATAATAAATTAAAATTAATAGACCATCACCGAATTCTAAGATCTTTTTTAATAAGCCTTCAAGTAAATTAATAACAGTTAAACGTGTCCGACTATAATACTATTTACATAAAACAAATGTGAATGCTAAATAAATCATTTTTGGAACTATTCATTTATTTGAGGAACTAATGATGTTTAAATGCTTTAGATTAGAAATTCCTGAGACCATTTTCTTTTGAGTTTACCCCGAGAGGGGTATTGGGAATAAATAATGGCAAATTACTATGGAGAAGTGTGTTTAAGTGGGAAAGAAGTTTACAATTAAAATAATATTTATCTATTATGGACTAAGTCTACAGCAAATAATTAGGAATGCCCTTGCATTAACGATAAACGGTTTAGATTTTTATAAGTGATAAATAACAAATATGTATATCACAGAATAATTAATTCATTTTCTTATTTAGATCTTAAACATGTGTGAAACTTCATAAAATTTAAAATATAAAAACAAAAAAACATATTTATTTGCATAGATATTTTTTAAAAACTGAAATTAAGCTATTAAACTGAATCTGATTTGTAAGACAGTAAGATATGATGTAAAATGAGAGTTGGAATGAAAGAAATGAAGAAGTATGATTGATGTAGAAATGGAGGAAATTCAAATTTTTCAGCTCTGCGAAATATAGTATAAATTTTAATTTGTTTAACAGTAATTAAATTTCTCTAAAAAATTATTTAGGGATTAGGGCTTAGGGATCCTTATATTTTATCAATGATGTCTGAAAATAAATCGTTAGCATTTAATAAAGCCCAGCATTTTCGTAGTTTGAAAAATAGATTGTCAATGATGAATGCAATCACAATTATCTTGCTAAATATGATTTTAATAACGGTTAAATTGTAATAATTGGAGAACAATTTTAATGATTTATTATTACTTCAGAATTCAACCATTTTCTTGTGATATTCCACTTACCTCATAATAATGGAAATAATTCCAAGCAGCAAGAAAATCAAATAATACGTTGTTCTTTTGAAATTAAAATTTTTAATTGTTAATATAATTAATTAAAAAATAGAAATAAAGACTAGATCGATTAGATATTCCTTACGAACATGGTGGTATTACACACGAGAGTGAATAATGATAGTTGTACCTGTTGTATACAGAGAAAAAAAACATAAAGGGTCAGAAAATCGGGCGAGGAACAAAAAACTCGAGACCAAGGTTGAAGGATGTTCTCGGAACGGTTAGTACCCTATGCCCCCTCATCGCTCTTGTAATGTAACAATATTTCTTCTCTTCCTCCTATATCTTGGAATTATTTCTCATTTTTCATAATTTACAGCGTTCTGTTTTTTAAAAAAACATTTCTAGAAAAAACAGAATTTCGTTTATTAAATCCTTTAAAAGCTGACAGATTACTTAATTTAATCAGATTTAATTTATTAAAAGCAAAAATGTATATATATTATAGTTGAGGGAGCTCTTAAGTTCTTCTAAAGAGTGATTTTGCCCGGGTTTATTGGGTTTTTCATTGCGATTATGAATTACTCGTACATCGTACATATTATTTACAAAACCGTTGCTCAACCGAATTATTTACATTTTAATTTTCCTTATTAATTTACTTGATTTACACACAAAATATTAAAAGCTGCTCCGAAATTCTAAATTTAAATTAAAATAACCCTAAATCCTGCACTCAGCTGTCTGATTTCAAGTAACAAAAAAAAAATAAATAAATAAAATAAAGAGCTAATCCTAACTATCCTCTAAAGCACCTCGAGAATATCAGACAGAAATATTATATTCTTCGGTCTGAAATTCAAAACAACAATGAAATGGCCAACTCATAACAAAAACAGCTAAAAAATGAGCTTAAAACTGGAACTAGCAAGAATTTCTTTTTTTATTTTATTTATTTATAGTAATTCACAGCTGTATAAAAGAACACAATAAGTAAATTCAAGAAGTTTAAAATTGAAAAATGAACTGAAATTGAACATCTACACGTATAGCCTGTTTAAAAGTACGCAGCCATAAAGACATGTATACATATACAAACTTCAATTTTTCACTCAAAAACCTCAAAAACGTCTACAATATAGTCTTCAACGATAGGATTTTCTGAACATTACTCTACAAACACTAGCAGACATACCAAAAACTTAGACGGAGCAAACTATATCTTACAAGGAATGGGTGCAACCGATATTACTATCAATATTCGGAGGATATTGAAAATGAGCTGGATGAAGGATCTCCTGACCTTACTGTATACTTCAAAAAAGTTAATCTGTAGCCTCCGAATCTAGTTGTTCGCATCCCGGCTGTGGGGTATAATATTATTTATTATGTTATTTCAGCCGGGTGGCGACCCAGTCTCTATAAAGTGGGTACCCTAAAACCTGGCGGCTGGGCGTGATCTAGACCCAAACACTTGCACGACCTGTATGTACTGACCCCAACGGGTTGTAGAGTTAAATTTTTTTTTTTAATCGATGATCGTATGTGTAAACGTAAGGCAAGGAAGAACATTAATAGAGATTAAGAATTCTGGAATTCTTCTCACAGTGAAGTCGAAGCTTATATGGTTGCTTTGATACTTCCAAGGAGAGCATTTATAAAACATAAAATATTTAATCACTAAAAAAAAATCCCATAAAAAAAAATAGAGTGCACTTTCTCATGATCATACCACAAGCTAAGGGGAAAAACCCATTAAATTTTTATGTGAAAGTTGGAAACTAATTTCTCAAAGTGGAAGAGCAGATAAAAATTTATACCTCAAGTTAGCTCATATAAACTCCGCCAGTAATTTTCTTTCCTAAATCTACGAGAGCCAGTTCTACCCTTGTAATATAACTTCCCCTATCCAAAGAGGAAAACTTTTCCTACAATCCGCCTTGGAAATAGAAATTTCAGACAATCTTCAAATGTCATAATTCTCTTTATTATTTATCCAGAAATAGATTTATTCCGTATTATTATTTTTATTTTTTTGTAAGTTAAGTGCAACGTTTAAATATTATTATATGGAAGAATTTAACCAGATATTTAAAAAATACCGTAAACATGCTGAGAAAGCTTTAAACGAAATGAGGGAAACTACAATGTCCCTTCAATAAGAAAAACGTATCCGAAGATTTGATGTAATATTAGTTAAGCGAAGGGGATTCTATTTAATTGAAAGCTGGTTAATTAGGAACTTGATGAATAACGGAAGAGGTTTAAATATTTATAGCGTTTCACTAACGTGTATCTACACGTGTGAAATTACTGATTTACAGACGTATCGTGACTTGAATGTACTCAGAATGCAAAGGAATCGACAGTATCTTTTAATGACTGAGGATATGAAAATAGTATCAATATTTTTTTTTAATTTATTATTTATAGACATTTCTAACTTTATTTAATAACACATCAAGTAAAGTTTTCTTAAGGAAAAAAATACGAGAAACAAGAAGGTAGAGAAACTACCCAATGATTGGACTTCACTTAGACCTTATTTTTTTCAGACGCCTCGGAGGAGTATCAGTAATTTAAGAGGAAGAAATATTGAAACTAATGGGTTAGAGTGAAAAGGTTTGGAACATAAGGTAATTATGGATTTTATTTATTCGTTACAAAATAAGATGCATTAAGGATTTCACGAAAGGTATTGGAAGGTAAGGAATTAGATACAAGAAAAAATCAATTGTTTAGAGCTAGTTTTGACATCTAAACTCCGTTAATGTATATAGTTTAAATAAGAGCATTAGAAATGTTTATATACAAAAACAATAATTTAGATAATTTTTATTTTATGTTTATTTTTGATCTCAAGGTTGATGTTTTAGTTTATTCTGATGGATACACTTTTTTTTTTTTTAAATCAAATAGTATTATTATTAGAAATATATGTATATTAATTACTGATGTAAAAGATCTGACTCAATGTTAATTATAAGTGTAAATAGAATTCCTGTTCATTGTATGGGAGGACTAATTGGTCCTAAATGTAATAGGTCATTAATAAACTTAATTCTAATTCTAATTCCATGTCCAGATTTCGGAAAAAAATATTAAACCAGAAGTTCTCAAGACGCCTCGGAGGATCGTCAGGAATCGAAGAGGACACAAGGCTAGAAACTAGTGCATTAAAGTGGGAAATGTGTTAGTCAAGAAAAGGATTAGTTTCTGTTTTGGGCCTGTTTTGCTGAACATTAGGAACATTAAGAATGAGCTAGTTCCTGATAAAGGCTTTTACAAAGGATTTTGGATTTTAACGGATTGTAATAATTCAGTGGAAGGTTAGAGTGTCTGCCAAGTAAGTGTTGAAGCAGCTTAAAACGGCACCCATAAGTGTTAAATAAATTATAGGATTTGCCAAAAACAAAGCCATTCTGTTTTTATTTTGTAATACGACTTGGAATACTTATGTATATTTTCCATCATAATAACTCGGTAATCCGAAAAATTAATAAAATAATTGAAGCAAATAGTTATATACGCTGAAAATAATATTTTTATGAAACTTTTTATAGGACTTTAATGGTAATGGATCAAAAAAAAAAAAAAAATCTGTTTGCAAATATTTAATCTAAAGAACGAGGTCACTGATTTTCTATGTCGCTTATATACATAAAATACTAGTAAATGCATATAAATACTTGAAAATACAGGAAAGTGTTGAGAAAAAAGTTCTTAGAATATCCGGGAAAAAAAAAGTCACGGAGGGTTGGAGAGGTAGGACCAACGCAGAGGTGAAGATTCTATAAAAAGAGAGAAGCACCACCACAAGAGAACTCACAGTCGAAGATGAAGGTCTGGACATAAAACCTCGATTGTGCCAGCTTAGTAAGTACTGAAAGCATACTTTCATGATCAGGAAACAGGATGGGGTAGGCTAGCCTATGGAGGTAAATATTATTTTGTTTTTTATAATCAAGTGCTACTTGAACCCGTTCTGATTCTAGCTCTAACTTCAAATGTTAGGAACATGATATATTTTAACGAACATAACGTCAGACATGTAAATAGGGCTTTAAACTCTTAGCAAACTTCAATTTACGTGCAACTGTTCTAGTATTTAAAGCTTTTTTATGTATTTACATTCCATAATTCAATAATTTTTATTTATTTAGAAATAACCATAAATATTACCACATGCAGTTAAGAGAAAAGAACTATATCCCAAAGTCCTAGGTAATGTATAGGAATAAATATGTTCTATAGAGCTGGTAAAACATCTGGTGCGTAAAAACATCACTCCCTTTGTTGAATCAATTTAAGAACTTTAAAATAAATTTAGGATTAAAAAACGTTTAAAGTATTTAATTTAATTTCGATGGAAACATGGTTCACTGATTTATATGAAAAAGTTGCAGTGACATCTTTGGCGTATTCATGTCAAAAATAGGAAATTTCAGTTTAATACAACTTATCGCTATCGAACAAGGTTTACAACATTCATTCTCATGGACCTATCTGCAGGGCTTGGTCGTTAGACTCGGGGAACCTTCAGAAGGGTATTTCCAGTAAAAACTGGAATTGGAATATTTTAACGATTGCAATAATTTCCCTTACCATTTTTTTTTTTTAATATTTCTGTAAGTAAAAACGGATAATGCCAGAAAAAAAATAGTCATTAAAGTTTTTTAAAACAATAAAATAAAATATTAATGTTTTATAATTAACAAGAAACCACCGTTTTTACATGCTTCGAAAAAAAAAAAAAAGTGCTCAATCTTTCTCCTAATGATACAATAATATATAATATAAAATACATACACACATACATCTCAGTTATATAAGTTAATTTTTTTAAGTAACGGACAGTAAAACAATTTGTATTCTTCTTCTAAGTTAAATAAATTAGGAGTTAAACCATGCTAAAAATAAAATTTTTAATTACAATCTGTTGGACTTAAGTAATGAATTGAATTAAAAACCTAATCTATAATGAACTTACCTAAAAATAAAGAAGAATAACATATAAAAATATCAAAATAGATGTTTCGATGGAACATGAGATCTTAGACAGATACTATGTTAGCCAAGCCAAAATTTTCCAATTACAAAGTTCACTTATCTAGGTTTAATGAAGGTGTAAAAATATCATAAATGTAGAGCCCCGCATTAATTATGTACGATCCTAAAAGGTATGTCGAGTGCTTAGATAAAATGTTCAACTATAGTAAAAAAATTCAACGATAATTATATATTGTTTTATTTGAGGCTTTAAGGTTGTTAGAACGTTGCAGAATTTTAGAGACTGAATTGTGTTTTACTTGTATTATAATAAGTAGCATGCTTCCTTGAATCTAGACGAAAAAAAACGCTGCAAATTATTACACAATGGCTGGTTATATGGTTTATATAGCTGTTTATAGTTTTTGATTTTTCTCTATCTATAGGCGTATTTGTGTATTAAATTTCAATTTTTTTCTTTGTTCTTTTTATTATAATTTTTTTTGGGGGGTTAAAACACTATACATTTATTCTTTATCTTCAAAAATAACTGAGTTATTGAATTAAATCACTTTTAATCGGATACCATTTTTAAAATAACCAGCTGATATCAACGACTGGGTGTTAGGATCATCGTTGCATACCTTAATATTTTTGTGGAGAATTTGATAAAAATTGGTCCAGTAGTTTCAGGAAATGCCGCGACTGCGGACAAATGGATTTTTTTTTTTAATTCGCTTTTCGGGTTCTGCGTATCTTGAAACGTAAACCAACAAATTTTAAAAAGGGATCATTTTTTTTATTTTTTGGTCGACAAGCAAGGTTCATTATTAAAACTAATAAAAATATAACGATATTTTTTAAGTCCCATATGGCTGAACAGAATATTGTTTCCCTTACCTCCATTGCCGATCGATAGGCGTTTTGTCGTAAACAATCATAACTACTAAATTTATTGCTGTTGGAAGGAAAGCTATAGTTGGCCCCAAGTTTCGATTTACAGAGGATTTATGAACTATTGAACAAACATGGGGCGGTCGGGGTTGTTGATTCAATCACCATATTCCGTTACTAATAGCCTCATCGGGATTAGAACCATTTAATCCTAGATAAGTCTTTAAGGAGTTCCGAGAGTTTTACTGCTAATGGTCTCGTGGTAATGGCAATAAGCAAGGCTTAATACTTCCTATCGTAAATCACATTAATAAGATGTATCTTATTTTCTTTGTATTAGTCTGGATATCTCAGTAACTTCATCTGTTTTTTTTGTTTTTTCCAAATATATAATGAATTTATGAAAAATTCACGCGACTTTCCATCAAAATATTAACCTTTAACAGGAAGTGGGGATACAAGAGCCTTTTTAAAGTTTGGAAAATCCCACTGTCCCAACCGATTGGCTTGTGAAAACCTAACCTTTCCTGCCTCGACATGATTCCTATGCTGTATAGCATCCTTTTTCAGTCAGTTTTTATCCGGCATTGCTTTAGGACAATGTTATTGGGGTTTAATAGATTTATTTTACGCACCTTTTTACTTTATTAAGAAGCTGAGATCATCTTTGTTAAATTATTACATGGTCAGAAAATACCAGACTTCCCCGAGAGCTTCGGTTTAAAGCTCAATCATTATCAGGGGAAAAAAACAGAAGAATCTTACACATATAGTGAGGAGACCCCTCCCAAGGAAAAATGTTAATTTTTGTCCAAGAAACATGAATAGGAAGCCATCTATAGTTAGTATTAAATGTGAAAAAATATTTGTGGACATTGTTCGGTTCCCTATTGCAAAAACTGTGCCTAATTTTAGCTGTGCATACTTTAAAATACAAAATTTTAATTTTTTTTTTATCATTTTCCATTTTTTAAGTATAATAAACTTTACGATAAGGACTTGTTTATATATTATTTTACAAAAGTTTCCATTTCTTAGAATATAATATTAAAAAAAAGAAAAAAAGTATGAATTAAATGTATTTAATAATATCAGGCATTTATTCAAATTTATAAGCATCCTTTCGTATGGTACCATTTGAAAATAGGTTGAATTAAACTATTTTACAAGAATAAACAATTATAAATTTTTCAGGATTAAAAAAAACAAAAACAAATATATATGAGGTCTGGGGTCTGAGAGACTCCACCTAACCAATTTTGACTATAAATTTCACCTCACCAGTTAAAGGTTAACTAACAACGTTTTTAACGTGATATAATAACAACATTGAATTTTTACTTTTACTTATATATATATATATGAAATACATAGTATGGGAACGTATTGAGATCATGACAATTTCCGTATCCCAATTTACAACGGAAATCTCAGGAACACGTTTTATGGTCCCCTGAGTCCAAATAAATAAGTAGGGCGAAAATGTCTGTGTGTGGTAAGTCTTGAAAGAAAATGAAAAGTCTAATGGGACTGAAATTTTATATTTAAGACAACTAGACTAACTCGAGATATTAAACTAACTTTTTCAACAAAATCGAATGATCGAAAGAGTTACTTTATACCATGAATTTTGAACTCTCACGTTTTTTTTTTTTTCGAAAACGGCGCTAACGATTTTGATTAAACTTGCAAAATTGATGTAAATTTTAATTGGCTTTAATATCGTGTGGGTTCGTAGATTTCATACTGATTGAAATGGTCGGGATATTTTAATTTTTTTTCTTCTAAAATACTTTTTACTTTATATATTGTAAAAATAAAAAGAATTACTTGAATCTGAAGTTTCACTTGAATATATTCATATTTAAACGAAGGTTTATCTATTATTAGATCCATAAAATCATTTTAAAATTTTCAAGCATAACGGTAACAAGTTTAAAAAGAAAATGGGATATACAACGCAATTTGAATAGTATAATACATTGTAAATAATACTAATTTCTCACGGAACCATTATCATGATATTTATCTGTAAAATCATTGACTTTACATTTATTTATATAATAATTTTCTGCTGTAATAGTATTAAATTTGAATATTTGTATTTTTAAGAAAAAAAATTGCTTGCTTGTGGAGAAATTCCGTAATCACAATCTTAAAAATACAGAGCCCGTATTTCTTCAATAATTATAATGGCCGTAATTCATGGTTAGAATTCTTATCTTATGGCACAAATGACGCTTTTGTTCTGGTTACGATATGAAGATAAGGAGAGAATTGTTTATTACTTCCTATTCCCACAGATATCTGTGTTTTACAGTTTATACGTTTGCGGCTAGAATTATTTTTATTTTCCTAAACAGCAGCGTCGATAAAAGTTCTGAGGACTTTTTTTCTTTTTTTTTCTTTTTTGTCATACAAGGGACAACCGCTGGAAAAGAAACATTTCCTGGAGATGTTTTTAAAATTGTAATAATTTGCAAAAAAAGTCTCTAAGAAAGCAAAATAACAATAATATGTTAATAATTGTTATTGGTTTATTATTTTCGAAAGCAAACTTGTATCATTAATGAGGAAAAAAAAACTCCCCTTCAAGAATGAAAGAAAGCTCCGTCCAATAATAATTATAATATAAATATATATATATATAATTATACTATATATATATATATATATATATATATATATATATATATATATAAATTAAGTGTATCCATTGATCTTTAAACTCTATCAAAAATATATCAGATAAATAGGATGGAAAAATAATCCGATGACATGAATACTTGTAGATTATCCATGGCAGCAACCAGGAATAAATCTAAACTACAATGTCTCGAGGTCCTCTCTTTTCAAACGTCTCGGAGGATTATCAGAAATAGAAGAGGAAGCAAGGATGGAACCTAGTAGGTTAGATTGGGAATGAAATTTGTCATTAAAGGAATTTTATCTGAATCTGGTCAAATCAGCAGCATGTGGAGCATTAAAGTCATTAAGGATCATTTTATTCGTTACTAATTAAGGAGCTTTGAGAATTATACGAAGGATTTTGGATACGAAAAGAATTTTATGTTTCAGTACAGCCCCATAGTTCTACTCCTTAATCCAATAAATTTAAAATATAAAAGTAAAAATAAAATAATAAATAAAAAATATAAAAGTAAAATTAGAGAAGATCTGATAAGGTCCATAACACATTTTATTTTAAGAACGTCCATCCATATTTTGAGTCCTCCATTTTCAGGGTTTTATCATAAATTTGATAAATATAAATTAACATTCTCTGCATCCAGAAAGCATTACTTTGTATAAGCAAATGTATGTACTAGGGAAATATGTTTTTACAGAAGTTTTTAAAATATACAGTTTTATAGAAGTGATTTATTCTTCTCTAATTTTACTTTTATATTAATTTATTAAAAAACTTCCCGATTATAAAAAAATGTTTTTAGTTCTTAGATAAATTTAGAACTATTTATTCTCCTGGTAATACCTACCTACTTAATTATATAACACGGAGTAACTCCTTATAATATTATTTTACTAAAACAGTATGAAATCATAAACCAATGCGCAGTAATTTGCAGCGTTTTTATATATGCAAGAAAATAATACTTATTAAAATAATAAATAAAAAAACCCATTATAGAAAAATCTATTCTGAATATTAGAGATGCGATCAATAGTGTCAATGATTATATGTGTTTCGACCAAACATTACTTATAATTCCTTATCAATTAAAACGGTATTCCCTTTATATATCCATTTTTGCATAAATACAAGTTTATAAAAACTGGCAAATGGTAATATTTCTAGTAAATATTGCCAATGAGGAAGAAAGATGGGACGTATTTCAATGCAGCTGAGGCCGAAGCTGTCTATTTATGCCGCATCTGTTGTATTTTTAGGCACCCCACGGTGTAGCATCATCCTCTCACACCGTTCGGCTCACTACGAATTTAAAAATTTTGTTTTCATATTTATTTTTTGTGGCGTCCAATCAATGAAAATAGACTGGACGGGGACAGTTATACGGAGAACGAACATTGAAATAATTATAAAAAATATAGTTTTAAGTTGTAGATCAGCAAATTTCTTTTTCTTTGTTAGTATGAAGAAAAAAACAAAACAAAAATTTTTGTTTTCATTCCTGATCTCTTTATCCTCAAAACAAATACATGTATAAAGGAGCACACTCGGTTAATTACTTTACAACCTGCAATTTTCACATTTTTACGATTTTTCCCCAAAAACGGCTAAAACGATTTTAATTACACTTGATATATAGACGTAAATTTTATGGGATTTATTTATCACGCAGGTTTCATTCCTATTGAAATAGTCTGAAAGTGCTTAAATATCAATATTTTCTTTCTCTAAAGTACCTTTAATTTTATAGATTCAGAAGGGTTGCCCATATTATTTTAAAAAGCGACTAAATATAAAAGTTGAACGAATTTGATAACGGAGAAAAAAGAGGAAAAATATTTTTAAGGTAAATTTTTGTTTTTCAAACATAAGAATAACATAACATAGATACATAAAATAGTGTTGGAAAGCTAATGATTATAGAAAAAATATTATCTTACATACATTGTTGAAAAATGTAATGTGATGTGACAAACAGGGCATACAATTATTATATTACTATATTATTTAATCTAAAACATATGTTTCCAACCAAACTGAGGAAACTTTTTTATTTAAATTAACTTTATAAATTTAAGTTTGTTTAATAGTTAAAAACTATTGATTTCAACAGCCGAGGTAAGTAAAATGTGTTGCCCGAACCAGCTTGTTTTGTTTCTTGCGTATTTTTATTCTTTGGAAACATCGCCTCGGTCTACATTCGCCCGCAAATATGTATTTAATTTATTGAAAAACAAATTATTTTATTTTAAGTTGTATCTTGAAACGCTTCGAGACTTCTTCCGGAGGCGATGAACTTGTATAAACCAGGAAAGAGCAGTTCACGCATGACCAACCCCTTTCGCGTTTCTTTGCAGTAAAAATCATTTCAGGTTTTTAATTTAATATGAAAACATTACAACCTGCTGTAATATTGAAGAAGTAACAATTTATTTTAAAAGAATAATAACTGTAAAAATTCAAGATAGATTCGTAAATAGAGCAAGTGATAGTTAAAAGATAAGAAATAGCAGATAAGAATAATTCTATGCAAACATTTTTTTTATCAACGAATCAAAATCCGAGAGTAATGTATGGAATATACAACATAATACTCGGTGAAGAAATATACTGTTGTCTATATTACATTAAAAAATACTCAGATTCGTTTCAACTCGAGGATGAATAGGATTATTATTTTTTTTATTATAATATTTTTTCTAGTATTATGATTTTATTTAATTATTTTAAGAACTAGCTGACTCGAAAGACGATGTCCTATCTTAACTATGATAATTAGCAAACTAGGTAGAGCCGTTTACGCGCGATGCCATGGCCAAGAGAAGAAGGGACTCATTTATATGTGTATATATATATATATATATATATATATATAATATATATATATATATATATAAGAGAGAGAGAGAGAGAGAGAGAGAGAAATATTATTACCTTAGAAAATTAAACAAAACCAAATTAACCAATTTATCAATTAACCAAATTAACTTTTCTTTTTTTTTGGTCATTCATACGAACCTTCTCCTGACTGTTATAAACACAACAAAAAAAGAATTAGCGAAATAGGTCAAGCTTTATGCCATGAATAAGGGAGAAAGGGATTCATTTACCAGAGATGGAGTTCAAGGTGAGAGAGAGAGATTATTATATCCTTAGAAAATAAAATAAAACCTAACAACTTAATTTAATTAAAATCAATTAATTTATAAAATATAAAAGTTAACAATGAAATCTTACAAAATGATAATCTATGATTAGATTAACGTTAAATTCTTTAAAAAATCAGGCAGCCCATTCGATTTTTTAATGGGAGTAAAAAATCCATAGTTATACCGTCCTTCGGAGGGTACGTTAAAAGGTGGTCCCGAGCATGTGCGATAACAGATCCCTATCCTAATTAAACCTATAGGGTAGGCAAAATTTAGGACTCCCACTATAGCCGACGATGCATAAAGAGATGTTAAATAAATAAACTAAGAAATCTTTAAAAAATAACATGAAATTCAATAAAATAAATTATATCAATAAAACAGTAAATGGAACAAGTTGATAAAACCATGTTCAACAACGGTAAATGCTTGTATAAAAAAGAAAAAAAGTTTATTTCTTACGGTGATGATAAAAAATTGACTAATTTAATTTTTAAAATATACAAAACATCTTAAGGTGTGTGTATAGGTTATTACACCAAGAAGCCGCATGTCAGAAAATTAATGTCACATTACCTGTTCTTTTTATTTTATAAGATCCTTCTCCTGTTATGCAATAAAAAAAAGAAATAATCGAAATCGGTCAAGCCGTTCACGCATGTTGCGATGACCAAGGGAAAAGAGGATTCATTTTGATATACATAGATTAAAGTAAAATTAGTAACATAACCGATTTTTTTTCTCGTTTTTGCAGTAAAAAAATTGTATTATTAATAAAATAATATATAAAAACATTGATCACGCAAAACACTATATTTTCTGAAAATATTCGACTTCTCCAGGCGGTCGTGCTGATTCCAGAGTTTCTAAAACGACCGAATGTCCTTAATGCTGCGTTCCAGGCCCGACAATTTTAGTCCTTTTTTCTTCCTCCGAGGAAGGATTCAGAACTTCTGAGCTCTGTAACGCTTGTTAACAGTTCAAAGAGTTAAAGCGGTTTTCCTCAAAGGGAACTTTATTATATTCCGCCCTGGAGGTTGGCATAACATCTGTTTCGAACCGACGCAGGGTGTTTCGTTCACTAAAGTGAAAACACCAGGAATGGTAGTATTTTACGAATATTAGTTTCGGAATTCAAGATGTCTTACGCCTTGAGAGATAAACTATGATGGTACTGAGTATGAGTCACTTGGAAGGCATAGCTTATGTTATTATGCTGATCAACAATTATTTTGTTTTACATTATCATCTAAGAGTAGTCCGAAATGATCATTCAATAATTATTACACTTGTTTTCCTGCAGTATGGTGTCAGAAATGGAGAATTAAAATTAATTCCAGCAAATCCCACAAAATAAGCTTTATCCTTCGTCATAAACCTATGAGTTCCTGCCCTACAGTATCTTTTAATAAATAAGCTAGTCGCTGTTGAACAGATATGATTATTTTATAACTGTCATCCATACTTTATAACTACCATCTTAATTTTGTTTATTTCCATACTTTATAACTGGCATCTTATTATCATTTTACATTTAATTTTATTTATGTTCCCATATTATATTACTTTCACCATATTATTATTCTGTACGTAAAGCATTATTAAGTCTGTAATTACATTGGTTGTTATCTTGTTTCTTTTAGCCCTGATGAAGGCCCACAATGTAGGCCAAAAGTTCGGAACATAATTAAAATAGCACATATTTTAAATGTGTGTTTCTATTTTACGACCGCAACTCCAACCACCTTCCTCATCTAATTTCTCAACGGGCAACAAAAACTCCATCATTATGATAATCCTTCAAGGTACCTAAAAAGAAGCTTCGAGACCATCTTGTTTTTATTACATTCTTAAGTTTTGTCAATGGACAAATCTATTCAATAGCTGAAAATTCAACCTAAGCCACCTATTTTACAAATCCTACTCTACCCTTAAAGTTCATTGCTTCCAGTAGCAATAAGACCTTAGGGAAAATCTTCTCGCAACACAATGTTAGCTTAATGGTGAGATCCATAAGGAGCTTTCCAAACAAAATAAGGATACACTCGTACGTGTGGGGAAAAACCATCTTCTGCGAGATAGCTAGTTGCCTATGGTTACTTCCTCGTTCATCAAAAGTTTTGTACAAGGAACTAAGACATTTGTTTCTTATGCGCAGAAGGAAAAAGTTAAACAATTCATGGAAATTTTACTTTTTATTTCAATAGTTTAAAAAAAAAAAATTAAATAATCAGAAATAAATAAATGAATATATATAAATAAAAAAAAAAAAAAAAAAAAAAAAAAAAAAAAATATATATATATATATATATATATATAATATATATATATATATATATATATATATATATATATATATATATATACATAAAACAAAGGTTGTGAACCTGAGGCAGAGCTATCATTATTCCTTCCACAGAATGGAAGTGGGAAACCCACGGAATTGCTGCTCGATAAGGAACTACTATTCCTGTGTTTAATGACGTCATAAAGCAGTTTTTTCCTTAAAGCATTGAAGGATCATTTACCCATTGAATTAAAGCTATATGCTAATTGGAGTATTTTTTTATAATGCAGTAAACCAACGAATGATACACTAATAAAAATATAACAATAAATGTATATGATAGCAAGAACTTTGACAAGTGAATTTAGGAGTCGTCAGAATCATATACTTAGCTGATCTACTTTTTACTTTTTAAAATTATTTTCCTACTTAATCCAACAGAAACATTAATTTAAAAATTAAAGCTTGAAACTATCCTCCCATTTATGCCTAAGCTTGTCCTTCACATTTTTAATGAATAGCTTTTCAACTTATCTAAAGTTGTTTTTAAATATAAAGTGTAATCTGCTATAATACAGTTTTAATTATTATTACTATTTTATTTCTTTTCTTTTTATTTAGTAAAACATTCTGATGTTTTTATGTATTACTATAGAGTATTCTAACGTTAGTGTAAATTTATTTTAATGACCTATTAAAACAGTACATTTCATGTGCATACAGGACTTGGGAAAACACAAAAATAATACAAGGGTAACCTATTAAAAAAAAATAAATGAACAAGTTCGACTTACATGGAAGGTTAGTTAAGGTTCTTTAAAATATGGAGTAGAAATGCCAGAATCTAGTAATTATCCATATTTTGATTTTATTGTTCACATACAACAGTACTATAGCTTTCTTGATAATCAACTACAAATATACACAACAAATTAAAAAGTATCTTATTAATCTTACAGTCTAGAAATAACGTTTCGATTTTAGAGCCTCAATACATAAACGACAAGAAAATCCTATAATAATTATATAATTATAATACATAAATATTTATATTTCGAAGATGAAATGAATTATGAAAGCTCAATTTTGAACATCCTATCAGGATTTTGAGACGGGTAAATGGGTGTGTACTTTATCTTTCGAATGTTTGCCCAATCTCTGAGATAAGCGAATTTGATAATTTCTCGTATTTATTTAAATGTTATCATAGCGTGAAATCAGAGTAGGATTCATAAATAAATATTGATTTGTTTCAAATTACTGCTTGCTAAGGCTTAATAAGGTTCAAATCATTAGATCTATTTATGAAATAGATAATCAATTGAAAAAAATCAAATAAGTACGATTTATTAAGTATTATGTAATACGAAACACATTTAGATTTTAAAACTGAAGTTGTTGAATGTTGTTTGTTTATTACACTAGATACAAGTTCAATATAATATATTAAATGATTTTATCATTTGTATCTGGCCAACTAAATTATTTATTTTCATTTGAAACGTGATAAGAATATATTTTTTTAGAACAATAATTCATATAATGTTCGTATTGCAAATATCAGACTGTAATTATCAAATCAAAAGTTTTAGATAATTTATTAATCTATCAATCTGACTAAGAGTAAAAAAAAAAAAAATTAAAAAAATATTAAATACTCTTTCAAAATGAAAAAAAAAAAAAAAAAAAAAAAAAACTGGAGCCTATTTATAGAAAAATGTTTATTGAAAAAAAAAATGTTTTGTACTACATTAAGATATTGGGTCCTTGGTCCATAATATAAATTTAGATAATTTCTTATCATCTAATTGATAAGGAGATAAACAGAAGGCCAGTTTTTGTTTCTACTGCCCGTGTATGAACCTAATAAACACACCCGATTATGACGCGAATATAACCTCGGAAAAAAAAAAAAAAAATTCTATATTTAACAACCATTAACGCAAATTATATGTGTCTGCCCTCGAATCTTAGATCGTCAGACAACGTCAAAAAATCTTTCTAAAAAAAATTATCTCAGTCAACAAGACGCAAGAGAGATCATGTTTAATTTTAAATTTAGAAACAAGATTTTACTACAATATATATATATTAGTTAATAAATATTTTTTTATATAAAAGTAATAATAAAATATTCCTTAAATATCAAGTTTATCTGATTTAATATTTCTAAGGAACGAGAAAATTAAAATGAAGTTTCTTTTCGATTGATTTATTAATTTTTATAATTCAAACAACAAACATTTTAGTATTATTTTCTCTCTTTTCTATCTTTTTAACGTAAGCATTAGTAATTTTCTATATTTTTACACATTAGGACACGACTCATTTTTAATTTCTTGGATTGTTTTATTTATTTATCCAGTCCCATCAAACTACTTTTTTTTAATGGTATTTTACATGTTCTACTACGTCAGTAATTAAGAAAAAAATGTGAATTTTATCATATAATTAAATGATTTTTATAATGTATTATTATTTTTTTTTTTTAAATCGGAAAAATACTTAAGCTGTGTAAACAAATTTAGCGAAATTCAAACAAGGAAAAAAAAAATAAGACCACAGAAGCTGTGCGTCCATAAATAAAATAACCAAACCTAACCTTATCCTTTCCATTTTTACAATAGGAAAAAATGTATTAGGTCTCATATTTTAATCAATCAAATATCCTCTGAATTCTGATCACCGTACTATTCTATTCATATTGAAGCAGAAACTACATTTAATTTTGTACGTAGGAGTTTTTACCTTTGAAAAAGGCGATTTGATTGATTTTAAAATTTATTATTTAAAAAAAATTATCTATAATTGCAAGAAAAAAATTTAATCTGTTCAAAAAAATTAGAGCGATTGAGACATGAAATAAATTACAAAATGTAGAGAGAAGTTGTGGTCCGTAAATAAAATAACCTAATCCTATCCTTCCTGTTTTTTACAACAGCACAAAATGGAGAAATTTATTGTCTCTTATTTTAATTTACCTAATATCCCCTGAAATCTGAACACCGTACTATCATATTCATATAAAATCAGAAACTACATTTAACGTTGTACATAGGAGTTTTTACCTTTGTAATGCGATTTAAATAATTTTTAAAATTTATTAATTTTTTTAAAAATCTAAAAAAAATTTCATCTGTTTAAAATAATTGAGAGCAATTGAAGCAAGAAATAAATTTAAAAATGTAGATAGAAGTTGTGTATACATAAATAAAATAACTTAACCCAACCTTTATTTTTCTATATTTAAATGAAAAAATGTATTAAGTCTCATATTTTAATTCCTTTAATATATCCTGAAATCTGATCACCGAGCTATTATATTCATATTAAAGCAGAAACTACATTTAACGTTGTACGTAGATGTTTTTACCTTTGAAATGAGATTTAAATCAATTTTAAAATTTATTAATTTAAAAAAAAAAAATTAAAAATCTGAAAAAAAAAATCTAAACGAACGTATAAGACAAGGAGAGAAGACCCCACCCAGAAAGAGGCGGCGTTGGGTGGAGAGGGGGGACATTAGAGGGTCGCCATGGCAACCAATTATACAATCCCCCGCATGCGTTATTGTTTTTACCTATCGATTCCACCCTCGTCCCTGTAGTCTCTTCTCTAGCATTATATATACCTCACTTCTACAATCAGTCCATTTTAATTAATATATTAATTAATTATGATTTTTAATTTTTATTTTATTTATTCTCTGTTCTAAA
Organism: Piezodorus guildinii; assembly: GCA_023052935.1. Lineage (NCBI taxonomy): Eukaryota > Metazoa > Arthropoda > Insecta > Hemiptera > Pentatomidae > Piezodorus > Piezodorus guildinii. The sequence continues at coordinate 32,110,758 of CM041292.1, read as the reverse complement.
TAATTCGTTCTTAAACAAATTCAGAAGTACTACCTACATAGATGTATGTTTTTATTTATTTAATTAAAACAATAAATATTTAAATTAGGTGTATATATGTATATTGCACAGATATTACTTAAGCAACTGCTACTGTGAAGGTTGAGGGTAATTTAATGAATAACATTGATTACATTGTTATCTCATATCGAAATGTTGGAATATTCCGAAACGTCAGATTTAAACTATTAATTATTTTTAAGAAAGGAAAATGACTACTAAGTTTCTTAAAGGATTTAACAATTTTAAATATAGACAACGATTTTTTTTACTAGATAACTATAAATAGATATATATATATATATATATATATATATATATATATTGTTTAGATATAGTCACATGGCAAAAGCTCCCATATGTTTTGATGAGCTGGAGGTTGCAGTTCAAAGTGGATTATGTTACATGTTATGTGTTAAATTATAATAAATTATTTTGATATGTCTAATCTTCCAATATAAATTTAAACATGGCGCAGTCGAAATCGTCCTAGTGAACTGAAGAAAGAGAAGTGACAGAACATCTACTATGGAATTCAATAAACCCTCGCAATTGGAAGTTAATGTGGATAACCTGTCCGAGAGCTTTAGAAGATTCCGGACTGAGGTGGAAATTTATTTTGTGGCCACAGAAACTGAGAAAAAATCAAGAGAGGTCCAGGTAGCTCGGCTAAAAAACTTGTTGGGATCCGAGGGGTTAAAGCTATATTCCACAATAACGACATTAAAGCCAGGTGCAGAAACAGTTAATTTAATTTTAGATGTCCTTGACAAGCATTGTACCCCAAAGAAAAATGAGACAATGGTGATTCATAATTTTTTTAGTAGGAAGCAAGCAGCAAATGAACCAATTGAACGGTATTTTACGGATCTCAAATCTCTAGTTGCACCTTGTGAATTCGGTGACCAGGAGGAAAAATTATTAAAATCCCAAATAATTCTTGGACTTTATGACAAAAGTACTCAAGAAAGACTTTTGAGAGAGGACCCTTCACTGGAAAAAACTGTTAATTTTTGTAAAACCGTCGAAATGGCAGAGGAAAATTTAAGGATCATCAGGGGACAGGAAGAACGACGGCAGGAAGTCTTCAAGTTGGCAAGGGCAAGTAACAGCAAAGAGGTGGTAAATAGCAATAATAAACAACAAACTGTAAATAAAAATAAATATATAGATTGCACCCGTTGTGGGCAGAAGCACTTTAGGTATCGTTGCCCTGCATTTGGCCAAAAATGCTTTAAGTGCAATAAAATGGGTCACTGGGCCATAATGTGTGGCAGAAATTCAAAACAAATTGAAAATCTGGGTGTTTCTGACCACAATGAGGCATTTGATGGTGATTTTAGTATCGGAACCATCAAACTAAACCAAATAAACAAAAACAAAAATAGTCAATGGTTAGTAAATATAGAAATTAACGGCAAAATAATTATATTTAAGTTAGATACAGGTGCTGAAACAAATGTTTTATCATTGAAACTACTGACTGATGAGTTAGGAATGGACAGTTCTAATGTCTCCAAAACTACTATTGTGTTGGAGGCATTTGGAGGATACAAAATCAAACCTGTTGGGGTTATTAAATTGCAGATAGGAGCTCAGGGTAAATGTTGTACAGCGGAATTCATTGTTGTGGAACAAGATGTAGGCTTTCCCATAATGGGACTCCAAACGTGTTTGGATTTAAAGTTAATAAAAAAGGTATATAATATTAAGACTACAGACTTATCAGAATTTTTGAAGCAAAATGATGATATTTTTAAGGGTTTAGGTTGTTTTCCAGACTTGTGCTCATTAAAATTAAAAGAGGGTGCCATTCCAAAATCAAGCCCTGCTCGTAGAGTTCCCTTTAAAATTAAAGATAAATTAAAAGAAACTTTAGTAAATTTGGAAAAGAATAAGGTTATTGCAAAGGTTGACAGTCCAGGGGAGTGGGTTAACAATATTGTTATAATAGAAAAACAAGACTCATCATTGCGAATTTGTATAGACCCTCAGCAATTAAATAAATACCTTATTAGAGATTATTATGAAATTCCAACAATGGAGGATATTGCGGTGAAACTTGAAAATAAAAAAGTTTTTTGCCTTTTCGATTTAAAACAGGGCTTCCATCAACTGCTTTTGGATGAGGCTTCGAGTAATATGTGCTCATTTAGTACACCTTTTGGTACTTATAAATATCTTAGAGCACCATTTGGTTTGTCAGTATTGCCTGAATTGTTCCAAAAATTGACCCAAAAGTATTTTGGTCATTTACAGGGAGTAATAGTTTACTTTGATGATATCCTGTGTGCTGCAGACTCTGAGGAAGAATTACAGGGCATTGTGGACAATGTTATGAGTGTGGCTCGAAAATATAATATTAGATTCAATCCTGAAAAAGTTCAGTATTTTGTTAAAGAGGTTAAATTTTTGGGATCTTTGTTTAATGAAAAGGGGCATAGGCCGGATCCTGATCGTATACGTGTTATTAAGGAATTAAAAGCACCTAATAGTGTCAAGGAATTGCAGAAAATGTTGGGAATGGTGAATTTTTTGCGTAGCCACTTACCTAACCTATCACAGGTGTTATCTCCTTTCCGACTGTTACTAAAAAAGGGTTCAGAATGGTTATGGACTTCATATCATGATGAGAAGTTCCTTGAATTAAAAGAGCTTATTGGAAATGCCACACTATTGAGGTCATTTGATCCTACTAAACCGGTGGAAATCCAAGCTGATGCCAGCAAGGATGCCCTAGGGTGTGCACTTTTTCAGGAGGGTAAACCCATTCTTTTCGCTAGCAGGTCATTAACCGATTGCGAGTGCAACTATGCACAGATCGAAAAGGAAATGCTTTCTATTGTGTATGCATTCACAAAATTTCATAAATATGTTTACGGTCATATTAGCGTTACTGTTTTTTCTGATCATTCCCCTCTAACATCGATTTTTTCAAAGGATATAAATAAGATAGTCAATAGTAGAATAAAACGAATGAGATTGAAGCTTTTACCTTATCAGTTCGAGTTAAAATACCTTCCGGGAAAATATATGTACATAGCAGATTTTTTGTCCCGTAATTTTGTAAAATCTGACTCTAATGATGATCCATCTATGCTGGAGAGGGTGCATTGTTTAGGAGCTACGATAAATTTCACGGAGGATAAATATTCTCAATTTGTGGTAGAAACCCAAAAAGACTCGTCTCTTTCACAGATAGCTGAATTCTATCAATTTTTTGCGTAGCCACTTACCTAACCTATCACAGGTGTTATCTCCTTTCCGACTGTTACTAAAAAAGGGTTCAGAATGGTTATGGACTTCATATCATGATGGATGGCCATCGAAGCTGAAATCATCTGTGACTCCCGAAGTAGTTCATTTTTATAAGCTTCGTAATAATATTTTTGAAGAAAATGGTTTATTTTATCTGGAGAATAGGTTAATTGTCCCAGCTGCGTTAAGGCGTTTTATTTTAAGTCTATTGCATGAGACCCATTTAGGATTAAACAAAATAAAGAGCACTGTAAAAAATTTTTTTTATTGGCCAGGAATAATGTCAGATATTACTAATTTGGTCTCATGTTGTATTGTGTGCCAAACATTTCAACGGAGTAAAATAAAAGAAGAGCTGCTACCTCATGATATTCCGAATATCCCATTTTATAAGGTCGGGCTTGACATAGCTGAATTTGGCAGGAAATTTTTTTTAATCCTTGTTGATTACTACTCTAGATGGGTGGAAGTAATCTCAATAAAAGATAAATCGAGTGCAACTATCATAGAATCACTCAAGCCTATTTTTGCAAGATTTGGCATTCCAAGGATCATTATTGCAGATAACAACCCTTTTGGCTCAGCCGAGTTTAAAAATTTCGGGCAGAAATGGGCTACAGAAATTAAAACAGTAAGCCCTCATTATCCTCAGAGCAATGGCCTTGCAGAAAAGTACGTTGGTATTGTCAAATCTATGTTAAAAAAATGTCAGGTTAGTGGCCAAGATTTTAATTTATACCTTCTAAATTACAGAAACTCACCAGTAGCAGGTTTAACTAGTTCTCCTGCTCAATTATTAATGTGTAGACACCTAAGAACCAAATTACCAATTCGCAATGATGACCTTCTTCCAAAACCTGCCATAAATAATAATAGTAGTATGCAAAAAGATAAGCAAAAAACTGTATATGACAAGAATTCTAAATCTCCCGATAATTTTGTTCCTCGTGAACCTGTGTTGATTCAAAACAAATTTACGAAATTATGGTCTCAGGGGTTCATTGTAAAAAAATTAGATTTCCGATCTTACATAGTTGATATCGATGGGAAACAGTTTAGGAGAAATTCTAGGTTTATTAAAAAATTCAAAGAACAACCATTTTCTGAGATAGCTTTAAATAGGGATGATATAAATTTTCAACCCCAGCTAGCTAAAACTAATCACAATGATTTAGAGTTATCTGAAATGAATAGTGATGATGATTTAGAAAATGGGGATAACCTAAATGTAACAGCTGAGGATAGTTTGGGTAGTGAGGGGAGAGATAATGCTGATAATAATTTTGTAGTTAACCATGAAGGTTATGAAGGTTACCAAACTATGTCAGGAAGAATAATAAGAAGGCCTGTAAGATTTCCAGATTGAAGACACTTATCAGTCTCTGTCTAAAACTGTTAATTTTTGTAAATTACTTAGATTAGTGTTTATATTTTATTGTATCTTATATTATGTTGTGTTCTTGATTTATGTTTGCTGTATATAGGTGTATTGTTTTTTTTTGTATATTTAATCAATGTTTCCTGTATTTGTATTATATTAGATATTAGTATTGTATTATGTTTCTTAGAGCTATAATATCCATATTATTTATTTTGTATATTTTTAGTTAGTGTATCAATACTTAAAGGGGAGGATGTTTAGATATAGTCACATGGCAAAAGCTCCCATATGTTTTGATGAGCTGGAGGTTGCAGTTCAAAGTGGATTATGTTACATGTTATGTGTTAAATTATAATAAATTATTTTGATATGTCTAATCTTCCAATATAAATTTAAACATATATATATATATATATATATAAAATGTTAAAGGTTATGAGTTTTTCTACATAATCAAAACTTAGTTATATAGCAGGATGCTAAACATCACTAATAAAAAATAAAGTATTCATCCTTTCTTTTATATCATCTTATAGTTGAAAAATTTATTTCAGGAAATATTCGGTCCACACAAACCCGAAACTATTGAACAGATAACTAAATCCTTAAAATAAAAATAGGGGTTATAGGGTAGTATATAACATATATATACTTATATTTTATTAAAATAAGGTGAAACCAAATTTATTCATAATAAATAGAACCTATTTGCTAATTGTATTTATTTTACAGGTGAAAATAAAATTATTGAGTTAAAAAAAAAATATCAGAAGAGAATAAATAACAGCTGACATGGAATTTTATTCGATTTATTTTATTCGATTTATGTAAAATATAACTAAGTGTAATAAAACGATGTTTTACTAATATATTATAAAATTTAAATTGTTATGATTTTATTATATTTTACAGTATTTTCACATACGAAAACAATTATTTAGTTCGAGACCTCCACAACTCAGGAGAATCGATACCATCCGTATTGATGGATTGACTTTTCTTCATGCGAGAAAAAGCTTTGCCGTCATAAACTAACAAAGCTTGAGGTGAAATATATAAATGAGCCGATATGATAAATTGTTCAGAGGTAAAGCGACCCAAATTCCCCTTTCAATCCCAAAGACCAGGAACAGTGTCGGTAGCTGTGGTTTAGTTCTGGGTCATTTGTCAAAAATTTTGCCACTTGGTGGAAGGTATGCCACTAGTGGTATGCCACTGCCGCTCTACCTGTGACGATATATCTTGCAGAGAGAGGAATGGATCCCAAGTCCTTCGGCATTCCAGGGTTAACCTGGAGAGCGATTGTTCGCTGGAGTATGTTTTTGTTGTCTGGAGTTGAGGGCGGAACTTCACGATTCCACAACTTCGCTCCAGAAATTCCCCCTTTCCATCCCTCTCTATCTCTTCGGATCTTTTGTACCTCTGTTGACCTAATCAATATTAGAAGTACGAATCCTAGTTCAGCTCATACTTTTGGTACGAATTTCTAGGGAATTACTCCAATATATAATTATCTAACATAATTTTAATTATTTTCAGTTTCGATAAAAAAAAAAAAAAAATCCATAAATATCATTTATCACTTTTCTGTATTATGTGCTTATCATCAAACAAAATATAATAAATAAAAAGTTTCAATATACATCTGCTCGAGCGATGTTTATATGTATTACTTTTTTTACCTTTTTACTATTAAAATTAGTATTTATTTATATTTTTTAAAAAAGTGGATTTAATTTTTTTTTAAATTGTTACATAGTCTATTTAGTATTTAATGATATCAAATAAAAAACATTATAATTAGTGAAATTTTGTTTTACTTTAAAATATAAAAATATGCTTCCATTAATAATGACTTTGAAATAAACTGCAAACTGCAAATATAAATAAAGTAAATACGTGAACAAATATAAAAAAAAAATAAATAAACTAATTAACTATTTCTTGTTGTCTGAATTATTTTTTGAACTTATCTGAATTGTTGTTTAAACCAACAACAATTGAGACGTTGATTTTCAACAGGTACTAAAGGACATTTTCTACGAAATTGGTATTATGACATATTTAGATGCTCATCATTTAGTTTTATCTAAAGCTCCAATTTGAATTTTTCTAATGAACTCTCAAGTTTGCTAAAAACGCGATTAAGAAATGCAGTTATTTTCTAAAGGTACTAAATAGGAATTTAGTTTCGTTTCAAATCATAATAAAACATTTCATTCCACAACTTTAATATAGTGTAACTAATATAGTAAAAACACAATTCTAGATTTTAATGCAAAAAGAATCACGGAACGGGAACGGAGTTTTTCATGGAATGATTGATACCGGGCTCGGGCTAAATTAGTAACATATGGAAGATTAAGTTTTTTATGGATGAGTTTATTCGTGACAAAATAAGGAGCATTGAGGATTTTACGAAGGATTTTGGATTGTAAGGATTTGATGCGGGAGGAATTCGATGGTTCAGTAGACCCCCATAGCTCTACTCCTCTAGATTGGTCTTATGATAGCCACGTAGATGAGCCTTTTGTAGTTAAGAGGAAGGTTTGACCGTTTGTCTAGTAAATTAGGATGTAGCCGGAAATGGCGAGCATTTTAAGGAATTCACAAACCAGAATCCTGAAGATGGGTGTGATACCCCGAAACGTTGGTTATTGATGTTAATGTAAAAAAAAAGATTTTGAACGAAATATAAGAATATTAGTCCTACGTTTTCTACCTCAAATATTGCTCGATTTCTTCGGGTTATTAGGAATATGATAATAAAAAAATAAAATCAAAATCTGATCCTTCTTGACAAACTCCTAACGTGAATCTTCATACACGACTAAAACAAGAAACTGCTCGCCGTTCTATGCTACTTCAAAGCTTACTTGACAAACCTTCCACTTAACTACAAAAGGTTCATCGACGTGATTATTATAAGATTAATACTACTACTAAGCCATCAAATTCTTCCCGCATCCAATGCTTACATTCCAAAATATTTCGTATAAACGCTCCATACTTTGTCACGAATAAACTCATCCATAAAGACTTTAATGTTCCCTATGTTACTGATTTGGCCCGGACCGGGTATCAATCCTTCCATGACAAACTGTAATCTTACTCTGACCCGCTAGTTTCAATCCTGTCTTCCTCTGCTATATCTGATAATCCTCCGAGGTTATGGCCCCGGGACCTTCTAGTTTAGAATAATTCTAGAGTGCTTCCAATGTGAAGCTTCTCTAAATGTATTCCATGTCACTGTATTATATAACTATCACATTTAATTGATTTTTTTTTTTTTTTTTTTTTTTTTTTATACAGTTGTAAATATCAATAAATATGTTGAAACAAAAAATAAAAATATTTTCTCACTATAATGATCATCTAAGGAATGCTCGTGTATCTTATTTTTCTCTCTTATTAGCCCATATTATCTTAATTTTTTTATCCATTTCTGATTTTTTTGAGTCTGTCAATTTAAAAATAAAAAAAGTTTAAATTTAATTCAAAAGCTTCAAAGATTACACTCATACAAGGTATTTTATTAGCGTGGAAGCAAAGGGTTCCCTGGAGATGGGCTGTATAAGTAGATACTAAAAGAGGATGAAGATGGGATGAGACACAACTTGTTGCACGTTCGGTCCCAGAGGGTGACACCACCTCCTCACCCCTTGCTATGGCTCCAAAGGATCTCTCCCTCTCTCAGACCAATAGCTTTCGTGTTAGTCTTTATCTCTGCTCTTTGTGTCTATAGCGTCTTGTATTTACCTTCCTTCTCATTACAAGGTTTGTATTAGAGGTTTAGTAAGAAGATATTTATTTTGAAGCATTTATAATATTATGTATTGAGGATTGTTTATGGATGTAGGCGTGGCACGTTCCAGGGGACTCCTAATCATAATTATTAATTAGTGGATGGGCTGAATGGATAAATGAAGAGTGGACTTTATAATATAAATGGATCTATTTATTGTGCTATTTTGGTTGCATGATATTATAATGAGGGTTAATGGTTAACTCATTGTCTATTGTACATAGCTTGCAGGTGAGCTTCTTTCTCGGTCTGTGGGCAGAGTGAATCCTAATGGACCACTCCTCCATAATGCAGAGTAACTATTACGGGTAAAAAAAATGTCTAGTTACTGGAGGGCACTCGAGCTCAATATACTTTTTCTTCTCTGTCTGACATATCCAGACATGTCTGTTTCCAGTCTTTGCCTGCAGTTCTCCAGTAGCAATCCCTCCAGGTGCTACTAGATGGCGTTTTGCGCCTAGATAGTGATGCTGTCAGGTGGAGGGCAGCACTTAAAATATGTTAAGGACCGTTTTTCCGTAACAAGAATAATGCGGAGGGGGAGAAGGGGGTTAAATGCATTATTAAGTAATTTTAATTTAAATATAAATTAATAATAACAAGCCTTTGTCGGTTATAGTAGAAAAGCCATTACCTACCCCCGTGGGTCTAGCTTCCTACCCGGAAGGACTCCTGGTAGTTCCCCCAGCAAACTGTCGACAAGGGAGTTATGCCTAGCCAAGGGATAAGACGACGCCTTTGAGATATCAGGTGTATCATTCACCACTTCTAGAAATTTATGTCTACAAAGGCTGGACCGCCGACTTCGGGCACTTCCGATATCAGCTCCGCCCTGTTTTGTCATGACTACCAATAAGAGATTAGTAGGAGTGTCAATTTCCAAAAGAATATAATGTTTGAGTATAGGGGAGAGGGACGAACAGGATTACAATTTAGAATCGTAAGAAATTTGTCGAAGTCCATCCACGGGACAGTCAATTCAAAGGCGAAGGACGAGAGGAGTCGTATTCCAGCCACGGAGAGGGAGAAATTCGTCGGGGATCGAAGATCAATTGGAGAGGAGAGTCGATCCAGATGCTGGAGGATGAAAATAAGAAAGTATCCCCAAGACGAATTTCACCTTCGCCAGTAAACTAAGTGTCCTGAAGTACCGCTTTTTGTAATTTTGTATGGCAACGTCGATAGTAATCAATCCCTCAAAAGTCTCAATCATAGTTCTAGGCTTTGTGTAAATAAGAGGAATATGTATTAGTTCTCTTTGATAATGACTGCTATTATTAAAACCTGTTGATTATTCAATCTCCTCTTGCATGCCACCTAGTACTATTATGAGATTAGTAAACACTACGCCCTTGGAAAGGAATTCTAATGGTTTCCGAGAATACAGAATATCATTACATTAAATGAATTAGTTAATGTAGTTTTTGAGCTACCGCTGCCCTAATTAAGCAGTCGGTCAAAAACATAGCAATACATATTTTTTGTGACTTCAGTGCCAAGTTAATATCCATCAAAACATAATTAATGAGAGAATATGACTGGAGTAGTAGGAGGTTCTTTTAATAGAAACTTAAAATGTGCTCCATCAGAATGTATACATCTATACATTATTATTTACGTTTCCATTACCCACGATTTCCATGGAAAAATACAAAATAATATTAGGTAGTGAAATAATCTTTTCGATATTTCAATTTAATCCTCTCTGTGCTTATGAAATCTTGTTTACTTGGCCAATAACGTTTACGTATTCTAAAAAAAAGAATAGTTAAGGTGCTTTTATGCATCTTTTTCAACCGAGATTCCTTGTTTAAAATAAGTGGTATTTTTCTTGCTCAAAATTGAAGAGGAAAACTCATTTTCGTCATTTACTGATTTTTTTATTTCCAAAAAGTGTGTATGGCGATGATGAATTGAACAAAAGCATCTCCCGTAAGTGGTTTGCTAGTTTAAAAAAGTCCTGAGAGGACAGAATAAAAAAATTACCTGAAAGATGGCAACATAATATGTTGTCATCTTTCAGGTAAGACTTCTATTCAATTATATTATAATAGATCCAACTGGGATTTAATCAAATAATAAATAATTGATTAAAAATATTTACAAGAATCTGAAGTTTTTTTTCAAATCACCAGTAAATAACGCTCTGACTTATTTTACAACCCAATATAAACATTACAGCTAAAAATCCACATATTTTTAAAATTTTTTCCGATACGATCTTATAACTCTCTACTATGAAACAGTCGGAACACGGAACTGAATACAATACCAGCAATACACAACAATCTTTTATATATATGATAATCTTGACAAGAAAAGTTTCTCATTATATGCATATATATACACATACATAAAAAAAACACCTGTACTGTGTACAGGACACGAAGGTACTTGGGTTCAGGAAATATAGAGGTTCGTACTTTTTCTAACGAACTAACCAAAAAACGCGCAAAAAAGTGATTAGGTCAAGTAAACCTTGAAGGCGAACCAGAAGAGCCCTTTAATACCTTATATTTTCCACCTTTAATACGATTTTATAAAAAACGCCTCTAACGATTATATATAATTTCGTTGAATCAGAGTAAAATTAAACGGGTTTTAATATGATGAAGGTTTTATTCTGGTTGGAATAGTTTGATAGAACTTAAAATTCCGAAATTTTAATTTTTCCAATAACCAACTAAAGGAGAAAAAGCAAAATCATTTTTTTATATAATTTATTTTTCCGAACATAAGGTTAGTAATGTAAATGTGTAATATACCGTAGGAAATGGTAAAGATGTTGGAAAATGTTATCGTATATACAAAGTTGTGGAAGTTAATATATATAAAATACATTTAGTAAATGTGATACAAGATATGTTGACATGATTCATATGTAGGGATACTACCCATTGGCAGCTCCCCAAAGACTATGTTAAACTAGAAGGTCTCGGGGCCATCTTCTTTTCAGACGTCTCGGAGGATTATCAGGGATTGTATAGGAAGCAAGGATTGAAACTAGTGGGTGGGTTAGAGTGGGAATGGAGTTAGTCATGAAAGGAGTGGTACCTGGTTCAGGCCAAAGGGAATATTAAGGTCTTTATGGATGAGTTTATTTGTGACAAAATAGGGAGCATTGAGGATTTTTCGCAGGATTTTGGATTGGAGACGAGATGAATTTGATGGTTTAGTAGAGCCCCAAATCTCTACTCCGGGAAGTTAATATAAAATGATGATTAAGGCATAAAATTGAGTAATTAAGTAGACAAGTATCAATTTTATATTGTTATGTTTTTCAGCGAAACTGAATATAATTTTTTTAACTTTTTTCAACTGTATTAAATAGTTCTTAAATTGATTTTAAAAACCGAGGAAAGTCATAGTCACGTGTTCCCCGCACCAGATTTTAATTTTTTTTAAATGTATAATACAAAAAGGTATAATACTAATCATCATAATAATATAAGTTGGTACGGTCTTAAAATATTTGTATATTCGGTAACATTCCTTACAAGAAGTCACGTAAGGATTTACGGTACAAAAAGGAAAGAGAAGAAAGGAAACAAGATGGTTAGAGGGGTAAGGATAAAAAAAAATGTAAGGGACAAGGGAGCGTTTAAAGGACAGGAATCCTTGTAGTGGGTCAAAGGAGGGGCACTCAGGATTTTTGCGCAAGCCCGGGGACCGACGTAAAAACCAATCAATAAGGCCCCCTTCATGCAAATGTAGCATTTTAATGTGCCCGAGCTCCTCTCTCTCTCATATACAATGTCGGGGAAAATGGCTTTTCGAGAATGGCCCTTCTCCCCGAGACCTGAGCCCATTCATGAGAAGGCGAGGCTGTGCCCTTTCGACCGTCACGACTAGCCACTCGTAGTCAGGGTCACGGGCACAAAAAGGGCGCTCTTCTCTCATTGATCTCCTTCGTCAGGGTCGTTGGATATTCATTCATAAAAATAATAAAATTAAAAAATAGCAATATCATTTTATTTTTTTCTAATTTAACAGATTTTTCATTTGTATATATATATATATTCATTTTTTTATTTCTGATTATTTTATTTTATTTTTTTAATTTAAACTATTGAAATAAAAAGTAAAATTTCCAGGAATTGTTTAACTTTTTCCTTTTGCGCATAAGAAACAAATGTCTTAGTTCCTTGTACAAAACTTTTGATGAACGAGGAAGTAACCATAGGCAACTAGCTATCTCGCAGAAGATGGTTTTTCCCCACAGGTACGAGTGTATCCTTATTTGGTTTGGAAAGCTCCTTATGGATCTCACCATTAAGCTAACATTGTGTTGCGAGAAGGTTTACCCTAAGGTCTTATTGCTACTGGAAGCAATTAACTTTAAGGGTAGTTATAGAAATCAGTATAGTAACCACAATATAGTTATAGTGGTTATAGAAATTGCAACACTCACAATAAAAAAAGTAACCACATGTTTAAAAAAAAATCTAATTACACAAAAAATAATATTATACTTTAAAAATCAATTAATAAAATATCAAATTCTAAGTTTTCCATCCAAATTGAATTATAATATTAATTTCCAAACTGTGCCCACTGTTGATTTTGCTCCAGTGTTTTCCGTGAACATTTTTCCATTTATACTCTTTTATTCTTTCTAAATTATGTTTTAAAGTTCTCTATGCAAGATAATATTTATTTCTAAAATATTACCTTCCAAGGTATATTATACATCTATATTATTATTCTTGTGTTCGGAAGAAAACTTACATTAAAAAACTTAATATTTTTCTCATTTAGTTGGTATTAAAATTCATTAAACATGGATATTTAGCCATTTTCTGTGGATGCTAATAAGTGAATATTGTCCAAAGTGGGACAGATTGTAATTTTACTGAATAAAAATTGTTGTTTAAAAAAAATAAGTGAAAAAATAAGTGAATATGGTTAATTGTTTCTAATCTTCAAAATTATAGGTACTTTGCAGGAAGAAAATTAAAATTTCAGCATTTAAGCCCTAAGAAACTATTTCATCCAGAATAAAACATACTATGAAATGAAAGTCAGTTAAATTTTACTTCGACTTAAAAAATGTAATTAAAATCATTAAATCGTTTTAAGAAAATTATAAAAAGGTGCAAAATACATGGTATAAAGTTGCTCTTCAGTTGGCGGTTTTAACAATTTTGAACCTAGCTTACCAAACACACAGTCCGCGGGACTTGGTCATTTAGACCCACAAGACCCTAAAACGCTTATTTCCTGTGAAAACTGGAATTCGAAAATTTGCATGATCGCAGTACTTCCCCATTGTATGTATATATTTCATGATGAAAGTATTCTATGAGTACTAGATAAAGTATATGAAAGATCTTCCATTTAATGGTTAAGAGAAAAAAAACTCGTTTTTCAAGAGTGTAAGACATTTCATTTTTAGAATTTTACTTTGGCTCACCACTTCTGAGTTGAGTCATAAAGTTTTCTCGATAAAAATGAATAACCTGACATACAATTCTCATAAAAAGTAATATTTTCGTTTGGCAAATAGGAGTTTCCATTTTAATGGTTTGTGGTCTCATGTATCGGGCGGATATATCAACCACAATCAATTGGTAGTTTTTCTAAACTTCCATTATCACTTACATTAATTGATAATAAAATTTTTTATAACTATGTTTATAAAAATAAAGTTAATAAACATTAAAAATGTCATAGTGCTTTACAAGATTAAAATCGTGGAAACGGACAGGAAAAATGAAGATGCAATGCACAACATGCACATGAAATCATCAACCCGAAGAATATTGTTACATATAATATGATGTGTATATGTGTGTGTATATATATTTATTTTATATCCTTTAAAACATCTAGGTTTAAGGCGATATTTATTTTAATAATATAATAAATCATATAATCAATTAAAAGCTCAGAATGATCTCTCATGATTGAGTTATTAGAACTCCCCATTTCTTACCAAGGGATGTTTTTTTTTGTTTTTTTTCAAGTACTTGGAATTTCAAGGCTCTTCGGCCCGACCGTCTAGCTGATCAGCCTTAGAGATTATTTCTTTTATTCTGCTTATTCTAAAAAGGGACTGAAAGGAGCAAGCAGATAAAATCAGGAATAAGTTTAACATTTTTATAAAAAAAGTATATGTTGCTTCATTAAATAAATACAAATCCGAACGAAGATATTCATATCCATGTATAAAGAAGCATAATCATATGTATTAAAGTGAAAACATGGTACAATAAAAAAGACATTTAAACGTAATAGTCCGGAACACCACAAGACCAGACCACAACCACGAGTTAAAGCAGTCTTAACCTCTAAAACGTTTACTACATCTTAAACAACCGTCTATCAATCTAATTCACTTTAGTAACTTTTATTGATTTAATACTGATTTTATTATAATACTATCATTTATTATTACATGCATATATATCTATATGCATATATATAAAATACATTCACATTTTTTTTTATTATTTATACTAACCAGAGAATAACTTACGTAGAAAGGAATTTATTAAAAATAATTATTTCTTAGATTTTTTTAAAACAAGACTTATCATTTTCTGGTCTTTAATTTCTTCAGCTAAACGTTAAAGAAATTGAAGGAACCATACGCACTAGAAAATGATTATGAAGTCAGTAATAAAAAGACATTAAAAGTAATTTTATCATTCGGTGTTGTTATGTTCAGTAATAAATGTATGTTATCGATCAAAAACAAACCTTTTTTTTTTTACTTATACTTACTCACATATAGAATATATAGTAAAGGAAAGTATTGCGGTCATGTAAATTCTCGAATTCCAGTTTTCAAACGAAATGAACGTTTTAGAACCCTCTGAGTCCAAGTAACTGAATCGCGGGAAAAAGTAGGCGTGTCTGTTTAAACTGAAATTTAACATTTTATACTACTATAAGCCCGAGGTATTACTGCAACTTTATTATCGAAATCAGCCATAACGGCCAAAGAAGAGACACTTTATATCTTGCATTTAACACGTTTTCTGCGATTTTCTAAATAACGGCTCTAATGTTTTTGATTAAACTCACTCATTTGATTAAATATCATATAATTTTTATTATGATCGAATGAATGGATATGGCTTAAATGCCGATAATTTAACTTTTCTTATTCTAAATTACCTCTAATTTTGTAGATTCGAAAAAAAGGAAACATATCACTATTTTAGTATTGATAAAAAAAATGGTAAATATATAAGTTGAACGAATTCAACATCCAATTAAAGAAGAAAATATCAAATACATATTTTGTATGCAATATTAATGTTTTTTAACATAAGAACATTAATATAGATGTGTAATATACCGCTGGAAAGCTAAAGATTTTAGAAAAATATTATATTATATAGAAAATTGTTAAAGTTAATGGAGAATAATGAAAAGCCAAAAAAACTAAACGATTATTGTATATAATTATATAATAGAATATTTAATGTAACCCATTCTATTGAAACTCAATTTAATTAATCTTTAATCTTTTTACCTTCAGTTACCTATATATTGCATCTCTAACTGTATTTAAAAATTCTTGAATTTACTTCAATGTGTGTGAAATTCGTGTGTTGCGAGTACTAGATTTTATTTTTTTGTAATACCTCCAATTCGGGAAATTTTTTCAATAAACACAAACAAGTATAATGCAGCAAAGATTTTAAAATATCATACCAAATTAATATCATCAGATATGAACTATTATCAAAGAAGTTCAAAGCTGAAAACAGAATAGTTCCTGTGCTTTACTAATTCATGAATTCTCAAAAAACTCATACTGAAATAACAAAAAAGAAAAAAATCCAGCCGCATTTCAAAATATAACTTCTGTCAGATAGACAGGAATAAGCAAGGTTATATGTAACACAGCGTTCTATAAAATATTGAATACAACTGTCAATGCGTTTGAATAAGTGAAGTGTTTTCATTTTTTTTTAACCTCACTTGGGGAAAAAAACTGAAACGTAAATCCCACAGTTATACGATGGGGTTGATAAACATTTGGCAATATCTCAAGCTTTTATCACCTGTACGAGATACAGAGTCCTATGAAATCCCAAGAGATAACAGAAAGGCGGGTTCATTGTTTTTAAAATATTATCTTTGCGAGGGAATAGTCCTGTATAGATAAGCGTAGGTGAATGGGGACAAGATATAATCGTTATGTTTATAAACTTTAGTATTACTCAGCGGTATAACAACTCTATTATTTACAGTGAAGTGTAGTTATAGTACAATGTGTTTGATAATGGGAGGTGACATCAGATCAGGTCAATACCCTAGTAGGGAAAAGAAATATATTATTTACCTCTTTCAAAACCCGCCATTTCTTAGTTTATTATACAAATCACAAATGTCATGTAAATATAATTTAAATCAAATAAAAATAATCGCATTAATTTTTTTTCATAAATTACAAATTTGTTAGTTAACTTGCTTCTTATTTTTTTTTTTATAATTCACATTTGAAAAGCGATGTTTCCGAGTACTCATTCAATTTCTAAGTAAGTATTACTAGATAAGTATTTATACATTAATAAGAGTAAGAAATAAATTATATAAGTACATATGACTTAAATAACTACTACTCTAATTAATTTAGCGTAATATAATGAATTATATTATTATTTAATACAGAAAGTAATTAATAATAAAAAAAACCCGCAATTTAATAATTGTAAATTGCTGTAATGTTAAATTTTATAAAATTGAACCTTTGAAAGACGTGGCATTCAGAAACGTTAAAATATAAAAGAAAATCATAATTTTTTTTAGAAGAAAGCAATGTTTTTTTGGGTGTTCATCATTTATCTGGGGGAAACGATTATATGTATATGTGTTATATATATATATATATATATATATATATAATATTATATAATACATATATTATCCGGAATGCTTTCTTGATACACGTTTTAGGGTCCCCTGAGTTCAAATAAAAAAGTCCCGCAAAAAGGTCTGTGTGTGTGTGTGTGTGTGTGTCCGTTTGTGCTAAGTCTATCACATAAACGCAAAGTGGTACGAAAGCGAAATTTCGTATTTAAGACAACTAAACGCCCGCGATGTTAAAGCAGCTTTTTCATCAAAATCGGCTAAGCCGAAGAGCAACTTCGTAACAGGCATTTTACATCTTTTTAGGGTTTTCTCAAAAAACAGTTATAATGATTATAATTGAACTATCTATATCGATGTAAAATTAGGGGGCTTTAATATCATATCAGTTTCATTCTGATTGAAATAGCCTGACAGGGCTTAAAATCCGATATTTTTAATTTTTTTTTTAAAATTAATTCCTAAAGTGCCTTTAATTTTGTAAGTTTCATAAAATTAACCATAAAATTTGATTAGAATTTCTAAAAAACAGCTAAATATGCAGGTTGAACAAAACTGATAACCAACTATAAGAGAAAATAGGGAAAATATTTTTTAATGCAATTTTTTAACATAAAAACAGTAATTTAAATGTACAATATACCACTAGAAAGTTAAAGATTTTAGAAAAATATTATCTTAAACACAAAATTGTAAAAAGTAAAGGAGAATGATGAAAAGCCGATAAAATAAACTGATTGCTGTAGATAATAATATAATAGATTATTTATAAACACACATGTTTCTATCTTAAATTGATTTTAACAACGGAGGCAAGTGAAAGTCGTGTGTTGCGCGAACGAGACATTTTACAATTAATCTATTGTAATAAGGCTAACTAATTAATCGAACTATTTGAATTCACATTTTTTTTTTTTTTAAAGTCTTTAATTTTTTTTTAAACCTGTTCTTATTTTTATAATATTTATTTTGTAGAATTCCATTGTATTTTTAAAAATAAATAAATAAAAAAACGAAGAAATTTTGAGCAATAAATACTCCTACGGATATATTAAACGTTTTATAGCAAAGGAATGCACAGTTTTTTTTCGATCTTTTTCCGATATAAATTTAGTGTATTGAGTAATTCGGTTAAGAACTCTCGTAACATGTGTTTATCTTATATTAACGGTCTAATATACGAAATTACTTTGACATTTTATGAATATGAAAACATATAAGTAATATTAACATAGAAGTCGATATATCTCTTGAAATTTTATATTAATGATCATTAAGCATCCGTTTTAATTTATTTCAATAATTTAATCATGAAGTGTTGAACTAATAATCATTTATGATGGGAATACATAAAATAGAATACGATTTGGATACATTTTGAATACATAATATATAAGCAGTCTTAGGCCAAACCTTCACAGCCTCCGAGTAGTGCGGTCTAGGTATTCTTCTCAACTTAACTACAACACAATTTCAGAGTTTCATATTTATAACCGTTTTGGATTTTATTTATGAACAATGGATTTAATACCAATTGTTTTATAAGTTAATACCGATGTTTAATAGTATTTCAGAAAATTGATATTATCAGCTAAATTCTGAATTAGCTTCTGATGAACCTGACTAATTTTGGCTAGTACTTTTTTTTTTTAGGTTTTCTTTTAATCTTTATTTATGATGTATGAAAAAAAAAATATTTATTTTGTTCAGATCCACTTTACACAGAAATGGATTTCGTTTCAGTAAATAAATACTTAAGTAACTATATGTAATAATTAACGGTATTTATTTTGTTATTAAAAAAATCAATTGGATAAAATATTTCAAATTTGTTTACTATCAAATTAAATACAAGGTAGATGTAGTTTTTTTTTTTTTTTTTTTTTTTTTTTTTGTTTTAGGTTAGAAAACAGTTATAAAAATACCAGATTTATATCTATAAAAAAAAATAATAATAATAAAACATGATAATGTTTTAACTAACAGCTAAACTAGATTACTAATGTAAGAATTTGAATTACAAAATAAAATTTTAAAATAATTAATTTTATTAATTATAAAGTTATTAAAATGTTTGAAAATGGGTCTTTGAATCTCCTAACGATAATATACAATAAAAATCTTCAGCATGATAAATATTAAAATTGTATCTACTAAAAGAAGAAACTAATTTAATTCAAGAATTTTCTCTAAGTTATAAATCTGTGAAAAATATACTAAATATTATTCAATATTATATTTTATTATCGTACTGTTGTTCTTACTATAACATAATATTTTTATAGACCATTATAATAATATTTTATATATAATAGCCTTTGTTAGATATATAATTGTTTGATTGGAGCAGAGAGGAAAATAACGACCTTTAAGTTCCCTAACCTCGTTAACAGAGACCAAGGCTAGCGTTTGGAGGTCGTCTGTGCACGAACTGTAACAACGCGCCATCTGTTGGCGAAGCTGGGAACTAAAACAGTTCTAAGCCTGACCACAGGGGTTTTATCAAATTGGTTTAATTATTCTTTTTACCTGATTTTAGGAAGTAATCTCTATTTAAATAAATTAAAAAAACGTTATAAACCCAAAAATTTAAAATAAAAGAAATTTACTTATATTATTAATTTATAATTTTATCTTCTTCCTTTTGTGATTTTTAGCATGAATATTTTTATTTTATATATCTTTGCTAAATTTCATACAATTTTTATTTTTTTTTTATATCAATTTATTAGCTGTTTGGGGAAAATTATAGTATTAAATCATTTAATATAAAATATTTTATAAAATCTCTTTAATTTAAAGTATGATATTTTTTTGAGTATTGTATTAGAAGTACTTTTAATTAAAAAAAGAAGTATTTGTCATTGATTTGTAGTATTTACTGAAAATGGGAAAATAAACTTAAACACTAAAAATAATCTTACATTTTAATTCTTATAATTAAAGAAAAATCTTCTAAAGTTATATGATAAATACACGTTTTTTATAATTTGTAATTTTGAAAATATACATGTGATATTAATTGGTTTAATTTTCATAATCATTTATTCGAAAAATTTTAATAGTTCAATCAATATGAATTTTTTATGAATTTTAAGTCTAAGAATCTGCTAAATTTGACAAAGATAAATAAAATTAATGTTTCATATCAATATTAATAATTTATAAAAAGAAAAAAATGATTAGTAAGTAAAATAATAAATAACACATCACCAATTTAACTTTAGTCTTTAGGATATCAATATTAATGATAAAAAAATATTTGCTAATCTTTATAGATAAAATTGAATTTTGAATAACCAAGGTTGATCACAGTATATGGCGTAAAAAGTCTAGTAGAATTATTGTACTAACAAGATATAAAAATAAATTAGGTAGTGAATATTTATGATGGTAGTAGAGAAATAAACATCAAAGATTCATGAAATACGCAAGGTCAAATGGTAATCTTGTTTTAAAAAACGTTTTGCCTACAATACTTTTAACAATATAAAATATATTTGTGATTGAATCTCTAAATTGGCATCTTATTTCCGTTTCTATTTATGAAAATGTTTATTAAGATAAATTAACTAAATAAAACAATGAAAAGGGATATGTAGGGTAGAATTAATATAGTTTGTTACGGGTAAAGGAGGCATTCAAGGTTTAATAAGTTTAAATAAAATTTTAATAGTTTTTTTGCTGGGAGGGACATTTGAGCTTCTCTTGTTTTTGATTTCTTATGTAACACAGGCAAATTTAAGATAAAAAAAGATTTTTAATATGTTTGTATGCTTAAATTGATAAAGCTTTTATGGTGGTAAATATAATAAATTTTACAATTATTCTGCACCAATCACCTTTGCATTTGCTGTCCCGGAAATGGTATTTTGCTTTTATTAAAATTATTGATCTGCCTCTGAATTTGTTTTGTACCATAGTTTTTATTACTGCCATTTTTATAGAATAGCAAGAATACAAAATTTTTGCTTGATTATTCAGTTTTTCAAAAAAAAGAAAATTAAAAAATATCCACAGTTAATAAATTCATTAATTATCATTTTAATAATGATATTTTCATTCCTAGTTTTATTCAAATTTTGAAAGAAATGTAATCTACGTTTCAGGTTTTCCTCTTCCACCATTTTTAAGACTAAAATAAAATAAAAAAAAAAATAAATTAAGTCAACATGCAACTTATGCTTAAATTAATAAGAAGTATATATGTTTCTTGCAAAGGTATAATTTAAATATTTGTATTCAAGTTGCTTCTTAATTTATGCGTCATAATTATTAATAATATTAGTATAGCAACATTGCTGCTTGTCACTACTTATGGAATTATAGTCCTGGTCACTTGAAATTAGCATCACCTATGATTTAATTTTTTTTTAATGAATCTGATCCAATGGAATATTTTTGTTTTTTGTCTATATTTAACTTATAATGAAATAAAAAATTTAAAAAAAAAAATAAATTTCTTAGTTATTGATTTGTATTTTTAACTACTACCATAATAAGTTTTAATTATTCGAATTGCAAGCATTTTCTACTAAAACAATTAAACTGTGAGATTACATGAAGTGGAATAATTTTTATGGAACAAACAGCTATAAAACAAATCACAGTGGTCATAATTTTGAAAATTAATATTATAATTCATTTTTTAAAAGAACTTAAACTTCTATATATTTTTTTCATTGATTTTTATGTGCTTTTATTTAATTTTTAATATTAAATTATTTTTTTGTTTGATCAGCATTTTTTTTAAAACTTGTGATTACGTGTAATTTTGGAAACTTTTTTTTATTGATTGATGGGATTTCTATGACCACCACTGTATATTAGATAACTGTATTTTCTTGTTTCTTGAATTTCAGACCATGTACCTATGTATATGCTAGTATAGAAAAATTTAAATTATACCTCTCTAGAAACATATATTACTTCAAATTAATTTAAGTATAAATTGTACGTTGACTTAATTTATTTTTGTAATTTTATTATAGTTATAGTCTAGAAAATGAGGGTAGGGGGAAATTGAAACGTAGACTACATACATTTATAAAACTATTAACAGAAAAAAATATAATTTGAAGTGAAAATGTGCTCAATTATATAAAAAAAATATATTGTGGAGTGAGAATGGTTGACTGAGTGTATATATAGAGGAGAAGTTGGTTCTGGATGCAGTCAAATAAAAACTTAATTAAGTGTAAATTCAATTCATTTGTGCCATCATATCGGCCTAAATTTCAGGCCTTCTTCATGGTTATAAAACAAAATATAACAACCAGTTGTAGGATAAAATATACTAAGATGGTAAGTAAAAGAAATTATACTGAAATTAGAAAAAATAAATAAAATATTAGTTATGATAATTAACAAATATTATAATAATTAGAAACAAAAGAGCAAAAGAAAAATTTTAATTTAATTAGATATGGTGTGAAAAAAAAATTAAAAAAGTAACATTGTGAAAAAAATAAAATACATAAGTTAAACTTTAAAAAAATGTGAAACATTATAATATGAAAAAGTATAATAATTTAATAATATAAGGTTACCATTTTTTCACAACATATCTATCTTTTCTATCTTTTATGAAATCATTAAAAATTTTCTTTTGGCCTTTCGTTTCTAATTATTATAATATTTGTTAATTTTCATAACTACTGTTTTATTTTGTTTCTAATTATTAGTATAATTTATTTTACTTATCATCTTTATATATTGTATTCTACTAATGGTTGTTATCTTTTGTTACATAGCCCCGAAGAAGGTCTGAAATTTAGGACAAAAAATAGGCACAAATAAATTAAGTTTCCACTTAATCAAGTGTTCATTTGACTGCACCCAGAACCAACTTCCCCCTATAAAAAAAAATATATTATTTTGGTTGAGTCCCAGACTAAATTTATGGCAGCTCTGATATTTATCAAATACCTATTTTAAAAATATATAAAAATTTATATAAGAAAAACATTTAACTTACCGCTGCTCCCCTGCCTTTGCCCCTTCCTCGACCTCTCTCTCCTCTTGGATATTCTTGATTCAGGTACAACAGGTGCTGAAAATAAAGAAATAAAATTAGTTGTTTATTCTTTTAATTTTTGCCTATATTGAACATGTACAGTTTCATCTAAATTGTTTATTGTGTGTTAGTTTATTCATTTTTTACTTTATACCGAACTATATATTGTATACAAGACTAGACATAAGTTCTATTTTCATTTACAAATACATAAGTACTTAAAATAAAAATATATTATTTGTTTAAACAAACAAAATAACAAACTATAACTAGATTTGTTTGAATTTCCCATTTTTCTGAAGTAATTCCATTATACATTGAAAGTTATTCTTGTTAAAATTTGTTGTTAAAAGGTCACCAATTTTCCATTACAAAGACTATATGTGCCCTGATCATATAAAATGAAGGCTTATGTAGTTTCTGTTTTTCATGATTCTTTCATGACTTTAAGAACAATATCAGAAAAAAATTCTTCCCAAGCATCTTAATCTTAGAGAAGTACCTGGAGATTTGATGTAATCTGCAACACTACATCAGGGCGTAATGAATCCCTGTACTAAGCTTTATTATACATATTATGTATCTTAAGCTGATTCCATATATTTTATTACTCATTTATATGTGCTTATTATTGAAAAATGGTGTTAGTACCTAACAACTGATTTCATAGGTTAGCGTAAAATTATTGAGAAAATTCATTTTAATAAAGTGTAATGTTGTAATTAATTTGTGAGACAAGTAACGAGTCCTAAGGAAAACTTATTAACTAAAAAAAATCAATATAAGTCTTAATAATTTTTTTTTTTTATGTATTCTTTCATTGTCACTATTTCAGTTTAAGTAATTATTCGTTCCCAGTTGATAAACAAAATAGCTCACAAGATAGCAACTATAATTTTAAATATATTAACATCATTATTCACTGAAATTATAAAAATATATTTTTTTGGTTGAGATTATACCCAATATTATAGGTAGATGAGGAAGATGGTTGGGGGTGCGGTCATAAATTAAAACCACACAATTAAAATGAGCGTTTTTTAAACTGAGAAACATCACTTCGTAGGCAATGCTTGCACGTCATGTAAGTATTTTTTCTTATTTATAAGGGTCTTTTTTCATCGCCCATTTCTTTCTCTCCCTTTCCATACTCATATATTTCTCCGTTACATATCCTGACATATAATTATTAGTTTAATATTACATTATTTTAAAATTTAAATTATTATTTTTTATTCATACTGTTTCTCTTTTGTAATGACTATATTTTTTTATATATTACCTATACTCTTAACTATGTTTTTAATATATTACCGTCATATATCAACTCATAATTGTTAATATTTAAAATTTTAATTGTTCACATATTTTTCCTTTATCATTTTTTTTTTTCATTTACTGAGTCTCTATTTATATATTCTCATTACAATATTATCATCTCAATTATGTCTACTTCCATACTTTATAACTATCATCTTAATTTTGTTTATTTCCATACTTTATAACTGTCACCTTATTTCCATACTTTATAATTGTCATCTTATTATCATTTTACATTTAATATTATTTATGTTCCCATAATTTATTACTGTCATATTATTATTATATACCTAACGCATTATTAAGTCTAATTACATTGGTTGTTATCTTGTTTCTTTTAGCCCTGATGAAGGCCCACATTGTAGGCCGAAACGTCGGCACATAATAAAAATAACTCTTATTTTTAATTGTGTGGTTTTAATTTATGACCGCACCCCCAACCATCTTCCTCATCTAATTTCTCTACGGTCAACAAAACTCCATCATTATGAATATTATAGGTAACGTTTATAAAAGATACAGTGTTAATAAATCGAAAAAAAAACACGTAACATGGATACTAAAGCGCTGTTAAAGCACCTGTAACAGAAGAAAAAAACCCGCTGTGTAGTGAAGCTTTATGAGTAGAGGAGAGATAAACAAGAGCGTAAGCGGCTCATTAAGGGCTAATCCAGCCCGTGAATGGGGAGGACCAATTAGTTTAAGCAGTGGTCGACAGAGTGCAGCAGAAGCAACCAAGCTTGTGGCGGAACCTAGCGGCCGGGTCCTGCACTTTGGGGTCAAGTTCACGCTCCGCTATCATCGCTCTGTCTTCATCTCAAATCTTATTGATCTTGTCACCTCTCCAATCATTGCCAATTTCTTACTTTCATCCTATTAAGCTATTTAGTTAAAGTGTGTTTCAGAAGCAAAATTAATAATATAAATTTTTTTACAGAATTCAAATAAAAAAGCTACTTTGGTGTATTTTTCGCGCTCTTTCTTATGATGTAGTCGCATTTGATAACAAATCTGCAAATTCCTGCCAGAATAATTATATTTATGACAAAAAAGAACAATTTAATTATTTTGGCAAGGTCCATTTTTTATTAGTTTGTTTTTAATAAATGATTGTTAAAAAAAGTTTGTTTAAGCAATTTAATTATTTAAATTGTGAAAATAAATGATTAATTCACAAAATAAATAAATTAATCAACTCAGGAAAGAACTATTAATCTTAATCGTTCTATAAATTAAGAATATACAAAATAATGCCTTCATTTTCTTTAAATTAAAGATATGTAGAATATTGTTTTTTTTTTTTTAATTTTAGAAGATTTATCAATAGCGCATCATTGTTTAAAATTATTTTTACAGAGTTTTAATTGCTTATTTTTAGTAATAGACAATTAAATTAAAGATTTTGATTTCGTTTTTTTTTTTTTTTTCTATAGAACCATCTCTATGCGTTTTTTTTTGTTCGTTAAATTATGGAAATATTGATAAAATACTCACATCGGGGGTGGGGAAAATATTTCAAATTTATTTAATAAAAAAAAATAATAATCCTATGCTAAGCGAACTAAGGGATTTTTAATTTACCAATGATTTGTACGAAAGAATCGGAGGTCCAAATCCTACAAAAACAAACAATGAAATCGATTCTCCATTCAAGGAATGATCCTGACACAGGCAGGTCATTGGCCGGATTTTTTTTTGGAACCACAGAGGTCTTAAACCTTGAGGTCCCATCGGAAATTTCACCCTGTTTGCAATACCACCCTGACCAAGATGATAAGGAAAGTAACGCAGAATATTCATGTTTCAAAGATTAATAATATTAAATAAATCCATAGTAATATAAACAATAATAGAAGAAAAATAATATACCTAATCGAATATCTAGTATAAATTCTATAAGGCCATTGATTACAGGTGTGTATTGTCATCTATTGAACCTCGCCCGCCCTTGGATTGTCTACAATAGGACCGACTCCAAAGATTTCCTCAGTATTCATAACGTCTTTAGCATCCCTTCCGCTCTCCTCCATCATAAATACAACTTTCTATCATTCAATTTTCCTTTTCAAGAGTTGTAAAGTTGGTAGTAGATCATCATAAAAATATCAAACCAATCCGATAGTAACTCTGTTTAAGATTCCATGTAGAGGGATTCTGATCGGTAAGTCAAACTGGGTCGAATGTAGCGTATTACAAGCTGGCAGAGAAAAAAATTTAAACCTCTAATAAAAGATAATTTGATTCCTTTATTATTAAATAATTTTTTTTTTATTAGAAAATGATAAATAAAGTAAGAAATTTACTGTATAAAGTAGCTTAATACCTTAAACACTCCTTGTTGTTTTCCTTTTTTATGTCTGGTCGTGTTATAGCAGAAATATCAACATAAATAATGTTGCATATAACCTTTCATGTATTAAGTGAATTATTTTAATTTTATGTTGGTTATAGTTTATTTAATAATTAAAGAATAACACTTTTAAAAAACCTAGAATATGTAAATTTTGTTTACAACATTGCCATTGGGTTTGTCTTGGGACTGACCACCGTTTAACTAACGCATAAACGCACTTTACGTGTTTGGTACGTTGTTACAGTCTGAATAAAATAAGATCCTCAGCGTTCTATTAGATAGCACTTCAACGTTAAACTGTATGCAATTATTTAGTCAATTAAAGTCAAGCGTTACTAAATAGAAGAAGTGCATTAGGACAAAATCACGATCAGCTGTTAGGTTTTCTCCAAATTTCCGGGTACCCACTTTTAAAGGCTGGGTAAACAGCAGGGGGGGTCTTCCTACTTCAAGGTCGCTCCACAGCTGAAATATTAGTCTAAATAATTATCCTGCCACACTGTGAAACCTAAGAGCAGTAGTCCAGTGACCTAAAACTGGGTTACACCGCCCCTTTAATTTGAAGGCGATAAGTCAGAATTTAAGAGGAAATAATTAAATTTTCTTTGCCCCATCACAATATTATAATGTCTATTTATTAATAATGAGTGAATTATTTTACACAGCAGGGAGAGAACGTGCTTTTATAGATTTTTTTTTAAAACATAATTTATTGAAATTTACAACTGTACTAAAAAAAATACATCAAGTAAATATGATATTAGAAAAATGACATGAAAGAGACTTGTAGAAGAACTACCCAATGGTAGCACTCCTGCTTTTATAGATTAATAAATAAAATGTAATGACAGAATTTTCGTATAATTTTAGACATTTTCGTATGGTACAATACATATTAGCATAATATTTAAGAGGGTTACCTATGGTGCATTGGCTAGTACAACAACCTTCTTTGTCCAAAATAATCGAGAATCACCCCAGCAGAGCTCCCTAGGATTTTCAAAGGGAGTAAAACATTTTCTGTTATACCGCCTTTGGAGGGGAAGTAAAATGGTGGTTTAGAGTCTTAAAGTTGTCAGGTACTCGTTAAAGATCCCTATCCTAATTAATTTACTGTAACAGACCCGATAAGCCTCAGTAGCATAAAGTGACTTTAAATGAATAAACATATTATTTGACAATATGACTGAGGAATCTATGATTTTTTTTAAAACTTATCCACTCAGTTTTCATGCACTTTCGGAATGAATGCCACCAGTGTTTTGTTTTATTTCTACAAGCTTCTTGATAGCCTTTAGATATTGGCCTGGACGACCGCTGTTCCGGGTGACCTCGATCCAAACTTAGGATGTTGAGGACATCGGCGAAAATCTCGCTGCCGAGGATTCCAGGCGTTCCTGGCCACTGATCGGAGTCACTCGAAATAAACCATTACCGAAATACTGGGCACCATGGATTTTTTGTCTTTACCTTCTAAGGAGCGATCAAAAACTGATTCAAATTAGCTTGTTTAGGCACCATTATTCTTATTTAATAAATCACATAATAACATAAAGAGAAAAAAAAAATCACATACATTTTACTTGGAATATATTTAAAATTGTATATCTTTTACAGTTTCAATGGAAATGTTTGTTTTCATTTATCCGTTTTCGGTTTCGTCACTTTTCTTCGATGACTTAATGTGTAATATAATATTTTTAATAATTAACCTTTGTAACCGACCAAGAAAAACAGTTTTTAAAAAAGGTTTCCTCCTCAAAATATGATGGTCTTATATGTAGATTTCGAATAACGAATAGAAAATCTATCTGTACGCCGTACGAATTTCTGAATACCAAAATTAATTGAAATTGGTTCAGAATTAACGGAGAAATAGAGTTTTGAACATAGCAGTAGTGATTGACCATTTTTACGATTATAAATCGACCGTAGTGATTGTTTTAAGAATTTAACAATGTGAGCATTGAATTTTTACATTCACAAATTATAAAACAAAAGAAAATCAAATAATCAACTATCTGACTATACTGAATATTAAAGAGCTTAGAAATATTTATATACACTTAAGTATTATAGGTGGAAATAATCAGGAGTCGGTCTTTTTTTAAATATTTAAATTTTGCCGACGTTTCGGCTCAAGTTATGCCCTAATGATGGCTCACAAGCTTGAGCCGAAACGTCTGAATATATAAATATTCAGTATAGTCAGATAGTTGATTATTTGATTTTCTTTTGTTTCATAATTTGTGAATGTAAAAATTCAATGCTCATTTTGTTAAATTTTTATCCATAGTATATTATCAGTACTTTGTAATAAACGGATTAATTTAAATATTATTATTAATTTTAGATAAAAATTAGATCTTACAACATAAAAATATAATTTTATGATAAATATCGAACAAGCTAAAAGCAGCCTCGGTTGACCCATTTGGGTACGAACACTTAATCATCTGGCTGGAAAATATGTTTCCTCCTTGAAGTTTCGCGCTGTTCTTCCTGACACCTCAATTAAAGTTTTTCATTTTTTTTTTTTCTCCACCACAAGAAAATGTTTAGCTTTGCATGACAGGAGCTGAGACCATAAATTTCCCCAATTTTGTCCAATATAAATCTTATCTTTAGGATAAGATTTAAAGACTGTTTGGATCTTAGATTTATAAGATGTCCCTAAAGCATTAATAATTAAAATTATAGGAAAAAAAATTATTAAAGTGAAAAAAGTATAAAAAAATAAATAGTAACACGAATTAAAAATGATTTTTATTACCATCTACATTAATATATATTAATAATATGAATAACCTATTATTTTGTAATTTTATGAAAACGACGTAAGCTCATTTGGAAATGAATTAATTTTAGAAATCAAACAAGAAGCAAGAATAGACACTTATCGGTTAAAGATAAAATGGAGTTTGTCATTAAAGGAATATTTAGTACCTGATTCGGACCTAATCAATTGGATTAAGTTCATTCATGACCAAGTAAATTCCCTTTATTCATGACCATTGTAAGAAGTATTGAGGACTTTAAAAATCATTTGGAAATGTAAAGATTTGATACGAAAAGCAAAAATCGTATTTCGGATAAATTTCTGTTCAAAAGCATAATGCAATGATCGATGCTCATTGGCAGGCAAAAATCAAAAATCAAACTCAACATCTTTTTTCCCGTTCCAAGCGTAAATTTCTTTTCCGATTTTTACTTTATTTTTATCGGATTCAGAGCAAATGGAAGCTTTTAGAGATACAGCGGGGGTATCTCCCTGGTATCAAAGCCACAAAGAACAAATAATTGAATTGAAACAGGAGAATCGAAATTAATTTAATAACGCCCTGTTATCTCGAGGTTGGTTGAGTGCACTCGCAAAACATTAGGGTCTCCCTCCCTTCTAACGAATCACATCTAATAGGGCTCTTTTAAACATTCATTTATTTAAATTTCAAAGGGCTGTTGTGGAATAATCGATACATCGGAATCCGGCGAAGGGTGTAATATATATATAATTGCAATGAGGGTAAATAACGTAGATCTATTGCAAGTCTCTAAGTGTAACACCTAACAATCCAATAGATAAAGTAGAACATAATTTCGACTTTTCATACCCTGCCGAACTCAACATAATTTAACTGAAAAAAATTAGGTATGGTTACCAAGATGCTATCTGTTCTGTCACTCGTATTACTTACTTAGGTTAAAATGTTTTTTTACATTCTACAAGATTACTAGACGGTAATAAACAATGATGAAAAAACGAAATGAAGTGGTTAAATGTGGTTCGAGGCATCTGTCAAAAAAAAAAACTCAAAGGCTCAAATCTACAAAACTATTAATCTCACTTCCTTTGAAAAGTGAACAGCGTCTCGAGGTTTTCGAGAATAAGGTTCTATATACAATAATTGGTCCAAACAGGGGTGAGGTCACTAGGATATTTAGAAGGTTAAACAACGCGAAATTACGAAGTTTGTACTATAAGCAACTTGAATGGGCGTGTAAAGTGGTTAAGCTTAGTAAAGAGCGATTTCCAAGGGTTTGAATATCCCCATGGAACTTAATCACTAACTTCATAATTATATTTCTATTACGCAAAACTAAGTCAGGTCTGCGTACATCAGTAAGCATATAAACCCTTTATTAAGTAAGAAATATTACATGTTATTCAAAAAATTGTCCCTCAGCTAAAAAATAAAGTATATTCTGTTTTTACTTAATTCTGAAACGCAAAAAGACAGTTATAGGCTTACACATTTACAAGTTTACATATTTTTGACGACCAAGTTTAGAAAGCTCTTGTTTTTATTTTTTCTTTCATTCATTAATGAGAATCGTATCCTATGTTTACGTTGTTATTTGGTTAATTATAAGACTGGTCTACTTTTGGTACAACATTATGTATAGTGTATGCAATTATTTTATATACTGCAATAAACATTAAAAAAAAAAGTTTATATTTAGAATATGTATCATGAAGGATAGAAAGGAAGAGAGTATAGTATAATATATATATTCGAAACTAAAGGTACCTATTCAAATGATGAAGATTTGATGGTATACAAAGGTATTCAAAAGAATTAAATATCCATGGTAAACATTTTGAGCATAATTTCCATAACAAAGAGGTTTAAAACCACAAAATTAATTTTTCAGGCAAAATAGTTAAATATTATTGTTTTATTTGGCTTATATAGACATATCCTTGTGATAATATGTGATAATGAAATGATAAATTATTTTAACAGAATGATAGAATTATTCATATATAGGACCTTAATATGAATAATACTACAATATTAAATAACCTATATCAGGATATAATATGGAAATAAATTAAGTCGAATTTTAATAAAAAAATTTTATAAACAGATTGTAAATTTGATTTGGTCATGTGGTTTTGACTAGGAAGCAGCTACCCACACTAAATCTAAGTTGTTCCACTGCACCAGAAGATGGCATTGTTAGCCGAAACGTAGTGCGAATATTTTTTTTCAATAAAATAGTGGTGAAGTAGACATCAGCCTCCAATTTTATTTATAAAAAATTTGACCTTCACCTAAAAGAATCTACACCTTAGATTGTAAATATTTTAAGTGATAAATGGATTCTAAATTATTGATAATGTGTTGTTAATGTATGTATAGTTGCTTATAATATTTATTCAATTATACTTTAGATGATATTTAAAGATCTGAAGATGAGGCATAAGGTACCTCGAAACGTAATGTTTTAATAATCATGGATAATATATGTTATGATAAATAAATATATAAATAAAATAGAAGAGACTGTTCCGAATAATATATTCAAAACAATTAAATTCCTTTTTTTTTTTCAATAATAATAAGATTTTTGCAAGAAACTGCAAAAAGGAGAAACTTTTTTTTAGTTCTAATTTTATAAAGAAAAAAGTACTAACATTTTCCGAATACCTTTAATGGTATAAAGTAATAAGTTCAAGTAGAGAGAACGTCAAATATATTTTTATTTTACATCGAATTTATTTACACTGTAAACCCTTATTCTAACTACTAAAATTTTTCTCGTAAACACTATTAGCGTTTGACGAAATCATGCGTAAAAATTATTTAAAAAAAGGGTTGAAATACAGGACTGAGGGGCCGTAATGGTCCAGATGCTGTTAGGAGAGCTGCCCTAACTATGTAATTACTAACTATGATAAAAACATGACCCCCGTTGAAATAATCAATACTTAACTTTTTTGCCAGTCCCTCGAGACGGAATGTTTTCTAGACGAGTAGTAAACCCGGACATTTATGCCCTAGCCAGTTCTCCCTTTTCACGCACTTTATCTCCCGCCTCTTCTGTCATCTTTTACCTTTAACGTTTTTTTATCTTTTGTTTTGGTCGCCTATTTCACCATGCCTCTGCTTTATAGTTAATTACAGTATTTTACCTTCTATCTATTTTTTTTTTTTTCATATATATACTACCTTTGTCCACGTAGTAAAAATTAAAATAAAACAACAGGCAGAAAAAAGAAGATATTGAAAAAAAATATATATATTGATGAATAAAATAGTAGTTTATATGTAAATAAAACAGCTTTGTTTTCTTATTTTATCTATAATAATATCATTAGATCTTATCATTTCTTAATTATAATTTATGGAAAATCAGAATACTGTAGCAAAATATTGAAACTATGAAACATATAATAATTTTTTTTTTTATTTTTTATTTTTTTTTTTATTGAGTCAAATTACAATCTGTCCCAATTTGGACATCAATAGTAGTGATGAAAGATATCATACATACTACATTCATACAATATTTACACAGCATAAAATATATATACAATAATGAATCAATACAATAAAGTCAAGAAATCGCTTATACCTATACACATACACACACTCATACATACATCACATTGAGTGGAGAATCTAGCCAGTGCTAGAACTCCAATATATTAACAAAAGGTCGCGGGGCCACTACAGTTTCAACCTTCTAGGTGGGTTGTATGAATGAGTGGAATTGGATAGGGATTGAGCTAGAAGATTAGGACGATGAATGAGGTTCTGGTGGAATTTGGAAAATTTGGTTGGAATTAGGTCTGAAATAGATGGAACATTAAGGTCGTGGTGCAAGGTATAGTTGGAAACATAATAAGGAGCATTTACTATTGTACGGAGGACCTTGGATTGAAAGGATTGAATGCGTTTGATGTTAGTACGTTTAGCTGTCCTCCACAGTTCAAGTCCGTAGGTCCAGATGGGCTTCAGTATTGTTTTGTAGAATAATAATTTGTTGTAACTGTAAGTTCAGATTTTCTGTTAAGTAGTCGGTATAACTGTCCGAATCGTCGGTTATAATAAAATTAACATATTTACATATTGAGTATACAGCATTGAACTTGTAATCGAATTAAATTTACATGTAGGTATGTTATTAATATTTAAAAAAACAAAACAAATATTGAATAAAATCGTTCAATAAATATTTAAAATTAACTATACTGCCCAGCTTATTACGATGATTTAAACATTGAAAAAAAACTAACAAAAAAAAAATCATTTGATATAGGTAATTAACATAAAAAAACAAAACAATTTTTTGATTTATTAAAATATTATTTTTCTATTGTTCATTAATTTAAGTACGACATCTGAGAATTGCTTTCACAAATACGTGTAATAAAAATATTAATGTTTTGTTATAAATTTAAGAAAATACCAATACATTTATCCTGTTTAAATTAATTTATTATAATTATATAATATATACTATATACTTTTATATGTTATATTTAGGAAATCATAATTTTACTTTCAGATAAAAAAAAAATGTTGCTGGCATAAACGTTGTGCATTTTAATAAAATGGTGGTTAAGTCTGTGCTCCAATCCTAAACTAGACTTTAAATTTCCCCTTAAATTATCTACATCTAATTAAAGCAATAAATTTACAGATCATAGGCTAAATAAAAAAATATGGATATTTATATATTATAAATAAAACAAAAATAACTTGGTAATTTGAATTAAATTTACAAATAACATTATATTTATTTATTTTTTTTAAATTCTGTGCCATCCTATAAAAGAAAATATAATTTTTAAGCTCAAAAAATTGTTCTTGTTATTAGGAAGCATTTAAAATTTCACCATTTTTACTGAAGGAATTTTACCTATCCAACTTACGTCTTAGTGATTGAATATAAATTCTCATTTTGTTTTTTTCTCTATTTTTTTGCCATAAAAATTATAATTGGAAACAGCAAATATTATATATGAAGATTTGATAAGGAATTTATCATAAATTTTTATCATCTGATTTTATGAATTAATTAAAAAAATAAAATAAATAAATAAAAAGACTCATATATGTCAAAAATAGAATAGTTTTGAAACCGGTCAGCATATGATATTACTAGAATTAATCCTTAAGGCAGTAAGGTGATTAATCTTTTTTGTATTTTCGTAGACGACTTTGACCGAAATTGCACTTTCTGAACATCTATTGGACAAACACAAAATAATTATTCGTTAGTACATTTGGGATTACACTTTACAGACTCATGCGTTGACAAAAAAAACACTGTAAGATTATTGATAAACACCGAAGAAGACGAACAAAGAGTAGAAAAGATATGGGAAAAGAAGACGGAGAGAAAGATTATATATGGCAGAGGGATGAGTGAATAAGCCAGCCAGCCTGAATATGAAATAATGTCCCTTCTATCTCAATGTCGTCTTCCCTTTTATTTTTCAGTTCCTTCTCTTCTTTGTTTCTATATTCTTCTGTTTTCGCTATCTTTTTTAAGACGTTCTTTGGGAATCTATTGTTATAGTTAAAGGCTTTTAACTTAATAGAAAAGCCTTAATGGTTAATGAAGTGTACTTACTTAATTACATGCTGTTTCGAATCGTGAAACAATATAATAACTTTTTAACAGAAATGGCTAAATATCAAATAATAAATCGAAAATGCTCAAGTTATTTTTTTCATTATATATGATCAACTCATAATTTCCAACAATAATGGAAATTTAACAAAACGTGGAATATTTACTGTTTAAAAATATTTATTTATTTATTTATTTGTTAGGGTTTTTCAACCACAAGGGTCATTTGCACCCTATTTTATAATTTCCGTTTATGTATTGCTAATTAAAAGTTGCAGTTTAAATTTTTTGAAATATTTTTGTTGATTTCAAAAATAATATCAACTTCTTAATTTGCTCTTCGGCCTGTAATATTTCCTCATGTTCATTTCCTGATAAATGATTTTGTCGTTCATTCACATATGCATAGCATTCAGTGATTATATGAATGACTGTAAGAGGTACTCCACACGAAATACACTGATGCGTGGACTTTTTTTCCATTAAATATTGATGGGTGAGACGAGTATGCCCAATCCTTAAACAAGCCAAAACGACTTCTTCCTTTCGCGTCAGCTGTATGTTCGACTTTGCCCTGCGAACATAGGGCTCTACTATCCTGAGCTTATTGTCCCTCGTTGCCGTCCAGATCTGTTGCCATACCTGCCACGTCTTTTCCTTTATAATCAAATAGAAAGTTAAGTATAAATGAAATATCACTGGTGTTACATTCTAAGAATTGTTAATTTTGACAAATTGTATTTGATTACAAAATATTAAAAATGGATATTTCGATTGATGAACGTCAATCACGAAACGGAAAACAATCTTAGGCAGCATTAAAAAAAATAAAAAAGAAGAAATTAATCCAATCCTAATTTCAGTTCGTAACTCGTGTGTCGTGAAATAATTCCATATTTTGTTACGTATATAAAAAATCGGAAAAACATGAAACTCGAATACCGAGTCAGAGTTTAACTTCTTTTACAATCATTCACCACTTATATATGTTTAGGTTAAATCTTTTAATCTTGTGAATATAATTTAGATGGGGGTTAGTGAAATGAAGCATGTCTTTTAAACTAAGCCTTAATAAATATTATTGTAAATTATACAATAAATTTTATAATATTAAAATAAAGATATTTTAAAAATCATTGTTTATGTACCTTGCTAGTTAAAGGTTTTTAAACAAAAAATAGTTAAGAAATCATGCTATATGAAAGGTTTTTTTTCCCTTCTTATTTTATTTATCGAAGAATTAAAATTAATCATCATTGATGTACATATTTATAAAATTATTACTTAAAGAATTTTTTTTTGTTACTTCGTGTTCATAACTTAAAGGGATAATTCGATAGTTCTTTAGTTTAAAACGTTTGCCAACAATTGAATTCTAATAATTTCTGAACGTTAAAGAATTGAATATTAGTTTTAAAATTTACCGCTGTACCTCTGATAATATCGAAAATTCATTATATTCTTGTTTTATTTAATTGAGTTAACATACATTATTTTTTCTAACTGCTCATAAATTTTTAAAATTATTTACTAATCCGAACAATAACGAATGTATATGTAAATAAATAAAAATAAAAACACTCGTGAAACACTAGACGACGTGTAGGCAGGGGAGACATTGATATAACAAAAGACTACAGATACAGGGTGAGTATGCTAAGTTAGGAGAAGGGGTTGAAGGATCTTCCATCGATTTATACCAGCATCTCTTCTTGTTTACTGTTTTCTCTTATATCCTTTCTATCTGATACATTCTCTGTATTGTTTTAGAAAATGTAGTTTTTTTACTCGAATAACCGTCTAGACTTAGAGGCCTCGTAGCTAATTTCACTGAGTTTTCTTCTATGGAGACGATAATTTTCATTTTATTTCCATTAGTAATATGTAAATTATTTATTTGTTGTTTTTTTTTAGAATTCTAGGTCTAGGAGAATGCAGGTAATAAAATTATTAAAAAAATACTAAGAACGCAAGAGGAGTAAATAACATAAATAAAGTAAATAACCTCAATTTAAAAATATATTTACTATAAATAAAGCAAAAGGGGAAAAAAATGTAGTTTAGAGGTTATTTCCTCTTTCAAGCACGTATATATTTAATTTTCATTATATATAGAGAGAATAAAATAAGCTATAGTTTACTGAGGTGAGCCATTTCATATTTACAATAGGGTTACTCACTACGTTTGCTATTTTTTGTGCTATAGCAAACGTAGTGAGTACCCCTAATGTTAAAATGACGTTTCGGCCATATTATGGTATAAACTATTTTCAGGTATAGTAAGTATTCTAAATGGAAATATCTTTTTATAAAATTAAAAAAAAAAATTGTCTTAGACATAGATAGATTGTCTTACACATTTTCATTATATATAGAGAGAAGAATTAAATAAGCTATAGTTAACCCACCAGTTCATATTTTCAATGTTGAAATGACGTTTCGGCCATATTATGGTATAAATTATTTTCAAGTATAGTATTATAAAAGAAAATATCTTTTTATAAAATTAAAAAAAAAATTGTTTTAAACATAAGATTATAAAACTTCAATTAAAGTTGGTTTATTTTATTAAAAAAAACATCAGGTGCGCGCAACTCAAGATTTTCACTTACCTCGGTTGTTAAAATCAGTTTAAGAACTATAAAACAAAGTTAAACTTGAAAAAAATTTTAAGCATTATTTTCCGTTTCATTAGAAACATATGTTTAGATTAAATAATGTAACAATATAAATTTTTTTTTTTTTTTTTATTTATTTAACGTCACTTTATGCTACTATGGCTTATCGGACGATGCTACAGTCGAGTCACAAATTTTGTCAATCCAGGTTTTATTAGGATAGGGATCTTTAACGAGTACCTGATATCGCACAGGCTCGGGACCACCTTTTAACGTCCCCTCTGAAGAACGGCATAACTAAGGGTTTTTTTACTCCCATTAAAAATCCTAGGACCACCTGCGGGTTTGAACCCGTGACCTATACAATATACAATTATGTACAATGATCATTTAAGTTCGTGTCCTATTCGCTATTTTACATTATATTCCACATATTTATATAAGATAACATTTTTTCTAAAATCTTTAGCTTTCCAACGGTATATCCTACATACTACATTAGCATTCTTATGTTAGGAAAATAAAATTACCTCAAAATAAAATGTTTGCTCTAATAGTTGGTCATCAAATTCGTTCAACTTATTTGTATAAATAAAATGATATGGTTAATATTTAATAATCTTTAAAATTAAAGGTACTTAAGAAGAAGAAAATTTAATAATATTCGGCATTTATGACCTGTCAGACTATTTAAATCAGAATTAAACCTACATGATATTAAAACGCATTAAATTTTACATGGATATAGCAAGTTCAATCAAAATTTGTAAACCGTTTTTGAAAGAATTGGAAAAAGGTTCAAAATGGCTGGTATAAAGTTACTGTAACATCTCAGGCATTCACGCTTCTTAAATATGGAATTTTAGTTTTATAAAACTGATCGTTTTCGAGCTATGTTTACCATACACAGACCTTTTGTCTGGACTTGATCATTTGGACTCACGAGACCCTAAAATTTGTATTCAAAAACATATAAATATAAATTCACATTAGTGTTAGAATAGGAGTAAGTAATATAGAATTGGGACTGAAATTAAAAAAAAAAAAATACCGTTAACTTAGGCTACCATTAAGGCTCCTAACTATTGTACCTGGATATTTTTTTGTTGAAAGTAAATACGTAACTGGACACAAATGGATCGGACACGGAACTAAACAATTATTGGAACAGCTGCCACGAGGAGAGGATACCGTATCCTGCTTCCTCATCCTGGGGACATCTGATGGTACCAGACCGGTTTTTGGGGGGTACGGAAGAAGGTGCCGAAGGTACTGCGGTACGCAAAAGGAGGACGAGGAGCGAAACCTGAGAAGGGCAAAAAAAGTGGAGGAAAGCGAAATGCGGCCTAATGATGTACTCAGAGGACCAATAAAGTACGCTTCGCACAGCGATTAATCGAACTCCACGAGAAAGCGGGCCGTTTGGTTCTGAGTCTTGGAGAGTTATTATTGTCTGTAAGGATCTGCGATTTAAATTCCTAAGTTCTTTGCAGCCTGAGCCATCTTTGAAGGGGATATATAACGGCTATGTAGCCATCTTTTAAACCGAAAGGCCTTGATGCAAAATCGGACTCCTCGTAAATAAGGTCTAGTTTAGAAGGCTACTGCACAAAGTGCGAGAAAAAAAAAAAAAAAAAAACGCGAAACAAAAAAATATGTCAGTCTGAAGGTCCATTCCAGACAATTTATGAGCATTGTTATTTTAAACATTTATGTTTTTTTAAAGAGTTATTTCCCCGTGTGTATATTTCCTTCTGGTAATCACATAAATTTCTATTTACATACCGTTGCAGTTGGACGGATATATAAATACACTTTAATAAATATAAAATAAGAAACCTTCTAATTTGCGAACCTGCGATGTTTTCCACAATATATTTCTTAATCCCAAAGGGAGTGTACAAATTATTATAATTCGAATAAGACATTATTTTCAACAACGCAGTGTTACGTCATCTTAACACGTCTTACTCAAGGAAAAAAAGATACAATATAAAAAATGTCCTTCTTTAATTGAAACCAGCGAACACAATTTTTGGCGGAACACTGAGGTCGTGTATGATATATATTTCAGTGGATTTATCGGACTAAAAACAGATGACAGGATTTTTTTTAAGTAATATTTGAGATAACTATACGAATTCATTTTAAAAATTCTGGGGCGCCCAACACAG
Organism: Piezodorus guildinii; assembly: GCA_023052935.1. Taxonomy (NCBI): domain Eukaryota; kingdom Metazoa; phylum Arthropoda; class Insecta; order Hemiptera; family Pentatomidae; genus Piezodorus; species Piezodorus guildinii. The sequence goes on along the minus strand of CM041292.1, from coordinate 32,070,601 downwards.
GACTTACACTTAACACGATCGATATATTTCTTCAGATATACATGTTTTAGATTAAATAATATAACACTAAAAATTATATACAATAATCACTTAAGTTTATTCCCTTTTCATCTTTCTGGATCGATTTTTACAGATTTTATTATAAGATAACAATTTTTTCTAAAATCTTAAGCTTTCTCACGGTATATTCTACAATATATTACTATTCTTATGTCCGGAATAAAAATAAAATTATCTAAAAAATATCTTTGCTATTTCCCACTTTCTTTGGTTATCAAATTCTTCCAACTTTCATATTCAATGCTAAGAAGATGATATGTTTAATTTTTTTAAATCTACAAAATTAAAGATACTTTAGAGGGAGAAAATTCAAAATATCGGCATTTAAGCCCGGTAAAACTATTTAAGTCAGAATGAAACCTACATAATACCAAAGCCCGTCAAATTTTACATCGATTCAGCCAGTTTAATCGTTAGGGTCGTTTTTGAAAAATCGTAAATAGGTGCAAAATACGTGGTATGACGTAGATCGTCCGGCCACCCGATCTTAGTGAGAAAGTTGATGTATTATTCGGGAGTATAGTTGTCTTAAATATGAAATTTGAGTTTCATACTAGGCTTACCACACAAGGACTTTTAGGGCGACTTGGTTATTTGGACTCAGAGGATACTAAAACGTGTATTTCCGTTGAAAACTGAAATCGAAAATTTTCAGGAATATTTTACCTTACTATATATATATATATATATATATATATATATATATATATATATATATATATATATCGGTAAGTGAAAGTTAAAAATATTCCTTCCTCTCTCCCGCTACTTTCGTGAACTCTTACAAGCCTTCGCTTTCACAAATTTTCACCTAGATCTTCTCTCATCGTGCAGGGCGCCATATAAACACTCCCTTTGCGTTCTCCATGAACGGTAGCGTTTCCTACTTATCTCTTCATTAATGGAACGTTATCTATATGGTCTCTAAGAATCAGTTGGTAGTAATCCGGACGTGAGAAGACATCAGAGCGAACAGCTGTGCAGTATAGTCTGGTAGGCCTAAGCAGCTGCAATCCGGTCCCACAGTTCATTGTCTAGCACAATACCTGCTCTACCTTGCTCCAACAGTAACTGCTCTTCTATCATCCCAATCCTTACGGCCTAGAATTTTTTTTTCGCCTTTATTCAATGATCTGGGAACGCTACCTAAGGTTTGTCGGCTTGCGAAAACAACTCTGCTAATTTAGTTTCAATAAACAAGATAGAAGTTCACGGATATTTACACTTTTTGGTTTACTACTTTTATTAATGAGCCTTCACAATCGAAAAAAAAAAAATTACACCCCCTCATAATTTGAAGGCTTACGTTTCAGGATACGAACGCGAATAATGAATAAACAAAAAACTTTAAATTCGCCGTCCGTGGTATTTCTCCGAGACTACAGGATATATATTTTTTTTTTTTAAATTCACCAAAAAATACTAGGTCATACAACAATTTTCCTAATATCTAGACGTTGATATCATCTGATTATTTTAAAAATGATTAAATGTGATTTAATTCAATAACTCAGTTATTTTTGAAGATAGAGAAAAATCGAAAAGATTAGTATCAATAGACACCTATATAAACATTTATACCCAATAGTTATTTGGAAATAATAAACCATAATGTAGTGATTTGGAGCTTTAATTACTTTCAATAATAATCCTTTGTAGTTGAACAAAAAAAAAAAAAAAAAAAAAAAAATTGAAACCTCAGGTTTTGCGTAACAAGGTACATATGATACTAATATCGAAAAATAGAAGAAAAAAATAAAAACCATCAGTTAGCAAAACAGATTTAAGAAGCCAAATGTTAAGCCTCTTTGCCGTTAACAGAAAAAAAAATTAATTAATTATATATAGTCGTCAAAACTATGTATACAATTCATACTTAACTCGGTTATTTTTAAAGATAATGAAAAAATGAAGTATTCTGGAATCAGGAATTCGTATGTGACTTAGTTCAAAGATCATTTAAAGGAAATATAAAAAAGGAATTAGTAAACATGTCTAGTATAAATGCTTTTCTTATTATATATTATTTTAAAAAATAAATCATTGTAATATACTAAGAAAATAGATAATAAAACCACAATAAAAAATAAGATACGTGGAACCCAAATATTGTATTATATAATCCGTTTTTCAAGAGTAAAAATTAAGAAAGCAAAAGATAAAATTGTCATAAATAATGAAAATATTCCTTTTCGTTTATTGTAAGACTATGTCTAGGCAATCGTAATAAAATAAAGTGTGGACAAATTAAAATTATTATAAAATAAATACTACTACAAACTTAAAAAAAAAAATTAAACTAAAAGAAATTTTAATAGTATATTTAATTTCTTTTTTAGCCTTTTTCATTGTTTTTTGATGAAAAGAATTTTTTATTCTGGAAATATGTCCCCTTAGAAAAATGCAATGAACAAAACAAAATTTCTAATGGTCTAGATACCTAAATAGAATGAAGAAAAATTAAAATAATTACAAATTAACTTTAAACTATTTGCTGTGAATTTAACACATTTTGTTAAGTATTTTGGACACCGTGAAGGGAAAAAAATTGTTTTTTTAATTAAAAGGCACCAATGGTTTAAAAAAAAAATGAAAATACAGTCATTCTAATTTCATAATATTTCAAATTTGTTTTGAGCTGTTATATTATTATTTTATTTTTGAATCGCTCCTACCCAACAGGGTCATTGGCGTCAAGATAGACACATTATATTCTGTTGTAGTATCCTACCATCTTTAGGTAGCCCAACCGTACGGAGATATGTTTCAGGGGTGGGCATAATCGAATAATCGGACTTACATGATTTAAATAATCGAATGATTCCATAATCAAATTATCGGATGAATAATATCCATTCTAAAAGACATTATGCCACAATTCACCTCTCGAGCTGGCTCAGCCTAGGTGCAAATATGTATATAATTTATCTGATTAGCAAAAAAAAAAAAAAAAAACTGTCATATGATTATCCCAACCCCTTATAATCTCTCGATTATCGTTCCAAAAATTTAGTTCGAATGGTCATTCGTTTCTCCAAGCCGATTAATTCGATTGATTGAAATAATCGAATGATCTGATAATCGTCATTCGATTATGCCCATCCCTAATGTGTTTCTCTTCGTCGCAGAGTATTTAATGCAGGGTGTATTTATTATATCACTCAAATATCACTTCTACTTTCAAATACCATCTTGTAACAATCTAACTTGATGGATATTTTTTCCTGATTTATAAGTAAGTACAAACAAGTTATACTTTTTCTTAATTTCCCAATCATATTTAAAACCCTAGTAAATCAATAAGCGACATTAATGACAACATAAGACAGGTTTAAATTAGTACGGAATAAACAAAAAAAAAAAGAATTATTTTCCTGCAAATTTTGCTAATACAAACGTACTAGAGATAAAAAAATCAAACTTCTGAGTATCTACCAAGTTACATGGGACCGGCTAAAGCATCTCCACTAAGTTGTGAGCTTACCGTACTTAACAGTTTGATCGAAGTTCCCTCGCATAAGTAGATGACTTATAATTTCTCAATTCATAATCCGCTTTCGCGTCCCCCTCCTCTTTCTAACCACAAGGGCAATTTAACAAACAAAAAAAAAAAAAAAAAAGGGAAAAAAGTTTTCAATTTTAATTTTATGCGGTACATAGTCCTTGAGAGAACGAAATATTCCCCGAGGCAAGAACTCTCTTTTATTCATAAAAAGTTATAATAAGGCGTTCTGAATTCTAACGAAAGAACATAAGGCTTCCCTTAGCTCAGACGAACAGGAATTAAAAAAGTTGGCAAACTAATAAGAAAACTTTCCTATATAGGTGTTTCTTTAACTAGGGCTCTCTCGAACCAATCCTTTTTCCAACTTTTTTTTTTGTATATTTACCTATTTTCCTAGAGAATAACAGTTTTCCTTTTATTTTTATATTTTTTTTCCTTTAAAACTTTTTCGAAAGTAGAAAAAGTAGACCACAATGGCAAAGTTTGTTTATTATGTTCATCTTTAGAAATAACCAACACAGATCAATTTTAACTCACCACTGGAGAATAAACGCTAAATGTTTATTATCCCTTATTTCTAAAGGGTCATTTAAAAGTTTTAGAAAGACATAATAAAAAATATATAGATGCATTTAATGAGGTGCATGACTTTATCACATAAAATTCAGTAATAATTGTCAATATTTATTAAAAATAATTAGATAATCATAAAAATAATATTATTAGGATTAAAATAATATTTTTAATAAGCTTTCACGAATTTCGAAAAAAGATATAATTCTACTTCTTCAAAACCTACACTTAAGTGAAAAAAATTAAAATAAAATACCCAAAAAGTATTCAATATTTAGGCAAAAATAAGTAGATTTATTTAATTGAATGCTTAGGAACATTTGAGATGTTTTATATATATACATATATATACACGTTTTATAGAACAGTTCATAACTTTCTTGAAGTTAGTTGAGCAGCCAGACGTAGATGTCAGATTATACTTTTTTCCGGATAAAGTCATGATCAATAAATTAATTAAAAATGCTTAAAATATTATTTTTTTAATATCTTAGCAATAAAGTACAATCTGTATTAATTGAGAGAAATAAGTATAAAGGCTCTGAGATTCGATTTTCTCTTCAATAAAAAAGTGAATAAAATAAAATTTAAAAAAATACAGGAAGAAAAGAAATAATAATGATAAAAGATGAAAATTAAGTGAAATAAACATAGAACTAAGTAAAATTATAGATTAATTACGTTTATTTTAAAAATGTTTTATAAGTAATGTATAACAGGGAAATAAATATATCTGAATTAATTTAAATATGTACGTTTCTGAGTTCATCTGTTTAAAATACGTAATCCGTTTTTTTTGGTTTTTGCTCTATTTTTTATTTTTTTTTTTTACCTTACAATTTTTTTCTTGATTTATTTTCATGGTAATCTTTAGAAGACATTTACAGCCCGACTACAATGTTGCGTTCTTACTTTTTTTAATATGAATTAAAAATTATATGAACATTAGAAATCTGTTAAAAATACCTTAAAATATTAGAACAAGAACTGGATTTCAGTCAATGTCCGGTTGAAATATTCTGGCAATCAGTGCAAAGTGGGAAATCACTCAAAAATTTCCATCTCTCGGGCGTTGATAAAACACTGTTTTGAAATCCCGTAAGAATTTCCTCTGACTCAGAGACGTAGAGGTTAGTGATCCGTCGGCTGTAGCGCCACTGAGTTTATTATTGGAAGGAGACAGTAGACTGTAGAATAAAAAAAGAATGTCTAGCGAATAAATAAAAATAAAGGATGAGAATAAATAAATAAAACAAATAAAGGAACTGTAAGGATATGAATGGAAGCATGAGGAGACACGTGGATTGCATGAGCAGATGTAGCCACAGGTGAGTGCTTACAGTCTGGATACGGTGGCCTGAAACTCCACACGTATTTTCCTCAATGGAAATAAAGATATTTCCCAAATATCACTGTATTCGAACAGTATTGTATTCAATACAAATCAATATTATATAAATAACTATTTTGTATAACTATTCGAGCTTATACGTTCACTCATTTACAAAAATTATTATTGAATAGATAACAAGGAATATACCAAAAATAAATAATAATAATTCGTTTAAATAAGTGTTTAGGCAATTAAGATCAGTGAACGTGAAATATCAAATAATCACACTGTACGAGAATGATTCTAAACTATTTATTTTCATATTTAATGTTTAACCAAAATTGAATTTTTCAAGATAAAGTAGCTGATCAAAACGATTAAATAAAATATGCTGATTAGTAAGAAGATTACAATTTCACAAAATAACTTTGAAGAAATTATTATTTCTATAAATATAATAACTTGATTTAGCAGCTTTAATATTTATTTCAATGCTTTTAACAACGCAAAAAAACCATCAAAAGCATTTTAAACTAAGTAAGATTATTTTACAACCGAAATAAAATCATATTCGCAATTAAGTTTTACATATAAAAGGAAAAATTTGTGTTGCTAAAAAATAATGCCTTTCCTTGGTTTATTTACGTTTACAATGACTTTTATTATTTTATTTTATTTATTTATTTTTTTTTTTTTTTAAAGAACTCAAATTTGATATATACAAAAACATTGATACTGCTAGACCGCAAAAGTTAACACCAACTAGCGTTTGATATTGGCTGTCGATTACATATATTTATGAAGTATTTCAGTTTGGAAAAATGAGTAGATGATAAAAAATATAAGATAAATGTTTGGGATCCTATTTTGGACCCTAGGAGAAGTCAACCTAGACAACTCTTGTCTAGTAGTCATTACCTCACAGCCTTTTTTCCACAATATTATTAGGAAACTTTTCAAGAGATTCAATAAAATTCCGTGTTTTTTTTTTGTTTTTTTTTAATAGGATGTATTCAATGATATTGCATATAGTCCTAAGATTTTTTAAAGAGAGCAAAAATCATCGGTGACGCCGTATGGTGGTCCCAAACCTTGGGATGTCAGGTACTCGTTGAAGATCCCTATCCTTATTAAACCTGGATAGGCAAAATTAGGACTGTACTATCGCATCGTCCGATTCGTCAAAGTAGCTTAAATTGACGTCATATGAATAAGCAAACGATCCAAATAACATAATAACAAAATAACATAACGAGATTTTATACAAACCCGCATTTTGATTTAAAACTAAAGTTTATGTTTTCTGTTGTTCACGCGTTTTAACTATTTCATTGATATATTCAAGGCTATTATTACTTTCTGCATAAGTGATTGGTCCATAATTAGGCACCTTTAATGCGACCAATAGTGAGTAATAGGATTGTTTTAGCAGCACCAGAGACGTGAGTCATTCCAGGTTGGATGAGTCGCACAATCGAGAAGCGAAATGCCTTAGAACTGTTGGAAGAGAGGGATATTTATAGAAAGCAGTTCTGGAAAAAGCGAGAGGAAGGCTTTTGCTATTTGTTTTGGCAACCGGACTGCGACACCCGGGCGTCATCCGGATTTAGTGACGATGAGTCTGTAACCAAGGACATCTCCCGATCCGATCCCTTTCATATGTCCTACAGGATGGAAGGAAGTAAATCTTATTGTACCATTTCTATGGAGACAGTTTGACGAGTGTTTTACGGCTACTTATGGAGTTCATTATCGGTATATAAACAGGCGAGAATGATCCGAGTTTAATATGGTTTTCATGGTCCGTCGCCAAAATAACTTAAAGTGATCTCTTCTCCGTAAAATTTATATTTTGCTATTTAGTCTCAAAATAACACCATTCTCGCGATAAACTAGGGAACTTAAAGGGACTAGACCTGCGGTGGACTAAAACATCGAAACGTTCGTTTATAACTTGTGCAACGTAAAGAAAATGGGTTTACGCATGGTTGGGGTACCTTTGTATTTGAAGGATCCAGTTCTAGCAAAAAGCACAAGTCTACCTGTTAAATAAGTATCTTCATTGATACAAACTATATATATTTTTGAGGACTGCTGTTAGCTACTATAAATGAGGGAAATAATCAGGAGTTAGTCTGGTAAACAATATTTTAAATTTGCTGACGTTTCGTCTCAAACATGTGTTGTTAGCCTCACTGACTTCTGATTATTTTAGGTAGTTTAAGATTGGCTTAAGACAAGAAGTGTCAAGATTGAAGTGATCCCCACCACCAAGATGAATAGAAAAGGTGATAGCACTTTAAAAACAATATCTATTAACTGAAACAGCCTTAAAATGTATCTAGATACAGTAAAAGGAAATTATTCAAAAACTATTTTGGCAAAACATGTAACTAAATTAGGGTTATGAAAAAATAAATAAAAAAAATAAATTATTAGGGGAAAAAAAGTGTAGTTAGAGGCTGTTTTTATTTCAACGCATACACTAAAATTACCGATTTGTTTGGAAATAGAAAGTGTTAAACAATGAAATCATATTTTTAATCTACTAAAAGGAATCCTAACGATTTTTAACATACTTGCTCTCTCCTTTCAAAAATCATGCCGAAGCTTGTTTAAAGATGGTTGACCGTATGTTAAGATGTTTCAGGAGTTTGACATGAATAATTTTCAAATATTAAATAATTGCCGACGTATCGTGCCACAAAGTAGGTCTTCATCTGGACACCTTTGACTTACGCAAGCAGGAAGAGATTGACAGCTGACTTCCTGCTACTCAGACTCCGTCTCTTCCTACTTGCCCAAGGTTGAGGTAGCCAGACTAATACGTTATATTCAGCATTTAATTGATATATAGCACTTCTTTATTTATTAACCAGAACTGGAAAGATCTTTTATTTAGTCGTTCTTCCGTTTTTATTACCAATTACAAATACCTTCTATAGCTTTGGCTTCGATTATTTAAAACCTAGTAGGATATTACTTTTATAGTAGGATATTATAATTCAAAGGATACAGATTAAAACAATAAATATCACAGAAATATGAAAATAATTAAGTCAGTGTGTCGTATGATTATAATTGTAGTATAATATTTAATGTTTTTAGTATGGAACACTGAATAAAGTCATTCATACCCTCCTGGATGAAATACTGTTTGGAAAACAGGCATGTTAATAAAAATATAAAAAATAAAAATTTTATACAAAAAGCTCATTACAGGAGCATTTCTCCTTGGGTAAGGCACAGAGTTGTCTCAAGCTGTGGCAGTATAAACATTTTTTTCAGCATAATTAATACATCAGTCGTAAATTGAGGTCAAGAAGGCATCACTTAGCCTTTGTGAAATGAGGTGGTGTAAAATTCAGGAAAAACCCTGAAGCTTAGCATGATCTCGGAAGAAAGTCAAAAATAAAATTTAAAAAATAAATAAAATGAAGCAAATAATCATTTTATTTATCATTAAACCTGTACCACTATAAATCATGAAGGGTCTTGGGCTCAGTAAATATAGAGATTCGTATTGTTTCGAGGCCAACGGCAGTGCAATGAGGTGATTAGGCCTTGATCACGCTCAGCCGCCAGGTTTTTCCCCCAATTTTTTAGGGTACCCACTTCATAGAAGCTGGGTGTGGCCCAGGGGGATCTCCATATCCCAGGTTTGCTTTAAGGCTCTAATAACAGAATAAACTGTATTCTAAAATAGACGGGATTCTTACTCAGGACTTGGAGAACAGTAGCCTAGTGCTCTATCCACTAGACCCCGCCACTCCATTTTTATCATTTATACCTCCATAGTTATCATTTACTTACTACAATATGTAATAATTATAATTAAGCTTTAAATTTATTACAGAACCATAAATATTTTAAAATATTAAGCAGAGTATTATAGATAGTATTAGACTGAATAACCCATCGAGAGAGCGTTATCTGCTCAGATCTCGGGCGGTGAGTGTCCTCAAGCAAGGACATTCTGGAAGGCCAAGTTCTCGGTCCACATTCTCTCCAGTTGTAATCCCCATAATCCTATAAAATAGTCTTCAAGGAATGCGATATAACGTTTTATTTCTCACAATTATATGTTATTAAGGGGATACTTTTTTTATTTTGGTATTTATCTCTTTCTCTGCTCTCTCTCAAACAAATTTTTAATTTCCAATATAATTTGGAATAGTAGCATTGGGAGAGGGCAAGATTCGATTATTTTCAATAAAGTACTATAATTAAATTTTATTTAAAACATAAAAAAAACCTATAGAAATTTAATTTAATTTCCATTAAATAATATAAAACTAAAATATGTTGGCTAGTGAAATGTAAAATAAACAGTTGAGTTTAACACAGCTTAGGTTATATCCGTCTACTATCGGACCTGCTCACCATTAAATATTGGGTTTCTAAATATTATTTCTTAATAATTCATCCTAGTTTCTGGGTTACAACGATAAGAGTTCATTTTCGCTATAACGTTTTTCCTCTACTATATCGGTATTATATCCCTAGAATTTGACGTTACAGAATATGAAAAGATCAGATTACCATAGGTTTTATTCATTTTTTTCGATATACCAAGAAATTTTCAAGCAAATATAAGCTCCTAATGCTACTGAAGATGATATTTATTGAAATATAAATACGTCGTATTTTCTCTATTAATATTATTTGAAAAGTAGAAAACATAAGCAAATAAAAGTTTTAAGATCGAGCATTGTCCATAAATAGTTAACCAATATTGTAACACAATTTAAATAAGAATAATAAATAAGCTAAAAAATACATCAGAATAATGACATATTTTAAACTTGACATTATAATATTCCTCTGAGTGAAGTAGTTAAGCTTGTGCAAAATGCTGGTGAAGACGGAGGCTGGAAAGCGTGGCTGTGTCAGCAAATCGATATGTTTAACTCATTCGATAGCAGCGTAGGGCTGTCATCATGTCTCACTGTCTTCTATAATGCAAATAGAATATGAAATATATTCCATATATATTTGGTTCTACGGTCTCTTCTTTATATTCGCTTGAATAAAATATTATAAAAATATAACTATCAGCAAGGTAAAAAATAGACGTTTTATCTATACTTCAGGGATCACTAGTAGCTGGGTGGCTAGCATAACAGCCTCCTATACCAAAGGTCACGGATTCAAACCCGCAGGTGGTCCTAGAATTTTTTTAATGGGAGTAAAAAATCCTTAGTTATGCCTTCTTTCGGAGGGGACGTTAAAAGGTAGTCCCGAGCCTGTGCGATGTCAGGTACTCGTTAAAGATCCCTATCCTAATAAAACCTGAATAGGCAAAATTTAGGACTCCCATTGTAGCATCGTCCGATTAGCCATAGCAGCATAAAGTGACGTTAAATAAATAAACAAACAATCTATACTGCATCCGGACAAAACAAGGGAGTAGTACCTTTTATCCCTCTATATGTATATAGATATCGTAATATTTTTATTAAATAAAGGTGGAGAAAAAGAAGAAGATAAAAATCTAAAAAAAATTCAATTAATATCATAAAAAATACTACGTTTATACCAAAATGTATTGTCTCATTCCGAAAAAGGTATTAACCCAATCCTATAACTATTGATTAACCGAGGGATTTAGGACATGCCCGTACATTTTAGAAGGAATAAGTTATTATATAAAATATTTTAATGTAAATAATGCCATAGCATACATTAATAAACTTTTGAATTTCATAATCTTTGAATATGTTTATTATATCTATACATATATGTATATATGGAATATATATATATATATATTATTCCCCCCCCCCTCAGAACGTAACATTTTAATGTTATTTAAATATTCTGAAGCTACACCTAAAAATGTTTTTTTAAAATATTTATTTATTTAAATTAACCCTTAGGTTTATTCAGTTGTTATTGTAAACGAAACAAGTACTAACGTTCCCAAATAATCTTTGATTATCTCCTGACATTCCTTTGACTGACCTGGATTGGTAAAATTTAGGATTCCCACTGTAGTATCGTCCGATTAGCCACATCACCATAAACGAATAAACTAAAAGAAATTAAAAAGCATATCGAATCGGCAAATATACCAACAGACATATATAAAAAAAAAATATATTTATTTTATTTAACTTTTTCCCATCGATACTATCGAATTTTATTTAAAGATTAAATTAATTAATTTAATTTTTTTTTAAATAATTTTTAATTATAACAACATCTAAACATATTTAAGAACTTATATTTAAGTATGTGTTCACAAGAAAAATAAATTTGAGCATCATAATTTTTTACAAGTTTTATATATATAATATATATATATATATATATATATATATATATATATATATATATATATGATTAATAAAAAACATTCTGGAATTCAAAAACCTTCAGTGGTTTGACAATTTATTTATTTTATAGTTATGTGTCGTGTTTTGCTAGGTTAGAGGCACCCTTCTTGGTACAAATTACTAATTTTTTAATAATTTGATATTTTCTATTAACTGTATAACGTTATTGTGTACTTACGTATCATATCCTGTCAGCTGCGGCAATAGTTATTAGGTTAACTTAAACATTTGTTAAGTTTAATCATATTCAAGTTAAATCATTATTTAGTACATAAAAGTCGTATAATTTATTTTTCTAATATTTACTTTTATATATTTTTCTTTGATTCAATATTTTTTTCAAATTATGTTTTCTCCTTTACGGATTCTACTGGTTATACTTTATTTTTTCTTTATTGTTATTTTATATATTTATTTATACATTTTTAAATATTTAGTTTATATTTCAAACTTATCATATTATTAGAAAGATTTATTAATTAATTTCTACTACTAAACACGCAGCCACTAAGAGGCTTGGACGGGTGAATCCGTCCCGGAGGACCAGAGCGTACACACGGGGGCAGTGACCAGGCGGGGAAAGCGAGAGTGGTCGTAGTAAACAAACCCTGACCTAGCCCCCGCTGACCGCCACTCCTCACTCTATATATAGCGCTCCTCTCCCGTCATCGTCTTTATCACTCTATACTCCATGTAATCCTCTTCAACGGGAGCCGTGTCTACTCCAAGGACATCCTTCTAAGGCGGGAACTTCAAGGCAAGGAAGGTTTCAAACACTATTTATACAAGAACATAAGAAGTATATAAAATTTTAATTCACTTGTTAAATGTTTATAATATTAAATCCGTGATTGTGAGCTACTAAATTTAAAGTCCATCTAGTGTTGCTAAATACACAACGTGACGCTGTAAGTGTAAGATGGTGCAAATTTATTATATTCTAGCTTCTAGTGTTTATGAAACCTATGAGTTAGTAAATTGTTGCTTATTCTGGGTTTTTAAAAAACTTACATTAAGTGTAAACTGAAAACGAAACTACATTAAGGATCGTGCGAGTGACAGCGCAATATAACAAGCCCGCTAAACAGATAAGGGAGATCGATCCGTATGTTAATACTATATATTATTAGTATAATAATAGCATATTACGTAAACTAGCGTTTATGAGCTCTATTAGTTGTTATCTTATTTATAGATATATATTATGGAGCATAATCATATTTAAATCAGGTCTAACAAACTGAAAAAGATGAAATACTTCAGATAACTCTTATTTCAAATTATAAATCGGGATATAAAAAAAATAGCACTTTTAACCTTTGTCATACTGAATTCTTTATGGAGTTCTCTTATATGTTGCTGATTAGATTATATGGGGCGAATATAGGGAACAAGTTTATTTTAATGTGTTTTAGTGAACTTGTATTTACGTAATGTATTTATAGTCTAGCGACAGGCTCACCTGCTATATGATAAACCTGTACCACTACAACATATGAAAGGCCTTGGCTCAGTACATATGGATATTCGTGCATTTTCTAGGCCTACGGCCGTTCAATGAATTGATTAAAAGGCATATCATGCTCAACCGCAAGGTTTTTCCCCCAAATTAGGTGCCCACTTAGTAGAGGCTGGGTGTGCCCCAGGATGGTCTCCATACCCCAGGGTTCCTCCACGGCTGAATAACTGAATAAGTTCTGAAACAGACGGGATTATAACTCAGGACCTGCAGAACAGTATCCAAGGAACAGTATCTATCCACTAGACCACGCTGCTCCTTAACAAGAACTATATAATATGATGCTACTACTCAGGGGTGGGCATAATCGAATGATTGTCATAATCGGATGATCGGACTTCGATGATTTAAGTAATCGAATGACCGAATGATTAATATGGATTCTGAGAGACCATATCCCACAATTCTCGTCTAAAAAAAAAAAAAAAATTTCATTTGATTATCCGCGCTCCTTAAATCCTTCGATTATCGTTAAACAATTCAGTTCGAATAATCGTTCGTTCCTCCAAGCCGATAAATCCGATAATCGATTAATTAGAATGATTGACATAATCAAATGATCCGATAATCGTCATTCGATTATGCCCACCCCTACTACTACTGTATGCTATATGATAATAACGTTATTTTAATATTGTTAGGGATCCAATACAAGTTATATAACATTTATGTCGTATGAATATGACCATTGTAGTAGTATTTGTTGTCTATTTTAAGCTATATTATTTATCAATACATATTATACATTAAATGCTATTTTATTAAAACGTTAATATTTTTTAAATAAGATTTTAATTTTCAAAACTTTTTAAAAGTAAAATTAAAAAAAAAAAAAAGGAAGCTAAAGGAGTTTCTTCTTTTTCTAAGTAGGGCAAACATAAAATAAACATGGAACCAAGACTCGCATGAGCTAAAGCAAGCTGTTCAAAGGATGTCTTGTCTCTCTCTTCTGTAATGATTCGCGCGTGAATGAGTGAGCCAATTTGAGCAATAAACAGAAGCCAGAACGAAAGATTCAAAGAGACATCTTGGCATTAATTGAAGGCGAAAAACTGGTGCCGTTGAGCGCCAGTCACGTGTTTATCCTATTAGTGAGTCTTTTCTTTCTGTCGGCTGGACCAATCTCTCCGCCTTGCCTCTTAATTGAAGTTCCTTTTTGGCAATTGCCGGCGTTTAATTGATTAATCAAATCCTCAAGGATTTGTATTAATAAAATCTAAAGGGCTAAAACAGTTGACTGCTATTCTGGTTTCTTAGTATGCATGATGGAATAAGAAAATCATTGCGTCTTATTTATTATAATTTTTACAATATACAGTTAGGGGAGTAAATAATTAAATAATTTATAACATGATAAATTTACATATTCTCGAAAATGAATAATCTCTCCATAAATTAGTCCATTTGTAAAATAAACGTTTTAAAAAGAGCAATATCCTGAATACTTTTATTGTATGTTTTGTAGACCAATATTTTATTCAGTATTTAAATTAATAAATATTTGTGTGTGTGTATACAAATATATGATGAGGTTAGGGATTTTAATAAAGTCTCAGGTCATAATGATGGTACTCTTTTCATTTCTTTAAAAAATGTTTATATCTTAACACAACAGCTGATCAAAATATTTTAAATACAGCGTCTTCAAATATATTTTTCTTCATCTATGTTTTTTTCATTTAATTGATAAGGCTTTTATTAGAAATTCTATCAAGTTAGATCTTAAGGGTATTATTCGAAAAATGAGAAATTTGTTTGTTTTTTCTGACAGATAGAAGTTCTTTCATTTGTTATATTAGTTTTTTTTATATATTTAACGTCCGACAATGCTTCAGAGGAAGACTTAATACCTGTCCAGGTTTAATTACAATTCTGATCTTAAGACTGGTACTACCATTTTACGCCCGAAGGACATTACCAAGGATTTTGTACTCCCTTTAAAAAATCCTGAGTCCATCTGCCAGGATCGAACTGGCTAATTTGGGGATAGAATCCTGTCATGCTGGCCACTGTACCACATGAGGGCCTTTATTGGAATGATATAACCTTACCACATAATAATAATATCAATAGGATTATCGAACTCGAAGATTCATAGCGGAATCAACTTTTCCATTCCATTCAATGGACTGAACAACACAATCCTCCCATCTACAATTGTTTTATCTCTCAATTGAATATCTGACTAAGTATAAAAAAATGGTGGTATGCTATCAACCCACTTTTACAGATAGGCTACAACTTCCGCCATTCTCTTTTATGTAGTCTTCTAAATTACTAAGCGGTCTCATCCCTTTTCGGAAGAATAAAATACCGCTTATCCTCTAAAATCTTAAGATGTAGCTCCTTCAAAATTTGCTGCTACATTTCACACTTTTTGAGAACTGTGAAGGATAACAATTTTCTAAATTCTAATCTTTAACATTCTTGATAAATATGAAAAGTATTTTTTTTTTTTTTTTTTGGGTGGAAGTTTTTCTTTCTTAAATCATCTGAAATCCTTGGTTCAGTACTAAAAAATATTCGTTCTGTTCCACGTCCAACGACTGTGCGAAGAGGTGATTAGCCATAAATCAAGCTTGGCCACCAACTTTTTCTCCATATTTGTGTACCCACTTTACAGGTGCTGGATGTACCCAGGAGAGTCTCAATACCCAGAGTAGCTCCACGTCTGAAATAACGGAATAAATAATTCTGCCTAAGCCGAGACTCCAACCTGGGACCTGGAGAATAGTAGCCTAATGCTCTATCCACTAGGCCACCCCGCTCTTTTATTTAATAGATAAACATGTAAAATGCATTTTATTTAAGTATACGACTTCCTTGCCAAAGTTAGCAGGTTATAATAATGAAAAAATAGGTCTATGATCTTCAAAGATTCTATTCATATTGACAGTACTGACCAATAACCCCAATTACAACGGTAAACAAGAGCTCCCTTGCCATTGGCACCCCCGCAACAACACAGCCACACATACTGAGAGCGAGGTAACAGGTGGTGGGACTATAAATAGGTCGGCGAGAGGCGAGGGAGCGGTTGAAGCTCACTAAGCCGGGGGTGCGGTCGACCTCAACCTTGACACTGTCACGGGGGCCTTGTCCTTTCAGGGGTCTTGGGTCGATTCCACTGTCGTTTGAGCAAGTCGCACCATCCTCCGCTTAGCCACGTAATACCACAACATCCTCTATAGACAACATTTCAACCGCATCAGAATGATTCGGAGAACTTCAGTATGACTTAATATACATAAACTCTAACCAGAAAAACAATACAGGTCTCAAATTTGCATAAATACATAATAAAACTCTTTAAACTCGATCAATAATTTTGGTTTAATATTTTCAATAATGAACGTTTGTATTGACCAAAAAAAAAAAAATATATATATCCTTAACATTTGAGGGCTTACGTTTCAAGATAAGTATAACGAGAAAACGAATAAAAAAAAACCGTCCTGTTCTCCGAAACTACTGAATCATTTTTATGAAATTTGCCCAAAAAATACTAAAGCATCCAACGATAATCCTAACACCAAGACGTTGATATCAGCGTTATTTTTAAAATGGCGACCGAATAAAAGTGATTTAAGTAAATAACTCAAAAAATTAAAAAAAAAAAAAATTAAGTGTTTTTAACCATAAAATCGCGAATAATTATAAAAAAGAAAAGAAAAAATAATAAATTTCACTCATAAATACCCCCATAACTCCGTGATTTTTGAAGATAGAGAAAAATATGAATAGGTTTTAGAATCAGAAAAGTCCGACAAACATATATATAATCAAGTCACAAATTCTATCTATTAGATGTAATTCTATCTAAACTCGGCTATTATTGAAGTGTATATTAGTGTACGACTGAGTCCTAGCCTTCCCTCTCAAGAAGTCGAATGGTGTCCGACATCTTCAGGAATTTAGCCTGTCTTGTCAAAGCACAACCTGGTTCTGACGGCAGAAAGACAAATCCGAGAGTCTTGAAAGTTTCAGTGTCTCCTTTTTTTTTTCGGAGGTTTGTTGTGAGGTCGATTTATTTTAGGTAGATGTGCAATAAGTCTGAGTTTGGGGTTAAAAAAATTGGTTTCTTAATAACTCGAAAAATATACTTTGGAAATGTAATCAAATTTCTAAACCAGATGAAAGCTCAATAATCTTAATTTGACCAGTAATAGGAAAGGTATTTTATTGATTCATTAGGGCTTTTCAACCACAAGGATCATTTTCACCCCATTTATTACCCAGGAAAAGCATTAAATTTTTAGCAAATGTATTTAAGCATATTGGGCTTTATATCCATGTTTCCTGTGCGGAAATGTAAACATCTTTAATTTTTATTAATTGAGAAGGAGTCCTAAATCTTTAACTTAAGAGCTTAAGAGGGTTTAGATAAAAGTGATATTATGCAACTTTTTTTTTTTTTTTTTTTTTTTTTTTTTTATTTATTGAGATATATTAGAATTTGTTTCTATATGAACATTAGTAATAGTGATATAAGATCCCATTCACACAATATATACAGTATACAATGATAAAGTCAAATAAAATAAAATATAATATATATAGAAAATAAGAAAAGAAACAACAACCTATAATTGAGATAAATACAAATAAATAATATATATATAGAATTAAATAATAATAAATATAAAAACAAAACAAATCAAAACATTAACCTATAATTGAGATAAATAAAAGTTTGCAAATAAACAAACATCATTCAAACAGACATAACCATATACAAAATATACCAGTACTATAGGGACCCCAGACTGGGCTTTTCCCTCTACTTGTGGAGGAAAAAGCGGAATCCAAGAGATCTTAGACCCTCGCTCTCAGCCGCGTCACTGGTGTGACTCAGTGGAGGCCGAACTAGGGCTTAAGCAACTAAAATAAATTATTTTAGAACTAAAAAGGACGAGAAAAAAAAACAACTAATAAATATATTTTTTCTTAACGAGATATGTTCCGCCAACGAATGAGTTTAATTATAAATTGCACTTATATGTTGTCAAATGTTTTTATTAACACAAACTGAAATATTCAGAAGTAAAGTCGCGGGTTACACTTAGTTATAAATGGTGATGGTGAAGGTTACCATAGGATACTTGAATTATGCATTTGTCTCATGTAGTCCCGCCCAATATGCATTTTTTTTTTATTGTTTAGCCATAGGAAAAATTCAGATAATACTAATGGAAAACATCCTGTTCCATCGTATATGAACCATTAATATTCATTATTTCTTTCAGTATAACAGAAATAAAACCAGTGATAATGGACTACTGGAGTGGACAAAATAGGGCCCCATTGAAGAGGGTCCCAGGTACTATCGAGGGGGCGTACCCGTTGCCCTAGGTCGGGAAGGGGAGATGAATTACCCGGCCCAGTGTTTGCCCTCCTCAGCCGCCCTTAACCTTCAGCTATCTCCTCTGTAGTCGGGGTCCCTCAGGGCTTTTCTCTTCCTTGTCCTAGGGTCGTGTCTTTAGGGAGGGTTGTCTTCTCGTTTCCTCGTCTTCAATGGGAACGATATCTGAAGTGCTAGATTAATATAAGGTTCTCCTGAATACCTCTGCCATCTCAATACAGTAATAATTAGCTTAGCGAATCCATAGATCAGATACGACCAATCTTTTACTGTACAATTCAATCCAATGACTATTTTCGAAGCCCGAATCCTCAGACTAAAAAGAATCTCCAATGCCTCGGCCTATCCTCTAAGGACTTGTATATACGGCACAAGTTTTGTCGTTTCAAGCGATAAGCGGATTCCTAGAAGAGCACTGAATCCTAGGACAACCATCTTATCGCTTCAACCGCCAAAACGCTTGCAGTATAATAAAGCACTTAGAAGCCTAACAGTCAGAACATTAATATTTTTCGAATTCGTTCATTCACTAATCATCACAAATTTATATAGCCATTTGACCCTCCTTGATGCTACAGTACTATTTAATACAAGCTCTGTAATTGTGTGTTGAGTGTGTCTCATACTTTTTTTGGAGTAGGCATTTTATATGGAACCTTATTCTCGAAAACCTCAAGGCGTTGTTCATCCTTCATAGTGAGAGACCACGTTTCACACAGGTATTAAAATGAAGGAAGAATAATAGTTTCGCTAATTCTAGCCTGTACGTTTTTTAACAGAAGTCGCGAAATTATTTTCTCCTAATTTTTATATTTTTAGTTATCTATGAACCTACAAACCTAAATTTATCCACATCAACAAACCTCCCTATCAGTAATGTTTCAATTACTAATCATACATTTAATGTTATCCGCTTTTATTTCCATAACCATCTCTTTACCAGTTTTTATTATAGCACTTATGTTAATAAAAGTTAACATTAGCTTTCGGGTCTTCTCTCGATATAGCAGTGATATAATAGGAGTACTCACAATATTTCTTAAAGCGTGTTATTTGTTGGGTTGCTGCAAACAAAATTACTCAACACCCGACTCGAATTTATTCAGAAAATTATTTTTATAGATGTCATCATGTTTGGTGTTTTAGTAGGCTGATCGAAACAGTAATTGTTTCAAAGGGGATAGCAATACAAGCGGTTTATTAGGCCGAGATCAAACTCTACCACTGTGTTTCCCGTAAATTTTGGGTACCCACTTTCTACTCCTAACCCCCATACCTGAAAAAAATAATTATCTTGGGGTAGCCAGGGTTGAACCATTAACTAGGGGATTACTCGTGCTGTTCCCTACCCGATAGACCTCTCCACTTCAAAACAAAATTATAAGGATTATCACTTAAAGCCAGCGAAACATGAAATTAAAGCTGAATATATGACTAAGATTAAACCACAAAATAGGTTCAGAAGTTAGTGGATTTTGAATTTTCTAACATTTACTTAAAGCATGGTGTTTGCTCGTCCACTTGGAGCCAGCGGCGAATTAAATGTGAATTTGTCAAGGAGCGATAAATATAAAATTCCACGGCCACCACCATACATCACTTGCGTATGAATAACAAATTTATTTCTGTTTTTCCAGTTGTACAGCGCAGTATTTCTTCCTTAACCGGGCGGGTCGCCATGCCACCCACTAATAAGAGAAAGAAAAAAAGAGATCTGGCAGCGATAATAATGAAACAAGTAGATTATTTTTTTTTTTTTATTTTAAAACAGTTTTTCATGAGGAGTTTTGAAAAATATGCGGTAAATTATGGATCTTGGTTTTACAAATTAAATTTAAAGGACATTCTTGATTAAACAATAACTTAGAGTGCAGTTAAATAGTTTTAGATTGCCTCGATTCGCATTACTTTTTTAAATATAAATTGTTAAAAGTGAAAGGAATGTATTGAATTACAAACTGGTAAGGCTAGCTCAGCCTAAGATATTTTATAATGTGACTTTTATATTCCCACCCACAGAACAACAACTTTTAATCATTCCTTTCTTGTCCGCTCTACTACTGTTTGGAATTCCCTACCTACTCATATCCGCCATGCTTCTTTCCTACCATCATTCAAGTCCCGCCTATTCCAGTACCTACTGTCATCCTTAACAGACGCTCAATAAGATATTTTAAATCAAATATTAATGCAAAAAGAAAATATAAATAAAATTGGAGGCTGATGTCTACTTCACCACTATTTTATTGAAAAAAAATATTCGCACTACGTTTCGGCTGACAATGCCATCTTCTGGTGCAGGGGAACAACTTAGATTTAGTGTGGGTAGCTGCTTCCTAGTCAAAACCACATGACCAAATCTTCAAATTGATTTGGTCATGTGGTTTTGACTAGGAAGCAGCTACCCACACTAAATCTAAGTTGTTCCACTGCACCAGAAGATGGCATTGTCAGCCGAAACGTAGTGCGAATATTTTTTTTCAATAAATTAGTGGTGAAGTAGACATCAGCCTCCAATTTTATTTATAAAAAATTTGACCTTCACCTAAAAGAATCTACACCTTAAAAAGAAAATATATTATTTATCGTTCATATTTTTATATGGATCAATTATTATGAATCAGTTTCAATGTTTAGTTTTGTGTAAAACATTAATCCATCAGAAGTTATTATTTATTTACTTTACTCTTTTGTTTTATCGTATCCTTTCTTTTCTTTTTATATCATTGTGAATAAGAATTAATTATAATCCTTCGGTCTTATGGCCAGACACATTGTATATCTTATTTATACATATCAATTGTTCTTAAGGGACCCTTATATATATATATGTGTGTGTTTATTTATAGGAAGATGACAGATAAAGGGTGTTGAATTGAAATCATTCTCTAACATATATAATAAAATTTTTATTGAAGTAATTCACTCAACTGTTTTTAATCGTAATATGAAAGACGGAAATTATGTTTTGCTTTAGCTATCGTTGTTTCAACAAGTATGAATTTTAATCATTCTACTTACTTTTAAAAGTTAACCTTTTGATGAATTATTATTTTCCTCAGCATCATAAATTTTAATAGTGACTGTATAATTATAAATCAAAACGACTGAAACGCTATTTCTGAGAACCTTTTCAATATAGTTTGTAATAACCATCTCATTTATAATTTCAATGGAAGTAAATTTCAAGGAAACTACCGATCTCAAAGCATTTCAAATTCAATTATTTACTAGAGGGAATCCCCTCTCTCACTCTCTCTCTCTCTCTCCCTTTTTTTTTTATTGTTTGATGTATATCAAATGAATCCGAAAACAATTTAAATAAAACGCGAAACTGACGGAGTAGGGCCGACTGAGAACAGACAGCAGTAATTGGGCAAAATATTCACGATTAGGAAGAACAAAAAAAAAAAAAAAAAAAAATGCCGAAGATAAAAAGGACTTCAGTAGGAAATATGAAATCAACTGGAAATACAACTTCAATCAAACCATGTCAATTATACCATTTTATTTTATTTTTCAATTAACGGTAGAAAGTTTATTCGCTTCGTTATTTTTATTCTGTTTTATTTATTCATTAGTTGAAGTGTAGCTCTTGCTTTCTGAATAATTGATCGGGTCGTTCGGTACCTGATGTTTGGAATTGAATAACATTAAATTACTAGGAAATCACCTCCCTTCCACCACCCCCTTAAAAAAAAGTGGTAAAACAATTTTTTAATCACAATCAATTAGTTGGATATAGAATATAGAAGAGAAGAATGAACGCATATTTAATGTGCTAATGAGAAATATAAGTATTCAACGCTAAGTTTTGGTGAAGAACAAATTCTGTATAATTTAAAAAAAATTAAATTAAACATTAAATTATTCGCCCATCTATCACAAAATATTAATTAAGGTTTTAGTAAGTTCTGGTAAAAAAATAAATAATAATAAACAAAACAGTTGAAGAAAAATTGACTCCTATTTCGGAAACTATCTGGTTTACTCCATTTAAAAAAAAATTAATAATTGTAAACAACTCAGAATCAATTTACTTTTTTTTTTTAATTTATTTTTGTATTATTAACATATTCAACTGAAATAGGAATCAAAAGATAAACAAGCCGAGTGGTAAAGTTCATCAGTATACAGTTAACTAATAAAATAACACGTTCGTAATAATGGCTAGAACGGGTCAGATAATATCTATCATTTAAAAAAATTACATTTCTTTGTTTTTTCTATGAATGAATTAAGTCACATCATATAAGTAGTTAGTATTTTTAAAGAATTTAGGAATCTACAGAAACATAATCAATTTAAAATCACCAAAATAATATTCCAAAATGTTTAACAAGGTGTTAATGATTTTTAAAGAAAAATACTTTTTATTCTTATTTTTATTTTTATTATTAAAATTCGTACAATATAGTTTGATTCCACTCTTATAGAATTCAATATGTTTATATTTGTTTTCTGATACAAAATTTCAATTGTTCACACAAGCAGTATTAAGTTGATTTCTGGTCAGTAGCAACTTCTGATCGTATGTTTTTTTTTTTTAACTACCTATTGCATTATTCTAAATATCCATATTTTTTATAAGATAATTAAATTTAAAAAAAAAAAACCTTGTAATATGCCAAGAAAAAAAAAAAAAAAAAAATCCTCAAAATTTGATATGCGTAGATTTTACATTTTCAGATACTTCTAGTGTCGAAAAAAAAAATCTTACTGTGTTTATTGCTTGTTTATTTATTTAACTTCACTTTAAGCTACTATGGCTAATCGGACGAAGCTACAGAGGGAGTCCTAAATTTTGCCTATCCAGGTTTTATTAGGATAGGGATCTTTAACGAGTACCTGGCATCGCACAGGCTCGGGACTACCTTTTAACGTCCCTTCTGAAGGACGGCATAATTAAGGATTTTTTACTCCCATTAAAAAATCCTAGGACCACCTGCGGGTTTGAACCCGTGACCTTTGGCATAGGAGGCTGTTATGCTAACCACCCAGCTACAAGTGGTCCCCATCTTACTGGGTTGATAACACTGATGGAGAATTTAATCTTCCATGATAAAAAACAACCACAACAAAAAATCATTGAAACATTAATGAAGCCCAACGGAAATATTACATTTGAAACTTATCAGTCGTGATTGCCAATAAAACAGTATATAATATGATAATTATTGATGAATAAATAACGATAGTGCAATAATTTGTAACATTTTTCGTATTAAAACGACAGTTAATTGTTGAAATAACTATAAACAATTGGCGGTTTCAATTAACGCTATCAGGGCCCCTCATCTGCTGCGTAGAATGATTTCAAAATGGCCGTTGCCTGAGGAGAGCGCGTAGGGCATTACATCCTCAATGGCAGAATTAATCGATATGCTACATCGAGCCATTTGCCACATCTGACTCAGAACGTAGTCATGGCAACCGCCTCTCCGGCCAATGAGATCACTTCATTAATGTTGGACCAATGCTTTCCCACTTTTGAAATATTTAAGCGGGCTCAACCAGCCCCTCCGTTGGTCGCCTTCTTCCTGTCGGTATCAATCAGGCTGAGG
Organism: Piezodorus guildinii; assembly: GCA_023052935.1. Taxonomy (NCBI): domain Eukaryota; kingdom Metazoa; phylum Arthropoda; class Insecta; order Hemiptera; family Pentatomidae; genus Piezodorus; species Piezodorus guildinii. The sequence continues at coordinate 32,046,347 of CM041292.1, read as the reverse complement.
AGTCTGTGATTGGTCCGTTCCCGGTCGATAGTGGGCCAATGGGGAGTAGTTATTCCTCGAACTCAGGACCATTTGTGAAATTCGCTTTAATTATAGATCCCACCTCTTAAGACTAAGAATCATGAGCATTAGATATTAATGCTCAATATCATCTGAACTTTAAACAACCGAAGCCATTATAATTAATTTCTTCCAGCAATAAAACACGAATATCGATTTGGGAACCGGTATACTTATGCATCGTGTTGCGAGAGAATCTGATCGTACTGTGAAAATGAATAACCAGACTTTTGCGATTAGAACATTCGAAATCAATGAAATGGTTCGTTATTTTTCTCTTACTTACTATCTATGCATCAAAAATGAAGCTCTTTAACTGGTATTAGATTATAGTTAAATATGATTATAAAAATAATAAATTATAGTAAATTTCATCAACAGTATCCGCTTAAGCATCTAACGATTAATAGCGTTTTTGTTGATGCTGTGTTTGTGGTGAGTCTAACACGAAATCTAACAGTCCTACTAACTTCAAAGTCAAACAACTTTACTCCTGTGATGGTACAGCAACATTTTCACTAAAATCGGCTGACCAAATGTGCTTTATACCATGCATTTTGCACATTTTTACGATTTTTTCAAAAAACATCTCAAACGATTCTGGTTAAATTCGCTATATCGATGTAAAATTTAATAGGCTTTAATATCATGCAGGTTTCGTTATTAATAAAATCGTCTGACAGGGCTTAAATGCCGATATTTTACATTTTCCTAGTTAAAATTGTCATGAAAAGTGGATAAAACTTAAAATAATAATATAATGGATTATTAAATAAAACGTATTTTTCTTTCGAAACTCTATGTAATTAATTCTTTAACTTTTTACTTTCACATATTTCACCTATAAATGTAATTTATAAATAATATAAATTAAATTATAAAACTTTCAATTGATTTTAACAATGGAGTTAAGTGAAAGTCGTGTATTGTGAGCACTGATTTAAAAAAAAAATCACTTTAGCATGTATAGTAATGCTTACATATTCGTATAATAATTACATAAAATGTTTATTAAATACTACTATAGATTTTATATGCCTTTTGCAGTATGGTGTGTTTAAAATGAATGAATATAAGATCTATCCAAGGGTTTATCATGTAAAGAAAATTAAGAAAACCAAAATGCTCCCCGTTATAGAGGAGGCTTTGGAAAAGATTAAAACTATTGCTGGAAGAGATCCCCTTAGCTCACTATCGATTTCACATTAATCATAGCTCCCTATCGATCCTACAGAGAGTCCTAATTGCCTCGAGAATCGATTGTATATTTAATTTATTCAGAATCGATAGTGTTTAGGGGGGTTATTACACTCCAACGGGTTGGAGCTATTTGTCCCCCGCTCTCTCGGCGGTTATTAAAATTCTTCGACGACTTTTAATTAAGCGGTTTATGAAGATGGGGATTATTCAAAGCGGCCATTTTGGACATTAAATTAATTAATTACATTCATTATATCAGTTGTAAAGATAACTCTTCCGCAATTATGATTTCTCTCTTTGACGACTCGAGTAGATTAATGTTTGCGAATTAATGTTTAATTAACTATTTAAATTACGTAATTTCGAATTATTGCCGAATACTGTGTGACTGAAACAAGGACAAAGCATCTAGATTAAGAAATATTTCATAATGATCCATAAATATCATTTTATTTTAAAGCAGTATAACTGCATACTAAAATAATTTTCTACTAAACATGATACGTTTATAGTTTATATGTAAATCCGATAGCCAGTTCATACATAAAATATTTCAAAAACTAATTATGCAATATTAAATTTTAACCATATTTACTAGTAAAAATAATACGTGATTTCACAGAATATGCCAATTACAAAATATGATTCAATGCTAATAATATATATTCCTTATTACATAACCACCTCTTTGGTAAAAGTCGAATGATTTATTCGCGTTAAAGGGAGAGTTATTTTATTACCTTCGGGTAATAAAAGGCAGATATCCTGAAATATATGTATATATTGTATTTTTAAATAATAATAAAACCGAGAAGTGTGAAAAAAATAAAATAAATACCACTTTGGTCTCCGAAAATTTATATACTTTATTGCCTTCTCTTACAGATACGTTTGGCTAAATTCAGATAATCCCAGTCATTTCGATTTCAATCCACTATTACTCAAATGTGGGCAAAAAGTTCGACAAATAGGCTTGCATTACAGCTAATACATACTAATATTATTGAAGTGAGAATGAATTTAATAACCTTAAAGATAGCTAACACTTTGAATTTCTAGGTTATTTAAAAAAATTAAAACTGTTTATAGATACTATTATTTACATTATTTTTTTTGTCTATTTCCCGCGAGAAATCTATCTAAATCAGCCAAAGATTAAAGAGAACAAATATTTTTGATGTTTTAAAATTTTATTAATAGAAATAAGTGTACTTTAATTAAGGATTATGGAGAATTTGAATATCGTCGTCAGAAGGATTTTACCTCCATTTACGATTGATCCAAGAATTTTTTGAGACACGATCATTCAAATGTTACTTAGCTTTCAATTTTTAGATATATTATTATATTTTATTATCTTTGATAGGTAATATAAAGAAAAAATCAGATCTATTAATAGCGTTTATTTTATCTCATATTAATATCCAAATATAGATATTTTAAAATTAATAAAATAAAATAAAAAACTACCTTCCTCAAGATACTATATATTTTTTAGTTGATAAAATATATTAATGTTAATTTAAAATTCATCATGTGCATTCAGTAATTAGTAATCGTGACAAAAGAGTACAATTACCTTCATTAAAGCTAAAAGAAGACAGACTGTTGACAGGCTATAGAGAGAGAGAGATCCTACAATAGCCACAGCGTGGGTGTTAACGAGTTGGTCTGGGTCACGCAACCCTTTGTTTTGGTTTGGTTCTCTGGGTCAAGGCTGAATCTCTAGCTCGTTAGGCTTTTGGTTAGGATTACTATGTTTTTATTAATATATTAGTTATGAATAATAATTATATTTATTCCTTTGTTTTATTACAATTTATAAAATTAAATAAATATATAAATAAATAAGGGTGTTATTTCAGTGTATGTAAAACTTGTTAACCAAGTTTTAGTGATATGATTAGGTGCTGTGGTGTGTGTGCATTTATACAGGTAAACCTCATTAAACTCCGAAATCAAAACATTTAAAGTGTATTTTTTACTTTACCCACACCAGTTACTATTTAGAATAATGTTATATATTGTAATGTTAACACGTTTATCGAGGCTATATGAATTTTATACGTGAAGGAAATTCCATACCTAATACCTCCTAGATTTAGAAATTGGTCGCTATCTTGTTTTTCTTAGTCCTGAAGAAGGCCCACAATCTAGACCGAAACGTAGGCACACAAATGAAATAATTTTCTCTAATTAATGTGTTTTCTTGATAATCGCACCCTCAAACAACTACTTAATCGTATTAAAAACTATATACAGTTGTTGACTTTTATTTGTTTTTGTTAATGAAAAAAATAATCAATTAGAAATATTTTGGGTAAAAATAAATTCTTGTTTCCTCCGATATTTACATAATGTATTATATTATATCTTGTATATGATCAAATATTTTCTAGAGTTTCAGTACAAAACTATGAATTTACAAGATTCGATAAATAATAATAATTTAAATAATAGTAGTGTCTGAATATTTTTAGGAATTAAAAAAAAATAATAATAATAAAAATAACTATGGTTCAAGGAAATAGAAAATTAAAAGAAAGAGAATTAAAAATAGATGAACTATCCCATTATTCCATTATTTTCTTTCAAAATGGAAAATAAATTTTAATTATAAAAACAATATATCAATATTGAATAACTCAAAACATCATACAATAGAACAGAAGTTAATGAAAAAATAAAATAATAATTTTTTTTAATGTATAATTTTATTCCTTAGTATCTAGTACTTAAGTAATTAAGTACTTTTATTTTCTTTATGATTGAGTTGAGTGAATGAAAGGAATATAAACTGGGTGATTTGAAGGATTTTAACTCCGAGTTCTGGAGGTGTTTCGAGATAAACCAGTGACACGGGTTTCCACTTTTTTTATTTTTTTTATTGGCCACTTCTGCCAAGTTAGGAGAGGGAATGGGGTCTTTTATAAGGTCTTTAAAAAGCCCTGTTTCGTTTTAATGTCAAGAGCTTGTAATAATTTATGAATTCCTCCCTAAATTACCCACTTTGCCAATCTCCTTAGTACCTACAATAAATTAACTTACATCGGAATCATTTTTAAATAGTGTATACATAAGAGATTTAATAAAGTATTTGTAAGAAAAGTAGTATTGTTTAACTATTTTCCATCTAATTAAAAATAAAAACATTAAAATGGTGAATTTCTTAAAATGAACTAATTTACAATAAAAAATGTTTATATTTTAGCATTCAAATGTAATTCTGGGGAGCGACTTGATATAGTGGATAAAGCAGTAATATAATTTTCTACAGGTCTTAAGTTCTGTTCGCAGCTATACAAAGACCCTCTTGGAGCATACCCAGCCCTATAAAGTGGGTACCGAAAATGAGGTAAGCCACTGGAGGCTGAGTGTGATCTCAGCATAATCACTTCATAGCACCGTCATGGGTTGCAGACCTGTTTTTGTTTTGTTTTTTCTTTTCTTTGCATACAAGTTATTTTTTACAATCATTAATCTCTACTGCTAGTATAGAATAATAAAACTGGTTGCTAAACTGTGAACTGTAATTCAAAATGTTGTTAAGATGCACAAGAAAAAACACTAGAGCTTTCAACATAAATTTTTCTTATTGTGGATGTAATTAGTTGACCGTTGAGAATTACTGGGAGGAATTAGTCCGGGTAGCGGTCATTAAATGAAACAACTAAATAGTGTCAACTATTTATTATTTGCCAACGTTTCGACCCCCTTTGTGGGTCATCATCAGGGCTAAAAAGATACAAAAGAATACAATTTCAATGACATTACATACAATGTTATATAACCTATTGAGCTAGAGAACGTCGGTATTAAAATATAACAGAAGAACTATATGTGTAAAAAAAAACTTAATTAAAATACAATGACTATAGTATAATAATGAAACTATTTAGTTGTTTCATTTAATGACCGCCACCCGGACTAATTCCTTCCAATATATTTTTTTTTATTTAAAACAGAATATAGATTTATTTAATTTTTCGATATACGATAGATTCGTGTCATACCTCATATTGAGAATAATAAATAAATAATTCTGGAAAATACATAATTAAAATTCTCGTTCACAACTTCGCTCCGAGCTGAACTGATATGATTGCAAAAAAAAAAAAAAACAATGTTTCTATTGTAAATACGTTTAATGAAAGCACTGTTTTGATATTTTGATATCACTAATAATATAACTACTAAGTATGCAAAAATAAAAAAAAATGGCTTAAAAATAATTGATAAATTAAAACCCTCTAAATTAATTAACTGACAAAAAAAAAAAAAGATTGTGTAAATATTACATCCGAACAGACTGAATCACAGGAAATAAATGATAGATAAAATCGATTACATTTCAGATATCCAATTTCGTTGTGTACACAGAAATTAAAAGTGGTCCTTCAACCACCATAATTGGAATTCTCGTATTGTAATCTTTCGATACAAATTTTTTTAAAATTAATCCACTGCAAGAAAATTTTTGAATAAAAGCGCTTCTATTTTGATTTAAGATTAGTTCAACATTGAAGATAATGTCTTAATGTCTTTCGATTTAATGTAAATATTATAAAAAAGAACGTGATTTATTTAATAAATAAATCAAATTTAATTAGACGCTTCTCATTTCTGTTCTCTGTGTCCTGGTCTTTAACATTGTACCCTCATTAATCACTAATTATGTATTCTGTTATTTTAGCCATCTGATAACTCAAGGGTAGGGAGACTCGAGTGGGGAAACAAAATGAATGAGAAAAATTCTTAATGGTTGAACTTAATCTTAGCCTAATAACCTCCTTGCACGACGGTTGTCTCTTTATTATATGAGCCAATAAAATAAATGTTAATTAAGAAATCAAAACTAAAAAAAAATAATAATAATAATAAAACTGATAAATCTATTTTTCTTATCTACGGTAAAATCGAAGTTGTATAAAACTGAAATATTATATTTTATTTGCGCCTTTGCCTGAGATGTTGGATTCACTTTTTCAACAAAATATGGCAACCAGAAAAGGTACTTTATACATCCATTTTGTACCTTTTAACGGTTTTGATTAAACACTCTATATCGATGTAAAGTTTAATAGGCTTGAATATCGTGCAGGTTACTTTCTGATTGAGATAGTCTGACAGAGGGTCAATGCCGATACTATAATTTTCATTCTATCAAGTACCATTAACTTTGTAGATTCGAAAAAATAACTATATCATCTTGTTAGAATCACTAGAAAACAGGTAAATATTGAAACAGATATGATAACTCACTGAAGGTGAAAAGTGCAAGTTATTTATAGATTTATAATAAGTATAACGTAGGAAAGGTAATTTTTTAATAATATATGTTATCTTATACACAAAGTTGTATGAAGTAACGGAGAGGGATGAAAAGCAGATAAACCGAAGTTATTGCAGTAGATAATAATATAATACATCATTTCAGGAAACACGTGTTTCTATGACATTCTTATATCATTTTAAATACAACTTCAAATAAACGTTCTTAAAATGAGGGATCACTTGTAGCTGGGTGGCTAGCATAACAGCCTCCTATGCCAAAGGTCACGGGTTAAAACCCGTAGGTCGTCCTAGGGTTTTTTAATGGGAGTATAACATCCTTTGTTATGCCGTCCTTCGGAGAGGACGTTAAAAGGTGGTCCCGAGCCAGTGCGATGTCAGATACTCGCTAAAGATCCCTATCCTAATAAAACCTGGATAGGCAAAATTTAGGACTCCCGCTGTAGCATCGTCCAATTAGCCATAGTAGCATAAAGTGACGTTAAATAAATAAACAAGTTCTTAAAATGATTTTAGCAGCGGAGGTAAGTGAAAGTCGTGTGTTGCGCATATCAGATTTTAATTTATGAAATTAGCACAAAGTTATAAAATATTTTGATGTATTTTTCTTTTCTTTTTTTTTACTTGATATATTCTAATAATAATATATAAAATTGACTAATATTATTTTCCTAGACTTTTTATTTCTTCTAAATATGATTTCCTGAGCCGGAAGGGGCAGGATACCTTGCCCGAACCACTTACGCGATTCACCGGTTGCCTACATTGAAACAAGACAGTTTATTTAAACAGTCAATGACTCCATCCTTTTTAACTTAGCTATTTACACTCGTTGGCCTAAATTAAAATAAACTGTAGGTTTTACATTAAAATTTGAAAATAAATATACATAAGCAGGTATAATAATTTGCAATCGTAACTGTACAGGAAATGTTCATCTCTAGTAATATAATTGTTAAATTGATTACCTAAACTCGAGAAATATCTATTAAATTGGAAATTTAAAAAATAAAAATAAAACAGCCAAACATAAAAATAAATACTTATAATATATATATTTTTTAATTAAGCTCAAAAATAACTTTTAATAAATTAATCTGGAATGTATATGTAAATATTTTAGAGCTGTTCATATCCGAAAGTACTAAAAAAAAAAGTCTATTTGATACGAAGAACAACTAAAGAAAAACTTTGGTAATATAGCCTTATTTATAAGTTATATTTTATACATAGAAAAGGCGTTTGACAATGAAAGACCTATAAAATTTAATAATGTACTGTAAAACCATAATATTGAACATAAGAGGAATAATGAAGGACTTATATAGATTTAAATAAGAAAAAAACTTGGGCAAGTTAAAACATATTCATAAAATATAAATAGTACTTACATTTACACATAGTTTCATAAAGATATAACACGTACCTGCAACAGAAAAAGTAAAACGTAAATATTATACATATATCATATTGTATATATAATATGAAAAAACAAACTCTAAATTCACTATTTATTATTATTTAAATACTCAGAACTTTGGATTACTATGGTAAAGTATTTAGAAAATGCAAGCTTTTATAAAAAAATAAATAAAAAAGTCCTTGGCACACATTCTAACCTTCCTATATTCTAACCTATTCTAACCATTCTAACCTTGACTACAAAACGCTTATTTACATCTGGGCTTATGGATATTAGGACTTTACTTAATCATCGAATTCTTCTCGTATTCGATCATCACAATCCAAAACCCATAATGAACCTTTTGTTCCATATTCTACTGATTTGGCCCAAACCTGGTACGAATATTTCAATGAAAAACTCCATTCTTATTGTAAACCACTAATTTCAATGATTGCTGACAATCATTTATTTATCATTTGTTGCGTCATCATTCCAACTGATGACGCAACAAATGATAAATAAATTCTGAAGCGAAGTTACTTGCATGGTTCTTGAGATTGATTTTTTATTGCTGCAGATTTCTATTGCACGATGCATTCTTGATATTTTATTTATTTGACAACAAGTAATATACAAATGCCTTTAGGCATATATTGTAACATTGATTACCATTACGAAAAACCCCCTTCAGGATTCTTCTGAATTCGTGAGCGAAGAAACCTCCCAGTGAAGGCACTCCTTGGCGTGGAAGATCTGCTAAAGAAGTAGATCTCTGCTCCATAGGCGTTTCAGTCTCCTTGGTGGGTTTTTTGGTAGTGTATCAGTCAGTAATGTTTGTACCAGTAGGTTTGGATGTCCAGCGAGTGAGTCGTGAAAATGTTTGTTATATTTTTTAATGATATCCGTTACGATTGGTATGTTGAGGTCTTTGTGTAATGATTTGTTGGTTACGTAAACCAATATTCTTGGTATGATAATAAAATAACATATGACAATACATCACAGTAGTCAAACCTGATCAGATAATAATTGGAGGTAGATCATTTATTAAAGACAGAAAAAGAAGAAAGGAAAAAAATTAAGTCCGGTTTGTGTTAGTGGAATTAGACAGTATCTAATGTGTTATTTAAAAATAGGAGAAAATCTTCGACACTCAGATAAATATGACTAAAATATTATGGCCACATTCTCAGAATAGACTGATTAAAAAAATTCCTTGTCCTCTCGATGAAAGTTAAAAACGATTGGATACTTAAAATCGAAATAAATCTTCAGGAACGAGGAATCACAAATATAATTCTACCAGAAAAAATCACCATTTAAAAATCTAAGCATCAGTTTAGAGCTTATAAATTGGAATGAAAAAACAAAAATAGTGAGAAGATGAAGGGATTTTGGGAGAAGAATCACATCAGCATAATTAGTCCACTCGCGCTCCATAGTTGAGCATAATAATGTAGACATTAAAATAATGTAATAAATTAATATATAAAATAGAAAATAGCTGGAAGGATAAAGAGAAACTAGGGCAGAAATGATCGTGGCTGACTAAGAAGGTTTGGAAAGAGGCAACGGAAGGTTGAATACTGCGATGAATGATTTGGCATAAAATCGATAGGGAGCTCCTCCAGGCTGTCTCAACGACAATAATTCTCCAACGAGCTCTGACACTGACAGAGTCCCTCCGACGTCACTCCATTCTCGGAGAAAAATCCCATTTACGAACGGTTAGCGTAAGCGGTTTTGATAAGGGCAGGGCCTTTGACGCAATCACTTGTATCTGATTACCTCTTTACTCACAATTAAGTTTCTTAGATCTTGACTCACGTTATTGAATTGAAACACCTTATTTATTTATTTTAAACATTCTACACATAGTAGAAAACTAACCGTATAATCGGATTGTTACATCGAACAGAATTGCGTCACAGACGATTATTGGTTCGGATCAAGCGAAATGAGGATGAAATCTGTCCCAAGGCACAACATCCTGGCCACTGCCATACTGATCTCATTGTCTCTTTGTTCGGGTTTTTGGACGAAGCAGATGCGCAATGATTTGGATGATTCATCAAGAAAAGACATTCCCAAATCGTTCTCTACCGATCCCAGGAGTCGAATGCATCTGTAAATGACTCGAGAGGGAAGTAGTAATACTGAATAAGTCTCCATCATGATGTACATAATTTTTTTACTTGTATTAAAAATAATTGCTACTGAAGTGATAGATGGAATATCTGTATAAGAATAATTTTATTATATATATTTTTATTATTATTTTTTATTTTTTGTTGTTGTTTGCCTCTACCCTAAAGGTTCATTAGCAAGTGAGGCATATTAGATTTCGTTGTAATATTTAATTTCATTCAAATAACTTGATAGTTTTTTACATTGTCTTCATCATTTAATACGCCTTAAAGGGTTCCTGTAAATTTAATTTTTTGTCTGTTGATTCGAATAGGGGACACTCTATGATAGATGTCAATAAATAGATATTGGACAGTGTTGGGAAGAGGGGCGACTAACGCGTTTGCTCGCAGCCTCAACCCGGTCGTTATTATGAGTCGCCGAATTTTCTGTCAATCCGTGTAATTTTGTTGAGGGTAAAATGAATGAAATAATAAAAGAGAGAACATGAACTTATATTAATTAAAATGAAACAAAATACTGTTTATAATGTGCAAGGTGGTGATTCTTTCTATCCGAGATGACTTCCTTCCCCCTCTCGTCTGCGATGTTCCTTCTTTCCTTTAGCGACTCCTACTCCCTGCGACAATTCTGAGACAATCTTCTAGGATGATGTGCGATTTGCGATTATACTAAAAATATGCGACATTCAGCGACAACCAACTTGATTAAACACCGTCTACACCCGCGAGTGACTCTATTAACTTTCTCTCTCCCAATCCCAGAATGCACTCTGCCCCGCGGTCACTTAACAGCTGATTCAAATAGAATAAAACAAATGACTGTCACGCTTGCACATAATAAATCAAAATAATAAACAAATAAAATTACAAATTGAGATATATAAACATAAGACTATTTCAATTCTTAACAGACAGTTTGTGGAACGTCATCAAAATATTCGCAGGTGGGTGCATACAGATTTTTCAATGATTCAATGAAATATACCTAATATTAAACAAATTAATATCAATTTGAGTTAAAATTTAGTTCTATTAAACATTTTTTTTTTTTTTGTTGCTATATTTTGTACTCTTTAATTGAATTCCTCATGTACTCTCTAAATCATTCCGAAAAAACCTGCCATTTTTCTTAAAGAAAGCAGTAAATATTTAATATTTTATTCGATATGTTTTATAGCAAAGAATGCTCTAAAAATTGTATATCAAATTCTCGTCTCTCTAAATATAAAGTGATGTCGCGAATCTTGGTTTTCGCTAACTCCTTGAAAATCACGAGACGGATTTTGATACGGTCTCCTCAACCGTTCAAGGCATTCCATTCCTGCAGGTTTATAAGTACAAAATATTAAAATTAAGTTCTTTAGATATGAAAATTTAATGAGAAAAATGAGTGTTTTAAAGCGCAAATTGTACAAAAGAAGTACATGTTTATAGAAAGCTGTTATGAGCCCATTGACTTATAAACATATGTTACCATAATTTTTTCAACAAATTGCAATGTTCTACATTAATCTAAATGCACTTTGAACTTATGATCCTAAAGCAATTAGCTTTAAATCGGTTAAAAAGTACTTTACTTTTATAAACAAAAATGACACCACATTCAATTGCGCCTGATCGAAGCATGGGTGGATCAGTATTAAATATAATAATGCTAGTACAATAAATACTTATTAGGTATCATAACGGCTGATATTAAAGAGGGCACTAAGGAAATAGAAAAATGGATATGGGCTGTGGGTAGGAACACTAAATCGAGGGAAAGCATTTTTACGCTGTCAGAGCGTTACTGATAACGTCACGCCAAGTTAGAATCTACTACTGATAAACGGCGGCGTGTATACCATCTTTTCCCTATCTTGTTTTTCTTATTTTCTTTTGTTTTCGTAACATGTTTCGGGAGATTGCAATCTTGGGGTGGTTTATGGTTTCCATCTATGGTTATATTCGCACATTTTCAATGTTGAAAAAAAAAAAACGGAAAATGATCTCAGTAAATTCTACTTTGCTGAAGCTATATTTACCACCTAAATAATATTTACTATCTAATCTGATTGGGATTCAAGAATCTGTAATAAAATGCGATATTTTTTTTCTTTAAAGCCTTTTAAGAGTAGAAAATAATATTGTTGTTGTATTTTTTATAGATAAGTAGGTGAGCACTAGTTTTGTCTCTATTGGAACTGCCAATGTCTAGTTTAAAGTAGGAGGTCCTTTTACCACCTTCTTTTCAATCGACTTGATTAATAATTGAGGTTGAGAGGTTACAGGTTTAAGTGTGCAATGAGTTTGGAATTAGAAAAGGGAATAAAGTAGAAAACTATTGGAATATTCAGGTCTTTATACATTATTTCGTTAACAAAAAAGTAAGAAGCGTGTAGGATTGCATGAATTGGATGCGGGAGGAATTTAATAACTTAGTAGGCACCATAGCCTAATGCCATTGGTCCAAATGGGCCTGATAATAATAATATAAATGAGTTTTTATGTTAATAGGAAGTTTTGAGAGTTAAGCATACTCAAGCGAGTAAGTGTAGTAGTAATCGGTACCTGCAAGTATCAGTTAAGCGTGAGGATTTTAAGCAAGTCTCTTTGACCTTCTTGAAGTGAGAGACCTAGGTAACGAATCAACAGGGATAATGGAAACAATTATAATATTTCATTATTTTTTTGTTTAAACCTTTAACATCGATTCTTTACAACTCTGTCTAAAGAGTAAAAATAGATAATTTTGGTTATCGTTAATAAGGGACGTGAAATGTTTAACATCTGTTCCACAAATGCCATAGTATATACATTAATTTAAAAAATCTGGTGCGGGCAACACACGACTTTCACATACCTCCATTTTTAAAATCAATGAAAGAATTTTCAAATACAGTTAGAGATAAAAATACGTGAAACTATTACAGAATTAATTAAATTGAATTTATATAGAAACATGTGTTTTATTAAAAAATCGATTATATTATCATCTAAAATTATCAGTTAGTTTTATGTTCATTTCATCACGCCCTATTTACTTTTAAAAGCTTGTGTATAAGATTATATTTTTTCTAAAATATTTAGCTTTCCAATATTAGGGCTCTTATACTCCAAAACCAAAATTGCATCAGTGGTAACAAGATAATATAATTATTTTTATAAAATCAAAAAAATTAAAGGTACTTTAGAGAAAGAAAATTTAAAATATCGGCATTTAAGCCATGTCAGACTATTTTAATCAGAATGAAACCTACATGATATTAAAGCTCATTAAATTTTACGTCGATATAACGAGTTTAATCAAAATCGTCGGAACCGTTTTTGAGAAAATCGAAAAAAGGTGCAAAATGCATAGTATAAAGTGCCTCTTCTGGTAGGCTCATTTTGATGAAAAAAGTTTTGTCACGTCTCGGGCGTATAGTTGTCTTAAATATGAAATTTCAGTTTCATAGGACTTACCGTTTCCGCCCGGGAGCTACCACAGACACACACACACACAGACACACACACACACACAGACCTTTTTGCGGGACTTGGTTATTTGGACTCAGGGGACCCTAAAACGTGTATTTCCGTTGAAAACTGGAATTCGAAAATTTTCACGATCGCAATACTTCCCCTTACTATATATAGTAAGTGAAAGTAAAAAAAAATGTTATTTCCACAATATAAGTGTCATTCGGAAGAAACATCTGTGTTTTTTATGATGGTATTTGGAGTAAGTGAAAAACGAAGTATTAAATATTTCGTATAGTGAGAATGGTTGACTGTGTGTATATGGGTTGGTTCAGGTTGCAGTCAATAGAATACACAATTAAGTATAAACTTAATTTACTGATGCTAACGTTTCGACCTAAATTATAGGACTTCACCAGGTCTATAAAAACAAAACAAAGATAACAACCAGTAGTAGAATACAATTTATAAAGATGATCTGAAAAATAAATTATACAGATAATTAAAACTAATTATTAAATTTGTGCCTGTGTTTGTTTGTTTTTAATTATCAGTATAATTTATTTTTCTGATCATCTTTATAGACTGTATTCTACTAGTGGTTGTTGTATTTTTGTTTTGTTTTTATAGCCCTGGTGAAGTCCTACAATTTAGGCCGAAACGTCGGCACCAATAAATTAAGTTTATACTTAATTGTGTGTTATATTGACTCCACCCTAAATAAACTCCTCCCATAGTAAATATTTAGTAATTATTAATATTTTAAAATGATATTTCATTTTTTCTCCTGTGTTGTTTATATCAAAATACAATGATACTCAAACTTCACCTTTGTGTTGGATTGCTTGTATTCATAAAATAAATAAATAATAGATGATTTGATTTGATACAACCAATGAGGAGTGAGGCGTATTGGTTTTGTAACTATACTAATCACTGATAACAGGAAGGGAGCACGTAGTAGGGGTATTTGTAAGACGTGTTTGAGTGTCAACTGTTTGAACAACGAAGAGAATAGGGCTGAAGATATTTCCTCGACAGAACCAGGAGTGTTACAGGATATTAAAAGATATCAGACATTATCCGTGTGATTGAAAGATAGTGTAACCGTAAATAGAAATCTTAGTCGAGGATTTAGTACGATTCAGAAGGTATATCTTTTTAAGACACGTTTACACTTATGTTAAATTTTTGCCCATTAAATATGTGCTCGGCTTGTCAACTATAGCATCTAGGTCCGCTTGTCTAGTTCCGATATTCATTTTTGGTTTCATTTTATTTATTAATGTTGGTTTTTACATACATAAGTGTTTTAATATAAAAAAAAAAAAAAGAAGACAATTACGAGAATCGTATGATTCACTGTTTGATGTGTTTACATTTCTTAAAAGTTACAAATTTATGTACGCTTTCACAAAATTTAACACTATAATGTTTATTCTTCTGTCTATGCTGTCTATTTGAGTTTCTTCACATTATATAAGGAACTAGCTCCAGGATGCACTGCGACAAAGGACACCAAAAACCTATTGCGAGGGTAATATTCTTCCAAAATTATATTTTTGGAAGTACAAAATTGTGTCTATTTCGACGTACTAAGATTACCGCCGAACTTTTTTGCATTCTTCTGAAAATTCCAATCACATGCATTCCTCATGTAACCACTCCGGTCAAAAAATGTTTAATCAGATACTGCAAAATCTGGTATTAGTCGATTCATTAGCTCAGCAATAATTGATTAAAAAAATCTAATCTTCATCCTTTTAACCAGGCATCTTTACTTATTTCTGCCTTTTCTCTACGTACTCTGACATTGCAGCACTAACTAGGACATTCCCCAACATGCATCTTGGGATTGTCATTACGTTATTATTATTATTATTTTTTTTTTTTTTTGGTAGGAATAATGCCCCGCTCCTCAAAATAATGCAGTGATTTTCTTTAAATTACTATTAATTTTTTTGATAAAGTTATTTTTAAATTGTTATCTTTTAATGATAAAATAAGATATACTATTGAGCAAACATATATAAGGTAATAAATAATGTGATCCCCCTAGGGAAAACAAATTCGGTGTGGAACGTTTAACCAACTAGTAAGGATTTTATTTTTTTTAAATACTTTACGCAACCCTTATTTACATGATTAGTGATATTTTTGGGTTGGGACCTGAAAAATGCTTGCAGTTTTTTAGCAAAATAGTGAACTCATACTGCTGATCTTTCCGCAACCTAAAGCCCTAACGACTCCACCACTTCTCCATACCCTCAAGAACGACTGCTGAAACCCGAAGCAACCATTCGGTGCCGACAGACCAAGCCAGAGCGTGGGAGCAGAGACACCCAATTGGCGGCTGTTAGACAATAAGGCAGTTGAGGAGAGTCGAGATTAGAAGATCCTCAATTGGGCCCAACAACTTCCCCAAATAACCGCCGGTTTCCGCTGCTCTTGGTGCCCTGCCCTCTCTCTCCATCTCTCTCTCACACTCCCCTTCTCTCTCTCTATCTCTCTCTTTCTCCCACTTTCTCTCTCTATAAGACAGGTCATCGTTAGCCTTCCAGTGAAGAACTTTGTTTATTTTTACTTTCACTTACCGATTAGTAGTTGTATGACATTCAAGTAATCGTATTTAATACTTTTATAAATAACATAAGTAAAACCTTAAGTTTGTTTTTGTAATATTTTTATTTTTATAACAGATACAAGACTCAGTTTTAGTACTTTATTGTTATTCTTAAGGGATAGAAGGTCGGAGAATAAAATTTACTTTCCTTTCCTCTTAAAATTTAAGTATTTAGGTTCAATGATAACAAGAAAAAATGAAATCCATGAAGAAATAAAGTTGTTAAAGGTGACAATGCGTGTTATTATTCAGTTGCTAAATCACTTAGCTCGCGGTTTCTATAATAAAGGTTAGAATTTATAAAACTATTATTCTTCCGACGGTTTTTTACGGATGTGAAACGTGGCCGCTTACTTTGAAGGATGAAAACGGCTTAAGGTTTTCGAAAATAAGATACTGCGTAAAATATTTGGTCCGAAGAGAGATGTGAGCACTGGGGAGTTTAGAAGGTTGCACAACGCGGAATTACGGAGCTTGTACCCTGTGAATATAGTTTGAGTTGAAAGCATCGCGGAGACTCAAATGGGCGCGTAAAGTTGTTGGGCTCGGTGAGGAACGGATTGCGAGAAAGTTCGTATTCGCTGAACCGACTGGTAGGCGTCCGAAAGGTAGGCCGAAGCGTCGATGGGAGGATTGCATTAAGGCTGATCTCGGGGGCTTGGGCTTGACCGGCGAACATTGGACGGGTCTGTGCAGGCGAAATTTGGTGGTATCGGCATCGAACCTTCGGGTCGGTAAGCCTATTATTATTATTATTTTTTTATTTATTTTACAGCACTTCTTATAAAGGAATATTCCTGTAGAGGAGGAGATTAACTCCAACCACGTCAGGTGCTTTTAGTCAAATAATATTATTGTATGTTCAGTAAACTCCTAATGATTCTAGCTGTGTTCAGCAGTACAGCTTTCTGGGCTTCATTCATAACAGCTGTAGATAGGCCCAACCGCTCAGTGGCTTCCACAGTAGACTTTGGTATTAGACCATTACTGGACATCACAATCGCCCTCACTATAACACTAGCCAGCCTGTACAGCTCCTTTAGCTCAGCTGCTAGAGCTTGATACTTGCGAATTTTCTCTGCACAGACTGAGTTCGTGTTGCCATCATTCGGGACAGCTATATCAATTAGCTCAGCATTTTTCTTCTTGGAGTCAATTAAAAACAATGTAAGGCCGGTTGTGGATAACTGTGTGATCAGTTATGAAGGACTGGTTCCAATACAATTTTATTCCTTCATTTTAAATGAGGTCTTTAGGTTTGTATTGATAATACGGTATAGAGTCGTTTAACAACATTCTTTTTAAACCAATCGCCTGGTGATAGACCTTTGCAACGTCATCATGCCTCTTAAGGTATTCCGTCCCGGCCAGCGCGCCGCATCCTCGTTATTATTATTATTATTATTCCTTTCTTCTTAAGAATCTAATCGAGAATTAAAGAACAAATTCCTAAAATATATCATAAATAATTTAAAAATAACAGTCTTCGTCTGGACCCCAACCCACTGCGGATTTTCGGGCAATGAATAAGCAGATAGAGCCGCCAACTTAGGTAGGCAAGGAGAAATACCGGAGATAATGGTGCTAACAGAAGTCATCACGGAGGACTGGATAAACCATCTGAATTTAATTATCTTTCAGAACTGGGAGAGAGTAGAGTGTAAGCCGATCCAAGTTGTTTTAAATCAAGCATGATTACAAAAACTAGACCACCAGTAGAAGAAAATCTCAGAGAGAAAAAACGATATTATGCCGACTTCTAATAGGTCACTGTCAATTTAACCATGGCTATCTCCTGCGAGGTCTGGAGCCTCCAGTTTCTGAACATTGTTACAAAGAGTTAAACATGTCCTCTATTTGAAACAACTCGGCGAAAATTTAATTTATCGAGTACTTTAGCAGAGATTTCACAAAATGAATAAAACACTACAGTTAAACTATTCAATTACTCCAAAGAAACAAACTGTTACCATATACTGTAGTTTCCATATTATGATAATGAACCTCTGGGATAGAGAAAAAAGAAGGAAGAAAAAAATAAAATTTAAATTTAAATTAAATAATGTCATATGTCTAGCTGAGAGACTAACCGAATCGATTATTATTTACAAAGAAAAAACAAATATGCGATTAAAAAAAAAATCTAGAAGATAATAGTGGTGAATATAATTAAATAAAAAAAAAATTAACGTTTTGCTAAACCACGAAATTGACAAAACTCAAATATTATTTACATCTATGTGAAAAAATATATGAATATTACTAAATGTAAAGAAAAAAACATAGCATTAAGAAAATAGAACATTATAATTAAAAATAACGAATTAATCCAAAAAGAGCCAGTTATCATGTCCATAATAACAAGAATATTTGTTTAAATATTTAATAGTTGCCAAAACTGTTTGAAAACGTATATGAAAATTTTGAAAGATTTATGTTTATAATAGCATAGGTAAAATTACAGGAGATAATGTGAATATATCGATACTTAGAATCGAAGCGGGCGGCGTTCGATTCCTTTTTGAATGTCGATTCCTGATTTATCCGAGCGGCTTTTCGAATATGGTAATGGCCCCGAGTGGGATTCCTCTAGCCTCCTTTTTATTTCTCCTTCGCCGTCGGCTCCGGGTATGGGACTTCAATTCAAAAGGGACAACTTCTCCAAAGAGCTAATTCGATTAAATCACCGCTTACTTACCGGTAAAGGGCATCTCTTTGCATTTGCCTTTGAGATAAAAGTAACTAGGGCCATTTTGTATTACCTTCTCTTTAATTCAAATTTGGTATCCAAAACCCCCTTTTTTTTTAATTGCAGACATTGCGGATGATATTATACTCTTGTTAGCCTTTCCTCTTTTAACACATGAATTTTATTTTTGTTTATTTAACCCCGCTTTATGATACTGTGTTTAATCGGAAGATGCTACAGTGGGAATCCCAAATTTTGAATATCCAGGTTTAATTAGGATATGGATCTTTAACGCGTACTTGACATCGCATAGCCTCCACCGAAGAACGGCATATATTTCTGTATTTAACAAACGATAAGGTCTGTTAAACAGAAGCTGCTATATAAGAGTTCGTTTCGTGTTAGTATTGTAGAAACTCGAAGGATAATGGAAATAAAGTGATTTATCACGCTAAAAGAATTATTATGAGTGCAAAGATATGTTAATTACAAGGTTATTAATTAAAATAATTAAGGTTTAAATTGAATAAGTTATTATAGAAAACATTAAATATTATCCGAAACCGTTTAAAGAGTTAGCCTGGTAAATTTTTCTGAGCGAAGAGGGCAATAAGAAGATAGAGGACTTGGCTTTAAATGGGCAAAACGACCCTGAACCTGAGGCCGGGACCTTGCCGTTACTTTCTCTTATTGGTCACTATATCTGCTTCCAGACTGTGTTCTCTTCTCCTATTGGCTATAATATCTGACCGCTCTCCGTCTCCTCCTATCCTATTGGCCATTACGTCAGACCACCATTTCTATCATGCGTGAGTTGATAATGATCCCATTGAAATTTACAAAATGCATAATATCAATTTTTGGCCCGTGATGTAAGATGTAGTTATAATAGCAGATTACAGTATTTTTATACCTCACTTTCCTATTTATTATGATACTAAATATAATAAATAAATAAAAATATAAATAATAAAATAATACAAAATGACTCTCTATTAGACGAAGGTAATAAAATGGTAAATGGCAATGGTATAGTAATACGTATGAAGGGTCGAAGTAAAGTGCTTAAACAATGGGAAGAGACAGGGATTACGTACACTAAGATTTTTACATTTCTTAACAATAAATCTAAAGCAATTCCTTGTTATGATGTTCTCCAAAAGAGCCTCGAATATGAAAATGTTTTGCCGATTCAGGCATTATAATAAGATGAGTGATAATCACATTCCTAAATACAGCACCCTTCCTTAAGAATCACAAAAACATGCTGAGAAAAAGTGTTCAATACACCTGTACGATTTCCGCATTTTAAAATAGCTTCTCTAATGTCTAAATTATTTTAGTTTTGAAATTATTAGAAAGAAACACAAATTCTTCGATGCGCTTTTATTTATGCAACCTGATGTATTTGGGAAGCATTGCCAAATAAATAAAGCATTTTTCTCTTAGTCTAAGACGATTGATCAATATTTACTAAAGATGAATAATGTTTGTTAAGTGAGTATGTTGACAGTCAAAAGTACACACTTACGATATAAACTTAATAAACTGGTGTCGAAGTTTGAAGGCCTATAATTAAGGCCGAAACGTCGGCACCAGTTTATTAACATTATATCTCAATTGTGGGTTCTTTTGACTGCACCCTGAACTAACTTCTCTCACCAATAATTTTTGTTTTTAAATATAAATTTCGTATTCATTGAAATCAATAATATCTGATTATGGCCTCTGGACATTAAATATTTTTTCACATAAAAAAAAAAAAATTATAATTATACGGGTCATGAAAACATTCAAGAAAATTTATAGATGATATTTAAAAATACCAAAAAAGGTATTTTTTTGTTTTTTAATACCTTCTTAGGATCTCTATTTAAATTATTATGTGGTATTTTAAAATCGTCATGTTACATTAATAAATGAAAAAACTTGATAGAATAAGAGCTGTTCATTTTTAATAATCAAAGAAGATTAAAAAAAAAAAAAAAAAAAATATATATATATATATATATATATATATATATATATATTTTAACATTTTATTGATATTTACAACCGTGCTTGTGAAGAACTACTCAGTGGTAGCACTTCAAATCAAATAAATTTAAATTGGAATGCTCATTTTTGAAACATGTACAAGTATAACAAGTTTGTAAATCATTGACAATAATAATAATTTTGCATCATATAAAAGAAATGGTAAACATTAAATAAATAGTTAAACCACTGAAGATATTCAATATAGTTTGGAAGGTTTGCATAAAATAAATTTTAAAAAACAGGTTTCCGGTTTTCACCCTTTAAAATTCTGGAAAATGTCCACACGCTGAACGTTCAGATATTTAAATTTTTAAAGGTTAAATTTTGTGAGTTAGAACTTCTTAAATAACCTTGAAAAAGCTATATATTTTACGTCCCAAAAACTCATTTTGAATTATACATTGGTAAATATAGTTGATCTTATTAAAGGCGCCCTTTTTTCTATTTAATTCTAAATATCACGAGGATATAATTCAGAGAGGCTGATCCCAAAGCAAAAGGCTATAATAAAACCCGTTTCAGAGGAAGCGGTCTTTTCGGGTCGTAATAAATTCGGTTGTTTCCAGGGAGTGTTGGAACTCGGGAGATTTGGACCGAAGCCAGTCGGTGTTTCGGATGAGTCAGTGCGCTCTGGAATATTAAAAGTATTAAACAATACTGTAAAATGGCAACTATTTTTTTTTTTTTTTTTTCGAGAGGGGCATATCCCAAGCGAGAGAGGGGACACATCATATATCACACAGGCAGCGACAATATATGTTGTTTTCTACCATGGCAGTCCCTTTAACATTTAGGAATATATGTAATTGTTTTAATAAATTAAAAAAAAAAAACGAGTCTCTAAATATTTCAATTAATTCTTTTCTTTATGCATTTTTCTCCCCTTGTCTTGTTGATAAACTAATAATACCATCTTTAAGGAAAATATTATATTAATATAAAAATATTCCCATCTTAAAGTTAGTTATCGAATTAAGAATTACTCGACGTTATTGAATTTTTAAATTATCCATCCCTGCTTATAACTCATTTTTACAATATTACACATTAATAAACATTTTCAAACCGCGTTTGATCAAAATAGTTTAAATGGAACAGTGGGTAAAATAGAATTTATTTTTCAAACCTCAAATTTCTTAATTTTTGGGGCTGATAATACGGTTTTATTTCCTGCTTCCGCTCTATGACCTCATTATTACGAAACCATATAAAATTCTACATATTTCTCTTATTATTACTTATAAACGATTTTCATATTTAGCAATATCAAAATTTAACAAAGTAAATCTTTTAAATTTCCCTAATAGTTTATTTTCTTTTACTGTTCGGATTTTAATAAATTTAATTTTTTTTTGATAATTCAATGACCTCACAAATAATTAAGTGAAATATTTAAGGTATTGGATACTTTTTGAGAATAGTTTTCTTCGCAAACAATTTTATTTAGTAAAATTACATTTTTTCCTACCTAGGGCATTAAATCATAACATTCATTCAAAAAAAAATATATATATTTAGGCCATAAATCTCTTCTCCAAATGTTAGCATATATTTTTTCGTTTATGTGCTACGTAATTGAAATCGGTATCAAGGTGAAGACTTGTCAATGAATGCAAATATAATATTTTTAATTTGATGATGTACTGTAGCACTTTTTAGGTCGATTTTAGCGGGAAAAAAATCTCAGAAACATCCTAGACATTATTTTGAGTACATAATTAGGTTCATCTGTGGTGTAGTGGCAAGCATTAAAATATGATCCTTGTATGCCAAAGGTTCGTACACAGCATATGACCCAAGAGTTTTAAATGGAAGTACAAAATCCTTGGTAATGTCGTCCTTCGGAGGTTTGGTTGGTAACCTCCTAGGTCGCTCTTATAGTCACAGAAAATTTTCAGAACAAGCAATAACAACTAAACAATGGGGGTTACCTTTAGCATGATGGTTAGCATAACAGCCTCCTATTCCTAAGGTCCCGTGTTCAAACTCGCAGGTGGCCCTAGAATTTTCTTTGGAGTAAAAAATCATTAGTTATGCCGTCCTAACAACAATAAATATCATCGACCTTTTTATATAATAATTAAAAAAAAAAACATATATATATAATTTCCGTTGCGATTACTGGTTGGGCGACTACTGCATATGACTGTAACCAGTTCCCCCGAGTTGGGAGGCACGAGGAAGGTAAAAACAAGGCTACAAACCGCGCCGGCTGGAGATTGCAGAAAAAAGAGCGGCAAGTTCAAAGCTTAGCATCAAGGACGAAAGCGCACTGTTCCTTTTTGGAATTCAAGCGCTCTCCACCGACCTATCCTGCCTTAGGGCCTAGCCTCCGATATCCATTATTTGTAGATTTGTAACTCTATTGTATTGCTCTACAAGAGCTGGTACTGCTCGACGGCGGAACCAGGAGGAGGAAAGTTCGATAACATTCTTCGAAGGAGGTCCAGACACAAAAAGTAGGATTAAGTCCATCGAACGATCTTCCCAAAATTTGTTTTGAATTATACGATCTCGTCTTTAAATTGATTATAATCAGATATCACTTTATAACTAGATATATATCGTACCAGTAGTATAATCAAATATACACCCGCTAAGAACTAAATATACACTAAATTAAATTTATTCTTATTAACTTTTTTTTTTTTTTTTTTTTTTTTTTTTTTTTTTTTTTTTTATTGAGATATATTACAATTTGTTACAAAATGAACAATAATAATATTGATAAGAGAACACATTCATACTATATATACAGAAAATAATAATAATGGTCAAATTACATAAAATAGAACATAAATAAATTCATATATATACAATAAAATAATAATAATAAATAAAAAACAAAACAAATCGAAACAAAAACCTATTATTGAGATAAATAAAAAGATTCTTATTAACTAAATATATTTTTTTAACTTTAAGTAAAAAAGTATACATATGCATATTTCCTTCAAATCCCTTTGTTGTTATCAGAGATTGTTGGAAATTAAAAAGAATATAAATAAGATTAAAATAAATTGATATTTTAACATATTCTCTAACTTTTGTTGTAAATCTGTTATCCGGATTTATCCGAAATTACCCAAATCCCCCCAAAAAACTGCAATTATGTCCATACTGTACAAAGCTATTAAATAAACAATCTGATAGATATCCAATGAGGGAAAATTAAGTTCTATGTTTCATGAAATAATAAACTTCCGATAAATAACGTTGTAATATAAAGTAACCAGGAAATGTTCTTACTAAAACCAATTAATAACAACAAAGTTATTACATTTGCTTTAAATTTTTACAAAAAAACACAACACATATACATAGCCAGCACTGATTATCACATCTGTTAATATGTAAAAATACTCGAAGACAACTAATTAGTTTTATATATAATTTTATTTTAAACTTAAACAATTGTTTAAAAAATTAGATCACGTGTCGCTCATTTGAAAATTTGAAGATTTCATAAATTATCTCATTTGTTTACAAGATTACCTTAAATTTATATTAATAATTTAGTAAAGGAATTATGAATAAATTTTTTGGATGTTACTTGCATAAGGTAGTTTTTTAATTGATTTAAATATAATTTTTAACCCAACGTTGTTGACTCGTTATGTGGATCTCGACAAATAGATTAAAAAAAAAAAATTACCTCTACTTCATGCAAACAATTGATTATCAGGAGGAAATAAGCCCGGGTGGTAATCAGTGATAGGAAATCAATGAATTAGATTAAACTGTTAATTGTTTATCCAACGTTTTGTCCCGCAATGTGGGTCTTCATCAGGGCTCCGTTCAGGAAGACAGCTAGAATGGATAATCGTTAATTTTTGATAGGTTTAAATTTTCTTACTAGGTTTTCCCCATGATTAACTTTAAAAAGCAGTATTTTTGCATAATATCCATGCTCGAATTGCGAAATTCAAAAGCGCAGATGCCTCATATTGCAGTATCCTGAGGCTTACAATGGGCCCCCTTTGTAGAGGTAGCGTGTGAACTTCTCAATCAGCGTCTCCAATGACAAAAGACAAGAAGAGCCTACCTGGCTTAGTGCTACCTGCGGTTCCACTCTGTCAACAGCTTTCTGGAGGGCCGTGGGGGTTATTGTCGATAAGTATGCTCCAATAACACCGTTCGTGTGGGATGCAGGAACCTCTTGGGAATATTTTTCACTTAACGGTCGAAAATATTGTCAGGGGAGTTTTGAAAAGCTTCCAAAATGTAACAACCGCACATCTTCAACTGTATGTCCAATAACATTGTGAACGGGTGTATTTGGGATTCTAAAGATGTCTTCTCCTTTTATATATATATATATATATATATATATATATATATATATATATATATATATATATATATATATATATATATTTTAATCTGCATTCGGTTTCCTAAAAACTGAGAAGTAAAAAGTTTCGAGATACTTTTTGTTATAAAAATGAAGACAATTTCAATAACTAACTTTAAAAAATGGTGAGCTTGATTACTAGAGGTATATTGTACAACAATTTGTCATTCTAGGTAATACCGGAAATATAAAACCTCAGATAAAAATGAACACGAATTTTATGTGCCTAGCTAACCTCATATACGAGATTTTACATTTATAAAAGTACATAGAGTCGAAAAAGCGTAGAAATCGCCAAATAAGTCAGATTTCCCATTCACTGACACCATTTTAGGAACTAAAGTATTGTAATTTTCTGTGGAAGGGGATTTTTTTTTCAGATTTTGGAAGCGATAATATATAGGGAAATGATTTTTATGTATTACTACTGAAATATTTCATATATTCAGGTACAAGTAAATTAAAAAAAAAAAAAAACTAAAACTTATATTCCAATACCGTGAAAAAAAGGTTGTTAACATCTCCCCTCAAAGAACACCTAATTCTAAAGGTTATGTCTAACAAGATTTTCGTATATTTTATCAATGTATATTAACTAATTTTTAAGCCCTAATTATTAATTTATTTCTACAATTTTATTCAAAATTTAGTGCTGGTCCAGTACTTATCTCATTTTTATGAAGAAAATTGTCATATGTTTGTTCCTACTAAGAGGCAGAAATTATCTATGGAATGACAAACTTTTTAAAAACGAGAAAATCTTTGCGTGTGTTTAAATAGAAAAAGTAGGCAGATAAGAAAAAAAATATAGTAATATCAATCCAGAACTTCTACCAATCAAAATACCATGATACAAAAGTTGCATAACAATATTTTCGAAAATGTTATTAAATAATTTATAAATAAAATTATTCCTTAATTGTTTAAGTCTTCTACTTCTGGCTACTTCTTTATCATACAGCGAAAAATCTTAAAGCTGGCCCGAGACATTCATCATTTTTATAATATAGATAGTCATATGATTGTTTCCAAAAAATGATAGATTTTCCACGAGTAGTTAAACACTTGTAACGAAAAGGAACTCTGGATAATATTTGTTTAATTGAAAAGCAGACAGAATAGAACACAGATAAACATTCATAACGGAGTAATTCATTTTTACTCTGACTTGAATGAGAGAGTGTATTCTGATAGTGAAAAATGTCGAAATTATCAAGGGAAATGCTCGTTTTTGAAACTGGAATTTCGAAACTGAAAGATTGTTAGTGTAAAAAAGTATATAAGAATATATAAATAAAATAAAATACTAGTATGCATAGATGAAATTTCGAGAGAGGATATATTTGCAAACCAGAAAACGATACCAGCCGGACTGTAGTTACAATAAAACAAAACCCCACAGACTGATGCAATCGCAGATAACGTTTCACCGCTCGGATGGGAATTATCAAGCGTACGAAATAGAACGAAATACTGAAAAGTAATAGTGTGTGGGAACCTCACGGTCGGAGGCAGCAGACCGTAAAATATATCGAAGAGTTGGATTGTTGTAGGGATCGATATAATGGCCCTTCATGACGACTTAACAAAACACATAGATCACCGCTGCGTGTGTTTGTCTGTCTATCCTCTCTCCTCATCTACAAAATTAAGATTATTAATTCGATATTTCTTCTGCCGGTGGGAGATTAGAAATGATTTCGATTATTGACTCTAAATTATGATTCATTGAGGTATAAGCGAAAGATATGAACCCAATTTGATGGCAATATAGAAGTTTATTACTTTGAAATTATCCTATTACTTTCTTTATATATGTTTATAATATCACTGTACACATTAAAATAAACGTGAAACCTAATAACTTTGAAATTAAATTACTTAAACATACGTTGGTCCATGTTACGTCTTCCGCAACACACTACTTCACTTACCTCAGTTGTTAAAATCAATTTGGGAACTTTCAAATAAAGTTAGATATGAAAAAAGAATAACATTCAGTCCCGATAGAAACATGTGATTTATTAAATAATCTGCTATATAATCTTCAAAAATCTGTTAATTTTATCTGTTTTATACTATATTATTACTATTATTATTACTTACATTTATTATTACTTATGTACTTATTACTTATAGCTTGTAATAGCTGATTATTATCACTCCGAATAAATAATTTTTCAATTTGTGATAGAATTAGACCGGATGATAGTTACGGATCTTATATCTGTGCAATGGAATCTATTGCGATAAGTTACTCTATTTCTATTCTAATAGTTATAAATTTGGGCTACTATACTAGGAACATTTAATCTATTTAACAACATAACTTGGCTACTTAAAACATAGCGTGTTAAATAAAACTGTGAATACCCTATTTAATCAAATCTAAACTTTTTTTTACTTTCACTTAATTATATTATATTAAATGCATAGTAAGGGAAAGTATTAGATTACCAGTTGTCACAAGAAAGACACGTTTTAGAGACTCCTGAGTCCTAAGACGACCCCCGCCGCTAAAAGATCTATGTGTTTGTATATGTGAGTGTCTGTGGTCAGTCTGGCCCAAAAAAATATAGAAGAAAAAAAAAAAAATAAATAAATAAAAAATATATATATATATATATATATATATATATATATATATATATATATATATATATATATATTCTTGCTATTTCCTCTTTTAGTTAGATATCAAATTAATATTCTACTTACATATGTATCCTTCTTTTAGCGATGCTAACAAGCTGGTAAGTGTAATTTTTCTGTATATATTAAACTTAAAGTACTAAAAGGTAGAGGAAGACAATTTAAAATATCGGCAGTTAAGCCCTGTCACACTATTTCAATCAGAATCACCTACATGATATTAAAGCCCATTAAATTTTACATCGATATAGAAGGTTTAATCAATATCGTTTAAGCCGTTTTCAAGACAATGGTAAAAAGGCGCAAAGCGTATGGTATAAAGTGGCTCTACTGGTTTCCATAGATGTTGAAAAATTTGCTGTAACATCTAAGGCACTTCTAAAATATGAAATTTTAGTTTTATACAATCATCGTTTTCGAGCCAGACTAACCACAGACACTTGAGCGCGCACATATACAAACTCATAGATCTTTTAGCGGCGGGGGTCGTCTTAAGACTCAGGAGTCTCTAAAACGTGTCTTTCTTGTGGCAACTGGTAATCTAAAACTTTCCCTTACTATATATTTAATATAATATAATTAAGTGAAAAAAAAAAAAAAAAAGGTTTAGATTTGATTAAATAGGATACTCACAGTTTTATTTAACACGCTAAATAGCGACGACGCTGAATTTAGAATAGAGAGTAGCCAAGTTATGTTGTTAAATTAAATTAAAGTTAGATTAAATGTTCCCAGTATAGTATCCCAAATTTATAACTATGAGAATAGAAATAGAGTAACTTATCGCTATAGATTGCATTGCACAGAGATAAGATCCGTAACTATCATCCGGTCTAACTCTATCACAAATTGAAAAATTATTTATTCGGAGTGATAATAATCAGATATAACAAGCTATAAGTAATAATAAATGTAAGTAATAATAATAGTAATAATATAGTATAATAGTAATAATAATAGTAATAAATACATAAGTAATAAACTTAAGAGAACATTTTTTTTTTTTTGTTTATATATAGTTTAGTTTGAGGTTACCATTGATTCAAATGGATTAAACACATGATAAGATAAACGGAATACCAGGAATCGAACTGCATAAAAGTGAATTATTTTGTTTGCGTTTTGTAGTCATACCAATGGGATAAATATGCTTCAATTTATTACTAAATGATTTATTATTTCCGAAAAGTTCTGCATAATATCTATCTTGTATATTCAGGAAATTTCTTTCTTTATCGTTTATGTTCTGGTCCGAACTGAATTAAAGTATTGATTTTTAGGAAGTCATAAAACACTTAAATAACTGGATGAACTTGCATTTTAGCCTTATAGAACACTCTTTAGTTATCAACGAAGTGCAATATTAGCGAAGGCACAATCTTTCAAAACCGTGAGTCAATTTAAAATCATTAATCTTCGAAAAGTCTTCAAGTTTTCTTGACAAATGGGAAGAGGCATCCATCACTGTTCTTGGTGTCCTTTCTCAGCAGACATAGATCAAAAGAACGAAAATTCACAAGCGAAATTCGAACGTTCACAAAATAAGATCTGTAGGTATTCGATTAGAGTTACAGTAGAAGAAGAAGTTTTGAGAAGTAAATATTTAAGCTCAGTGATACTAATTCCATTTGGATAACACTTACATGATACTAAAACCAATTTAATCAATATAAGGTATTTAATATTGATTGTTTTAGCCGCATGTGTAATATTAAACATGTGTAATAAGCATGATGTGAAATGGAAATACCAGCTTCAATCTAAAATTTCAGGTTTACATGACTTGTAGTTTTTTAGTTTAACATAAACCACAAACACTTAAACCTTTTTGGAGAACTATATTGAGGATGTATAGTCGACTGTGGAAATTATCATAGGTGGATATAATCGGGAGTCAGTCTTTTTTGAATGTTTTAATTTTGCCGACGTTTCGGCTCAAATTTGTGAGCATCATCAGGGCATTACTGAGCAACGTCAAGCATAAACTGAGTTTTAATGCTTGAAATGGCTCAGTAATGCCCTGATGATGGCTCACAAGTTTAAGCCGAAATGTCGGTAAAATAAAATATTCAAAAAAGACTGACTCCCGATAATTTCTACCTATGATACCATTTGGAGTAAATAGTACCAAAAACATGTATTTTTTTAAAACCTCAAATAGCAAAATATTCATTATCGCAATTCTTTCTCCTTCAATACATTTCATAAATAAATAAGTAAAAGTAATAAATAAACCTCTTAGACACATTTATTTTTCTACTAATAAACTATATTTAAAATACCGATCGATTCTATCTTCCCAATTAGTGGAGGAAAAACAAAGACCAGGGAGAACTCTTTGCTCTGAAACGTAACAATAGTTAAGGGTCGGTTCGGGCGCCACTTTTTGCAAAAACTTGTAAGTTTAAATGTTAATAGATGAACGTTACCGCGACGATTTCGATATAAAAATTATACATAAAGCATTTATAACGATATCTAAATATATTTTAGATTAAAATTGCCCGAATAGAGCCAATAATTGCGAGTCAGTTTCCGAGAAACAGATATTACTCAGAGATGGAATGAGCAATCTAGCTCCCGAGTGTATAAATCTAAAACCAGTCTCTCCGGGCAACTTCTATTATCATCTCTTCTTGTGACCGAGCCTTTTGTGAAAGTTCTCTTTAACTTCTTCCATTTTTCTCTTCTTTTCTTTATTTCCTTTTTTTTTTTTTTTTCTTTTCATTTCTTTATTTATTTTCTTTATTTATATCCTCCTCACTTCCACTCTCGTCGATATTTTTTTTAGCTCTCCCTCGATTTTTCTCAGAGAGCGAGCGATACGTCACTTACTGTTGGTTGTTCCGGACGTCCTCGGGGCATTATTCATTTTCGGTCGATATACGGCGGGATCAAACGCCGTAGAATTGTTTCCTTGCCGAGAATCCAGCCGATTTTCATCAGTATCGATAAAATGATGACTTAAAAACTAAATAATCCGAATGTACGATAGTAATATTTCAAAACTTGGTCATCTTCTATATTTGTAAAAGAAAGTGCTATTTAACTCAATTTTCTGGTCATCGCAGTTTCTCAAAAACGACTATGGTTGTGAAGTTGAAATTTCTCCTGGAGGTCTTACCGTCTAGATGTGCAATAAGGCTGGATTTGGGAAAATTATGTCCTCTAGGTGTTATAAAAAAATATTTTTCCAAAATGTAAAACAAAATTTAGAATAACTAAAAAACTATAGGCATCCTAAACAAGTATAAGTACTATTTTGAATGACATACAAAATTTTAACTACCTAGAAGCAAAATCGTCTTAATCAGATCAGTAATATCATAATAATAATAATAATAATAATAGGCTTACCGAACCCGAAGGTTCGATGCCAATACCACCAAACTTCGCCTGCACAGACTCGTCCAATGTTCACCGGTGAAGCCCAAGCCCCCGAGATCAGCCTTAATGCAATCCTCCCATCGACGCTTCGGCCTACCTTTCGGACGCCTACCAGTCGGTTCAGCGAATACCAACTTTCTCGGAATCCGTTCCTCACTAAGCCCAACAACTTTACGCGCCCATTTGAGTCTCCGCGATGCTATCAACTCAATTATATTCACAGGGTACAAACTCCGCAATTCCATGTTGTGCAACCTTCTAAACTCCCCAGTGGCCTCATCTCTCTTCGGACCAAATATTTTACGCAGCACCTTATTCTCGAAAACCTTAAGCCGTTTTTCATCCTTCAAAGTAAGCGGCCACGTTTCGCATCCGTAAAGAACCGTTGGAAGAATAATAGTTTTATAAGTTCTAACCTTTAAGTTTTTAGACAGAAGCCGCGAGCTAAGCAATTTACCAACCGAATAATAACACGCATTTCCCACCTTTAACCGGGACTTTATTTCTTCCTGGATTTCATTTTTTCTTGTTATCATTGAACCTAAATACTTGAATTTCTCTACGTGTTCAAAAGTATGACCTGAAATATTAATATCATCAAGATCGCCACCATTTCTGCAACTAATCATATATTTCGTCTTATCGGTATTTAATTCGAGACCTATTTGTTTACCGGTTTTTATTAACACACTTGTATTTAGTTGTATAGTTTCTGTGTCTTCACCTAGTAGTACCAAATCATCGGCATACCCCAAAACCGGAATCTTGTCACCCATATGTAAGCCTTTCTCGGTACTCATCACCTTTTCTATAACATATTCTAAGGCTATATTAAACAAAACAGGTGAAAGGGAGTCACCCTGTTTCAAACCCGATCGCACCTTAAATCTCTCGGAGTAATTATGACCGATTCTAACTTTATGAAATGTTTCCGACAAACACATCTCTACTAGGTTTACTAACTTTTTAGGTATCCCCTGTTCAATCATGATGTTATATAGCTTCTGACGGTCTATTGAATCATAAGCCTTTTTAAAATCGATATAAAGTTGATGGACTACACCATTGTATTCCATTTTTTTTCTCTAATATTTGACGTGAGGAAAATATTTGATCAATAGTCGAGCGATTCCGCCTAAAACCACATTGATAATCTCCGATAATTTCCTCAGCGTATTCCGTGATTCGTCTAGTTAGTATTGACGAGAATATTTTATAACATACTGGGAGAAGAGAGATCCCACGATAGTTGTTACAATCCGTCCTCGGTCCTTTTTTGTGAATCGGAATAAGTATTGATTCTTTCCATTCTTCGGGTATTTTTTCATTTTCCCAGATCTTTTTAACTAAAACATGTAATTTGGAAACGCCCGCTTCTCCACACGCTTTGATTAATTCACTCGTGATATTATCATTTCCTGCAGCTTTATACCGTTTTAATTTTCATATCGCCATTTCAACTTCCTCTTTACTCGGTGCGTCTACCCATGGTTCAGCGCTCTGGTATTCAGAGGGAGGAGATTGATTATTATTTTCCGTATTTAGAATGCCGTCAAAGTGTTGTTTAAATGTATTTAATATCTCAGTCGGATCCGCAATTATGTTGTTATTCGCATCTTTAACCCCATTCAATACAGGTTCAAATCTTTTACGCGATTTGTTTATACCTTTGTACATCTCTCTTACGTTATTTTCGCTTCTGTGTTTTTCTATTTCTATTATTTTGCCTTTAAGATACTCTCTTTTCTTATTTTTTAAGAATTTTGAAGTTTCGTTTTTTACTAACCGAAAGTAAGCCACATTATTATCGCTTGGATTATTTAAGGAATTCAGTTTAGCGGTTTTTCTTTTTTCACACATATTTTGACAATCCCTGTCGAACCAAGGTTTGTTCTTTTTATTTTCGATTTTCCCAAGACATAAGTTACCGACCTCTTTAATATTATCTCTGATCCCTTCCCACAATTTGTTTACATCTTCGTTTTCCTCGTCTGAAGATTCCAAAGCATCGAACCTATTTTTTACTTCTATCGCGAATTGTTTTCTAATTTCGGGGTTGTTCAATTTAACAGTAATATCATAGATACTAAAATACTTATAACAAATATATTTAGGTATATTTCGTTTCATAGCCACGTTTCGTGTGTAGGTTTCTATCAGATTTATATGTTTCATTGTAGTTGGTTTTTTAAAATGATTAATAGGCTGAAAAATGTTTAAGTTTTGAAAAGATAGTAGAACTTAGTTCTGAATCCTATAAAATTAGAGCTGATTTAGTTGGAAGGGTACACCCCCGAGTGGAAAAAATACGCATTTATGTTACATAGAAGTTACAATCGTATAGAATAATCATGTTTTAAAGCAAAAATGTCAGTATTAGATAATAACGGGCATAGCTACTTGCTACCGGTACGTTATTCTAAATTAAACTGAATAAAATTAATATCTTACAATCTACAATAATCATTTATTTGTCATACATAGACATAGTGAAAAGTTTAACTCACTGCTATCTCAGGTATATTTATATTGTATAACCTCACCTAACACAGTTATTATAAACAAATTTCCTAATTCGCAGCATTTAAAAAAAAAAAAAAAATGAAATAGTCGCGTGCTAAGCCGCGAGGTACAGCTAGTAATATTATAATTAAATAGTTTTCTTTTCATAAAAAATTCACTCTTATCCCTTTCCTGTTAGCATTGCATGTCATATTAAGTGTGTGAACTATCAACTACTTTACGAAGGGTCTTAAGTTCAGCCGTGCATATAGGCGATTTGGCTGGATTTCTGTCGCTAAGATTTTCCCGCTAATTTTGGTAACCCACTTTATAAAGGCTGGCTGTGCCACCTCCCTGCGCCAGTCTCCCTACCTCAGGGTCGGCACATGACTGAAATAACTAAATAAACTAATATCGGAAGCATATCCACACAACATCGTCCCTCCAATATAAAATTAAAGGTCTAAAAGAATATTCGAAAATACTTTTGACCCTTAAACAAAACGAAGACTTGGAAATCCTGTCAACGAGAATGGAAGGTTCTCTTGATAAATTGTCTTTGATTGACACGACCCTCGTCAAGGGATTCAAATGTCTGCTATATATATCCAATATTTTTATCGTAAAATATCGAGAAGGGTTTTGACTTTGTCAATGTCTTGTTTGATAAATGATTTTATTTAGTACTGATTGACATAGTTTTCCATTTATCAATAAAATGGAGAAATTAATTTTTAGCATTAATTTGTTATTTTTTAATTCTAATTCTATTTATATGTGATAAGGTGATCGTGGAAAATTTCAAACCTGATTGTTTAGCTGAAATACAACAGAAATATAGATGGATAATCTACTGTTGGAAAGCTAGAAATTTAAGAAGAAAATATAATGGAATATATAGAGTCATCTAAAGTAATGCGTTAGTGAAGAAAAATCGGATACGATTAAATGTAGTTTTAGTCAATTTCTTTTCTTATATTTCTAATCTAGCGTAGATAGTAAATAATAAGGTAACGCAGGTCTAGAATAGTCTTTTATTGATTTAATGTCGAATTTTGAAATTTTATTCATCTGTCTAAAGGCTTAATTTGGTTTAGTTTAAAAAATTAAAAAAATACAACCATTTATTTCTATTAGGTTTTGTTAAATATATTATTATATATTAAATACTTGGGCAATTATGAAATATGGAGAATTCAATAAATAACAGTTTTATTGTTATTTGAGAAGATTTCTGATTGACTGATTTCTCCTTTAGTTATTAATTGAATTCTTCATATTTCATAATTGCCCAAGTATTTAATATATAATAATATATTTAACAAAACTTAATAGAAATAAATGGCTGTATTTTTTTTTTTTTTTTTTTTTTTTTTTTTTTTTTTTTTTTTTTTTTTTTTTTAAACTAAACTAAATTAAGTCTTTAGACAGAAGAAGAAATTTCAATTCGACATTAAACAATAGAAGACTATTATAGACTATTATAACTTCGAAAATAACTAATGGATAAATCAGTCAATCAGAAATCTTCTAAATAACATAAAACTGAGAATATATAATAAATATTTCTAAATAATATATATATATTAATATATATATATATATATATATATATATATTTATAACAATACGTAGCAAAATAATTAGAATAATTTCATCTCACACTTAAATATGTTTTGGTAATGGAAAGAAAAGAAAATCCAACTAAATTCAAGGATTGAGTATATCGTAACTTCGATAATTATATTTCATTGAAACTTGAACTTAAGGTTTTTGTTTATTAACTTGAACTTTATCCACGGTTATGCAAAAAATACTTACGAAAATTAAAATCGTTTAAATAAAAACTTTAGGACACATACTTACAGCTCCATGGTATGCAAAAACTGTAATGACAATTGATGTAACAACAATCTACCATCGACCATCTCTTACGAACCCGTTCTTTGATTTTTCATAGCAAGCCAAAGGGATATGACAATTGACTTATAAGTAGTATGAGTAAAAAGGAGTTAGATGAGAAATCCCCTTCGCTGAATTAAAGGATCAAATAAGGACCAGGAAGGGGTGCTACTGGTCGCTATCCTTTTCCCTCAAATTTTCTCCAGCACGTTTTCTAATTTTAATTGTCCTTAATGACAAGTGTGATTTAAGATGTAAGAATTTAAGAAAAAAATAATAACTTGTAACATTACAACCCACTAAGGGTCTAGGGTTAAGTACTTAGAGTCTCTAAGCAATAAATATAGAGATGGGCAAATACAAAAAAGTACTAGTAATGTATTCAAATAATCAATCAGTTAAATTAAAGCATAATTTTCATTTATTTGGCTCTGTCCACTTTAACGTTTATTAATTTTTTATTTAGGCCATGTTTTTTTTTTCATATTATTGATTTTAAATCGATTATTTTAAACTATTAATTACCTTACTCGTACTGTTATGTGAGTATTTACCCATCTCTTAGAGATTGTTACTGTTTCAAAATTAGCGGTCGAATAAGGAGGTGATGAGGTTTGGCTCCCCAGTTTATAGAGGCTGGGTGTGTTCTATGTGGGTCTCCATACTCCAGAATCGCTGCTAAAATAAAATAAGTCAGCCACAGCTGTAGTTTGAACCCAAACTATCGCACGAGATAATAAAACTTTGATTTTCTTGAGCACTGCCTCTAAATTTAATTCTATCAAGGGAGGTTTTGAAGAACACGAGCTTTGT
The DNA here is from genome assembly GCA_023052935.1 of Piezodorus guildinii. Classification (NCBI taxonomy): domain Eukaryota; kingdom Metazoa; phylum Arthropoda; class Insecta; order Hemiptera; family Pentatomidae; genus Piezodorus; species Piezodorus guildinii. The sequence goes on along the minus strand of CM041292.1, from coordinate 32,009,837 downwards.
ACGAACAATGAAGAGGCCTAAAATCGATACGAGGAAGGATTTATCAATTCCGAAGTCGATTAACTTTTCTATTTATCTTTGCCTATCCTCGTTCCATTAGTGTAATGGAATAGGAAGGAAGAAGAAGAGAAGAGATCTCTAAAATATAAGAGAACATTTATATGACATGAGCTAATTCTGAGATTGGTCCTCCCGCAAAACCCCCAGAATCCAGGGCCCATTTCGGGCAGTCTGTTAGCTTTAGCCTGGAATAAAGTTCCTCCCTGGATAAATAAACTCTTATTCTTGGAATTTTAATAGAGTAGGTTATTTACTTTATTCCGGCTGCGGTTCACTTTATATCAAAAGGGCTCTACCACCTTTTGGGTTCCGTTCCGTTTGAAGAGTAATAATTATCCCTGGGACTTGGGAAAAAGAGTTTCATCGATCAATGGAAATTTCGGATTTATTCAAATTATCGTTTCAGATAACACGATTTAACTATCAGAGTGGTATTATAGGATTTATATTTCTCTAAAAACTAAATAATAAATAAATAAATTCTTTATTATACTGGGACAAGTCCCTTTAGAATAACATTTACAAAATATATGAAATAGACACTCTTAGAGTTTGTTTGTTTATTCATTTAACGTCACTCTGAAACTGTGGGTAGTCGGACGATGCTACATTGGGATCCCTAAATTTTGCATATCCAGGTTAAGTTAGGATAGGAATCTTTACCTCTTAGTTGACATAGCAGAGGCTCGGAACCACCACTTTACGTTTGCGACATTGGACATATGAGGCTGTTAATAGAATTCTATAGGATAAGGATCGGTTAAGAAAAGATTTGCCGAAATGTGGGGATTGTTTAACTTAAAGACCCCGAGCGTGTATAACGGGAACGGACAATGAGGTTGAAAATGTAAGATGGGCGGTGGGATTGGATAACTTGGTAATGGAATGATGCAAAAAAAAAAAATACTTAAGTACATGGAAAAGCTTCTGCCAAGTAGGCTATTTTAACTTATATTTCTATATCTATGGTATAAATTACAATTCCCTTCGTCGAAAACCGATGACCTCCTGCCCTACCGTAGCCTTTAATAATTCGCCACTCATACCTATTTAACAAATCCGATACCCAGGACTCCATCTTGACAAACGTCTTACATGGAACCCTCACACGAGACTAAAACGACAAGAAACTGCCCGTAGATACCGATAACTACAACATTTACTAGACAAACGTTCAAAACTTCCAATTCACTACAAAAAGCTCATTTATATAACTGTCATCTGGACATATGGAATCGAGCTTTGGGGCTCTACTAAGCCATCTAATTCCTCCCGCATCCAATCCTTACAATCCAAAAACCTTCGCAAAATACTAAATGCTCCTTATTTCGTCACAAATAAAATCATCCAAAACGACCTTAATATCCCATTTGTGGCAGACCTTTCTCGTACCAAATATACCACTTTTAATTCCTAACTCCCAACCCATATAAACCCTCTTGTCCGCAACCTATCAACCTCACATATTCCTGACAACCCTCCAAGACGATTGAAAAGAAGATGGCCTCGGGATCTACTTACTTAAATAAACTTCGAAGTACTAACGCTGGGTAGTTTCTTCACAAGCCATTTACGCCTTATATTATAATTCATCACTTTTACTTATTGCATTTATGTAATATACAGTTGTAAAATTCAATAAAATATAGATAAAATTAAAAAAATAAAATATCTATGGAATAAAAAGACTTATTCTTTAATCCCTCCTGTCATATATAAGTTGGCTGTGTCAGCTAAATTTTATATAGAGAATTTTCAATGAAATATTTTAATTTATATATCACAAAATGTTATAAAATGGATAACGATATAACGAATACAAGAAACAGTAGGTAGCTGACAGTGAGTCCTAAAGGTGGAAAAATCCCAGAATCGTAGACTCAAAATAATAATAACTGTATAACTGTAATAATAAATTAATTGTAAAATGAACTTTTGGAAGAATTAAGAACCATTAATTTATCATGAATATATGTTTCTTAAATATAAATAATGTAATTATAATAACATTTAAAGATTGGAATGATTGTAATATTACTCAATAAAGAATTGTTTCTGAAAAAAAAAAAATATATATATATAATATATTATGTATATATATATATATATATATATATATATATATATATAATATATATATATATATATATATATATATATATATATATATATATATATATATATATATATATATATTTAAAGAACTAGGTTAAAAATCAATTTGAAATGTTAGTATTAATATCAATGTTTTAAAAAAATTAGAAAACGTTATATGCATACTACTTCATACTCCATAACTATTTCCTTACTTTTTACATGATTAGAAACCCTAAATCCTTTTTACTTAGATTCCATCTTCTTTGGGAAGTCATACTGAGTTCTATTTTATTCTATCATTGTATTCCATATTCCGCATTCTGAATTTGACAAACTTCAACCAAGTTGCGCATCGCACAAAACTAAATTGTGAATTTTAATTCAATGATGTTTGTACTATAACTGCCACTTTACGTGAATTATAAATACATGCTTTTAAAGCGAACGAGTTAATCATAAACGAGACAAATATTATTTTTCTTCTTAAATAATTGTTAGATTCCTCCAGTTGTAAGTTGGAAACCGGTCCAGATGGGTCTAGAAGAGTGCAATGAATATGTCATCGGGGCCGATGTCCTGCGAACAGAGGATAAGATATCTTAACTTTCTAGTTGCCGATGTCACTACAAAGGAATTCATTCGTTCCACGAGCTACGTTTTCAGCATGGCTTCCTTCAGGATGCATTTTCCCTGTCAAAAAGGATCTTTGTCAAAAGGCTTTTTCAACAAATTACTACAATACATTTTTTGTGTTGTTCTTTTTTCTTCTTATCGTATCTTTTGGACAGTCCATAGCAACCTAACAATATCCAATAGAATAATAATAGGTCGGCGGTAAATTATCTAGTACACTTAAGTAACTGTCTTTATCTTCTTCATGTTTATAAAAAAATACATCGATATTTTTTAATGATGGAGTCACTGTTGTCCGATTAGAATATATGATGGAGAAGTTAATTGCACCCCTAACATCAAGAAATGAGACTAATAGGACAAACGTATTTTATATGTGTGGTCTTCGTTATGGACCTTCGTCAAGCCTAAGAAAATACAAGATAACAACCAATACCATTTTCAATTAATTATAATTACAATTTTAAATTACCCACAATATCATATGAAAATTAGAGATGGTTGCTATCAGTTAACTGAATTTAATAAAAAACCACCGCCAACATGCACCATCTGCAGCTCCATCCTTTCAATTAAGCACATCTTTGAGGAGTGCACACATTATAAAGACATTATCAACAGAATGGGTATGACTCCTAACTTGAGCAGTATTTTAAAAGACAACGAAGGTTCAATAGCAATGGTTATCAGTTTTTTAAAAGCAGACCATCTCCTATTTCAACTATAAAATGTATGTCTGATTTTATTCTTCATTTCCGTTGTCATTTAAATTTTGTATCATCATGATATTATTCGATTTTCATTGATACTAGTCATCATTATTATTAGTACTTTTGTTCTTATTATTTTATTTAAGTTAAAATAGAACTCCTCTTTCCCTTTAAGTGAATTTTTAGGCGTTGATGACTTAGAAGTTTTACAACAACAGTTAATTAGTATAAACAAACAAACTGAATTTAATACTCGCACGCTGTTGTCCCCTCTTTACATTTTTAGCGATTATGTACAATGATCTTAGACCACCAATCTTTTTTTTTTTTTTTTTTTGTTAAAGCATTATTAGAAACGCATATTTTTCTGTAGCTTCTGCTAAGTAGAACAAAAAAATAGGTCAAAATATGATAAAAATTTGATACATGATAAATAAATGCAAGTGCACTTTTTCTAATCATTTGAGCAATATGTAGAATTAGTGGGACATTCAGATTCCAGTTAACATAAAACATGCAAAAATTAAACTATTTTTCATATTAGGAATTCAGAATTCACCATATTGTAGGCAATAGTAAAAAATTATTTTTGTGTACGTTTTCACAAAAAGTAGCGTACAAAACGTTGCTTAGTGCAAAGGGCTAAATTTATTACTTCCACTTATACATCTCAAACTAAAAGCTATTATTTACATAATTCTCATAACATTAATTAATTTCATGGTTTGCATACCAAAATTATCGTTTTTTATTACTGTTCGTTTCCATATTTTATTGCTGTTATCTTATAATTGCGCATATAATTTATTATTATTTTTCTTTTAATTATTTATTTGTTATTTTGTTTTTTCTTAGCCCTGATGAAGACCTACAACGAACGCCGAAACGTCGGCAGATAAATAAAAATGCTGGTCATATTAGTGTGGTTTCTTAATGAACGTACCCCCGACTAACTTCATTATTGATAATTTTTGTTAGAAGAACTAGCATACGTTTTTATGCTATATACCCAGACAATCTAATCTATAGGTAATTGAAATTCTCACGATCTTAATTTAAATAAACAGCAATGGACCTAAAATCGTTTACGACGAACACAAGGTCTTTTGTTTTTAATTGAATGAGTAAATAGGAAAGAATGAAAAGCAACCCTTATTCCTCCTAAATTACAAAAAAATAAAAAATAGCCTGTGAATTTGATAAACAAAAACGAATCCAACACCTTCCTTCCTCCTAAAAAATGGTTAAAAAAAATACTTAAATGAAGCATTTAAAACAAAAGGGCAGTTTTATATCTAAAGAATTTACTAACATTTTAATTAGATATTGATTTAGGAAGTGACTATAAAAAACAAGTCTATATTATAGGCTTACAAAATTAAAACCTACTTATATTAACAACGAAAACCATTGGTTTATTCATATATAGATTTTCGGAAAATGTCAATGATCATATATCATACTGTAACGGTACTAGCGTGAATATAGGTACGTGTTTCAAGTTCCTCACACACAATTTGATGTCAAGAGCCTTAAAGAATGTTTTGTTTTTTTTTATGAAAAAAAGAGCTCAAGGATTTTGATTATACAATATTGGTTGTATGTTTTTTTTTTTTTTTTTTTCATACCCTCTGGTTTTATTTTCAAACAAAATACAAATACAAATGTAATACGTATAGATGTAACATTTTGTCCTTCTATTACCCGGAGGTATTCTAAAGAGGATTGCTATATGCGCTGCATGCACTGGTAATCTTTCAAGAGCTTCTATGCCTTTATTTATCAATTCCAAAATGGGAGGGACCATTCTTCAGGGTTTTGGCAATAAATTGAGTTCAGATATAGTCCGAACTCCTTCCCTCAGTCAACGAGAGGTAGTGATCCTTGCTTTCTTGGTTGTATGTGATGAGGGGAGAGCTTAAATATGCTTGAAATTCACTGTAAATTACCTATGAACGGGAAGTTGTAAAATTGTTCGATACTTGATATTTTATTTTACAGTTTTTTATAACCAGGAAATATTCTTGGAAAATGGAATTAGATAGCTTTCGTCACATTTTCCTTATAACGTCCTGTCAGTATTTATGGGAGGAAATGTAACAGTAATCATCAGATCGTAATCGAACATTGTTAAATTTCATTTAATCGGATAGATAACGCAGTTGATAAAATTATCCACATTACTTCCCCTTGTAGACCGGACAAATTGAAAGGCCAAATTGTTCAATTTTTTTTTATTCCCCTATAATCCTCCATTTAAAAAAAAAAAAAAAAAAAAAAAAAAAAAAAAAAAAAAAAAAAAAAATGCTAGGGGGAGAATCTGGGATTCACTAAATAGTAAGGGAGTATTACTCCACAGTCAACTGATGAGCAATGAAGTGATTATTCATTTTATTGAGGCTAGGTGAGCCATTAGAAGGTTTCTCAAAATCTGGTTCAATCTACGTCAATCGTCTGCTTCAATTTCTATTATATGATCGCAATTAAGAAGTTTTTAAAAGAAAATATTTTAAATTACTTCTGCGTAAATGATATTTTTATTTTATAGTAGTAGAAGAACATACTGATATTTGCCGTAACCAGATCTTGGCATTGCGACATATAGTTAGCCATGTGAAAAGCAGTCTTGACGTAAATCGATTCCTGCGGGTTTAAATTTTTGCCCCTGTGATTTATTAATTGTTATGGCAAAAGATAAGTTAACGGGAAATTGAATTATTTTAAAATTAAAAGGTAAATCATTTGGATTCATTGGAATGCGAGATTAATTTCCCCTATTAGTTTTCAGGTTCTCTACTGATTCTTCACTCCTATAGCTAAAAGCCTTCCTCGATAAATAGACTATCCAACACAAAAATAATTTTTCAATTCAAACCAGTAGTTTCTGAGATAAGCGCGTTCAAACAAACAAACTCTTCAGCTTTATAATATTAGTATAGATTATATTTATGCTTTGCTTATTATTAATATTATAATTTTAAACAAATATTTCTAACAAAATTATAGTATGCTGTGTTATAAGAAAACCCAATAAAGTTGGACAGGACTAAATTATAAATAAAGTATTTTTAATCATTTTATTATTTCATCAATCCAAGAAAGAAATTTCTATTGTTCCTATTTAGGTGACGCGAACATTCAGATTTCGGTACGAAAAAAACAAACAATCATATTATTTTTTGTACCACAGAGCTTCTGAATTGAAATATATCAAATATTAAAAAAAAGTTTCAAGTATTGAATGAATTCACTAATGCTATAACATTTTCCAATAGTTTCCTTAACGTATATGAACAACTAGGTGAAGAAAGAGAGCGTTTACAAGAAGGTGTTAGGCCGATACGGTGTTAAGAATTATTTATCTTTGAGTAATGGCCCCTCCTGAAGAAAATTTCGGAAGTATCATCAATCAGGCCGCGGTGAAAATAAGGAAAAGAAGATGGTTTCCATGAAAATAACAAGAGGAGGCGCCATCAGGGTCCACTTCTTCCAAAAACCAACGCCTTTTCTCCCTTCTTAATCTCTCTTGATGAATTACGGGATGTCCTAAGGATGTAAGGGAATATCCTAAAAAAAGATTATTTTTTTCTTTTCAATTGAGGAAAAAAAAATTGTTGGACGATAAATAAAAATGTCTTTAAAAACGCTGCAAATTATAACAGAATGGTTTATTTTTATGGTATAACTGTTTATAGGCAAAAAACTAATATGAAAATCAATAGACAATTCATAGGATAATGGCCTAAAATAGCCTCCCACAACTGCTACTTTCAAATATCTATATCTCCTTATTTCTAAACTGATTCCAATGATCATTTTAGTGGTATGTATTCATTAATTCAGACATACGGATTTTTAAATTATTTTTTCGGGTTTTACCAATCTTGAAACCCAATTTTTTTTTATAAGTTTTTTTTGTCAATTAGAAAGGTTCATTATTTATAATAATAAAAAAAAGCATTCATACTATACTTCTTTACTATTCCCTATTTTTATTTATATCATCACTGAAATAAACTTTCCTGATTCCAGGACACGCTGCATTTTTTCTCTAACATCAATAATAACCATGTTATCAGGGAATATGTGATATATATATATATATATATATATATATATATATATATATATATATAAATTAGAAAAAAATAAATCAAAATTAGCCTATCAACAAATAACAATTAGAACACAAAAAAGATTAAAACAACTTTCATAGTTAAGAGTTCAAAATACTAAGATATATAAAATATCTCGTTCATTAAGGTATTTAAAATGTATGAAAATATGTTTTCATTTGTCTTATTTGACGACAATCTCTTATAATCTCAATGACAGAGCAGGTAATGAATACGCCAAATTGACATCTAGATTTTTTCAATTTAATTTAATTGCTATTCTGTTATTTTTTTCAGTTTTACTACATGCTTGGTTTCATTTTATGTATATACTGTATAGTAAAACCTTTTAGAGTTTCCTTCAACTATTCATTTAATTCGATATTTGGTATCTTTTTAACTTGAAAACATAAATTGTGTAAACGAACTTTTTATTAACTTGGTTTAAGAATTTTCTGTATTCGTTTTCCTTTCCTTTTGTTTTTTTTAATCTTCATTAGGATAGATTTCACAGGAAGCCGCATTGAACAGCTCTTAAACAAGTTTTTATTTTTTTTTTTTTTGATATTCTAAATATCAAAATTACAGCAGTACTTTTACCATCATAAATATCTTTCAAAAATTCAGTTTGGAGCTCTTAATAATAAGTTTATAATGATAGAAAAGATTGAATTAAAGGATTTTTAATTAAAAAAATTATATAAAAATTATCCCTAAGTATAAAACCTACACCACAGGACGCTTAATGGCAAAATTAAATATATAAATCATTTTTAAATATTTCGTTGTTTGTTGTTTTTCTTTGATCACCCTTCAGTCCCACAAATCAACATTTTTAACTTCGTCGAATTAAGGTTAAACGATAAACAAACAATTATCGTTTTTCATTAAGAAATAAATATTTAATGATTTAAGCAGTTTACCCCATTATATTTAGGTCAGTATCGCTTGGTCACTGTCACATGGAAACACAGGGAGAGGTGGCGATACATACCTAATGGCGAATTGTTCGTCAAGATAATTACCGGTAATTGGAGACCTCTATGGAAAGGGGATATCGGAATAACTTTATAGCCATTTGTCTTCATTGTTGATTTATCCCCAGTATTATTTCCTCACCGATATCAGTTTACCGAAGATGGAAGTACTTAAAAAGGTTGCTTAAGTACCTGCTTGGCAAGTGCTTTAGTAACTTACGTATTTACGTACCAATAAACCTCTCACATTTCCAGTGATTCCTTTAGAATATTATTTATTTATACTCTAAATAAAAAAGCTGGTGTGGGCAACACACAACTTTCACCTACCTCGCATAGTAAAATCAATTTAAGAACTATTAGAGAAACGTAAAACTAAAAAAAAAATACTGGAAGGAATTAGTCCGGGTGGCGGTCATTAAATGAAACAACTAAATAGTTTCAACTATTTTATTGTTTGCCAACGTTTCGACCCCCTTTGTGGGTCATCATCAGGGCTTTTTAGAACTGGAAATGTGGTGATGAGAAGAGCGTGAGTCCTGAAGGTGTAGAAATGATGGCTTGTTGAGATGAGAATTCCTGCTGTTGTTGAGATGTAGATAGTATGTCTTGCTTGCGATTTTGTATTCTGGCGCTGCGGCGGAGAGTTGAGGAGGATGTATCTTTTTGTTGTTCCCGTGTTCTTTTTATCATTGTGGATGTAATTAGTTGACCGTTGAGAATTACTGGAAGGAATTAGTCCGGGTGGCGGTCATTAAATGAAACAGTTTCCATTCTCCCACCATGCGCCCTGATGATGACCCACAAAGGGGGTCGAAACGTTGGCAAACAATAAAATAGTTGAAACTATTTAGTTGTTTCATTTAATGACCGCCACCCGGACTAATTCCTTCCAGTAATTCTCAACGGTCAACTAATTACATCCACAATAAAAAATAAATATATTTATATTCCTTTTTTTTTGGAAATATATGCTTTATATTAATTAATATAACAATATAAACTTTTTATGTACAGTAATCAGTAATAAATGTATGCCCAATTCGTCATTGGGCCATCCACTTTCTGTAGAAGCTAAAGATTTTAAAAAAAAATATGTTATTTTATATTGGGTTGATGCAAAATTAATGCAGGTTTTTAGTAGGTATTGTAAATACGCCATATCTTTACTTTAACCATATATATTTAATCAAAATAATTTCCATCTGAATCAATGCACTTTTGCCAACGTTCAACAAGCTTTCTTATTCCACCAGAAAAAAAATCCGAATCCCTGGACTCAATGAAATCACGAAAAGAATTTTCAATGTCGTCCTGGTTTTGAAAATTTTTCTCCCTCAAAAAGTTGTCCAGATGCCTGAAAAAGTGGAAGTCTGTAGGAGAGAGGTCAGGTGAATAAGGCGGATGTTGGAGAACTTCGCAGCCCAACTCGTGCAGTCGTCGAAGCGTTGGTTGTGCAACGTGTGGTCTGGCGTTATCGTGGAACAGGATCGGCCCCTTCCGATTCATCAATGCTGGGCAAAGACGTTGCAATTTTTGAGTTCCGAGTTCCGCCGCCATTTCTCGTGTGGTTTTGGTTGGGTCTTCTTCCACTTTTGACCTCAGCTGGTCGTTGTCCAGAGCAAGATGACGGCCCCGACCTTCCTTGTCTTCGAGGTCGAAATCTCCTCTGCGAAACTTCTGGAACCAACGCTGCACCGTGCACTCATTAATAGCCCCCTGACCCCACACTTCATTAATATTACGAGCCGTTTGCGCAGCGCTGCGCCCTAATTTAAATTCGTAAAAATAAATTTGACGAAAATCGCACTTTGACATTTTCGATTCAAGACCTTTGAACACACTGAACAAAACGATTTTACTAAACAAATTCATGGTGAAAGAGAGGGTATTAGATAAGGTTTGTTTTGGTATAATAATGATCAATGTTAGGATTAGCTTTGTTTACACAATTGGAATTAAGATATTGCAATAGAGGAAACCTGCATTAATTTTGCATCAACCCAATATATATAGATGTGAATTTATATTAAAATAACATACTTTTTTTTAAATATTTAGCTTATCAAAGTTATATAATACATCTATTTTACTATTCTTAAATCCCCTTAAAAAACCTATAAACATATTATTGCTCTTTTCTCCTCAAGATGGTAATCAAAATCACTCAACTTGCATATTTAGCCGCTTTTATTAATGGTAATAAGATCATATAATTTTTTTTTATTCCTAAAAATTAAAGATGCTCTAGAGGAAAAAATGCTTGGTGGCTCTCCTGGATCGCTGATTTTTATAAAATAAGTGCTGTAACATCTCTGGCATATTCACTTCTAAAATATGAAATTTCAGTTATATGAAACTTACCGTTTTTGAGATATTCTTATCATACACTTTCAGACCTTTGGCGGAATCGGTCATTTGGACTCAGGGGTAAAACGTGTATTTCCGGTTAAAATTAAAAATGTTAACATTAGTAATACTTTCCCAAATTCCGTTAATAAATAGTAAATAGATAAATGACAATAATAATAATAGTGTGTGAAAATCATGTATTGTAGCGGTTTTCACAATCTTATGAGCATGATATTTTATTTACTGAATTCGGGTTTATCAGCTATTATATGTTGCTAACCAGATAAATACTTTCTTTGGGACCCATTTGTTGTCAATTGATAACTATTGTACTTTATTTATCAAGGAAATACATTACTTGCGTTGTTAACATATAATTCAAATTCAACATTTGATTCCTTAAGAAAAAAATAAAATAAAAAACACATTCTTTTAATCGATCACACATGATATTTCAAATAAATTTTAACTATCGACAAGCTGCTTCTGATGACTAATATGATCCATAGTTATCGTTCATAATCGAGCAAACATTGAAGTTAAAATCCAGGTTATCGTAATAATTTATTTGTGGCATTATTAATGAGTATGCAGAAGGTCAGTTCGTAACTTTCCCAACAAAATATTCAGCAAATAATAAACAAAAAAATGACTAAGTTTACGTGCTGATTATAGGGTACTTACATAACAAAGATAACATAATAACTTAGGTAATTACATAACGCTTTACAGCAAAGCATGCATAATTCTCTTGTAAAAGTAGTTGTTAAAATTCCTTTGTTTTCATAATATGAAACAGGTTCTATTTTTATAATAACCTAAGTAGTGTACTAAGGCGTTTCGACATGACCTCACAGGGTACAAAAAAAATATGCTATTAATTCTACAAATTCTAATAATAAAAATACATATATTTATATGTTAAATTATATTTCGGTTACTTCAACACTTACTGGACAGGCGCTCTGATCTTTCACTTTACTACAAAAGGATTATCACATGAACATCATAATGCCTATCGGTAATTCGAATTTTTCCCTTGCCCGAATCCATTTAATCTTAAGTCTTTCATCAAATCATCAACACTCCTTACTTAGTTACAAATGAAGTCATCCATACAGACCTTTATACTCTATATGTAGCTGATTCGGCCAAAACCAGGTTTCACTCCTTACATGACAAACTTTGTCACATTCTAACCCACTAATTTCAAAACAAGATTCCTCTTTAATTCCTGATGATCCTCCGAGACATCTAAAAAGAAATTGGTCTCGAGACCTACTGGTTTAGATTATCTACTGGAATGATGTCATTGGGCAGTTTCTCTACATGTATGTTACCCTAAAGCTTTTTTCCGTTTATTATCCAATACAGTTGTGAATTCAAAGAAAAAATAATAATAGTAAAATACATCTATCCTCCTTTAATTCATAATAAAATTTAGAAACTTACGATAATCATTCACGATTTGAAAATATTATTTACTAATAAAGTAAAGGTTTTACTTGAATAATAAACTAGAATATTGCAAAGTATTGGCGATATCTTGCAGGGCCGCATAGTCGTGAAGATGAAAATCTGCTGATTGCTCAGTAAGTCACAAGAAGCGAGGTTTATCCGTAGCGATATCTTAATACCGGTTCACTGCACTCTCTGATCAAGAAATAGTTAAACCAAGTTTTTATGTCTTCAGCTTATTCCAATATAGAAGTAATACCTTTGAAGTAATTGCTGAGATGTACCAATTGTATAGATAATATTGAATACACCAACATTAAAAAATATAAAAAAAAAATGTCCACATCAGTAAACATTAAAACCCTGTTTGAAATAAACATTAAAAATAGAACTTAAGTATCACGGAATTTTATTTTTAATTGAAAAACGTTAAAATAGAAATAATAATCTGCAAAAATTACACAACTTAATGCGTTTTTCGGCATTCTCTATTGAATCAGGATTTTACATGACACAGAATATATATTGACTAATATCTGTACCTCTTTAACGGTATATTATGCATATGCATTACAACTATTATTTCCAGAATTTCGTTTACAACGAGGGAAAATGATTCTTTATATTAAAATTACTTAAAATGGATTTATATAAGAGTTTGAATAAAATGTTTTGTGCAGTCATAAAAACTGGCGATTGAACCGACTTTAGGTGATGTTATTGTATCACCTTTGAAATCACTATAATTTTCATATAGTTTCATATTCATGCCTCTTTGTATTGGAGGTATAATAAAAAGACTGGTACACCCATTGCATTGCACGATTTGGTTATTTGCATTCAGGTGCACTTAAAGCGTACATTGGATTAACGAAACTTGACGATTGCCATTCTTTGCATTACTATATATTTATATAAAGCATGTTAAAGTGATTATACAATGTGGTATTATGTATAGGAAGATATTATTATATACTAAATACAGTCTGTCATATAAGAAAGAATTGATAGGAAACAAAAGTTGTTCAAGAAATCTGTTTTAATGGTTTTGACTGATGTTTGATCTTAGTTTAATTCACCATGATGATTAGGAAATATAATGAAACAGGACGTTCGCGGATGGTGACAATTAGAGAAAAAGGAGAAATATAGAACTGTATGATTTTTATGGAGAGGCTAACATTATTTAACTGGTAAAGCTTGGACGACTTAGCTTTGCTGGCCATTTCACCGAATGAATGAATGAAAGAGAAAATCCTTAAATTTCTCCAGGAGGAAAGCCTAAACCGAACGAGAGGCAGAAGACTTCCAAGACTCAGATGGGAGTATTGAGTGTCCGGGATCCTAATGCTCTACTGAGAATCAGAGGAAAATAGATAAATCTGCTGTAGCGCCACGAATATGTATGTACGAGATTAGGGTTGACCCTCAGTCAAACTTTGGTATTACGTATCGTAGTTAACACTATTTAATGACCACCATCCGTACACTACTCTAATGGTATTCATGACACTGAATACACCTTCATTAAAGTGCTTTGAATGATAATACTTTTTGACATTCAAACTGGCTAAATAAATGTAATTTTAGTGAAATTAAACGAAATTACAGCCCAATTTCAAATCCAAGGCGACCCATTGTAATCCACCACCGCTTCCTACCTAAGAGAATACGGAATGAACAATAAAGGCCCGGGTAATGCTCCTTGCGGAACCCCGGGAACATCCTCCCGAAGACATAATAAGAGACCTTAACGCTAAATTAGAGCGGAGGAGGTTCCTCCTTATTTAGCCAAGATGTATCTCCTTCTGGATCATGTGGCACATCTGCCCCTCACCCGTTGCTACCTGCCTCCTGTATCCTCTCTCTCAGATCCGGTCTCTAAGGCGGCTTTCTTGTATATCACTGCCTTCATAATATTATATATATATATATATATATATATATATATATATATATATATATATATATATATACATATATATAAACATTACTTATCTATGGTATTAAGTATAATTTATTTTAATTTCTCTCTTCTGTTTTTCGTTAATAGTGCATACCGTTCCTATCACTCAAACAGATGAACACATCAAGAAAAAAGGCGGTATGCTAATCGTTTTGGATAGAAAGATTAAAAGAGTGGAAAGAATAAAAAGTAAAAAGAATAAAAACAGCGATCTATTGTATTCTATTGTTCTATTATTTGTATTGGCATGTAACGGGAGCAGAGGTGAAGAACTCCATCATTTTCTTCATCAGGTGAAAGTAGTACGCAGTAAAAATTTTAGAACATGATCATAGTAACCTTGTCAATAAACGATGCGCGATTTTATTCATGGCCAAGGTGTACCTTACAGTCCAGATCATGACTAAACCACAAGTTTTCAATGCACTTTCATAGCCAAATCAAAGATAAAAATAATTACTTTTACTTACTATATATAGTAAGGGGAAGTATTGCGATCGTGAAAATTTGGGCAACACACTACTTTCACTTACCTCCATTTTTAAAATCAATGAAAGAATTTTCAAATACAGTTAGAGATAAAAATACGTGAAATTATTAAGGAATTAATTATATTAAATTTCTATAGAAACATGTGTTTCATTAAAAAATCTATTATATTATTATCTAAAATAATCAGTTAGTTTTATGTTCCTTTCATCACTCTCTATTAACTTTTAAAAACTAGTGTATGAGATGATATTTTTTCTAAAATCTTTAGCTCTCCAACGGTATATCATACATGTATATTACTGTTCTTATGTTCAAAAACGAAAAATTGCATTAAAAAAATATTTTTTCTGTTTTCTCCTTTAGTTGGGTATCGAATTTATTCAATTTATATATTTGCCTGTTTTTCATCAGCGTTAACAAGATAATATAATTATTATTATTGAATCTACAAAATTAAAGGTACTTTAGGGGAAGAACATTTAAAATATCGGCATTTAAGCCCTGTCAGACCATTTTTATCCAAATAAAACCTACATGATATTAAAGCTCAATAAATTTTACATCGATATAGCGAGTTTAATCAAAATCGTCGGAACCGTTTTTGAGAATATCGAAAAAGGTGCAAAATGCATGGTATAAAGTGCCTCTTCTGGTAAGCTCATTTTGATGAAAAAAGTTTTGTCCCGTCTCGGGCGTATAGTTGTCCTAAATATGAAATATCAGTTTCATAGAATCTACCGTTTCTGCCCGGGAGTAACCACACACACACACACAGACCTTTTTGCGGGACTTGGTTATTTGGACTCAGACTAAAAAATAATTATTGCTGATTTCTAAATTTAATACATTAAATATAATATATGAAGGATAAGATCGTTAAGGTTGAGGTCAAAAGGAACTTAAGAAGTAACTATGAACTATTTGACTTTGTGTCAACTATATTCATTTCTAATCTTAGTTGTTATTTCTGTTTTGTTTTCTATTACACCCTGCTGGTGAAAGAAGTCATAATATTTTTGTAATATTATTTTACCCAAGTGATTCTTTCAAATGTAAGATTTTCTATAAAAGTTAATACTGAATATTCCTAATCGCAAGTTTCATCTGGTTTTACATAAACGATACCAGATTCAAATTGAACTCCAGAGAAGCAGGGGCAACTTACAAGTCTTCAATACAAAAGATACCACCGAGAACGAAATGTTTCAATAAGTCTACTATAAATTCTAAAGAAAGGTATAAATGCCAAAGGTTGAAGATGATGGACCATGGATGTTGGTAGACAGGAAATTGGAAGTACGATCCTTGAGCCGAATAGAGAATTGCCCAGACTCCAGCTGGATCGGCCTGGAGATGTAAATCTGTCCAGGAAACATCTCCAGAGTCCTTTGTGAGTTCAGACATTGAGAGCTCTTTAATTCTTTCATCTCCTTCCATTGTGTGTCCTCAGTGCGAGCAACCTTGGCATCCCTTTCTCCTTTTATTTTATTTTTTTTAATTTTTATTTTGTTTTTGCTTCTTTTTTTTTTATTTATTTTTCTTCGGCTGGTCCTTGAGCCGGCTTTCTTTCGAAGCGTATTAAATTCAGAAGAGCTATTTCCCTTAATGACACCGTTCTTCTTGGAATGGTGTCTCTACGGCAGACTAATAAATCTTTTGGTCAGTGGAAATAATGCAATCTTCAGAAGGAGGAACCTCATTGAATTTAATAATAATTATTTTAAATTTATTTTTTTACTAAACAAAATTGTCTTTACACGTATGTAGGTGAAATATAGACGATACAACTTGATCAATACATGATGTAGGAAAACGTTTACAAAGGCATACGGAGTACAAACTCAGTATGTTATATTTATTATCTTTAGGGACCGTTGGGTGGTTAGGTATCTACAATGAACCGCCAAAACCTGATTTTCAATTGAGTACAGATAGAAACAGAAAAATCAGAACGGTTTGCAAAAAGGAATGCAGCTGGTGTGGTAACCCAACACCAGACCAACACGTGTACCTACACCTGGCTGGCGCTTCTGTTTTACTATTCTTGCTTCAAGAACGGTCGGGAATTTTTTATTATTTAACAAAAAAATAAAAAGATTAGTTTAGTTTTTATTATAATTAAAACGTGTGTAGGTTTCATGATGTATTGCAATGCTATCAGTAATCTACTTTTTCCTTACACTAACAAAGCCACTAGTGAAGCGCTCGTGTTTTAAAGGATTATTATATATATATATTATATATATATAAAAAAAAAAAGTCATTCAATCCGAAAATATTGAGAATGCATTTTTCCTCCGATCTGTAAAACTACAGTAAGTCCGATAATAAAGACATTTCAAGAAATATAAGAGGTGGACAGATAGATGGTTTCACTGAATTATTTTAAATTATCTTCTCTACTTTCCCTTACGAAAAAAAGTATTTTTCTAGACAATATATAATTCAAAAACCACTAATCCGATATATCGGCATTAGGAGAATCAATAATTAGTGTAATAATGTTTTAGATTTTTTTAAATTGAACACGCAACTTATATTCTTGGACGAAAGAATGTTTAATAAAACGTATATAAAATTCGGCTTAAGTTGTAGAAATGTCACAAATGGTTCAGTATTAAAACTTTAAAAATGGTCACTTGAGGTATAGTGGCTAGCATAACAGCTTTCTATACCAAAGGTTGCGAGTCTGAACCTGGCAGATAGCTCTAGAATATTTTAAAGGGAGTAAAAAATACTAGTTTAAGCCGTACTTTGGAGGGTACATAAAATAAAGGTTTATACTCCCATCCCCCTATTACAAGTGAAAGATCTTTATTATAATTAAATCGTTATATGAAAAATTGAGGAATCGTTTGATTATTATAAAAATCATGTTAAATGAATAAGCAATATAATGAAAACCATGTATAAATTTCTATGACTATAGAAAACTGTTCGGAATAGCTGGATATATAACTGAAACATTAAATGTTTTATATATATTTGCGTTTTATCCTCGCTATGAAGCTAATGGAGGTGGTAGAAAATATAAACTTTTATCTCTTTACTGAGCATTTTCTGTTTATTATTTATAGACAAACTTTGCTTTTAACTGTGGGAATAATAATAATAAAGAGGTGTTCCTTTATTATCTGAATAGATAATGTCAAATTACTGTTGAATTAATCAAAAATCAAATTTTACTTTATATTTTGTAAGTTTTAAGTGTTAACAAAGAAATACTACAACAACCTGATCAAGAGTCTTGATATGAGTGCTTATAGGGATACATAATGTTCAACGGTTGTACAAGGAGGTAATTAGGCCTAGAGGCTGAGTATACCCGAGGTGGATTTAAATACTCTAGAACCGCTTCACGGACGAAATAATTAAATAAATACTGATGTCACTCGGAGGAAAGTGGACTAGTGCATTATTCATTAGACCTTGTGTTAAAAAAATATATATAAATAAAAATATAATATTTTTCCTCTTTCAATCTTCGTAATAGGGTTAGTGGAATGTAATTTTTTATTAATACTTGATGATAAAAAAATAAAAGGAAGTTGACGAACGTTAAATTTGATAATACAAATTGTAGCTGTGACCTCAAAGACAACAGTACAAGGTGTTGACATAGCACCCCCGGCTTTGGTGGTTAGGGGTGGCCCGCCCTGAGGGGGTGTCAACCATCTACAGCTTCTTCCGGGATCCGTCTCATTCTTGTCAAGGGCTTCTTCCTCAGTACTTGGGGTACACGATTCTTGTGAGAACTTTGGTTGAGTACAGTAACGAATACCAGGTTCAAGTGCGATAAGATACACTACAATATATTTTATTTTCGCTAAAAATATTAATTTTCTAAAACGTTTTTATGGTCTCTTTGGGACTATCCCAATAACTACAGAAGATGTTTTGAAATGGTTTGGACTGGAAAAGAATCAGTTCTAAAGCACGATGGAGACCATAAATGAGACGTTGAGTTCTAAGAAGTACTATATCCACTTAGATAATTCTACAGGAAATGCAAAAATCTGTCATTTATTGATTACTGGACCAAAGTACTCGGACTATTCTTTTTTTTAACCTAAAGCTGATTTTTTAACTGTATTAAAAAAACTTATTTTTGCAAATTATTGAACTTTTTCTATGTCTTTTTAAAAATATGATATTTATATAGTACTTTTGGGAAAAAAATAAAAGAATGTAGTAATTCTTTGGAAGAATATAACGCGAGATAACAGTCATCATGATAATGAGATAAGTCGTCGAAATAATAATAAATATTACTCGAAATTTTAAAGTATAAATTATTCATAAAAAAAAAAACACTTTTTTTTTTTGCTTTCGTTTAATACATCAACTCGCTCACGCCATTGTTCAGTCTATATAGAAGTTATACAAAAAAATCAAAAGCGATTTCTAAGTCATTACTTGGTGTATTGTATTCTGCTATTATTGACGTCAGAATGGATTGTCTTAATTATCTAAGCCAGATCGTCAACACAATGCTGTACGCGTCAAAGCTATTCTATGCACTCTGGAAAAACCCTATCGGGTGAATATTAGGTATCTTTCAAAATTATTATTTTGTTGATAACTTTATTCTTATTTTCGATAGTGTTCAAAACGTCGGTACATAATGAAATAAGTCTACTCATTTGAGTTTGTCCTTTATAGAATGACTGCAGTCTTGATTTCTTTTAAAATATTTTCTCAGACGAAAATAATGAACAATTTTACGTTGGTAAGAAAGATAGTTCAGTTAGTGATCTAAACAATATTTATGGACTGAAATTTTGAATTCCAAAATAGTTAACAATAAATTTTATTATGTAAACTAAAAACTTTGTTATACTTTAGATAAAATACACGATAAAGGAAGGCATATAGTCGAAACAAGTCATGCGCGTCAAAGCAAAGGGGAAGTTGCTATTGTGTATGTAGTGTCAACTGTGTACCATATGCCCTTTACCAAATAGATTCATTGCCGAAATATAAACTATAAGTTTTATTACTATAGTTCAGGGCAATTAATTTTCCCAGTGTAATAAATCTGTAACTTGAAACGTAAAATAAAACCTAATATATTAATCCATCATTTAATTACTTCTTACTATAGTACTTTCAAACATTAAATGAAAGATTTTCATCCATATAGATTAGGTATGAAGCATATGATTTATATACAATATAAACATAATCTATCAAAACAAATTAATAGTTAAAGAGAAATTTAAATAAATAATTTACTTACATAATGTACGTGCATATTTTAGAAGCTTTTCGTGTTACGTACCTACAAAAAAAAAAAAGTTAGTTTGAATAAAATGTCATGGTATATAAAAAAAAAAATAAACAACACACTTATGTGTTATATAGGTTTTTTAATGCTCACTGAAAACGATAAATGTTTTATAAACAATAATAGGCTATTACACTAAGATGGAAATGAATATTGACTATGAATTAATTGGTTGAATAAAAAATAAGATATTTAAAAAGTTAAATTTAATTATATTGTTATGAAGGTATATATCATGTAAATAAAATATCATTGTTCAGTGAAATACAGTTATATTATTAAATTAAAAAAATAGAAAAGTATATCGGTAGAAGACATCCTGAGGCAGAGTAAAAAATTGTAATGTACATACATACCTACACACACACATATATATAATTTTTTGTTGTATAAATCTAATAAAGCTTCTATGAGATTCGCAGAGAGTTCGTATAGACCGTTTGTTTATTTCCAATGAAATATTTTATTACGACTGCAAAGAAATAATCCTACCCATATACAATATATTGACTGGGTTGAATTTTTTTTTAACAGTCCTTGTTCTTCAGCTACAAGATTTTATTTATTTTTAATTCAGTATTAAAATAATGAATGGTACTAGCCAAATTTATCTATCTTATAAATCCTTTAAATTAATTAAACATAAAGAAATATACGTAAGTTTTCGTATATAAGTTACTAAATTAATATTCACTTTTAAAGTATTGATTCGTCTGTTTCTTACTATCGATCAAACATTCATGTTGGGTCTAATGTTTATTTCAGAGCACCAGTCGTCATTCTAACTGAAGAGGTATTAATACACAAATGAATATTAATAAAATACTAAAAATCAGTAATAAAATAATTAATAGCGAATACTTATGCTCTTATTTACAACATTAAAAAAGTAACTTATCCGTAAAATTTAAAAATACTTGTAATATTTAAATCATTGTTAAAATACTGATTTTTTTTTTTTAAACAACAATTTTTATTGAGTAAAATTACAATCTGTCCTAATAAAATACTGAATTAAAAAAATTAATTTTATAATTATTAAAATTTTTATAATTGTGTTTAGGAAAACAAAGTAAATTAATATAAAACATTAATTGATTCAAAAAAAAAATTCTCGGTACTTTTAACCAGGTCCGGTCAATAATAGTAAATGTAATAAGTGAGACTACTACGAAATATTCCAATGCCTTTGGGGATAAAAATCAAATATAATAATCTCAATAAAATATAATTATAGTAATATATTATTAATTACTATTAAATGGATAAAATAAGGTAATAATTATACTACATCATTATTACGGATTCATATACTACTATGCATGAATCCGACACTGACGGTTCACGATGTTTTGCGGCAAAAAAAACTAAAACAATCGACGAACAATCATCATATTTAATGAGTTTTTAAGTGCCTCTATGGCATTAAAGTTACCTCTAATATGGAATACGACTGAATAATGTAATATTTCTAAAAATATATATAAAAATTAAAAAGTATTAAATTATGCAATAAGTTTTAGGAATCGAAATTTCTTTCACTCCAGTCTTATTAGTTCACGTTATATTCACATTATAATTTAATTTAAGCGAGAATTTTGTTAAAAGGCCCGTCCATTGATGTGATCACACTTTAAATAAGTAATATTATTTTATTTTGTTTGAAAAAGAAAAGGCAGAAAGGCTTCATTTACTATTTAATATTCCTAAAGTGAGTGAATTCCTAGATAAAAGAAGACATAACTTTTATAATTCCTCAGAAGTTCTTCCAAACCCGATTTTTAGTAGGCTTAAGATTCCGCCAGCTCCTCAGAGGTGGCAACATAGTGTATAGTAGAGATTAAGATTAGCCTAACACTGAAAGTGTCAAGATTGAAGTGATCCCCACCACCAAGAGGAATAGCAAATCAGTGATGGCACAAAAACATAATCTCTAACAGAAATATCCTTAAAATGTATCTAGATACAGTAAAAGGAAATTATTCAGAAAATATTTAAGCAAAACATGCAACTAAATTGGGGTGAAGAAAAAAAAAAAAAAAAAATTGTGTTTTGAACCTACGTTTTGACCTAAATTATGGTGCATAATCAGGATGATTATAGGAGAGTAAAAGTAACAATCTATAGTTTATTTTATAACAGTCACCCATCCAGCTTCAATTTGGATGTATTTCCATTTATGTCTAAGAAATCACTCTCCGAGTATATCGCTTAGGGGAGGGTCATCGTACATCGTCAAAACAAGGATTTCAAAGGGTAATTGCAGAGATTAGTCTGGAAATAAACCCACAAAAAAGTATAGGTATAATATAGAATAGGGGGGAGATGCAGTCGACGACGCTCTCTCTTAAGAAGGAGAAAAAAACAAAGTATTTGGGATGCACGTACTCGGGAGAGCTAGTTTTTGATGAAGTTTGGTGACTAAATTGAATATCAGCCTAGATAAGTTGGTTACCTCTTCACTGCTGAAACCAGAACAAAAGCTCGATGTTTTCAATCAATACCTGTTCCTGGGGCTTATATGTCCTCTCCAGACTGTGCCCTTAACAAAGATAGGTCCTGCGATGTTGAAAGGAACTTATAAATGTCCGCAGGAGTATCAAGTCAGTTAACACCGCTAAAGCCATGTTATACTGAGGAGGTATCGAGGTCTAGGACTGTCAATGGCAGGCGCCCCATACAACGTTGCTCAATTGCCCAGTGATTATATAATGTTCCGGATTCTCTGTTCCAGGCTATCTTTCGGTATAATGAAGAAATAGCTGAATCCGCCGAAAGACTGGAGGTTGAGCAGGGCGACCGAAGTTCGAAAGCGCTTAGACAGCCGCTTCGGAAAAAGGCATTGGAAGAATGGGCCAATAGCAAGTGGCAGAGCATTAGCGTACGACACTTTCATTCAATGAGCTTCAAAATGATGCAAAACAAACCTACCTCATTAGGCCAATAAGGATGAGGGGAAAAAAAAAATGCTAAAAGAAACTATGTGACCTCAAGAGTACAAAATGTTTATAAGGCCCATTGTTCGACTGTCAACAATATGGAAGGGAATTCAAATGTTGAGATGTTTGCTGTTATATATGGTTTTCATTGAACAGCACCCAGTATAAATAAGATATCATATCAATAACGATCCATACTATGTAAGGCGCCATTTTAAATAACGACCTCCAAGAGATGAGACTTTTTGCCCTGATGAAAGGAGGGTACCTGATCCTTCGGCGGAGACCGTTGACAAAGGATCAGCTGACTGGGGCAGATGGCGGCCAGGTGTACTCCTCTGCCACGCGACTCCTGATTTAGTGAGGCTCGTGTCTTATCCAACAGCTGAGTCCATTCATATCTTCGACCGCCTCCATCTTCCAAAGGTAGCCACCTACGTCTTAATAAGATGTCCCTTCTTGTAAGAGTTTCATTCATTCCAAAGCAGCTGCTTGCGTAACGGACAGATTAAATGTCAGTTTTCGTTGTTTATACTGAAGATAATATAAATGAGCATATAAAAAAATATCTGTTGCTCGCAACACATGACTTCTACTTGTCTCTGTTGTTAAAATAAATTTAAAGACTTTAAAATAAAGTTAGATATAAAAAAATGGGGTTAAAGAAGTACACTTAGTTTCGATAGAAATATGTCATTAAATAGTTTATTATATTATTATCTACAACAATCAGTTAGTTTATCATGTTTTTATCAGTCTCCACAACCTTGACAATTTTGTGTATAAAATAACATTTCTTTCATGAAATATTTAGCTATGTTTAATAACACTTTTGTATTACTGTTCTTAAGTTAAAAAAACATTGGTGCGGGCAACATAAGACTTTCACGTACCTCGGTTGTTAAAACCAATTTAAGAACTATTTAATAAAGCTATTTGAATTAAATAAAGAAATTAACAGTTTACAGAGTTGTATTTAGTTTCGTTGAAAAGATATGTTTTATTCTTAAATGTTGTTCTTATGTACAATAAAAACTTAAGTTCATGCCCCGTTTTTATACTTTCCATTACGTTCCACAACTTTTTTTACATGATAATATTTTCCCACCTGTATATTATAATCTATATTATTGTTCTTATGTTCCGAAATACATAACTTCCAACAAAAAATATATGTATTTTTATGCTTTTCTCTTTTAGTTGTTATGAAATTCATTTGAATTATATAGATTTACCTGTTTTTTATCCATACTAATAAGATGAAATGGTTAATCTTTAAAATTAAAGCTACTTAAGAGATAGAAAATAAAAAGATATCGGCATCTAAGCCCTGTGAGATTATTTCAATCAGGATGAAACCTAAATGATATGAAAGCCCATTAAATTTCACATCGTTTTTAAAAAAGTCTTAAAAAGGTGCAAAACGCATAATATAAAGTGGTTGTTCTGATTTGGTGACTTTGAAGAATTCGCTGTAATATCTCATGCATATACACTCCTAAAATTATTCAATTTTAGTTTTATACATCCTCACACCAGAGTAAAACGACAAGAGACTGTCCGTAGATACCGACTACTACAACACTTACTCGACAAACGTTCAAAACTTCCAACTCATTACAAAAAGCTCATTTATATTACTGTCATCAGACCCATCTGGACATATGGAATCGAGCTTTGGGGCTCTGCTAAGCCATCTAATTCCTCCCGTATACAATCCTTACAATCCAAAATCCTTCGCAAAATTCTAAATGCTCCTTATTTCGTCACAAATAAAATCATCCATAACGACCTTAATATCCCATTTGTTGCAGACCAAGATATACCACTTTTCATTCCAAACTCCCAGCCCATATAACCCTCTTGTCCGCAACCTATCAACCTCACGTATTCCTGACATCCCTCCGAGGCGATTGAAAAGAAGATGGCCTAGGGATCTACTTACTTAAATAAACATCGAAGTTCTACCAATGGGTAGTTTCTTACAAGCCTTACCCTTTACTCTAGTTCAACAGTTTTACTTATTGTATTTATGTTAATACAGGTGTAAAATTCAATAAAATATAAATAAAAAAAAAAAGTTTTATACAACTTATCGTTTTCGAGCTAGACTGACCACTTACAATTAAAAATCAGTGGCTTTCCAACAGCACGCTAATAATAAGAGGAAGAAATTCATTTAATGATCATCGGGGAATCTGAAGTTTCAGAAGATCAGTTTGATTAGTATTATGAGTTGTTGCGATCCTTCCGTACTTCAATGAAGAAAAACTGGTCAGGTTTATCATAGTTCTAGCCTTGTGGCTGTTTATTTGTATTGTAATATTTTTAGATTAACACGTTAATCATTACTTTTTATCTGTCCCGGCCAAAGTCGGACATGTGCTGTTTTATTCGAGTCTGCTAATACTCAGAATACTCTAAGACATCACGATCTCAATTATCGTTCTTTTCTCCCTTAAAAACTTAAAATGTCAAATCAATTATAAACGTCCTAATAAACGCCTACTCAACCAACACCCGAGCGGTGATTACCCTTATACACGTTTAAGTGGAATATTCCTCAGTTAATATCCATAACATATGTTACATTTATAGTAAATGAACCAATAATTAGCTTTCTTTTACACTTTTATACACTCCCCTGTTTCAAAAAGAATAAAAAAACATTCAAGCCAGGAAAATCAACAATATATACTGTTTACTTCATATTTAAGGTATCTCCTTTTCTTTGAATTCATTCAAGAAATAAAATATTTTATGATATTTTTCTTTCCTTCGAACGATCATAATTTCCTCTTTGGAACAACTATATCTTCCTTACTTCTTTCTAAGTATATTAATCTCTTGATTTCCTCGATCTGGATTCTGTTCACAAAACTATCTGGAGTCTGTCAGGACATGGTCGGTAGTTCACGAAGCTCCAGGATGCTTTATGTCAGCTTAGGGTGTCGAGTCCTCCAACTTGTACGAGTTACGTCAACCGAATTGTTTGTCTGTTCCAGTTAGAGATATGTTCCTTGATATTTATTGTTTCAAACAGAATGAGCTCAATAAGATATATCTTATTTTACTTGGTTGTAATAAATAATAGAATTTAAAAAAATATATATTTAAAAAAATTAAGTGATCTTAAATGTTTGATCTTAGGAGAAATCATTATGGAAATTTAGTAATCAGATGTTCTTGATTATTATTTTGTTTATTGAAGAAGGAAATTAAAAAATATATATATTTATCGACGATAACAACAAAAGAAAACAGTTCCCCATACATAAAATAGATTTATTAAAATTATAACAAAAGTAAAAAACCCTCGAAAAATTAACTCAATGAGTTGTCTGGAAGTTTCTTTATTTATCTTAACTGGTTTCACATAAGATACCTATAAATGTAATTTTTTTTTTTTTTTTTTTTTTTTTTTTTGGATTGAAATTTATTATGATTTTATTATGATATTTCCCGAAATATATTTTATCAGTAATTTTTTTTTTGTTTTGTTTATATAAATATTCTGATGTTACTGTATTTTTGAGTAAGATCATTTAAAATTTCATGTTACTTAAAAGCTATTTTTTCCAAATTCTGGTTTTGATTTAAATTCCTAATATTAGTATTAAATGAAACAGTTTTTTTTTTTTTTAGTTCTTTTATTCATTTTTTTTTCTTATTAACAAGCAGAATCCAAACGATTTGCTAACTTATTTTTTGGAATATGTAATTAAAAAAAATAAAATAAAGTAGATTAAAGAATATATAATAAATTTGAAAAAGAAATAGATAATGAAATTAAGGAAAATCAATTAAAAATAAAATAAGATAAAAATAAATAATACAATAACAAGTAAGAGAAGCAACTAATGTAAAAAGTGTAATGATAAAATGTGCACGAAGAAAGAAAGAAATAATAATAATAATAATAAAAATATAATTTGTTATATGATTTAATTATTTTATTTTATTTTTTTCATTATATTAAAATCAGTGTTTAACAAACAAAATTATTTTTATATCATTCATTTTTTTTTTCGAACCAATAAGAAAACTTTGATTCATTGATAAAAAACTAAAATAATGATTTCAACAATATATAGTCTTGTGATATGTTCAATGTCTAATGTCGTGTTCTTTTATTTACATTTACTAATAAATTGATAGCCATAACTATTAATATTTGGTTATATTTCAAACATGCGTTTATTGAATCCACTAGCACAATATCTGATATATTCCTTCAAAGAACATCAGTCAGGAAGTTCAAGAGGAAAAAAAAAATTATATATATATATATATTTTATATATATATATATATATATATTATATATATATACATATACTTTTTTTTTTAACCATAACAGAATAAATCATTAATTGTTGTATTTAATTTTGGATAGTGGAAGAACGGTTTTATATTTAATTCTTGCCCTGAGAGAGTTTCGTTTCTATCGCTTGCATTTCTCCCCAGTAATATTTCTGAGCTGACTGATCCAAGCGATAACTCCATCCTATAAAATCAGCACGTAGCTCGGAAGCGCCTCGTTTTAGAGCGGCATTGAACAATCCGACACAGGAAGGACTTTCTGAAGGGAATTTCGTTATCCTGAAAAGTTGCAGGGGCACGGAAGGAAGAAATTCGGTAGAAGGAGGAGAAATTTCTCCAAGAGAGGAGTCATTATTTGTGTAAGTCTTTGTGATGCAAATGCTACTCAACTCTTTGTGCGATCGGGAGTCGATACCCTCCAGGCACAAGGCATCGCGAAATCCTCTCTCCCGGTTCCCTTTAATACCCCCAGCTATTCCGTTTCTCAACCTTTAATAAAAAGATAAGTCTAAGATATATTTATTACATTTTATTATTGAAAAAAATTACAATATTGTCAATCGGCACGGTAATCAGTAATATAATGCCTGATTAACATATTAATGAACTTAATATTACTGTGTCATACGCCTTATTTCACAAATAAACAACTCTCGTAATAATAAGTTACTCTCATAATACGTTTTCGTAGAACACTCAACTATAATAATAATCAGGCTAAAATAGTTATCACTTAATTGACACACTGTTCTCTGTATAAAGTACATAACGGTAAACATAAGTTGCAAAATATGATGTAAAATTCCGTCTGCTGTAATTTCTTAGTTTAGAAAACTACAAAACTACAATTTAAGTATTTTTGGGAAATATTTGATTCTTAAGTAAAAAAAGGCCAATATATAATTTACGAAATCAGCATACGTTATATTCATTTATTATTACATATTGCATTCCATCTAAGATTCGGTTAGTTCCATTAGATTAACTTTAAAATTAAATAATTCTGTATATATATATATATATATATATATATATATATAATATACCTATATGTATATTTCGAGAATAATTATTTGGCTTTAGTCTATATGTATATTTAATGTTAATAATACATAATATAATACACTATACAAAGAAAATATATGTTTCATTAGAAATTGTTTAATTTTTCATCCCTACCTATAATTTTATTATGTTAACATCATTTTATTAAGTTTTTAGAATATGAAATAAATTATTTGATAAAATTAAACACCTAGAAATACTAATAAATGTAATATTAAACAATCTAAAATAATGGAAATACAATTTCCCAAAAGTCTTTAAGTATTTCAATTTTTATGGCAGTATCTCACAAAGGCATTTTATGGGACAAAGTGGATTGAATGAAAATTTGACAACTGGTTTCTAAAAATACAAAAATATAAAAGTAATGATACAAAAAAAAAAAATTAAAAACAGAAAAAAAAGAATACTTAAAAGTTGAGAATCGCACCAATCCATAGTATTAAATCAATTTTATTAATGTTTTTGAAGTGTAATAACAAATTGATAAATGTAAAACATATTTTTAAATATAAATAAAAATATTACATCAATAGTCATAGAAACAAATTAAAAACAAAAAGCGTTTTAACTGTATTTTTAAAGGTAAAAATGTGGTATATTATTATGTTAAATTTAATGCTTAGATCCGAAAAACATAATTAACATAATGTGGATATTTATAAATAAGAAAACAAAGTATAAAGTAATGAATATGTCAGAAAAAAATTAAAGAAACAATGGAATTCAAAGAATCAGGCGTTCTTCAATACAAAGACGCAACGCTGCGACGCAGCTAGGTTTAGCATAACCTATGCACTTCATAATCTTGTCGGAAAAAAAAAAATGTATATCAGTGTGTCACATATTTAAAGAAAACAACGAACCTTTTAGTTTATAGAAGATTTTTTTTAATTTGTAATAATAGTTGAAGAAAAATTGATAAATAAATTAACTTCAAATAGCTTAAATTGATTATTTCGTAAATGAGTCTTGTATCACAAACACTATTCTTTTGATTATATTAAATCTTGGCACCAATACAGATATAAAGATAAATTATATAGATGGGTACGTTTTTTGGCTAGTATTCTGTGTTTTTTTAATTTTATAACTTTTTTTGGCCAAAAAAAGTGTGACACGTATGATAGTTTCATATCAGGAATTTTAATGATTAATCATTTTGTCTCTAAGACATATCGTTTAGAAGCTATAATGTTTTAAATGGATAAAGTCAGTTTTTGTGTGTTGGGACTTTTTAACACATTTCGGTTAGTGTTGGTAAGAACAAAAATTTGACATTTTCCTTGTCAGAAAGGGTCTTGCCGGATAAGCATGTGAAATCTGCCCCCGCGAGTATTAGAACCAAATTAATACCATTGAGTCACACCTATGAGAAACAACCTTACGCAAATTTTTAGACCCTTAATCCTAACGGGAGGGAAGTTATGGAGAGGGGAAGAAAAAACAAAAAAAATTGTTTTCTCCTGAACAGCTCAACCGATTTTCACTAAAAAAATATATGTTATGGAGGACCCTGCAATGAAATAAAGTAACGAAAAATTGGAGGTGTACCAAACCAAATATTAAATTCAAAAAAAATTTTTGATCACCATTTTCGTGGAAAAAAATATTTCTTAAAACCTTTTTGTAAAGTCCATAACATATATTTTTTCGTGAAAATCGGTTGAGTTGTTCAGGAGAATACAATTTTTTTTGTTTTTTCTTCCCCTCTCTATAACTTCCCTTAGGATTAAGGGTCTAAAAGTTTGCGTAAGGTTGTTTCTCATAGGTGTGACTCAATGGTATAAATTTGGTTCTAATACAAGCGGGGGCAGATTTCACATGTTCATCCGGCTAGGCCCTTTAATAGAGAATATTTAATTTATTCAGTGGGATGTATGTAGGGACAACACAGACATGTGGGTTAGAGTGCGCTCGGATTTTGGAACTGAATCTATTGAAACAATAGATTTTTGAGGTCTATATATGATTTTATTGAACACAAAAGAAGTCATATTAAGAATTTTGCAAAAGATTTTAGAAACCTAGAATAGGAGCAAGAATGAATTTAGTGTAGCTGTGAAGCTCAATGCTAAGTGTTGAAATATGAATCGTGAGAATTTTTTTTAGATTAGTAGACTAGATCGTTTAGATCGTAGATTAGAGTTTAGATCGATTTTTGAGTATATGCAAAAGTCGATCTTCTAAAGCTTACTACTGGCAGTTAATAATATTTGTAATTACTTATATTGGGTTGTTTCACATGAAATGTCCGTTTTTAAAGTTTCTGAAATACATAAAGGATTTTCCAGGTCTCTGTTGTTTTCTTCCGAATGTTTACATATTTAAAGTAAACAGTTACTAATCCTCTCCCTTTGTATAATAAACATTAGCTTCCCAGTCAATTACCCACTAGTATACCTCCAAATATGAACATGGAAACACGCGATTTTCGAGTAACATTTTTGTACGAGTTTAAACTCGGCTATTCAGCAGCTGAGGCCGCTAGAAATATTTGCAAGGTGTTTAGGGAAGGGAGTGTTAATGAACGGACCATTTTCCGTTGGTTTGCTAAGTTTTCGGCTGGGGATACCGACTTGGAAAACTTGCCCCGAGGAAGACCTCCGCGCGTAATAGACAACGATGTCCTCAAGTTAAAGGACTCTCAGCACAACTAAATGCAAGTGCATCTACCGTTTCCAGACATTTAAAGTGTATTGGGAAAGTAAAAAAGCTCGATACATGGGTACCTCATGATCTTACTGAGCGGATTGTCTCAAAACATACCGTGCAAAAATTGAAGGAACTGGGCTACGAAGTTCTTCCGCACCCACCATATTCTTCCGACTTGTCTCCAACAGATTACCACCTGTTCAGGAATTTAGACAACTTCATCAAAGGAAAACTTTTTGAAAATGATGATCAAGTGAAAAGTGCGTTTTCAGACTTTGTTTCACTTCAAAGCTCAGAGTTTTTCAGTTCGGGAATAAAAAAGTTGGTGTTACGTTGGGAAAAATCATATCGTATTTTTAATAAAAATCCTTTACCTTGAAAACGGACATTTCATGTGACACAACCCAATATAATGTTAATATGTAAAAAAAAAAAAAATTCTAGATATCAAAGAACTATACTACCTAAGCCAAATTAAGTCAATTTTCACATCAAAAAGATTCTCAGTACTTTTCGACCGTAGTTATGTTATCCTGGCTGGATCATCTGACAGGAGGAAGAAAGAAATGCGACAAAAAGAGGATTCGATGAAGCGTAGATGAACCGTAGCAGCTGTGCTCCGTTCAACACAAGTCATTCCCATTATTATACAGTCAACTGATATATCTTCAAAATATGTCACAAATAAGTTTTACAGAATTCTTTCGGATTTTTTTTTTTTGGGGGGGGAAGGAGGAATTTTAGTTCTTTTAAAAATAATTAAATAAAATATTTTTTCTAATGCTAAAATAGG
Source organism: Piezodorus guildinii (assembly GCA_023052935.1). Lineage (NCBI taxonomy): Eukaryota > Metazoa > Arthropoda > Insecta > Hemiptera > Pentatomidae > Piezodorus > Piezodorus guildinii. Next base: position 31,977,917 of record CM041292.1, on the reverse strand, counting down.
TAACTAAGATCTTCTTGTAGATTGTCCTATATTCATTTTTACTCGAAAAATAAAAACACACCAACATAGCTATCGATAGGCAAAAAAAAAATCTATTGGTACGTCGTTGATAAGAACTTTATTGTTGCTGAAGTTTATAGTTTTCGTTGACAATGTATAAAATATATTATTTTACACTTTTAAAATTACGTTCATTATTTTTTCATAGAAACGAAAAAAAAAATGATGCTATATTTAATTTAATTTCAACATATAGGTAGTTTCTTATTAACAGAGACAACATTAATAAACTTTTTTTTGTTGTTTTTTTTGTTATTAAGTACGCTTTAAAGTATTTTGAGTGTTTCTAAAATATAAAAAATAATTGGATAAACCATAAAAAGTAAAAAAAAAAAAAAAAATGAAACTCAAGATTCTAGAAAAATATGTACTTCCTGTCATTTAATTATTTGGTTTCTATACGAGACTCATTCCGTGATTCATATACCATAAAAATATCAACAGTACAAAGTATAATTTATTTTCCTTTTTTCAACTATTCATAATTAATGAATAAAATGAAAAAAAGAAGAATACTCGTCGGCAGTAGAGAAAGAAACATCAACTGACGACAAAATAAGAAGCAAACAAAATTAAAGAAAAAAAAAAAGATGAAGATGATAAAGAAGAGAGAGAAAAAAAATGAAGAAATCCTGAATGGGGGTCTTTTTGTGTTAAAAGTTTAGCAACCCCCTGCTAGAGGAGGAGTCACGTAATGCTAATTTGGTACAGCTTGCTAAAACTTTACCCAACTCGTCAAGCTTCAATACAACCGCTTCTCAAATGCCAACCAATGTTCATAATTTTACTTCTTTCTTCGTTTCACTTTTTTTTTTTCAAGAAATATATTTAATAAACGTTAAAACCTAATAAGAAAAATATATTTAGAGAATTTAGGGGACTATAAAACAATTTCATTATAAACATGAAGAGAAATTATTTGGGAGCAGTGCAAAAAATTTTGTAAATCAATAGGTCCTGTAGCCATCTTCATTTCAATGCATCATCAGAAATCTAAAAGAGAAAGCAAGGATTCAAACTAGTGGGTGAGAATAGGAATAGAGTTGGACATAAAAGGAAATTGTACCAGGTTCATACCAAATCAGCAACATATGGAACATCAAGATTATGGATGAAGTAAGGTGCATTGAGGATTTTACGAAGAATTCGGGATTGCAAGAAATGGATAAGGAAAGAATTCGATGGATTAGCAGAGCCCCAAACTTCTACTCTGTATTCCCAAATAGGCCTTATGCCTAGTAAGTGCTGTAGTAGCCAAAAATGGTAAACAATTTTTATGTCGTTTCAGTCTCATATGATAATTCCAAGTGAAATACTCGTCTAGATAGAGTCGCAGGTATTGAATCTGTGTCAACTAAGAAACGGAATATTGCTAAGGACACAAAAAGGTTTACGAGAAAAGTTAAAGGTTTTTAGATGGGACTTGTTGACATAAACTACCATTCTTCAATCCTGAGACTATAATTTATTACATTTAAATTGTATATTAATAAGTATGCCAGTCTCTCTAACGAACTCATCAGTGATACGAGCACAAGTATTTCTCCCTTTTTAAGGAAATTTCAGTAAGCTTTATATAGCCGTATCATCCAAACTTGCACAATACCGTTTATTGTTATTTTGATTTCTTGAAAATAGATAGGCAGAAACGTTAAGCTTAGAAAAATAAATATAGGTAAAAATTATTAAAAAAACTAAAATAATAAGCTTATAAAATTATCTGTTTAATAAATTTTCATTTACATTACAATCATCTTTGGTTATTTAGAAACATGGGTTCAGCTCTACAGATTCAAACCTCCCCCATCTAATCTTCGAAAATCCTTTGAAACTTTGTATGTACTATATATATATTCTAGCACAAGTCAATGAAAAACTAATGTTTAGTAAAAAAATCCCCAATATATTGAATCCATATTTTAGTTTCTTATAATTAATTAATAATTTCGAATTTAACAATAATTGTTTATCACAAAGCGACATGATTTGTCCTATTACTCTCTTCTCAGAAAAAATACATCATTTTTAAGCTTAAAAACTCAATAAATAAATTCATGATACCTGTTTGCAATTAAGATCTCTATTCGTAGTTTTGATGTTTACATCAACTCTTTGCCCTACTTCTAAGATAGTAACGCAAATCAGTTATGTAAAAGTCCTTTTAAATATTTACATTCTTCTATCCCACATAACACACGTTTATGAATGATTTTACAATTTAGAAACGCAAAATAAGTAGTAATTTTTCTCAAAATAGAAAATCTAAATAATTGGGATGGATAACAGATTATGTATATTCGTAATAAAAAATTAAAATATGCAAATACTTTTCCAATACATTTTAATAATTAAAAGAATTAATTAAATAATAAAATTAAGATTGTTTTCCTAAAATAATAGTAATATAGATACATAATAATTATAAAACTTTTATTTACAAAAAGTAAAAAATAACATAATAATTATATATATGATTCCAGATGATATTTGTACCATAATATGGCAAAACAATTAAATTTTTAAAATTTTTTTGTCTGTTCAACTGACATTGCTTGTAAATACTTTGCAAAAAAAAAAATGCATAAGAACCTCCACAAAATAGAGGTGCAACATACCGTAAAATAAAGCAAAAGATTGTCGGATTTTTTTTAACTCAGATAAATGGTTTTGGAAAATGGTGTTAAGTGAGGGATATAGCATAAACTTGGGTGATTGTTGTACATAAAAATGTTTGTACCATTATATTATTGAATCAAATACATAAATCTCTAAAGAAACTAAATGTTACTTTTAAACTTTTATCATTTCTTGCTTTATTTAAAAGTTCTTAAATTGATTTTCACTACCGAGGTAAGTGAAAGTAGTGAGTTGCGCGAATCATATTTTCAAATAAACAAACAGTTTTCTTTCGTAAACAGCCTCTTTTGCTTTATTCATTACCAACAATAAATCCATATCACTTATAATATTTCCATTGATTTGGTCTGCTTTAGCTACTTGAGTAGCCTGTATTGCATCGGTAATCTCGTTGCTCCATACCCCCGTGCTATATTTAGGTCATTGAAAGTGTCGTAACGGCATTTTCGGACGTTGAGGATTTGACTTGCCAATGATACCGGGACCTCAGGCAGTGCCGGGAAACAGTCTATCACTTATCGTCTTAAGCAGCTCATTTTTAGCTCTTGTTAGGAAACACTTGAATTTTTATCAACATTCGACTGATAGCTCGCTAAGAAATTCATTTGTTTTCTCACTGCCCAAATATACATGGAAAATGATAAATGAACTCCAAAGTTAATTAATAACTCCGGATTAATTATTAAATATATTCTCGCCCAACTAATTTAATAATTATAATTCTGAAGCATATAGCTATGAAAATAATATTACAGAGACAAACAAAAAAATCTGCATTCCTACACAGAAACTATACTGTAGTCCGAGATCACGCACAACCCTCAAGTTTTCCTGCAATATTTGTGCATCAACTTTATAGCGGCTGGATGTGCCCCAGGAGGGCCTCATTGCCTCATAGTCCTTCTAAGGCTGAAATAACAGAATTAATAATAATCTGCCACATTCTGGGTTTGAAATCTAGTGCTCAATCTCCTAGATCAGTAATTTATGACAAATAAATAAATTTCAACTTACATTAATACTAATAATAGAATCATTATAAACAAACAAATATTACAAGGGCTAGGAAGTTAAAAAGTATTTTTCATAGTCGTCATGAGTCTTAAGTGAATGTGTTTAAGGAGCTTAGAAACGAGGTTAACACTAGAGCACACGGGCTTGTGGTTAGATTTTTAGGTTCAACTATGTATTTTAAAAATTACACATCATTACATAAATCCAGCATTACCCTTTTATTGTGATTTTAATTTATTTGATATTTGGTTATTATGTATGAATACTTAATTAATACTTGTGGAGCATTTTATGATTTATTTAAAATAAAATAAAAAATCTTGAGTTTCTTATATTTTATTTTATTTTTTTAGTGAATCTAAATTTGTCCTAAATCACGAGCGAACCCACTTTATAGAAGCTGAATTAACAAAAAAAAATATCATGATCCCAGCGCCGAACAATGCCTGAATTAAAGTTACTTATCTGTGAAATCAAAATCTGGCTTTGTCAGATACATTCATTATAATTAATTGGAATATTATTTTTGTGTATACTAAAAATCGTAACTCGAAGATTTTTCTTTTTGCACAAATATTTTCTTATAATGATTAAAAATGAATCCTTTACTTTGAAGCTTACAAATTCAAAACAATTATCTATCCACCTATACCACCTAACACTGTTGCAAGTTTTTTTTTCTGCTCGTTATTATCTGTACTTAAAATTTTGAAATAGTTTATATTCATGCATGAGTTCTTTAAAAGATACAACATATTTTAAGTATCGCGAAGCCATGAGACTTATAATAAAAGGAGCTCTCAGGATCAATATAAGGGAAACTTGGAATTGAAGATATCTCGAGAAGGATGGCTCTTCCTGGCACTTTTCTCCCGTTCGATTTCACTTCTCGGACTTCGCCGACACAATGGCTGCTTCGAAATATTGGCGGGCTTAAAACCCATTATCTCGCGAAGCCCCTGGACTTATTCTCTTTGTACCGCCTTCTATTGACGTTTCTAACTCTCCTCCAGGGTTGAATACTTGTGTCAATGATCCCGCCCGTTTCATACTTTCCGTCTAGAAACGTTTTTTTTTTTTTGTTTTTTTTTTTAATTAAAATAGAAAAAGAAATTTTTTTTTTTTAGTTCGAAAATCCATACCATTTAAAAAACATGTGGATTTACAAAAAAAAATAAACTACTTCAGGTTTTCACCATCTCTCGGGCAAAAAAAAAAAAAAAAAATTCTGATCTTATTTTTAATTATTAAATTTTATTATATATAATTTATTCTTATTGAGTGATGTTACTATTAATAGGCCAGAAAGAAAAATTATTCAATTTTTACGAACACATTAAACTTTTTTATTACTTTCAACATTTCAGCAAATTAGGCCATCCTCAAGAAAATCCTAAGTAAGCCACACACACACATATATATATATATATATATATATATATATATATATATATATATATATATATATATATATATATATATAAAATATATGTGTGTGTGTTATCACTTAATAAAATCAATTTTACAGGATGTAGTAGCACATTCGTTTTTATGTAAATTTTTTAATTATAAAAAATAACTCAACTAGGATTTCATATAAAATGGCAAATTTGGCTGAAACGTAATAAATAGTAAATAGTTTAATGTTGAGTGGAAAGTATATAATTTTTATTTATTGTCAATAATTTTTACTTCCCCATACCGGAATTAGTATATAGTAAGGGAAAGTATTGTTATTGTGAACATTTTTTAATTCAAGTTTTTAACGAAAATATGTGTAATAAGGCTCATTCAGTGGAAATGTCTGAATCCCCCAAAAAGGTCTGTATGTGGTAACGGTCCAGCTCGAAAACGAAAAAACGTAAGAAACTGAAATATCATTTTAAAGACAATCAGATGGCTGGTATTTCACATTTTAACTAAAATCTACCTACCATAGCCGCTACTTTACCATGTGCAGTTATTAAGTTTTTACTGGAAGGAATTAGTCCGGGTGGCGGTCATTAAATGAAACAACTAAATAGTTTCAACTATTTTATTGTTTGCCAACGTTTCGACCCCCTTTGTGGGTCATCATCAGGGCGCATGGTGGGAGAATGGAAACTAGGTAATGGCAAACAATAAAATAGTTGAAACTATTTAGTTGTTTCATTTAATGACCGCCACCCGGACTAATTCCTTCCAGTAATTCTCAACGGTCAACTAATTACATCCACAACAATTAACTTTTTACGATTATCTCCTAAAAAATTTAATAACTGAACGATTTAAGAAAATAACTAATTAAAGGTAGTAATTGGAAATTATGTGCCTATTTTTTAATATAACTATTCATTTTTTATTTACACATTATTTTATTATGTACACACACACTTCTGTATGAGGCGATTACATTAGGCAAGGCTGAATTGTCTAACAGTGGCATCCGGTCTAAATAGAATACACCTCTGATAGAGCAATTGCTCGCACTTTGTTCCAACATCAAACGGCCTAACATTATTGTCTTTGCCTGGTTAAACCAAAGACTTGAGTAGCATTCTTTATTGAGCTTTATCTAATCAAATAAAATTTGAGGTTGAAAGGTAATTTACAATAACATTTTTATTTTTATTCAGCAGCACTGCGAGTTTATTGAGGATATTCCATTATAAAACTAATTCTATTTTCAAAAAGTACTATTTTGTATAACATAATAATAGACCATAAAACAAAAATATTATATATTTTTCATTTAAGAATAATATGATAATAACATTGTATTTTATTTATTTATCTGAAATATAAATATCATTTCTCGCTTATTTTCCCTTTCAGATAATAAAATACTTAATTTATATCATATGTATAATGCTTTCTCTCTATTAATATAAACAGCTACACGCAGATTCTTTAGATACAACATTAGCTTCCCCTTTTAACTGATTACCCACAACACACAAACCCTCAAGGTCTGACTCAATGATTTCCTCCCATCAACATTTCGGTCAACCCTTAAGGCTATTCCCGTCGGTAAGCATTTTATTTTCTATATAGATATCCATTTAATGTGATTCCGTGGTGAAAGTCGGAGGTAATGGACTGAAATCGGCAAACTCTACATCGGTTAAAATATTCTATATACATACATTAACCTCATTATTGTAATATTTTAATAATATCCGCCATAGAAAGTATACCAGGAAGAAAATTAATTCGTCTATTTCAACTTTTTTCTTGCATTTTACTATGGTATCAGGTAATTAAAATATCTATGAATTCTGGAATAATAGAGATAGTCTTAAAACGTATTTGGGCGTTTTTGGAGTGAGTGGGGGAAAAATACTAGAGAGCCTTACGTGAACTCGATTTAGTTTGGCTTTGGACTGTGCTTGGTGGACGGCAGCGTGTTAAATGGTCGAATCTGCATTGGACAGATCATATATTTTGATTTATTTACTTGTACAAAAACTAGAAGTTTACAAATGTTTAAATCGTCCTTCGTTTCTTTTAGGCCATTTTAATATTTTTTAAAGAAAACAATATTTTTATTACGCTTTTGTGAAATTTATATCGAATCACTAGCTCAGTTAAAATTTATATTTAATTCAGCTTTATACGCTAGCAATTGGGTTTAGGAATTCATATATACATAGTAAGTTTAAAAAATAGAAAAACATAATATCACATCTCCCACTTTTGTTAAATGCTGTCATATTTAATCATTATATTTATTAATTTTTATTTTTATTATATTATTTTTTTTACTTCTACATCTTCCTATATACATATAGATATACATATATGTTATGGTATAGATGCAGAAGTATGGAAGGAACTATACCGAATCGAGAAGCAGTTGTGCCAGGCAGCTGCAGGCCCCCTTCAGTGAACAAAGATGGCTCCACTGTTTGGTTTTCGACCGTTATAAACCTGATTTAACCATCCCTAGTTTTTTTTTTTTTTTTTTTTTTTGGGCCATCTTTCTCACAGGCTGTCTGTATGTCCTCGCGGGTATAGGTTCATCCGGCCTATTTATTAAAAGTGCATTATATAGGTATCATTTAATTTAAAATGTTTTTTTAAACAATATATTTTTTATATGAAATTTCCATTAAGTAATGAGGACATGGGTAAATTTTTTTGCCAGGGTCTGTAACATTTAATGCGAGACTTTTTTCATCCACATTTTGACACGCACTATCTCTGTTGGTGTTGCTCGGCTAGTAACTTTAACGTTAGTTTTCTGTCAGAAATTCAGTAGTGAATACTTTTGTTTAAATGTTATTTGTCGCTAGGACCTAACATTTAGAAGCTATATTAGTTTGAATGGAAACATTCAAGTTTTACTACATTTATTGTATTAAGTGTTGTATTTCATTTTTATGTGAACTTCTAGCTTTCTAGCTGTTATTTTTCATCTATATGTAGATTATTCCTTTCGTTCCTTACTTTGTTTATTTCATCAATCCGCCAGTCCTTACGTAAACTCTATTTCTCCAAGTCATTGAGAAATACTACAGCTATGTTTTTTGTTTAATTTCCTATCGATTTTATTTTCAATAATATATTTACGAGTAACAGACAGTTAAAGTTCATATTTAGTAATTTATTATACTAAGTGACTTGACATGCATCCAGCAGACACTGACTTGCGAAAATACTGAAACCAGAAGCCATCTTATTTTGGGAAGGCCTTGCGGAATTAAAAGAAATAAAATGAATTTTACGGATAACGGATTGACAGCAACATTTTTTAAAGTTTTCGGGATATTCCTTAACTACACTTTTCCATCAACACGATAAACATATTTAATTTCATTAAGGAATGAAAATTAATAATAATGGGATTACTGATGGTCTATATTCACAAGAGAAAAATGCTTCATAATAATAATAGAATATTAATATGCTTATTCATAATAGAATAAAAAACGAATCATTGCTGCTTACTGTATTTGATTGCTTCTTCACACAGCCTACAAATCAATCAAATGACATATTGATTTATTTTATTTGACATTTTATGAACTTTTTTTACAATTTTTTTGATCAATTATTTCATGTTACAATATTACATACAGCGTTATGTAAAATGCTTATTTACAGCACTCTCTTATGTTTAAAAAAGAAAAAAAAAGAAAGGATACTTCAATGACTGACAGCAGCAATGCAAAAAAAAAAGAATAAAAAATATGTAAATGATATTTTGTTTTTAAAAAATAACGTTTCGAATCTAACATTTGGTTCATCACCAGTTAAAACTGATTCCATTGGAATAAAAACGATTTGCACCGATGTGTACATTCTTAGTTCGAAATATGAGTTTTTGCGATCGAATCCACATTTTCTCATAATATACTAAGAAGTAAAATACTAGACGGAGTTTCATATTAATATAGCTAAGTATGTGATTATAATTTTAAATATATATAAATAGTTATTGAAGATACTTGTATAAAAAAATATATATAGATATGTATAAGAGAGAGAAATGCTTTATTGATTTGGCGATGCTGCCCAAATACATCGGGTTGCTTATAAAACACAGCATACTTATCAATCACTTGGACATATTTAACATACATTATCAATTTTTTTTTTCCTATTATAATAAAAATGTATAATATTTACAATTTTTTTTTTTCTCTTTTGGCCATTTACATTATTTTATTTTATTTCTCTCTACCACTATATTTTAAATTTAGACCTTTGGTGCGCACATTACATAATCAAAATATAATCACATTCACCATTTAAATGTGACTATATTTTATGAGAAAAAAAAATTAAACTTACTTCTTTTTATCGTTATTTAACCTTATTCAATCCTTAAATTTCGGTTGTATAAAATAAAGCTGTTTATATTGAAAATATAAATCAGTATTTAATACAACCAATATTTAAGGATTGAATAAGGTTAAATAACGATAAAAAAAAAGTAAGTTAAATTTTCGTACACATATCTATATACATACAAGCATCTTCAATAACCATTTATATGTTAAATGTTCGAGATTTGATTTTTTAGGATAGCCCATTCATTGCTTACGTCAATAGCTGAACGGAAATAACATCCCTACACTTTTTATTTAAGAATTTACAAAAAAATAAATAACAAAATAAAAACAAGAGAAATTTAATAGACCTCCTGTGAAATGTTTTTTAAGATAGGTTGAAGGTTTTACTGCCCAAACATCTTGAAATTGTAAAAGTGTATATACATCCGCCGATATTCTTGAGATGGCTTTTTATAGTGTAGTATACCTTCGTCTAAATCTGAATAGTCTATTTTTAAATATAAGCGTATATTATTCATTCTATGCATTTATGAATTTCAGGGTCACGTTTATCGTATGTGATGCAAAACCGGTACTGAAATTAATCAGGAAATAAGCAAAAAATAATTATATATTTAATAGAATGCTTCTCTGGCAAAAAAAAGGTATTTGTTCTTTAAAACTCTTGAAATATGAAATTAATTCTCTGTCACTAATTTTGATAAAAGATCAATATAATTTTACTTTTTTTAAATCGATGTCCATGGTTTTTATTTCTATTTTTAATATCATATACCACATTTTATTATGGCTAAATGATCGAAAAAAACTTCGAGTTTTTTTACTTAAAATCCTATTTTATTTAAAAGTCCTATTTTGTATACATATCGTATAATGCAAATAATTTTCGTTTTTTGCATTATTATTTTCTTCGATTTTGGTCTTTATTCATCCGGTTTTTTCCTTCGTATCTCCTTTATTTGACACCAAATAAACATAGTATAACAAATCGCAAAGTCATTTTTAGCAAATTTGTTATGTTATGCTATATTGATCTGTTATTAATTTTGTATTTATTTATTTTTTTCAAAGGCCATTGTGGTTTGGGTTAAAATTTCAGGATCTCTAGCCGATCTCTTTTACTGTACAGGGTACGTTCTAAGAGAGGGGTGGGAGGGCGGGAAAGGATGTATTTTGCTGTTATTACACATTTTATTAATTATTTTAATATAATTCATTCTGATAATGAAAATACTTTTTGCAAGTAACGTGTTGCAAAAGTTGAAAATTTAGTTTCATAGAGTATTACCAATTAATGATTTAGTACAATACCTAGATAAGAACAAATGATTTCTTTTCAATTGTTTCATGTTTTTTTTTTTTTTGTTTTATTTCAACTATGACCCTTTGTAATAGACTACAAAAATATAAATTATCCCACCTTAAAATTTGAGAGTTTTAAATAATGAAAATCCGAATACTAAATAAAAGGTGTCTGTTGCGCTTATGAAGTAGTTTTAGCACTGGTAATTGCCCATCTTTCTTGAATATATATCGAAGACAATATTTCCTTGGACCATTCCTTTATCAAATCATAAGCTCCCACCATCCATTTTATGTCTACAGCCTTCTGGTATTTAAATCCTCAACCCATCGCCAGGAAACAAGATCCCGTCTGTCCGACCTCCACACTCCTTTCCATAGAACCAAAAAATATGACTGCTCCTTTTTAGCCCGGTCCTCTTCCTTATGGAATATTTTCCCTTCAAACATCCGTCATGCTCCTTCCCTCTTATCGTTTAAATTCCTCCTCTTTCAATACTTCCATTCTCTTCAATCAGATGTAAGCAAATTTTTATCATGCCAACTTATGTAAGGTGAATTTTGCTTTAATGAGATGTAAAATTTACATATTATGTTTATTCTTATTTATTTATTTCTAGAATTTGTAAATAGAGATGACGCTATGACCCTTTATTTTTTTTTATTATTATTATTTTTCTATTTCTTTTTCATTCTTGTGTTATTTAATTGTATTTATATGTTATAATTTATTATTTAGTTCATAATTGTTATTCTTAAGGGACATTGTCCCAGAATAAAGTTTTTTTTTCTATTCTATTATATAATTATTTGGAAATAATAAACCACTGTGTAATAATTTTCAGCGTTTTTTTGTTTTGTTTTTTTTTTATTTTATACAGTCAATATTTGCAATGTCTACATTTTTCCAAAGCGTATTAATGAGATAAAAACAACCACTATATAAAGCCTAAGAGTTGTCTTTGTCGATGTAGAAACGAAACGTTGATCACATTAGGGTTCATAATATAATGATAATTTTATATTTTAAAATAAATAGAAACATAAAAATGCTAGATTATAACTGATGTGATAAATACCTGGGTTGAAATACATTGGCAATATTATTTTATAGTTGATTCTTGGTATTTATTGTGGTTTATTCGGTCTATACAATAATACATTCATTACGTAGGTCACGTCATAATTTTAAAGCCAGACAGACACAATAGACTCCTTAGCTATACTCAGACACCTGACCAGAAATACTTCAACAGGGTTCCAGAAGTACAAATCCGACGTTTTAACTACCGCCGGTCTGTGGGAGGGGATGCGCTCGATCCAAGGATATAAATTTCACGAGTTATTTTGGAGCGAATGGGGGAAAAAAAATCTGGAATATCCGCGGCGCCTACCTCACTTCCATCCTAACGGTGTCTTCGGCCAATATCCAACTTCTGGGACATTATATTCCGTACGACTGTGTTGTCAGCGAGTGGAAGGTATGGGACTTAGCTTTTTGTCTCTTATGGACGGATAAATATGTCGAGGAATAAAAATTACAAAAAAAAATTGTACGAAAATAAAGTTAGAGAAAAATAAAAGTAAAAAATATACATGTAAAAAGATAAAGATATTTTTCCTTAAAATTTACTTGGAAAAAAAAAAAATAAAAAAAGGAATACGAAAATATGTGAATCAACAGAAGATGGAGAATGTTAAAAAAATGAATCGATATTTTATTTTATTTGATAGCAATATTATAAAATTTAATATCAAGTACTTAAAAATTTTCAGAATATGGATCGACATTTTAAAATGATCAGATACATCAGTACAAATAAAAATAAATAATAAAAAACAATTTGGTGACCGGTATTGAAATGAGTATAAATAAAGTATATGCTATACCCAGACTCTAAGAACCGACTAAAATCTTCAAAATATTGTTCTAAACTATATATATAGGTACCTACAATATTATACCTGTTTACTATGAGTTAACACACGGAATTTAATGTCTCTGTGCAAAGTGAGATGATTCTTGTTACAGGCCAAAAGTTCACAATATTTTTCATTAAGTTAATTTAATACAAGACCACCTGAACATCATCTGCGGACTCCCGGGGGTTTGCGGACCACTAGTTGGGAACAACTAGAATAAATAATTATAATGCAACAGTAATTCGAACCCGCGTATAGAATCCCTTAGACCACACCACTACATCTTTAATTATATATGAATTAATAAAAAATAATAAAACCATTCTAATAAATTTAAGAAAAAAAAAAAAAAATATATATATATATATATATATATATATATATATATATATATATATATATATGTGTGTGTGTGTGTGTGTGTGTGTGTGTGTGTGTGTGTGTGTGGTATGTATGTATGTAATACATAAATTAGTTGTACAGATATCCATCTAAAGGTTATATAATAATGAAAATATCACTTATCCACTGGCCTCTAATTTTAGCATTTTGGAACATATTTTCAAAATATTAGCTAAGGATGGATCAAACGTATACCACATTAAGTATATGTTAAAAAATGCAAATAATCTAAAATATTTTCTCTATATCTTCAATGTTTTTCATAGACAACTTATTTTTTTATAATAGGTATATCTTAACAAACTGCTTAATATATTTCAGCCATTGAAATAACAAACATTAAGTGCTAATAATCTTAAAAAAATATTAATGTATAGCAAATAAATAAAAACTGAATGACAAAAATAAAAAAGCTACTTACTGAACGTGAGCAATTATTTCTTATATTTGAAGAAAGTATGAATAACGTACCTAAAAAAAAAAAAATAAGATGTTATTAAATTATATTTGTCAGCATAAATGATATATAATTAAAAACATAATAAAAGATTTAAAAAATACAACATTTAATATGTGCAAAGAAGTGCTTTACAAAAAACATAAAACATCAAGAACATTTTATTTTACGACAATGTAATTTAGACTGACATACATTTTAAGGAATCATAACAATAAATAAGCAACTAAAGTGAAATACAGTGAGTATGAAAAAACAAGTTTTTTTTTTTTTAGTGGGTAAAAATTAATTATTTTAATAAAATATCCAGTTTTGATTATTTATTTTACTTTTATCAAAGTTTTTAGAATATTAAATATACCGAAATAAATATTTCGAACTTTAAAGCATAATAAGCAGCTTTTGAATTGTTGAAACTGGCCGATTAATGCCGAGGCCAGTATTATTCTGAACGACCATTAATCACTTTGTAATTTATTGTTGTTTCTTTTTGTTCATAAAAATATAAATTTATTTTTTTAAATCGCCAAGCGCCATATTTTTCTCCCCTTTCCAATCCTGGATACCGACCCGGATCGAGAATACATTATTACTAATTGACAACTTGAATTATTGGTGTGCGCTGTCAAATTTATGAGAGTATCTTTCAACTTAGCTAAGTTAACACTGAGCTCGAAGAGTTTAATAAAAAGAAAAATTAAATATTTAAGTGAACAAATGAAGGGTTTTGTTTATTATACTACAATAGGTTACAAACAAATATAAAATAAATTAATTTTTTTTTTTAGTCTTAATAAAATAGTGCCTTACTTGTAACTTAGAAATTAATGAGTAAATTGTGAACTTTAGATGTCAAAACATTTAAAATTACTACAGCTATCTTATTCAAGTGACGCAGCTGTGTTGAGGTGTTGGGATTCCTCGGATACTGTATTTTCGTCAGAATATTGTAAATGTGGTTTGAATGTGTTTAAGACGTTAATTGTATTCATTTTTTTGTTTAAGTGTTCATTAAATGTCACATTATACTGCTGTGACTAATCGGACAATGCTACATTGGAAAGCCTAAATTTTTCCTATTCGTATTTAATTGAATTTTTTAATTATATACGTTGTTCAATTTTGTATTTCATGTAATTTGTCTTTGCATTTTTTTTTTCTGTAAATATTGTATGAATGCATTATTGGTCTAAAAGCAATATTATTATAGTCCATATTGAGAAAAATTGTAATATTTTTGAAGGAAATTTGTTTTAAAATAATACCACAGCTAAACGAAGGCCGATTTTAATAAAAAGATAAAAATCTAAACATTAATGAATTAAGTTTTTATTATTTTTTTTTTTTTTAACCTTATTTAATAATATTATATTATTAGGGTATAACGGTAACAGTGATAAGATATTTCGTCCGTAAAACATTTACAAAAATAAAAGTAAAGTAAAATTTTAGCAAAACAATATAAGAATGTTGATTAATAAAATACACACGTTTTTTATAAATTGAAAGTAGATGTCAAATTTAAATTATAGTTTGAAATTGCTTCTATTGATTAAAATGAATTTATTAGTCTTAAGTGAGCCAATAGTCATCAACAATTTGACATGTAGAATTAAGCTAATCAAAGCTATGTTAGAAAAAGAACAAAAACAAATTAGTTTTGAAAATGGGTACTCCGAAACGTCCATGAGAAACAAATAGAAATGTAAGTAATTTTTTAATTAATTTTTTTTTTCTGGTCGATTAGAAAGATTCATAAATAATAAAAATAAATTAAATTTAGTCAGTTTACTTTAATGTTTTTTCGTTTTTTGTTTAAGGGAATAAAAGTGGTTATATTTTCATTTTTCATTAATTAAATCCTGATTAATAAAGTTTTTTGACTATACGGATTGTTTTAATGTTAGTGGAAACTCAACTATTATTATAGCGTTAGAGAATACCATTTGCAATCTAAAAAATATTTATCATTGAAATTTAAACATGAATAACGTACAATTAATTCAATCAAACATTGATTGTATTCATTAACGAACATTAAAGTAAAAAACCACTATTCACAAAGAAAAAGACTAGATTCTAAGAGGATGACCTCCTCAAAGAGAAACTTTAATTAACAAAGTAATTATCATGTCCTCAATCAAACTTTCTGAATTATCACATTATTAACAATTTAAATTTCAAAAAGAAAAAAAAAAAATCATTTCGCCAAGGCAACGAGAGCGACTTTATTATTTCTTTTCCTTTTATCTTTTCTTATTTTCATAAATTTCTCTTAAAGTTCTTTCCCTTTGTATTCTCTTCGGAGCTATAAATTAAAAACAAACTTAAAAAAGAAGTTGAAGAAAAGTTGATAAACGGCCTAAAAAAAAAAAAAAAAGGAAGATTATAACAGATTTTAAGCAGTCCGTCGGGCGAATTGTTGACGACTGAAGATTTTTTTTTCTTTCCCTGAGTTCAAAACCTCCACCGAAACTTTTAATTCCAATGCTTACAAAAGAAGAGAAAAAAAAAACCGTGTCGAGAAAGGAGTACTATCATTTTATTTATGAAGACAGTTTACTGAACTTTTCAGTTTTTTCTCTGTCATGTCATTAGGTGTGGTTTTTAAAAATACAAAAAAGATATACATTAAATAGACAATACATTAACTTTAAAATAAAAATAAAAAACATTGATGTAATTTTATTAAAGATAAAAATTCAGGCCTGGTTTTATGACTAACATATATTCATGCAGGTAATTGGTAATGGTTACAGTAGAGTGGCATTGAAAAGAAAAAAATACATACGATTTTTTTAACAGCTAACTGATTTAAAAATATCCTTTTTAAAAAAAAAAAACGAACGAATTTCATCAATAATTAACAAAAATGTATTTTTTATATAATGGTATTTTTTCTTCCTAATAATTTTATACTCGGTTTTTATTTAGAGTATATATGTGATTTTATAAGCAATTATACTTTTAAATATGAATGGTTCTAAAAGTAACAATAATTTCTTTAAATGATACATATATTTATATTCAAATTTAGTAAAACAAATTATAAATTTTTCTTTTCTTAAAGAAAAATTTAATCTTGAATGCCGAAACTGATTCACATTTTTGAGTTATGTGTAATGGCTTATTAGAAAAAAAATTAGGCCCTCTACTGCAAATTACAAGCTAAACATATATAAACAAGCATAAAAATAAAATTTATAGGTGTCTTTAAAAACAAAAATAAAATATTCCATCAAGTAAAAAAAAACGTCAAGAAGTATAAATAAAACATAGTAATTGCTCATACAACATTTAGATATCGAAAAAATTATAATAAAACATCTAAAAATATTGTGAGATGATAAAAAATAAATAACAACAATAAAAACACTTAGAACATCGGAAAAGCACGTCATAACTTACACTAGACACACAACAGACCACGCCTGCCTGGTAAGACCTGGTATACGTTAATAAAGCATAAGTAAATATATTAAATAAATTCATGTAAAACAAATACATAATGAATGACATTTAATAAGTAAACTCTAGCCACATTAGGAATAATGAGACTAATTTTCAACAATTGTCGTGTTTAACGTATAAGTAGATCTTCTTTTAATTCCTTGACAGTTTTTGATTGGTGAACATTTTAATATTCATACTGGGTCAAAGAAGTATGGTAACTCTGTCGATATAAAACTTCTGAAATTAATGATTAATTTCAAAGAGGTATCATATTTTAAACATTCGAACGAAGATTCCAAACAAATCTGACCAAATATATAAGGAAATTTACATAAAAAACTGGTGCGGGCAACACACGACACCGTTTATTGAATCAATTAAAAAAATTTCAAATATAGTTAGAGATAAAAATGATTGAAACCATTAAAGAATTAATTAAATGGAATTTTATAAAAACATGTGTTTCATTTAAAAATCTATTATATTATTATCCAAAATAATCAGTTAGTTTTATGTTCATTTCATCACTCTCAATTAACTTTTAAAAGCTTGTGTATGAGATAATATTTTTTCTAAAATCTTTAGCTTTACAACGGTATATCATACATGTATATAACTGCTCTTATGTTCAAAAACGAAAAATTGCATTAAAAAAAATATGTTTTCTGTTTTCTCCTTTAGTAGGGTATCGAATTTATTCAATTTATATATTTACCTGTTTTTAAACAGTAGTAACAAGATAATATAGTTATTTTTATAGAATCGACAAAATTAAAGGTACTTTAGAGAAAGAAAATTTAAAATATCGGCATTAAAGCCCTGTCAGACCATTTTAATCCTAATGAAACCTAAATGATATCAAAGCTCATTAAATTTTACATCGATATAGCGAGTTTAATCAAAATCGTCGGAACTGTTTACGAGAAAATCGAAAAAAGGTGCAAAATGCATAGTATAAAGTGCCTCTTCTGGTAAGCTCATTTTCATGAAAAAAGTTTTGTCACGTCTCGGGCGTATAGTTGTCTTAAATATGAAATTTCAGTTTCTTAGGACTTACGGTTTCCGCCCGGGAGTTACCACACACACAGACCTTTTTGCGGGACTAGGCTATTTGGACTCAGGGGACCCTAAAACGTGAATTTCCGTTCTAAACTGGAATTCGAAAATTTACCCTTACTATATAAAGTAAGTGAAAGTAAAAAGAGGAGAACGAAATAACCAAACATAGTGGAAAAATAACGTTTTTTTTTTAGTATGACAATCGTAAATAAATATTTAACAATATATTATTCTTCTAAAAATTACATGAATCTGTTTCATTAAAAAAACTCAAAGAAATTTTTTGCTAGTTATGTATTGGAAATATATAAAGATAATATTAAAAATATATTTTTATAAACTGTAAAAATTGACATTAAATAAAAAAATTGATAGCATCCTTAATTTCATAAGAGACGAGTGAACATAGATTTTTAAGCATAATTACTATGCTATAATAATCTGTTACAGCGAGACGAATCAGTTTAAATAAATAAATAATTCTATAAATATATAAAATGAAACTTGCAACAACGAATTCTTTGTTGTATTTTTTAAATAAAAATCTTTCTAGTAAGATAACATGTTTTTTTAAGTACGCTCTTAATTTTTTTTTTTTTTTGAGACAAACGATAATTTTAATTTCACGTGATTAGGATTAAAATCATTCGAACATCTTTAAAATAAGTACTTAAATTTTTTTCAAGACATGTATAGCTTTTGATTTGTACTAAAAAACCGACAAAATATTAGAAAAGACTTGTTAAACCACTTGTTAAAGTAATTTTCATAAACCCTATTGTACATCTAAACTATGAGAAGAACCCCAATGAATAATTTCAGATTGACAACCATTCTAATTTTTGAAATACTATGATGATAAAAGAAATTTAATTGGTACAGTCATTATTAAATATAGATGGAAAACTGGAAACAAATTTCAATAAAATCTTTAAACCCATCAAAAAAAAAAATTCAGACAGACTAACTTCAACACTTCGACAGTTTGTTCAAAAAACAAAAACCAAAAGCATAATAAATGATATTAATCTAGGGATGGGAACTACTGCAATAACAGTGGTGTCCTTCGGATCTTTGCTGGGAAAGCTGGATTCTGTCTGGAGTTTTTTGCCCGACCGTCTGTGCCTCTCTCCTCCAACTTCTCTGCAGATTTCAACCAGATCCTTCTGTATTATTTAAAAAAATATATCATCAATCAGAACATTAAATATATCGAGGTTAAAAAAATTCTGATTCATTCAGATGATAATTTCGAACGAAAGAAAAATAATATTTATGACTTTATGTATGTCCTTTGCTGAAACATACAGTAATCATACATATATGTATGATGTATTTATTATTTGATTTCAAGAAGATTATGATTTTTTTTTCATTTTCAATTGTTGCATGTAGAAAGTTAAATCATATAAAGATATAACTAATTTCAAACATCCTGTAGAATTTATCAAACTCTCTTCAGAAATATTTCTAATCATGACTATTTATAAACCATTTTTCCTGTACATAGCTCTAAAATGTAAAATCCATCCACTGGTTAAAAAACGTTAGGACATTGTGAAGTTAAATAAATAAAAAGTCTTTGGTGACTTTGGAAAAATGATCTTATATCATATTCATCACATAAAATTATTATAATTTAAAATTCTGCACATTATTAAAGAATGCTATATTTTATAATATTACATTGGTTTGTGGGCAATTCCTTTTTTAAAACCATAAAATATTAACGAAACACTAACTAGCTTTACTTTCAATTTACATTCAGGAAGAATTGGCTATCATCACTGCAAAGTATTTTTTATTTATTTAGTTCTTCATCGAACAGCAATAAGTAGAAGCCTTATCGGTATTAATTAAATACAGAATTTATATTTATTTTTGGATTCCACTTATATTTAAACGTGAAAATTAAAATTTTAACTGGGTTTTATTTATTTATTTTATCTCTTTGTCAATTGAAAAGGTTCAATATTGAAAATAATAAATAAAAATTAGCTTCTAGTAGGATGAATGATTAAATAGGTTCGTCATCGATGTTAAGATTACATTAAATTAATGGATTCTAATAATTATTAATAAAATGCAGAAATAAGGACTAAATTAAGTTACTTACAATTTAAAGGATATTTAAGAATTTTAGAAAATGCAATAGTGTTGTTGATAACTGAAAAGTTACAATAGTTAAATTGATATTTAATATGAAATGTTATCAATGCCGCGAAAATACAATAGGCTTTACAACGGAAGGAAGATGATACGACTTGTAGACTGAGAAAAAAAAAATACAATAGTTCTGCATCAGATACAAAAAATCCCCCTTCACCTTACAGTAGCATGGGAACAGACCCTCTACTCGGAAATATCAGTCAACTAATCAACAACAAAAAAAAATCTTTACAATAATCCAACCCGTAGGGACGAGTAAAGAGGTGTTGGATGAATTGATTTTGGTGTAAATGACTTTGGAAGCACAAGGAATTAAAGCTACTAAGTTAATTGTGTGGAGGAACCAGTTTCGGGTCCCTGATACGTCTTCCAGTTCATCATAACTTGTTTGTAATCATATAATCAACTCTTAACGGTTCGGAATGATAAATTAAAATATTTCTGATCATTAAAATAAGATGAGCATCATAAAATAGCAATAAATCAAGAATTTTTTAACTGTTCCGTCAACAGAATAGTGAAATATAACTTTGATATAACATATTAACATATGATTTTTGTTATTGTTATCCTATAATTCCCCTTATTATTTCTTAATAATATTCTATGTATCGTATTCTAAGTAGCTAAATTTAAATATAGCAAACAAGAAAAAGAGTTTAAATACAATGTTTTTATGCCCTATTTATTAGTAGTTTAAAGTCATCTATGGAAATCAAACCATCATAAGTAAGCAGTTTAGGTTTTAAAAATTACTTTAGCATTATGTTTCAGATTCGACTTTAAAAATGGACAGATCTGAACCTAATACGTCACATCATTCACAGTCATTAAGTTTTTTACTAATTAGACAAGTAAGTGTATTTTATAATACACGTAATTATTAAAAGCTGAAATTTAAATTAGTTTAAAACAATTAAGTATGCGTTAAAATTGTAAATTGATTAAACCAATAATTTAAATAATACTCTCAGAATCCGCACTTGTCCATTCTTGCAATTTGCTTCATAAAGCATAACGATTTTTAGCGAAATATGCAAAATTATACAAAACCACGAAATTTACAAACAATCCTCCTTTTTTTATAAGTTAAAATCTACCCAAAATTTTTGGACATCTACATTAGTCATTTATAACAGAGGGTGCATTTCATTTTTCATCTCAACATTTTTGTTTCTCCCTAATTCCAAGCACTTTGGATTTCCCGATTTCAGTGAAACTTTAGTGACTAAAATGTATTCCTCACTATTGTATATATATATTTTTTTTCCTTTCAAAACAACTCACTAATGTCAAAAATAGACAAAAGCCAATATAACGAAATTAATTCGTTAGATATTAAAATGTTCTTTGGCATCTTTTGACTCAGTTTGGAAATTGGTGGACGAATGAACGAGACTCCAGTTATTGAACCTTATTATTACAGGTCTCGCTGAACTCAAAACCGGTCGAATATTGCCAAATGAGAGGTTATCTTGCACCCCAATTCAACGCAATTACAACTTTTGTATTATTTGTTTTCTTATGCAAATTTGTATTCTTAATGCTTGAACTTAATTATATACGCTCTCACAAACTGGGAGTTGTATAATCGAGACTTTGAACTTCAAGAGTAATAGGTTTCTTTATAAGTACATTACAGTGCAATAGTAGGAATACATTACAATTTAGATTATTATTGCCAATAAATCATATGCTTAAAATCGCTTTCTCTTTATCAACTATTATCAGGAGTGTTCGCGTATTTTACCCATTCATCCTTAGTGATTTATACATGTATGTGTTGTAGAAATGTTTTGAAATATCTTAGGAAATGAAAAAAAAATACACCTGAGATATTCCAAAACAAAATATATATTAAAAAAAAGCATCAAGAATAAATCACAAATATCCCTATTAATTGTTTGTTTAATACTGATAATTAAAATATGTCTACTATTTACGTATATATTTACAGTCGCTTACATTAGATGAAAATATAGTAAGGGAAATTTTGTGATCTTCAAAATATTCGAATTTTAGTTATAACCACAAATACACGTTTCATGGTCTCCTGACTTTAAATGACCAAGTGACCAAAAATGTCTGAGTGATGGTATGTGGTGTAGCTGCATAAAACTGAAATTTCATGTTTTAAGAAGCGTGTTTCATTTTTTAAATTTCATGTTTTAAAGCCTGAGATGTTACGGCAACTTTTCTTCAAAATAAACTTTTTTTTTTTTTTTTTTTATACCCTCTGGTTTTATTCACACAAAACACGAATACAAATATGATATGTACACATGTCACATTTTGTCCTTCTATTACCCGAAGGTATTCTAAGGAGGATTTCTATATGCGTTGCATGCACTATTAACCTTTCAAGGGCTTCTATTCAAAATAAACAAACCAGATGAGCCACCATTAACAATACATTTTTACGATTTTATCGAGAACGGCTCCAATGATTTCGATAAAAAAATTTTGTATGGATGTAAAGTTTATAAATTATTCATTCATATATTTAATGAAATACAATTGAACTAATAAAACTGATACTAGTGAATATGTACCGTGAACTGTATTACTGTTTGTTACTGTAATTTTATTTAATTGCCGCAGGTAAACTCCTTTCTCACACAAGGGCTTGCCTTAGTGGGAAAGTGACTGCTACTTGCACTGTAAAATGTCTGTATTTAGATTTAAATAAAGACGTTATTAAAAAAAAAAGAAAAAAAAGTGTTTATTGATAAATAGCTAAAATGTAACTTAAAAAAAATATAATGATGGAGTTTTGTTGACCGTAGAGAAATTAGATGAGGAAGATGGTTGGGGGTGCGGTCATAAATTAAAAGAAGACTTCTGTAGGCAAAGCTTTCACGGAGTCTCACCCCTGATGAAGGCCCACATTGTAGGCCGAAACGTCGGCACATAATTAAAATAACGCTTATTTTTAATTGTGTGTTTTTAATTTATGACCGCACCCCCAACCATCTTCCTCATCTAAAAAAAATATATATATATCTAACTCAGATTGATAAGTATGGTCTGCTATCAGTGAATTAGTGAACCACCACTATATATTTGGGCACCATTTTTCTATTTTGTTTTTAAATAAAGCATTCCCCTAAAATAAAGTGGTTAAATTTGAATGCAAGCCGGTCTGGAATATAAAACGGATATTCAAAAAGAGCGTTTGGCAATATCGTACGACGGTCCCATTATGCTAACCACGTTCAGATGTAAGGATTAAAGGGATGACGAACCACACACCTATTCATTAATCCCGTCGCATTATTCGGATTGAGGAGAGGAAATAAATGGGATAGAGCGGGCTAGGAGCGTGGCACGTAATCCAGATAGCCGCTTAGGGACCTCAATGGAAGAATTAAGAGAGGTCCAGATGGAGAAGAAGGAGCCGGAGAATTTTCTTTTATTGATTCGCCGTGAGGACTCAGGTCCATCGCTGCCATTGGTCCAGCATTTGCGTCCTTACCCCCTCCATCTCTTCCTCTCTAAGGACCTTCCAGAAAACATTTACCCTCTGAGTCATTATCGTCCTGCCTCTCTCATCTCTATTGCTCTATTATCCTTCTTTCCCCGATTTGCTACGGGATATCCTTTGTCAACATTTTGATATATTTATTTTCTTCTTATCATTTTCTCTTTATTGATAAATATCCGATAGATATTTAATCACGTATTATATCATATTAGCTATCATTAATTAAGTAATCAATACGATATCAATTTTAACTTAATTTTAACTTAATTTCTATCTTATATTCTTTCTAATTAAATTTAATTAAAAGATTCTTTAAAATATTTCAATATCAATAATACTAATAATTTTTATAACAAATTTTTGAAGCATTGCCTCATCACTAGATACATCACTTAATTATAATAACAATTATATAAAATTCCAAAATTATTATAAATAAAACTTTCATTATCCTTAAAATTCCGGCCTTCTTAGTGATAATAGAATTTTGAGGACTATGAGGATTTTATACGGAGTGAATATTGATGTTATAATAATGAAGATTGTGTTTATGATCTTTGTATTTATTTAAATAATAGGTTGTTTTTCTTTTTTTTATTGTTTTTTCTTCTGTATGTATATGATTTTTTTTTTATTTTTAAGTAATTCGACTTCATCATTGCTTGTTGTAAATGACGTATGAGTGTAGTCTTATATCACTATTACTATTGTTCACTTTGAAACAAATTGTATTATATCTCTATAAGTATCTAAAAAAAAAAAAATTAATGTACCTTATGATGAGGTAAAGTCTCGAAACGTTGTCATAAAAGTAATGATATAATATTATTCATATTAAACATAAAATATTTTTAAACAAATAGAAGTTCCATATAATTAAATTACATATAAAATTTCACATTATATATAATATTCTTATTAAAATTTTTAGTGATTCATTTTCACTTTCCTCTACTAAAATATTGAATTAAATATATAACAACAGAATGTATTACCATTTTAAAATATAAAGAATTCATGTTTTCGGCGGTAATATACATTTAATGAGGTGGCTTGAATCTATATAATGCAATACTTAATTGTACGTTTTTCATTGATATTTGAATCTAGGAGAACAAAAAATAAATAAATGGAGATAATAAATAAAGAGGTCACTTACTACAAAGGATGAATAACACTATAAGGTTTTCGATAATAAGGTGCTAGTAAAATATTTGGACTAAAGAGAGATGAAGCCCTGGGGAATTTAAAAGGTTGTACTACGCGGAATCAAGCTTTTACCCAGTCAGTATAACTGAATCACTAGGATCGCGCCGACTTCAAATGGGCGTGTAATGTTGTTAAGCCCAGAGAATAATAAAAAACGAGATTTTAGTATGCCCTGGTAAGCGTCCGAGGTAGGCCGAAGCGTCGATGGGAGATATGTGTTGTCTGATCTCGGAGGGTTTGAGCATTGGACGAATCTATTATTGTTATATTGAAATTCGGTCACTTTATTTCAACATAATCACCACAAATGTACCAACCGATGTGAGGAATAAAAATATAATATTTGTTATTATTATGAAAATTATATTCTTGTTAGGGAAATTGAGGAAGCAGGCGTAATTTGAAACATGACTTCGGACCCTAGGAACTCTAACAAACGCTGTAATTAAAATAAATTGTAAAGTTTAGAAGGAGAAAATGTTTGTAGCCACGTATTACAGAGGCTGAGCCTGAAAGAGCGCTTAATTTAATATAAAAACTTGAAGCAAAAACTATTGCAAAGCGTTGGCAAACTCTCTCGACACTAACGAATCCCTTTGTGCCATCTCTTGGCTCCAAGTCTCTGTGGCTGCCTCTGAGTATAATTCGATAGGGTCTCCTCAAAGTCCGCTGAGGCTTCTCAACATTTAGAATTCTATTGGAGGAGCCTAATGCCCTATTCTTTAAACATTTAATAATTTTCAGAGAATCTATGTATTTAAATAGTTCAAAAATTTACTTTTATTCTTGATTAATTTAAAAAAAAGGAAATCAACATAAACTTAAGTTATATGTCAGAGACGGTTTTTCTGGATTACATCTTATTTTGTAGTGTGTTTTTTTTTAATTTAATTTTTATCTTTAATATGAAAGAAGGAAGTTCAGAGCTAGGGTTGCCCGATTATTATTCAATCTTTTATAATATCGAATTTATGTATGGGTTTGAAAACCTAGGGTTCAGCCATCCACTGAAAACTAGGCTCGTAATTTAATAAAAATTTTAACTGATAGAAAAAATTATAACTGAAAAACTACTTAAAAAATAAATGAACAAAAAATATATTTTAGAAAAATGTTCGTTTGTTTTGGTTTTAAGGCGTAAAACCCTAAGGTCATCAACGCCTATATACTATATGCATATTCAACTTTTATAAGAAAGAACTATTAGGTAATAAGTAATTAAGAAAAAAAATGATTTTAGGTAAACAATAATTTAAAAAAATATATAATAAAAAAAAATAAAACATCGAGTAGATTCAGACAAATGAAAAAACATTTAAAAAAAAAATGAATTAATTAAAATCTGAGCAGGAATGTATAACTTTATTTTTAATTTAGATTATAGTCTTAGTAGAAAAATATTGATATATTTTAGTTGGATAAGATTAGTCTAATGCGTTGAAATTTATGGTAAAATCAATTAAAAAATTTAGTTTCAAGTAAAATCAAAGATAAAACATGAAGTTTTAACTTCTTCCAATAGTAATAATTATATAGTTGAAACTCAGATTAGATAGAAGTAGTACATAACACAATTCTGCATTAATGTATCAAGAATTTCTAAAAAAAAATAATAAAATATCCAATTGATCAAAGAATAACCTTTAAGAACATTAACATTTTATCGAGATTATTAAGTGGTTATTGGCGTAAGATTCAAACTTGAGGAGTTTTATGGTCCATATTAATATCAATATTACAGATTATAATTGAAAAAGGATAAAATTTGACTAAAATCAATCAATCTATTCAACATATTCAGTAGATAAAGTTTAAATATTATTTTTTTATTTCTAATTAATTTAAATTTATTTTTATGCTACTGTAATCAATCAGTTGATAGTACAGTAGGAGTCCTATATATAACCTATAACCTGTCCAGGTATGAATAAGGATAGGTATCTTTTACGTTAATATACTTAAACGTCAGGTAATGTTAACCGGACATGCTCCGAAACACCACGCCCCTCCGAAGATTGGCAAAACTTCATTAAAAATAAATATTAATTTTTTAAAAGTAACTGAATGTTGTTTATTTAAAATAAGTAATCATACCTCCTTGTTACAAATCAGAAAAAAATATATACGTTAAATAACTATGGAAATGTGTTAATAAATTTATAATATACCATAGGAAGCTATAAGAAAGATAGAGAATGTCGAATACACACACAAAGTTATTAATCTTCTTTTATTTATTTAAAGTCACCTAGTGCTTCCTGCTTTGGCTAATCAGACGACGCGACAGTGTGAGTCCTCAATTATCTTATATCTTCGTTTAATTAGGATAGGGGTATTTAAGGAGTATCTGACGCAGCTTGGGCTCGGGACCATCATTTTACGTTCCCTCCGAAGGATTTTCTACTCCCTTAAAAAAGTCCTAGTACTATATACCGAGTTTAAAACCGCGACCTTGAGCATAAAAAACTGCTAAGCTAGTCACTACAGCACACCATTGTTTTTTAATCCATGTTTTATCGATTAATTTTTACGATAAGTTTAAATAATCATAATGAAGACTGGATATATTGAGTTTCCCCCCCAAATTAGTTGTTTTTCACCACTCATTTATTGTATTTATTTACTTTATTTTCTTTTGTATGAATAGATTTATTTCCCTACCTCTTTTACCTACGTAAAGAACTAAGTTTGTAAATAATTTAATCTATCTAATGTAATCTGGCTAGATGTGCTATCTATATTTGTAACATTGATGTTATTCTTAAGGGACTTAGTCCCAGAATAATTTATTTTTTCTATTATATTCTAAATATAATGTTTTATAATTAATTATATGATATATGTATTATATAATATGATAGTCAGACAACTTGTTGACTACACGGTGATAGTACTCTACCCTTCTCGTACCCCCCGGAGGGCCCCACTGACACACTGGCTAAACGAGAGAGAAAGGGCAGATCTCTCGCCCAGCAACCTTGACTCCATTCACGGCCCCACTTCTACCGCTCGCTTTTTTTTTTTTTTTTTTCTATCTCCCTCGTCCATCTTCTTTTTGCTATGGCAGGGCTGAGCCAGATTACAGATCGAGGTAATTATACGTGACCATTAGTGCCAGGTCAATGGACCCGCTGGAATTCAAAGTATGCCATGACGTTATATTATGCTATGGAAAAAAATTAATGTCTGTTCCTGGTTTGTATATTTTCGAAATTATTATTAAATATTTAAGTCATTCTAACCAGTATGAAAGATTTTAGCATTAATGTTTCCTAGCGTCTCTGCGTAATTATGTAACTGAAGCATACTATTAAATTCTTCATTTTTTTATTTTTACAGAACCAAAACTCATATATAATGTTAAATAGTTGACCATATAATAAATATGACGGCTGATATGGTTCGGGTGGCGGTAAAAAAAGATTAGATAATTGTAAAAACTATTTAATAACCATCAACTTAGACAGTGATGCTCAATAAATCAGATCCAGCTTTTTAACTTCTTTCAAATTTTTTATCGACACCTCAACCATCTCTTCCATCATACATCTTATATTACAAAATATAAATAAAAGTATGGAATATATAATAAAAATTAATTCCGATTCACACATTCAACGTCCATACTACCAAATTTTAAGGACTTTGTTAAAGATTCAATATAAAAAATATAAATTATTATAAATAAATAAACAACTTTGTTTCCGTGTATTCGACATTCACTATTACTTCAGTTTTTCAATAGTATATAATAAATTTACTAATTCACTTGTTTATTTATTTAAAATAAAAAAGTCTACAACCCATGAAGGGTCTTGGGTTAAGTACATAAAGAAATTCGTACTGTTTTACGAGCAACAGCCGGGCAAGGTGGTGTTAGGCCTTGACCACGCTTGGACGCTAGGTTTTACCCTAATTTTGGGTACCCACTTTATAGAGGCTGGATATGCCCCCGGAGGGTCTCCATGCCCAAGGGACGTTCCTCGGTGAAAAAGCTGAATAAAGAATTCTACCTAGTAGTCGGGGTACGAACGCGGAACCCGGAGAACTGTTGACTAGTCCTCTATCCACTAGACACGCCGCTCATTTAGCTAGTTAACATCTTTAAATAATTTCTAATTTGTAACAATGAGATACAATTACTTATATTAAACTACATTCATGTTACTTAAAAAATAAATAACTATATATATATATATATATATATATATATATATATATTACTTATTGAAATCAACAACTGTATAAGTAAAATCATTTATGTAGAGAAATAACCTATTGGCACTACTCTATAAATATTTTAAAACAGAAGGTCTTGGGTCATCTTTTTTTTTAGCCTCTGAGAATTTTCAGAAATTTGAGAGGTAAACTAATAATTTAGGACAAGTTTATTCCTCAGAATAAAAAAGATTTTAAGAACAATGCAAGAAGATAAGTACTTAAAAATCTCAATTTAAGCGCTTCCAGTCTATTATACATATTATAATACGTACAGTGACCCATGATGTTAATTTCTATTAATTATACCGTTTCGTATGTATTTTCTTATAATATGTTTTTTGTAATGAAATGTTTCCCGTTGTGAGATCGGATTCCAAAATTTAACAACATTTCGAACGTATGGAAATGGTAAAAAGGATTTTAAATCCTTTGAACAAATTTTGAGATTTTTTTTTTTTTTATTTTGGCGTTATTTTCATGTCACTTTTCATCAGATTTTTTTCTTCTAATTAAAATCTAAATTCGTGTTTTTCGAAACAATATTGGTATACGCAGGCTCGACAATATCCTAGCTTTACTTCTTGAATGCGAATAGCGTTGTACCTTGACCACGGTTGTATCAGAGGTTGTTATGGTCGGGATTCACGCGCAACCACCGGATTATCCTCAATCTCAATTAAGGATAACCACTTTACAGGAGTTAGGTGGGACTCCAGAGGTTTTTCGCTCCCATACGTCTACCCTAGTACTTTCAATAAATATGCTGTAAGTAAAATCATAAATTTTAAATGTCCCTCGCACTGTAAAAAAATATAGGATGTTAGGATCTCAGTAGGAAGGCATTACAACATTAATTTCGCTATAGATACATCCTCCGAGCCCGAACCTCCATGGTCATCTGCATATCGTGACTCCAACACTTTTATCACGAGATACAGCGATGCATTCTGTAAAATGGCGCCAGTTTATTTTTGCCATCCCTACCCGATCACGCCAACAACGTTATTTTCTTTTTTTTTCCCGAAGTAGAATTTATTAGCATTCTAAAAAGAGAATATTAGAGAAATCTTGTATTTTATAACAACATTTTTTTGACATGGTATGAATTAAGATGAATAAACAAGTTTAAAAGTTACGTTTCTCCAGACAGGTATCTAAATAAAACTATGTTATTTTAAAATGTTGTTTACAAAACAAAAATAATGTTGTGTGTCACCTTATTCGCCTTGGGCGTGTCCTTACAACTTTGGTTCAATGCCCGATACAAGGTGCTTTTTTCGAAGGAATGTTTTTTTTTTTTTTTTTATCCTTCAATTTTCTATCAAATGAACATGTGGACTATTTCTGGAAGAATATAGTCTTCGTTATATTAGATTAAGTAGAAGATTTGTTCCAACATTAAGGATATTTCGAAGGTTTTTTTTAGCTATTTATGTTTTTCTGCATGTGCTCAAACACTTACAAGAACGTTTTCCATTCGTTCCACGGTAAGATGGTAATCCTTTTTTTGTTTAGTGTGCAATTAATCAGTCTTAAATTTTTCTGTTATCTATTTGCAATAAATAACATTTGTGTTTAGATATACGTTTCGAGAATTTGTAGTTCTCATATTTATGTCCTGTGAAACAGTAAAAAAACAAACAACAGAATATAAAATGTATATACAATAATTGATATATAATGTTATTGTATACAAATTTTAATATTAAGTTGTTGCTTTTTTCTACTGTTAGGGCATGAATATGAGAAAAAAAAAATTATCGTGGCATATGAAAGACATTTTTTCGAGCACATTTTTTGTTTTTGTTTTAAATTAGTATCTTTTAAATGTTTATACTTGGAAGAGCTGTAATGTGGGTCAATAAATAGTGGGTTTCGCAATAGATAGTTTACACAATTTTTGCTAATTATCTATTAAGTGTCCCATGAACTATCTATGAAATATAGAATATCATCCTTTGACTATTCTATATTATGAATAAAATAAAGATATGTAAATATTCGAAGTCATAAAATAAATAAGATATAACTCAATAACAACAAATATCTCAAAATGTAGTTAGATTCCGCAAATCAGTAAAGTTATTGAAAGAATGAGAGCTTCTTCCGTTCGCACCGAATCGAAATAAGGATATATCCTAGTTTTGGTGAAAGTTCTCTGAAAAGATTCATACAAAATACCTTATTAAGTATGTTTCCGGGTTTAGGATAACAATCGCGATATCTCCGGAGATGTGGATTATAAACAATAAGACAAAGTGGAAAGTTGAATATGTTTTTTAGTGGCGACCCTCCCAAGCGAACGAATGAATTTTAAGATGTTTACTAGAGCGAACTGGAGGCAGTGCAGATAACAGAGCGGACATTGTCTATCGGAGTGCGAGTGATAGCCCCACAATGAAATGTCAACAACCAAAACTTTTTTCTCTCTTTGTTTTATCTGAGGCAGATCGCTCTCCGTTACTGGATCTCGGGGGTCAATTCGTTATGGAAGGAGTCCCGGGTTAGGGAACTCGGTCCGTTCGAAGAAGAGCACGAAGAATGGCGAGTAAGGAAAAATATTCAAGGCTAGTTTACTTTATAAACGTAGGATTATAGCTGATTGTATAACTTGTATTTATCGATCAATTTAATTATCGAAATTAACATTTTCTTTCTAATTTGTTTGAATAACAATATGGATATAATACCATGTTTAAATCTCAGCAATACTATCGACTTTGATGGTAGAGTAGTTACAGAAATATTTCAATGAACTTAAAGAGTTTATGACGGATATATGTATTCTTACAAGATAGCTCGGAAGCGAGTTACATCAATTATTTTCCGTAGAATAATTTAATTATTTTGTTATATTTGTGTTGTGTGCATGGGGAGATGTTTTACTGTTCCCCGTATGTTCAAAATAGAGAATAATTCTTTTATGACTTGTTATCAACTTACAACATGATCAATAGTCTAGTATTATCTAGAGCTATCTTCTCTCACTTTGTACTTTCCACCATTCTATATATGGTATATATAGTAAGGGAAAATTTTCGGATTCCGTTTTACAATGGAAATGCGTTTTTAGGGTCCCCTGAGTCCAAATACACTAGTCCTCAAATAGGTCTGTGTGTGTTGTGTGTGTGTGTGTGGTAAAGTCTAGCGCGAAAACTAAAAGTCCTATGAAACTAAAATGTTATTTAAGACCCGAGATGTTACAGCAACATTTTCATCAATATCGGCTAGGCCAGAAGACAACTTTATATCAAGCATTTTGCAAGCTATTTACTATTTTCTCAAAAAAGGCTCTAACGATTTTAATTAAACTCGCTATATCGATGTAAAATTGGACGGACTTTAATATCATGTAGGTTTATTTTTGACTGAAATAGTCGGACGGGGCTTAAATGCCGATTTTTCAAAATTTCTTCTACTAAGTACCTATAATTTTTTGTCATAAAATTGAACTGATTGCTAAGAAAAGGTAAATATAAAGTTGAGCGAATTTGAAAAATAACATAAGGAGACAACTGAAATATATTTTTTAATGAAATTTTTTGTTTTTGAACAGTAATTTTTTTTTTCTTCATTCGTATGTATTAAAGTTTGTCACACTGGACAATAATAATATTGCTAACGGATCATCTATCAATATTTACAATATAAACAAAAGAAATGTCAAATTACATAAAATGAAACAAACTAAATAAACGTAAGAACAGTAATTATATAAGCATGAATGTTATACCGTTGGAAAGCTAAAGATTTTAGAAAAAATATCTGTATACACATATTTTAAAAGTTAACGGAAATAATGAAAAGCCGATAAAACTAACTGATTGTCGTAGATAATAATATATAGAATTAATAAACACATGTTCTATTAACTTAATTTAAAATCCTTAACAAATTTATTTTCTCTAAATGTTTTGAAAAATTCTTAAATAGATTCATAAAACCGAGGTAAGTGAAAGTCGTGAGTTGCGTGCATCAGATTTTTTTTTAATTTGATTTTCTTTTTAGATAATCCAGTATACCTTGTTTGTGGCACCTCAGCAAGTTGCACAGCCACTCGATTTCTGATTTATCTAAGGTGAATATGAAAGTTGTTATGTTGTAAGGATGTATGTGTTAATGTAATTGTATAGTGTAAAATAATTAAAATAATATGTACGTATCAAAGTAAGGTCGCCTTAGACTTATGCTAAATGCAGACAAGCATGACTACCTGAAGCCCCGCCAAGGAGTGGAATTAACCCCTAGGGCACAGACTGCGTGCCACCGCACCCTTAATAATTAAGGAGATAGACTTGGGGTCAGCTCGCTCGCGAATTAAATAATAACGCCGGCCCACACACAAACAGCTCCCGCCCTATTAGCCCACTCTTTTCCGCCTTTTTGTTCCAAATTGCGACACTTCATCCTTTCAACTCCGCCCTTTCGAGTTTCTTTAATTTGCCTTTGGAATTCGTCACAGCTTCAAGCCATCTAAAGTTAATGGAGCAATTAAAAATGAGACAACTCGATTACTTCACTTCCATTATACTTGTACTTTCAAGGTTGAAAAGCTTCTATTAAGAAAGAAGTATGAATATTTCTTTTGGGGATCGTATGCTTCCAAGTGCTTTCGTTTCAAGGCACGGTTCGCATTTATTCCGTTTCGTAACTCATAGCGCAGCATTTTACCTTAGTTTTCCCTCACTCTGTCTATGGTTGGATCTTATGTGGTGGGTTGTCTGATTGTAATTTTGGATATAAATCCAAGATCCTCATCAATAAACATATTCTCCGACTTTAATGTAATCTTTTTAAAAAGAATATAGATAATCGCAATTATGACGAAAGTTATATTTTAGACATGAGATCGTCCACCGTTTTTTCCAAGAGTAAAAACTTACAGTACCTTCGTGGTGCCAAGACCAAAAAAATTGCTGGACAATAAACCAGACTTATCATTCCACTGTTCACAATAATATTTCTCCGAATTTTCAATATTCTCACACAAATCCTCACAAGTATTCAAAGAACTAATACAATGTTAGAATATGGTTAAAATCCCACAGTGAGGGAAAAGTTCCTGAATTATTGAATTCAAATTACGTATCGATTTAGACATGTTGTCGTTAATACCTGCCCACGTCACTCATTCAGACGTTTGTGTTTATTTTGAATGATGTGCTGAGGTTTATAAATTTTAAAAATATTATTTAAGTATTATATATTTCAATTTTGGATTTACGTGCTTTTATTTCATATCCTGTGTATATGTATTCCTTATTCCTATTAGGTTTAGTAAATTACTGTTTCTCACTGTGTACTGTATTACTGTTTGTTATTGTACTTTTTGGAATCGCCGCAGGTGAACATGGGCTTGCCTTAGTTGGATAGTGACTTCTACTGCACTGTTACAAAAAACAAGTTTTATAAGGGGAGTTAAAACCGTTTCATTAGTTTCATAAGCGGAATTTCTATGTATATATTTCCATAAATTCAATGCTTTATTTTACTATATTTTTCTTTTTTATGTTGCGTTATATTATCTCAAGTGAAACTAAAAATATATTTAAAAAAAAAAGAAACCTCCGTCAAACATTAATTTAAGAGTTATCTATACTGCTGAACTCTGAAGAAATATCTTTTTTTTTTTTTTTCTCTTTTGGAAGCTTGAGAGAGGTGTTTAGACAGATGGATTCGTACTGTCAGCGACGAACCAGGCTCGGGAAATTGCCTGAAAATACGCGCTTCCGAACGACGAGGTGACTTAATATTCGAATCTCCTCTAAACGGAAAAAAGAAAAAAAACGGAAGAAATTTTCTGTTAAATGGTAATATTTTCTTTTTTTTCGATTTAAACCTGGCAAAGATATTGCTCGGCGATGTCAAAATATCAAACAGAACTTGATTTATCAGAAAGAAAAGTTTTTTTCCTCGGTTATTTCAACTTTATCAATAATAAATAACATGAACCCAAATGATTTATTACAAAAACCCAATAAGGAGATAATTAGACCAGTTGGAGGTAAATGAAAGAAAAACAATTAAATAGTTTTAACTACTTTTTTTTAAATATATATTTCTTTATTACCAGATCGGTTGCTGTTTTTTTTAATTTTATTATTTTTTTTATTAAAAGAATTATTAAACCATTTATTATTGTTCATTCACTGGCCGCCAACACCCATCTTTTCCTAAATCTCACGACGGTCAAATACCGTTATTCGTTAAGAAAATTCAATAAATACGAGTACTTGGCTCTGGTATGATAGTCATGAAAGATTATATTTGTATCGCATGACATTAATGTTATCCTTTCAGATTTCGCTTTTGCAATTTTATTTTTATTTTTTGTAATAAGAAAATGATAAAACATAGAACTAAAGTAACAAAAATTTTTATTTTATACTATAAATCATTGCAGTATTATTCAATATTATATAACTATAACTCATACTGACATGGACTTATACATATGGACATGACCCAGAGAGCTATTTATGTGCTGATAAAATCAAAGCTGTCTTAATCAAATTATTATTTTATATTTCTTAAAAGAAATTTTATTTCTACCTAAACTATTAAATAAAACAGTATGTATTCAACTTCTTAACATTTTTTTTTTTTGAATAATTTATTTTTTACTATTCTGATGTTTTTACTGTTGTGCTCTTGTTTGTTAACATGTTCTTATTGTACTTACACTATTATATCTGCTTAATGCTATTAAATAATTATAGACTTAGGGACCGTACTTAATCACTCTTTATTATGCTTAAAATTATAACAGCTGTTTTATTTAACATATATTGTATTAAATATATAATATAAACATTTTTTGCTTATTTTTCAAAATAAATATTCATGTGTATATTTATTGTTATAAAGATTAAATATATATGTGTAGGTATTGCTGACGTTAGGGTTTTACGCCTTGAAGCACTAAAAAACACAGCATTGAATACTACACACATACTACTAATGAAACACTCTTAGTGGTAGTATAATAATACCAGTAAAATTCCTCAGTTTCTTTCCTCCCATCGAACCTGAGCAATGGGGTGTCACCGACA
Source organism: Piezodorus guildinii (assembly GCA_023052935.1). NCBI lineage: Eukaryota > Metazoa > Arthropoda > Insecta > Hemiptera > Pentatomidae > Piezodorus > Piezodorus guildinii. The sequence goes on along the minus strand of CM041292.1, from coordinate 31,941,698 downwards.
GACGAACAGTCCTCGGAACTTTTATTGATGTCGTCCTGTCAAAGACAGTTCACTCTCAGTTTCGGGCAATTTTATATTGCTTTCTCTCTCTCTCTCTCTCAGACAAAATTTAGCGATTGAAATTTATTATAAATAAATAAGTTTTTAAAATTTGTTTTTGAAGAATGTTTCCTTTAATATATTTATCTCGTTCTCCTTATAAAGTGGAAAACATGATAAAATGCCAACATAAAACTGGTTATAAACCTTAAATTGGCGCAATATAAACGAGAAAACATAAACTGGAAAGAGTAGTTGGCTAATTAATGTAAATCAGGAGCTTTTAAAGATACACTCCAACCCCCTCTCTTCAGCGAACCATGAATATTGATAGATCGGCTCTTAGATTTACGTCTTGCTTTGGATACTGTCATCAATCCGTTGGACCTCTCTTACGATCAGTATTTATCTCACTCCACTTTAGATTAACGCTATTTTATTTTTTTTTTCTCATGTAGTTTTAATGGTATAATCTGAATAAAACGACACTATTACAAGAGGAAATGTTTAAAATAGAAATAACAATTTATGTTTTTATCTAGATATACTTCTTGCTATATTATTTAATGATGAAATTTGTAAACAAACAAGTAAATATTTAAGATGGGCCAACAAAAATTGAGGTTAAGCTAAACATGAGATTTTTTAAAATCGTCCATTGTATGCTTTCCTTCTATGCTCACCTATAACCACCTCAGAATGAGCATCTAAAATCGACATTGACATCAGCCACTTCCTTCAAATATGGCGGCCGAATATAAATTTAATATTTTCTTTACTGGGAAATCCTGGAGGTGAATCAAATGATAAAGTAAATCAGTAAACCGTAAAATTATATGTAGGCATACTAATATGTTAAGAAAAAATGAAATCCAGAAAGAAATAAAGTCCCGGTTAAAGGTGGGAAATGCGTGTTATTATTCAGTTGCTAAGTTACTTAGCTCACGGCTGCTATCTAAAACTTAAAGGTTAGAATTTATAAAACTATTATTCTTCCAACGGTTCTTTACGGATGTGAAACGTGGCCGCTTACTTTGAGGGATGAACAACGGCTTAAGGTTTTCGAAAATAAGGTACTGCGTAAAATATTTGGTCCGAAGATAAATGAGGGCACTGGGGAGTTTAGAAGCGGAATTGCGGAACTTGTATCCTGTGAATAGAATTGAGTTTATAGCGTCGCGGAGACTCAAATGGGCGAGTAAAATTGTTGGGCTCGGTGAGGAACGGATTTCGAGAAAGTTGGTATTTGCTGATCCGACTGGTAGGCGTCCGGAAGGTAGGCCGAAGCGGCGATGTGAGGATTGCGTTAAAATCTCGGGGCTTGGGCTTGACCGGCGAACATTGGACGAGTCTGTCCAGGCGAAGTTTAGTGGTATCGGCATCAAACCTTCGGTTTTGGTAAGCCTATTATTATTATACTAATATGTTGCCCATTTATTGAGTAAAAAGAAAACATCGAAGTATATTGAATGAGTATTCAGTTAAAATACCATTGTGTAATAATTGCTGGGGTTTTATATATATTATACAACAAAATTCATACCTTAAACCAACTGTTATAAGTATAAAGTTATATTAAGCTATATTTTATATGTTACTGATAGGAGATACTTTGTAATGGTTGGTATAGAATTGTTGAGTGCAGACAGTAAGGAATGGTCCCCGAGGGACAAATATGGCAACCCGCCCAGCAAGCTCCTCTTTTGTTTTTGTCTTAGCCGAGATCTTGTAATAAATAAATATATACTCGATTTTCCTATCAAAATATATATTTTTAAATTAATCGAATATAAATCTACAATATATTTTGAAACAGTAAAATAATAATCGTGTTAGGAATATGCAAAAATTAAATTAAAAAAATAAAATGTATAATTAGCTCAAAATCATAGAAATTAACATTTCTACAGTATTTACTTATTATAGAGTACTGCTACATAGCAAAAATCAACAAAATAAATAATTCCATAATTATTGATATATATTTTTTCGTTGCTGTAACTAAGCTGCATTTTAAGATCAAATAATGATATTACAATATGTAAGTAGTCAACATCAACAATAGTAGTGACAGGCTTCTAAGTAAAGTAAATAAGAATATTTTTACATTTTTAAAGAAATATAAAGGTTTTTTTTAATATTGCAGCTAATAAAGAAAAAGGGTGATATGTTAATATACAAAAACAATAAAATCTTTAATACAAAGTAGATTATTCTAAGTTTTAGATAAATCGCTAATAAAGCAATTCGTATAATATCCTTTTAAAATTTAAACCCATTCGGACTAACGCGTCACAGATCTATGGGGCAGTTAGAAAGACAGACAAAAAAAATCAGAACTACAACAAATTCTTCATGGTACCAACATTAGTCTATACCTTCACCTTCACATACTAACAGTCCACAAACAGATTCGGACAAACATTTTCACAAAACTTACACGGACATACCAACACATGAATATAAAGCATTGCCACTAACAACACTCGTAAAAGCTAAAAAGAAATTGAAAGAGGGATCTCTTAACATAAACAAATACGTCCTTACATACATAAATGCGTGATAGAAATCAGGCCAGGAGTCATTGGAGTATCCCCTCTCCATCAAGCCTATCAAGCCAAAATGCCAATGCCTTACCGCACATTCACTGATTGTCAACTGCAAGACATGTGTGAATAAAAACATTTTAAGGATTAAAAAAACAATGAAGTCAATTGGGATTAGTATTAAGTTTAGTTTTCAGGTGTATTAATTATATTACAATAATAATCATTATAATATACATTAACGAACAATGAATAAGCTTTAATTTTAAAGCTGATAGATGCCTGTAGGTCTTATTGGTACCAAGATATCTTTGTCCATGTAATACATTGTGTCTTAAACAGAGGAATTGACCGACTTTTAACAGTGTTCAGCCCGATATCATAGAAACCGCTCGTTTTACCAAAATACTCATTATAATAAAATTTAGCTGGAGTCTAATAAGCAGTAACATAAGAGGTGATAGACGGCTGTAGGTCTAATTGATGTCCAGGTATATTTGTCCTTATAATACTGAACGATAACGGTAAAAAAGGTCAATATTGTCTTCTATGTTGGTGAGTCAAGCTAAACTTTTTTTTTTTAGAATAATAGAAAGATTGATCAGTAAAAAATCTTCGAAAACCGCGTAATCAGGCTCAAGATAGCTGAGTAGTTATCTAAATTAAGAAGTAGCATTATCGGTATGGAAGTACTATTTGCTTCCTCAACGGTTGCGCAAGAATGTTGACTTGTTAACCACCGAATCTCTTGCGCCATGGCTAATCCTTAAAGACTACGGACCCCTTTGGCTTTCTGCGAGCACAAGAGGCCACAAAGCTCACAAAGAGAGCGATATAAAATATTGGCGTGAGATCTGTGAAGAGATCTAAAGAGGCAAAGACTCGGTTGGTCGCATCCGACCCGGGCCACCTGGCGCAGGTGTGGCGTGCGTTTTGTTATGTCACGTGGCGGCATTCATGTCTTCTCTCGGTTTATAGTTTGAGTTTAACACTCTCTGCCTGATGGATCGTAACTCCCAAGATTAGCAGATGTTCGATATTTATCTTCGCAGCAAGATCAATCTTAAAAGTAATCAAATCATTGAGGATGCGATCATGCGAAACATAAACATTCGGTCATATGCTGCTTTATATTCTGTCTGAAGTTTTGGCTTTAAAAGCAATAAACATTATCAAGTTTAAAACAGTACCTATTGATTATATGCGTACGGTTCGTTAAACTAACGGATCGTGACTAACCTAGACAAGAATGTTCTCCTTAATTGAAATTAATGAAACGTTTTTTCCTTCATCATATTAGAAATATTTTATGCTACACTACAATAATCATGATTTTTTTAAAAGTCTTTCAACTAATAATATAACGTTTATTCTTATTTTAACAAGATTTGTTACAGTATTTTATTTTTATTTTCAATATTTTCTGATTGATTATCAGTATCTTATTATATTTATTCTCTCTTCACATTTTTCGTATTTTTTTTATGAAATTTGTTTATTCCGAAATAGCACAATCTATGCAGTAAATAACTTGTATTGTTTTTTCACTTAGTAAAATATGGTTTTAGGTTTTTTTTTTAATTATTTTTAATATATATTCCAACATAAGTGCGAAATTATTATTATTATAGTCTATTGGTTACAACAGCGTATAGAATTTATTTAACCTTAAACACACACCGGGTTGGTTCGAATCCGGTCTAGCCTGGATGATTTTTATATCGTATGAATCATGACCGAACGAACCACTCTGATTAGGATAGGTTGCTTAGCCAGAGAATAAACCGTCACGTTTTTCAATAGTGGATACAAGAGGTTGTAAAAAAACAGAAAAAAATAAATAAAACTTATTAATTATTAATATCCTAATGTGTTCTTAATGTGTGTTTTTAGTATTATGAGAGGCATGGTTGTGTGAATTTTTCTTAAAAATAAATTTTCGTTTACTCATGGTCGTGAAATTTTATTTGATTAAATTTGTGGATATTAATATTATTTTATTTATTTATTTTATTGATACAGGAAATACCCAACAATTTTGATGATCCCCGACGTAAAATATTGCTATTTTGAAGATTTTACTAATAACAATAAATACTTGATGTTAGGAGAAGGCTAATAAATGGGGTTAGAAACATAATTTAATTTCGATATAAATAATACAGGAGAAAAAAAAATAGTAATAATAATAAATTAAGCATGATAAAATAACAAAAAGTTTAATTGGAGATCTTTAAATCAAAACATATCATTTATTTTTAAATGATTAAATAAATTAGGAATATATGTAATATTGTCATTTGATAAGGTATTTAAATGATAAGGGAGATTGATAACTATCAACTTACCTTTCTTAACAGTTTCCTTTTAAAACTGGAATTTGAAAATTTTCACGATAGTAATACCTCACAAATAGGTAAGTGAAAGTAAAAATATAATATAGATGTATATTTAAATAGGCATAGAATATAAATATTTTATTTATAATAATTGATTATATTTATTCATTTTATATGAATGGAACGAATGGTCTTTTGTTGGTGTTAAATACAAATAAGAACAAGACCTTTTTTGTGTACAAATACAAATAAGAACAAGACCTTTTTTGCGTACAAATACAAATAAGAACAAGACCTTTTTTGCGTACAAAGACAAATTAATAATAAAAAAAGTGAATAGAAACAATTACCTATTTTATTTCCTTGAAAAGGAATAAAGTTAAAAACAGAAAATACACTGAATGATTAGAAAGTCTTGAAAAGTGAATTAAGTCAATTTTATTCAAACTCCCGACGTTAAAGAAAAATGTCTTCTTACATGTTCATTAACCGATAATAGTTTTGGGACAGGAGTTTTTGTTCTCAAATTGGCGTGAATAATCGGATGTTTACAGCAAAATCAGACTGTCCCGTTAGGTTTCGAACCCGGGTCATGGCCGACAATCACTTCAAAGCCTTCTTCAATCCAATTTATCTCATGAAGGAGTGACCTCTACAACAGTACTGCCTGGAGGAAAAACGGTGAATACGGGGCAGGAAATGAAAGAGGAGTCAGGAATTATTTATAAATGCTCGCTTGAGAAGTTTAAAATGGACAAAAAAAATGTTCGTGATGATATTAAGTATTAATCACTAGCTGAGGGATTCACTACATGGACACGTTCATTTTTTAATAAATGGAAAAAAAATAAAAGCGCCTTACAGTAATAATGATGTGTTTTATTAATAAAATTTACATCTATACATTAACTATTCATATATATTGCACACAAAGCATATACTTAAGTGCATCTGCAGAATAGCGCACCTCAACAGAAAATTATTCACAAATATTGTATAAAATAATTTTTAAAAACATAAAACTTATGGAAATTTTTCCCTTTTTCATTATTTGATTTTAAATATTTAACTCAGAAATTAGTACATGTATATATTTCCAGGCCCTAACATGATAATGCTTTTCAATTTTTACATAAGCACCGAGTTGAAATATAAGGTATGATTTAACATTATATTATACTTTAAATCAAAACCACATAAAATATTATAAAAATTCGGGAGTTTATGCAGAAATATAGATAATTTATATAATATATAATGTATTGAGCGCTACATTTCTGAACCATAGCTTTGTATTTGTAAGATTTCTTTTGTAAAAATAATTCTTCAGATAAATTAGTAAAAATAGTGAAGACAAAAATATATAATTTTTCAGATTAGTTACTTTAGAGAGTTTTTGCCAAATAAAACAAATCATTCTCTCATGGCTCTGTAAGGATTATAAATATTTTGTCAGAAATTAAAATAATAACTAGAAATTATTAGTTTTATTTTAACAATTGTAAATTGAAATGACGAATCCTTAATTTCAAAGGGATGTTTAATAATGAATAAAAAATGATGTAGAAGAAGTATTAATCATTTTACAAGCTATAAACATTTTACTGAGAAGAACTTTGGAAAACGAAACAGTTATTTTTAAAAATATTGCCCCTTTCACACACCATGATAAAAATCAATCAGACTACATATTGTTATGACAGAGTTAAACAGATATCATCCTAATATTAGTTTAACTATTCTATCTAGATCTGATATTATTTAAACTGATTTTTAAGATTAATAAAAATGGAATTTATTTAGCAATTTGTACTTATTTCTTTAAAGAATTTAATATAAAATAAATGTGTGTGTGTATAATATATATATATATATATATTTAAAGGGCAGATAGGAAATGTTTGCCCTTGAAAGGTAGATGCGTATAAGAGAACTGACAGAGGGGTTGCGTAACGCAGCGATCGATATTAGTACGAAACCTCTCTGACTCATCCTCAGCTTCTTCCTTACCCATCTCTGTCACTAAATCTTTATCTTGTATTTATTATTCTCTTATATATATATATATATATATATATATATATATAATATATATATATATATATATATATATATATATTTATTTATTTATTTATTTATTTATTTATTTATTATTAAATATTTAATAAAATTTATTCTGACCATAACGTGTATATGATAAATATGTATGTCATGTCATGTCCGTAACATGTGTATGCATGATATAGGTAATGACATAATTATTCCATGGCAATTGTGGCAAACATGTATTGACCATATAAGATTTGGTGTCAAATCCTGACGGTAACTTGTATAAAAAAAAACACAAATCGCCCTTTAAACACAAGCAGAGACAAAATTTACAGATTATTTCTTTGTTTATCATAAAAATAGTAGTTTTTTTCATTTATTTATTGTTATTTAAACAAAAGATTAATTTTGATAATATTCAATGTCTTTTAAACTTTATTATATTATGTTAAAACTGGTGTCAGATATTTTGTGTTGTAAACGAATCAGTGCACGCAATGTAAGGAATATACAGTTTACAAGCTTTAACTCTCTAATACGAGAATATCTAAACATACAACGTTTTGCCAATTCAGGCATTATTGGAACAGAAAAAGGCAGGATAACATCTTTCAGAAATAATAAGGCACACCTCATATCAACACTTTAAAAGAGACTCATCGAATAGCAACCGAAAACATCCAATGCATATTCTAACGTGTGTGTAGTCTAGAACTTTATTTTTTCATAATATCTTGAATATTAACGTTTAACAGGAATAAAAAATGGAAAAATATAAAATTATGTTTTATTGCTTGTTTTTGTAACATAAAAGCATAGTTTCTCAGCCATTAAAAAACGAATAGGATGGGAATTAAAATCGATTGTAATCCTTAACTTCGATTGTTTCCCCTGACTATCTGGTGAGTACCAGGCTGTGATGTCCCTGTACTGCGTGTCTTTCTGTCCCTTATGAGTCAATTTAAAATCATTTACATTAAAATAATAGCTTTAAATTGTAATAAAATATAAAAATTTCAAATGTCAACTTACAAAATTTAATTTCTGTAAAATATTATTTTATATTAAATAAACTATAATAGAGGTGAAGCTATAAAGCACAGCTTTATTCTAATACTTGATTTCAGTTTCATACTAATATTTGATTTTAAACTGTAATTACCATAAAATCATGTATAGGACTGATGACACATTAAAACGTACATTTCTGTTAAAAACTCAGATTCGCAATTTTAACGATTGCGATACTTTATTTTATCATATATTTGTGACTACATGAGTGACAATAGTAATAAAAAAATATTTCACTTCTTGATAATATAAAAAAAAAGGAAAATCTAATATAAGAATATATATGAACTAATATGAAAATATAATTAATTAGTTATTACTAAACGATTTCAAATGGATAAATGCTTATTTTATAACGCTTTTTTTAGCAAACAAGTATAACAACGGTAAGAAACATACGAATCAACCCTTTGTCATTTAAAAAATTTGTTGCGAGATATTTTGCTGACTCTCTAACATTAACATGTTTCTTCTTCATCGAGGGATGATGAACAACAGCAAGGGGGAGAAGGCATTTGACTTAGACAACATAAAGATATAAATTTTCCGAGAGGGCTGTATAAGCCGATTTAACTTAATCTTTAGCTTCTCCATTAGAATAATAATTGAAGATTATGCATTAAAAATATAACCACCAGTTTCTAACCATACTTTAAATAAGGCACTGATAAATATTGGAAGCGTTAGTGGAAGTTTGGGTATGAAGTTCTTGATATGATCGCAGTAATCGAAACTGTATTATTAAAAGAAGACTAATACACACGCATATATATATATATATATATATATATATATATATATATATATATATATATAGAGAGAGAGAGAGAGAGAGAGAGAGAGAGATTAGATTAGATTAGATTTTTATTGTCTTAGGGCCTGAGGCCCTTTCTTACAGACAAAGTAATAATTTTTACAATAATTAATGTGCCAAAAAAAAAAAAGACAGTTTTAAACAATACATATATAACCCTTTTTTCTTTTTAAATAAACATAAAACAGAGAGAGAGAGAGAGAGAGAGAGAGAGAGAGAGAGAGAGAGAGAGAGAGAGAGAGAGAAAGAGAGAGAGATTTGCTTCAGCTTTGCTAGGAAGTCGTTAGCAGCGTTCACTGACAGAAGCTTCCGAGTGAGTGGGTACCGTCCTGCCCGTCCCACCTCACCTAACCATATATATACCTTTATAGGTTCGATTCTCGTTTAAATTATAAGAGCAATAAATAAAATAAACTAATTTTCTTTCTTTTTTTAAATTTGTTCACGTAAGTTTTATTAGAATTGTTCTATAGAAGTTAAGATTATGCTTCTATTAGTATAGAATTCATACATAACTTCCTTCATCAAAATACGTTTCAAATGTGATGGTTATTCTAGCATTGTGGAGGTAGTAGTATAATAGGCAAAGAGAGTCTGATCTAATTTTATTTTATTTACTTTAACCTGTTAACCAGGGTTCATTACATATAGATATCCGTACTATTTCTAGGTCAGCGGCCGATCAATGAAATGATTAGGACGATACCACTTTCAACCTCCAATCTTTAATTTTTGATTATCCACTTTATAGAGGCAGGCTGAAGGAGGGTGTCCACACCCCATTGTCGCTAAATAGCTTAAATAACAGGCTAAATATTTATTATGCCACAGGCGGGATTTGAACTCGAGACACAGAGTTACCTGGTGCTTTATCCACTTGACCACGCAGCTTAAAATTCAATTAAAAAAAATTAATATGAAGAACAATATTACATATTCCGTCGAAGTTTTAAGGAGTATTAAACTTTTCTAAAAATTAAGCACTTCATAATTTTAATTTAAAATTGAGTTCTATAATAAAAAGGAAAAAAAAACTAATATGAAATAAAAACAAAAGTAATAATAAATAAAAAAGAAGGAAAAAAATAAGTGCTTTAGTTTTATCAATTTGGATTCAATGTTTTGGGCCCCTCAAAATGTACTCTTCCACAGTATGCCACATGGTTTTTCTTTCACATTTTTTTTTTTTTTTTATTTATAAAGGGTCCATTGTTTTCCAATGTTTGTATCGTGGAGCAGTACTTTTAATGAAGTTTCTTAACAAATCTCTATTCCTCACTCCTAAAATGGAATCATAATCTGAGCACAATTTTTTTTTATTATTTATATTTCTAGGATTATTACCAAGGATAAAACTTAAATATTTTAATCGAGTATTTTTTAATTATGCTTTGAAACTGTGTAAATTTTGACACTAAGCTTATTTCACTACCTTTACTAGAATCACAGACATTAAATAAAATGTGTTATTCGCGTACAAATTTTCCGATTTTTTTAAGCCACTCCAGTGCAGCGTTAGCCACTAATATTTCACAGAGTCTAATGGTTTAATGTCTTCTTTTACCTAAAATAAATTCAACAAAATTGGTGAGACATATTTGGGAAGCTCTCCTTGTTAGGTATTGAATATACCTTTTATACCGAGATATAGAATACATATGGGCCTAAATGAGGAAATGGTATCCGGGTTCCGTTGAATATATTAGCTAATATTGCCTCCACGTGTAAACAAGGAGGAGGTTGATATTACGGATCGTCGATAGATATGAGGACAGATCCCCTCCGTGTTAACATCAATATGTAACCCATACTGTATGAGGGGCGCTGGGATCCCCATCTTCTCTCTATTAGCCACCACCAAAGAGGGTTCCAAAGGCCCTTATGGCTCCTTTAACGCCTTTATTGTTGAGGGGGCAACAAGGTTGTCTTTAAATGTCATTTTACACCGGAAGTAAACAAAGTACACCAGTGTCTTTCAGATTCCTTAGTAAAATAAAACATTTTTTTTTTTTTTTTTCCCTCGAAAAATCTTTATTTACACTTGTTCAAACGGCAAGAGCAATCAGCAAATGTGAAGATTTGATTGTTTGTTTTGGTTTTAAGGCGTAAAACCCTAAGGTCATCAACGCCTAGATACTATTTATATATTTAACCTTTATGAGGAAGAACTATTAGGTAATAAGTAATTGAGAGAAAAAATGATGATTATGTAAACAATAGTAAAAATCATAATAATTAAACACGTGAAACTATTAAAAAAATAATTAAATTGAATTTATATAGAAACATGTGTTTTATTAAAAAATATATTATATTATTATCTAAAACAATTACTTAGTTGTATCGGCTTCTTATCACTATCTATTAAATTGTAAACGCTTATGTATGAGATAATATTTTTTTCTAAACTCTTAAGCTTTCCAACGGTATATCAGACATGTATATTACTGTTCTTATGTTCAAAAACGAAAAATTGCATACATATTTTTTCTGTTTTCTCCATTTGTTGAGTATCGAATTCATTCAATTTATATGTTTACCTGTTTTTCATCAGTTGTAACAAGATAATATAGTTATTTTTATAGAATCAACAAAATTAAAGGTAAAATTTAAAATATCGGCATTTAAGCCCTGTCAGACCATTTTAATCCAAATGAAACCTAAATGATATTAAAGCCCATTAAATTTTACATCGATATAGAAAGTTTAATCAAAATCGTCAGAACCGTTTTCGAGAAAATCTAAAAAAGGTGCAAAATGCATGGTATAAAGTAGCTCTTCTGGTAAGCTCATTTTGATGAAAAAGGCTTTGTAACGTCTCGGGCGTATATTTGTCTTAAATATGAAATTTTAGTTTAATAGGACCTACCATTTCCGCCCGGGAGTTACCACACACACACAGACCTTTTTGCGGGACTTGGTAATTTGGACTCAGGGGACCTTAAAGTGTGTATTTCCGTTGAAAACTGGAATTCGAAAATTTTCACGATCGCAATACTTTCCCTTACTATATAGTAAGTGAAAGTAAAAAAAAAAAAAAAAATAATAATAATAACTGACCATGAATGTATCACTTTATATTTAAGATAATAGTCTTTATAATTTAAAAAACAATGATTGCTCCTTAAGAAAATCAAAAACTAATTTAACGGTTTCCTCTCGATTACCCAGTACTGTTGAAATATTTGGGTTCAATATAATCATATTGAGGTGTGATGTATATCTGCTTCGCAAATGAGAAGAATTATGTAGGTAATGTTGACATGTGAGATATGAGGAAGGATTGGTACCCAGCAGCACGCCTTCCTTGACCTGATGGAATAATAATTAACTCTGGAGATCTCGTATCCAACACCTTTTTAATCTGCTTGAATTCATTGGCATGCCGATTGTCCTAAATAATAGGGAAAACCGTATAAAAATCCGTCATGTGGTTTAGAAGGTGATCGCGAAAACCAAGACTCACGATATTATTTTACATTGAGAGAGAGATATGTTGAATTCCTCTATAAGCTACAGAATAAAAAGCCTGATATTGAGGCAGTAAACTCCAGTCAAAGATGCCACAGGCCACATCAAACATTACTTGATTTTCGCGAAAATGTTAATGTTTGTGTATGTAAGTGGTATGTTAAGGTGTAAACGGAAATTATTAAAAAACTGATACTTCTTTATTAGTCTAGGATGTTACAGCAACTTTTTCATAAAAATCGAATGGTCGGAAATGCCACATTATACCATGAATTTTACATGTTTTAACGTTTTTATTCAAAACAGAATACCAACGTAAAATCAAAAGATCTTTAATATCATTTAACCGGTTTTATACTCGTAACTTAATAGTGCTTTAGTGCCGAATATTCAAAATATCTTCTTCTAAAGGACTTTGTTAATTTAAATTTATTTACCATTTCAGATTGATTGCAAATGAATGAAATGTATAAATTTAACTATAACAGAATTTTTCGGAAATAATTAAAGTAAATATGTAATATATTGTTAGAGAACTCAATATTTTAGAAATAATATGGCATATAAAATCAAGTAACAAACACCTATAAATTTAAGTAGTTAATAATTTATGTTTTTAAGCCATTTTACGTTAACGGATAATTTAAATTATGTGATCATAATGACTACATTTGAATATTAAATAGTAAATAGTGATAAATTGTTAAACAGTATGTGAATGTTTTGTGATGTAGAGACCAGATCATTTTCTTAGTATACTGTATATCTATGGTAAATCGATCCTTAAATAATTGATAGGAATAAAAAAAATCCTTCGAAGCACGTTATTACAACTTTTTATTAAGGAGAAGTAATTAAAAATATACAATTAAACATAAATTAATATTAAAATTATTTACAATTTAAAATATTTAAAAAAAAAATATCAATGGCAAAGACGGAATTAGTGGGACTATGGGATTAGTCGATTGTGCTGAAAGGAGAGGGGATGAGCAACACGCGCTTGCGCCTAAGCTTTTACATTAAAAAAATCTGAGAGAGACTACATTTCATTTGCCTAGAACATCCTCTAGAGATAGTTCTACTAGGCCATCAACACAGCTACTCACTCCATCTTCCCAGTGTTTTAACTATTATTTTCAGTACTTAATTATCATAGCTTAAATGTTCTTTAAATGTTTTTACTCAAATATATATATATATATATATATATATATATATATATATAATATATATATATAATATATATATTTTTTTTTTTTTTTTTTTTAAATATAAAAAAATAATTCATATAACATCAATATTGCTTCCCTGATATATGAAGAAATAATCTAAAACTATATAGTTAATTAATACATATACATTTTATAGCGACACAAAGTCTATGTCATTGTCAGTAACAAAAATTTCTAGTTCTTTTTTAAGAAATATATCGTTATATATAGATGTACAGTAGGAAAGTATGAAAATTGTCTAATTCTAATTTTCAAGGGAAAAATACAATAAAATATAAAAGATTATTTTAAAAACACACTAAATTTAAAATCCAATTTAAATAATTCTTTAACAATATGTATTTGTTTATAAATTAGTTTGAAAATTATTGAATTGATATAAATAATGGAGGTGAGTGAAAGTCATGTGTAGCGCGCACCAGATCTTTAAATTAAATTGACTTAAACATTTTTCAACTTTAAGTTTATTTAATAGTTCCTAAGTTGATTTGAACAGCCGAGGTAAGTTATAGTCGTGTTTTGCCTGCAACATTTTTTTTTTTTTTTTTTTGTGTTGGCAAGATATTAAATCCTTTTTAATTATATAATCCCACTAATTACCTTATAGTAGTGTCTATCGATATCAAGATAAGAGAGAAAGGGAGAGTACATAGGTTGGACGATGTGGAGAAGGGTTGGGACGAGGACTGCCTGACCTTGGTCGGGGGTGGGCTGTATCTAATTGCTACCCCTGGCCCCAGTCACTGCCCTCGTCCTGTAAACAAACACTCTCTGCCCCACATCTCTCCCTACCGACTTCCTGGGGGTCATCCGATCAGCAGGGTACGATCCTCAGTTCTGAGCACAGCTTGCGTGAAGCGGAATGATACAGTCTAACTTATCAGCAGGAGTGTTGACAAGAATTTGAGGTTTAATTGACTTTGTTTTTTATTTATTCATTTAACGATACTTTATGCTGCTGTGAACAATGGAATAGCTGTTATGCAAGCCATTACACCTCAGATGATCCCTTATTATTTACAGCTTTGTCACGTTGATACAAAGCCAAAACTGGAAATCATTATTAATTTAAACAATTATCACAATATGAAAAAGTAACAATATAGGGAAAAATTATTACATTATTATTCTGACTAACCTAGCTATCCATCTGTGATGAGGTCCTTATACGCCGATGATACGACATTGTATACTTCTTTACATCCGATTGATTTCATATTAAATCGTCTACATCACTTTAAAAATTTTAACAAATATTGCATAAAATGAAAGTTGAAAATTAATCGCTAAAAGTTGATCACAAATAAACAAACAAATCAAGATAAATTCAGCTTCTATCCCTTGGTGAAAATTCGAGCAATACCTAGACTTAACTTTAGACAAATCTCTTACATTCACTTCTCGTATCGATAGAAAAATTGATAAAGCGAAAAAATAAATATTTAAAATGTTTCCTTGATTCAAAAGAAAATCCTATTTGAGTCTTTATAATATATAAATCAGTTATCCGGCCGCTGATTAAATACGCCTCACCGGTCTAGAGTTCAACCTGCTTGACTAATCATCAGAAACTTGAAAGAATTAAAAAACTATCAATGCATTAATTAATTAATAATTACCCATCTAACACTAAAATACTAGCAGCCTCCTACAGCTAAACAATTTTTCCAAAAAATTTGATTTACAGTTAAACAATTAGATTTACAGTTACAGTTAGATTTACAGTTAAACAATTTGATATCCCTGAAAAAATATTAAAATTTCCAACAAAAAAAAATTTGGAAAAATCTGTTTCATATGTAAATCATCGGCGTTATTAATCCTATTAAGCTGTTAGATTGGCTTTAAATGGTTTATTTTCTTATAATTTTAGATATTTCATTCATGAGAACATTAGTGATAGTATTACTATATTACTAATAATAAGAGTCGTAGCTACTATACCCTACGATAAGGGAAGCCAGTGAATGGTGTGTGGGAGCAGGCGGTTTGTAGCCGAGTACAAGGGCCACCACGACCTAGGCAAATCCTCTCGCTCTTCTATATATAGCCTCTCGCTCTATCAATGGTCTCTCTCTATCTAGCCCTCTCTCTCCACCCTATCTAGTTCATTCACTATCAGCTCTCATTCATTAAATCGACCGCTAGATCACTGAGTAAATAATAAAACAAGGAGCTGGTCAAGGTGAAAGGCATGGATGAATCAATTAAAAAATATTTTTCCATTTTTAGTGATGTATCTAAATTAAAATAAATAATTTTCACTTAGCTAATTAATAGGAAAATTAAAAAAAAAAAAATCAATATTCTATAAACGGATTATGGCTAATAGTGGAATATGAGCAGGTAACATACAAAAAGGGATTTTTGAAGTGAAACTTTCAGTGAAGAAAAAAAAATATCACAACAGAGGAAACAGGGCAGAAGAAAGAAGATTTAAAAAGGCATACAATATTTTAAAAAAAGGATAAAAAATAAACAATCAATGTAAAATAATATTTTACTATGCCATGAAAGTCTGATAAAAAATAAACATATACCTACAATACATTCATTATATATTTCGTATATATAGATTGATATCAAAGTGATATCATGACAGGATTATGAATTGCTAGTGGATTTATATATACCATTAACAGAATCATGTTTAATCAGGATATATACGACTTTTGAATAAAATCATAATACGCTGGATTTTAATAAATATGAAATTTAAAAATCAAGACATTAAGCATTGTTTTTAAAAAATAGCACAAATACTGCAACTGTTTAAAAATCAAATTTATCATCAATCAATATTCTGAATAATGAATCCGGCCAAGATGCCCTAGAAGAGCCGATCTTAATTTCACACAGGCATTTGTAAGATTCTTATCTTTACTATTTCTGACTTTTAAATGTAAAAGTTAATATTCATAAATTTATTCTGTTATGTTAAGACTGCGGTTTGGCCAAATTACGTATTTGCTAGGGAGTTTGCAAAATAAGATTAGCTGTAATAAAAAAAATTATTGGCTCTTCGTGCGATATTCATTCTAAACTATTTAATTCAACGTTTAAACTATTTGAGCCAATGGTTCTGAACTTTATATCGACTAAGAAGATACTACTTCATGAAGCAATGGAAACCTCTCAGCCTTATCTTTATCGCAAAGCCCAGGATGCTCATGGGGGACATTCTTCATTGGAATACGACTTAGGAGGTGGAATACAGCTTGTAATTTATTGTTACTCGGATTGTGCGATGGTTCATAAGCGTATGAAAATGATATGCACGCTTCGGTTATAGTAGGCATGGAACAGACCACCCTGCGCTACAAAACGAAAACGCAGGGAGCATTTAAGCAAAGGCTACGAGGAGAATGCTTGTGTGCTCTTGAATATTTATGCCATCACTTGCAACTTAATGAGCCTAATACGGAAGAATGTAACGCAATTAGGCATCTACCTGATAATTACTACATATATTTCCTAAATATAGTGAAAACATTTTAATTTGTCTTTTACACCAATCTGTATTATTATGATATCACTATTTCTGATTTTTTATTTTTTTTATGTTGTTTCAAAATTTTACTATTCGTAAAAAAAGGCATCTGATACGGGAATTATGAGGTAACAAAAATAAATAAAATAAAATAAAACAAAAATAAAATAAAAAAATACTAATGAGAAAAAAATTAAAAATAGAAATAAATTAATTTTTAAAAAGAAATAAAAAAAAAAACCAACAAATCAAACAGAAAAAAATGTTAAATAACACACATTTTTTATTTAAAAAATAACGATAATGTTAATATAAATGTATTTAATGCTTATAATCAAAAAGGTTTAGCACCTATTCTAATACCCAACGCTAATTTAATTAATCCCTTGGTATGGACGCCACGTTAATGGTTCAAATCTGTGATATTACAAAAATAGATTTTAAAATTAAAATACTAATTAAGACCATCAATTCTACACTCGGTGACTTATAATAAAAATAACACTAGATAAAACGTAAACGAAAAAAAATTTAATTGCTAATAACTTGAAGATGAAAATAACGTATTTTATCGTTGTTCTGGCTGAGTATGCCCGATGGCAGATGTGTGCCTCTTTACTCCCATGATACTTTTTCCTGTTATCTTTTTAAATTAACAATTTCTATGAGTTATGCACTTGTTTTGCAGTATTTTTAACTTCTTTTAGTATTATTGCTGCAATAGCGGTAAAATGATCAGTTTGATGTTTCGCATCACAGAGCTAATATTTTATCAGAGATAATGACAAAGCGTTCTCTAAAAACAAAATTCATAATTTCTTAAAACTGTTCCGTCGTTTTTTCAAAAGTTTAAATGCATTCTTTAGAGAAATAAAAAGTTTATAAGACTGATTAAAAATTAATATAGTTCGTTGAACTTTTTTTTAACATATTTGTTTGTTTTTAAGAAGGAATGGAGATATATTTTAGCATGACTCTATACTATTGAAAAAAATTAAATTATATTCAAATTATTTTAAATCGCTTTGTTCAATTCTAAAAACAATGAACAGACATGTCTGCATTTAAATCCAATCGAAGTCCCCGCATTGCATCGTTCTCTTTCTCCGACATCTGAAGACCGTGATTCGAATGTTTACACAATTTATAACATAATAGTTGAATCCGTCCGAGTCACGAAATCGCGTGACAGAGTGCAACTCGACTCTATGGGAGTTTTGCTAGGAATCGCAACTGAATTAAAAAGTAGGAGCATGTTCGAAATCACCTTTATTATAGTTCGTAATAATCGTTACAACAAAATAACCTACCATCGAACAAACCGTTATCAAGATGGAATCGAGTTTACGTTGCGTTTCGAGCGTGTTTACCGCCATTACTAATGTAGGAATCGATTACGCATGTCATCACTCGGCCCCTGTTTGCTTTCAAGACCAGTTACGTGTTTCGGTTAGCTCTACAAATATTTCCCTTTCATCTGACAAATAATTATAAGTTGTAATAAATATTAATCTGTAAAAATACAGTATTATGTTTACATGTATTCAGATTTATGTAAATAAAATACCTAACCAAACGAATGTATTCAAATTTAGCAAGGGAAAACTATGAACTGAAAAAACCCTAGAAATTATTACACAATGATATATTATTTCCAAATAACTGCATTAGGGTATAACAATTTATATAGCTTTTTACAGGCAATTAACCAATATTAAAAACGATAAATTAATCATAGGAAAATGGCCAATCACCACAGCTAATTTCAAAACACTATATTACTGATATTTCTAAACCGCTTTCAATGATTGTTTTGTTATGCTGTGCATTTAATTATCAAATTTTGACGGGAGTATTTTTTTGTTTTATTACAAAGGTTCATTATTGAAAATAATTAACCAAAGGTGATCGAAAAATAAATGGATGAATTTAATCTGTTTTATTTTATTTTATTGAAATTTTTAATTTCAATATTTCCAAGCCTTTATTATCGCAGAAATTAGTTTTTATTAAATTTTATTTTCTTTCTTTTACCCAAATAATCATTGGCATCAGATGGTAATTATATTCTGTTGTAACAGTTTTGCCTCCTTTAAATACTTGAACTACTACACAACGTTTTTCTCGTTGTATTCTAAAATATCTAGTTCTATAACACTGAAGTCGATATGGTTTCGAATTTAGGTATTAAAAAAATAATTTAATTCAACTCGATCGAAGGGTGACTAACCACCCCAAGGCCCACATGTCAAGATGAAAAGACATACTCTCAACCACCGACTGAAAGTACTATACTCTATTTTATCTAAATCATCAAAATTAAAAATTAGACAGAAACTGAATACATACACAAACCTACTTAAACCAATTTGGACTTACGCTTCACAAATTTTTGGTTCAGCAAAAAATACTTACATACAAAAACTGCAATCATTTCAACAGAAATTTCAAGACTCATAACGATAGAGTCCTTGACTTAACGGACATTACGATAGACTGATTAATAATACGTCAATAGCTGAAATGTCATTCAGAAGAAGGCTGAAAAGAAGCTGGACGAGAGACCTCCTTTGCTAAATTAAAGCCTATGAAGAGGTGCTCCTAGGCACTTTCATTCCTCCTGCCTACCATGTCTCATCACATTTACTGATTGTCAGATAGCTTCTGACAGGTGTGAATAAAGATACATGAAAGAAAAGAAAAATCCCCAACGGCAAAGTTTAAACCTTTTTCAAGTCTATTTATTTTAGGAATATTTAGTCTACATTACTTAAGGAATATTCTACAATATAAATGCTTTAAAATGAAACTAAAATGTACTTAATACCTTTTGGATAAAACTAAAATTATCAAACATTTATGAAGCACTTAATGCAAATATGATAAAGAATCAACTTAAAAAAAATGTCTATTAGTACTAGAACCATTATCCCCATAGAACTAGAACCTTCGGAAACCATTATCTTAATCCGTCGTGGTAATAATGAGTGGATTTTATTATGTAATAATTGCAGCGTTTTTATATGTATAAATACTATCATCCTTGGAATATCAGTAATAAAGTAATAAAAATGGATATTTGGGATTCTTATAGTGGTGTATCAGCGTAGGGAAGCATTTAACACCGGCTTCAACCCTCTCTATCCTCAGCTAGGTTCCTGGCCTAATGAAGATCTTTTCCTCAATTTTTCATTTTTTTTTTCAATTTCAATTCAAAACTTCAATCCTCGAATTTTAATTTCAATAAAAATAATTATTAAATTACATCTATTCTAAATAAAATTAAAATACTTAGAAAATATTAAAAAAGTATAAAATATAGTAAAGTTTTAGTAAATCCTAGGCTGTCGGTATTGAGAGGAGTTGGCGGAGGTGTATAGAGGCACAACGAGAACTGGGACCAGTCTCCACAAAGCCATTGTCAGCTCTAAGTTGTAAATCCAGGTAGCCGCGTTTTTTTCTTTTCTTTATTTTTCCTTTTTTTTTTTTCTTTTCGTTCTCTTTATTCGTTTTTATTCTCACATACACAACACGCCCTTTCGCCAGTTCCGTTTCAAGCAATCCGTTTACCTACTCTCCTCAGAAGCTCTTCTCTCTTATGCACGGAATACCTTAGAGGAATCCAGATATGGAATTCCAACATTTTTACATACACCAAAGTATAGTTTATATCAAACGTTCATTTTAATCCATCATAAACAGAAAAATAAATATTTAAACCGTAAAATATTTTTTATTTATGCTACTTTGGCTAAATTAATTCAATGATCAATCTAAAACGATATATTTAATGAGTAAATGTCTATATTTTTTTTATGATTTCCATTATATCATTTTTTATGATTTCTAGTATAAATAGCTTAAAATTCAATTATGTCAAATACGCCCAATATTTTTTGTTTTCTATTTGTTACTCAATAATTGACAATAAGCAAATATACTATAGAAACATAAGCAGCGGTTCATGATGAGCATGGAGAAAGGAATTGCCCAGCAGCACCCCTTTAATTTAGGAGAGAAGCTCTCTCATCCAACTTCTTTTCAGCCTTCTTCTACAATCATTTCAATGATGAGATATTCCTTTTTAGACTATTGTCGTGTCCGTGTAATTTGCTATGGAAATGCGAAAATGAGTCCGTATGTAGAGTTTTGTTATTGACGTACCAAGGAGCTAGTCTTTAGGATCGCAGTTTTTGTATGTGACTCTTTTTTTTTGTCAACTAATTTTATTTTATGAGCTTAAATGTATAAGTTTCACAATTAAAAAGAATAGGAAAAATCATTAATATATTAGTAAGCAAGAAAAAATAAGTTAAATTATAAATGATATCTAAATGAAATACTTTTAATTTAGTCACTATGAAGAATATAGAGAATACATTTTTATATTTTCTGAACATTTTTATTTTATCGCATATCAAGAACTACATCACACTTATAAAAAAAAAAGTAACAAAGTAATGTTTCATATATTTTTTTATACTCTTTATCTAATTTTTTTAAACCCGCTTTTTACTGAAACTATTTGCTTATATAACGAATATGAAAATTATTCAAGCCACCGTTTCTTCAAATAAATAATAGCAATTTAGTTATATCCTAATGTACTATTGTAGTAGCAATACTTTAAAATAAATTAATTAATAGGAATCCAAAAAAAATATAGAACTGAATGTCTGAAATTAATCACGAGTTTTATAAATAATAATTTGTATTTTACGCCAAAACTAAAATTAAAAAATACCAGAAAATCAGTCATAGAGTAGTAGAATTAATATCGTGCTATATATCTTTTTATGATTTTTACTTTATAATTATTATTTTATTTAATTTAGCGTTTATATACTGTTGGTCTGAGGTTTTTCTCATTTTTTTCTTTAACACTGCTGCTCATGAGATGCTCCCATCTCCTTCTTTTTCTTACCTATTGTATTAAACGCTTCTTTGATCAGAAGTATTAAATTAAAAAAAAAATTATATAAGAAATGACCAATTTATAAGAGCGAAAGACATAGATGGATTGTTGTGAAATATCGTAGAGCGGGCGTGGTGGTAAGAATTTTTCTCCAGTATCTGAGCGCCTGCTGCTGGAGAGATCTGAAATCGGTATATCGACCACCCCCCACCAGCACTCTGGACTACAGCCTAAGTAACGCATTTATATCTGACTTCATTATTCCTCACTCTCTTCTTCCGAGTCGTCTTCTCGAGGGCAGCAAAGGCGGAAGAGTCGGGGGATCTTGGTCTAAGAGGAAACATGTGAGTCTCTAGATCCAAAGGAGGAAAAGTTGTAAAGTGCTACGGCGGGTAAGAGGTATGACAAGAGAAACGGTGTATTACAATAAGGAGAGCTAAATCATCCGTGTCTATCTTTGTACATAAAATATTTAAAAAAAATAATATATAAATATCATGACCCTTGATCATTCGAAAAACTAAATAAAATAAATTCCCATCAATATTTGTTTATCACTGAAGTAATATTCATTGAATGATACTAAAATACCTAATTTCAAATATTTGTTTTTAAATTTACATTTAAATTCCACCAAATCCCCTTTAACCTTCATCGCAAACCGGTTACTTCATGCCGTCGTATCCTTTCATAACATCACACTTACTCCTGTAGAACAAATCCTATACCTAGGTCTCCATCTTGACTTGGAATCCTTACGCAAGACTGAAACGACAAGAAACTGCTCGAAGATACCGATTACTAACACACTTACTAGACAAAAGTTCAAAACTTCTAGTATATTACAAAAGACTCATTAACATCACTATTATCAGACCTATTTGGACATCTGAAATCGAGCTTTGGGGCTCTACTAAACCATCTAATTCCTCCCTCACCCCATCCAAAATCCTTCGCGAAATTCTGAATGTCTCTCATTTTTTCTTAAAAATCGATTCCTTCACAATGACCTAAACATCCCATTTGTTGCAGACATAGCCCGTGATAGATACACCTCTTTTCATTCTAACTCCCTGCCCACGTAAACCCACTTGTCCGTAATCTATCTCCCTTAGATATTCCTGATAACGCACCGAGGCGATTGAAAGAAGTGGCCTCAGGGCTTACTTCCCCAAAATAGTAAGTGAAGATCTACCACTGGGCAGTTCTTTCTGAAGACATTTTCACTACTTTTCTTCACTCAGCATAATTAATCATTGTGTTGTATAAAACATTGGAAATTACAATAAATAAATACAAAAAATTACATTTACAAAAATATCATTGAAGAGGTACAAATTGAAATAATTGGTCATAAGAAGGATAAGGCCACTGAGAAAATTAAAAACACGAAATTACAAACTTTGTACAATGTCCGTATAATTAAGTTGATAGCAGTGCAGCGACTCAGTTGGGCGTGTAAAGTTGTTAGGCTCAACGTAAAACGGATTCCGAAAAAGTTGGTATACGATGAACCAACTGGTAGCCGAGGAGTTTGTGGGAGGATTGCAATGTCTGATCTCGTGGGCTTAGCTTGGACTGTGATCATAGGGCGAATGTGAGTAGTAAAAAATTGGTCTTATCGCCATCAAACCTTCAGGTTTGCAAACGCCATTATAATTATGTGCACGTTAAGAAGAGAAATACTCGTTGAGCACATTGCGATCCTACCTCAGAGGTTCAGATTATGGATAAAAATCCGTCCTGAAGTCGACTTAAGCATTTCTTTTAAGTTACAGTTTATTACGTTGTTCTGTATATTAAACATTAACCTGACAAATAGACCGTTTAGCTGTTTCAAACATCTGGAATGATGCCGATCCAATTATGCTATGTAAGACAAAATCGTTCATTTTTTGTTTTCTTTTATGATGTACAATAAGTTATTGTTTAAACAGAATCAAAGAAATGTATTAAAAATATAAACAAATCCTTCATTCTAATAATTTTTTTTTCTCAATAATTGCATGTCCTCGACTGGTATCTCGGAAAACCGATCGTGTAAGTTCATCTTAGCAAGGCCTCGATAAAGTTTGTATCTGACCTTTAAATGCGATTGGAGAAAACCCTCCAGATAGAATATGATCTTGGGCAGATCGATTCTTTGGATAAGCGTTGGTCAAGAAATATAACTTTCCTATCTCGCACTGAAGTCAAGGGCCTTTCACAAATTGTGGCAGTTTTATTTTTAGTTAAACAAAACAAAATAAGAGAAAACTTTATATTTTTAAAAATTAATATAAACTTTTCCATTTATAAATGACCGTTAAGAACGTATATCAAGTACCTCATTAAAATATTTTATATACCAATTCGAAGAAACTTTACATTCTTCCTCTAGCTTTATAAATAACTGAATTTTAAGTGTATAATATGTACAATCGGCCAATATTTTTCAATAAACTTGATGAGAATCATTGTAGAATAATTTTTGTCATCCGTTTATCATTTATGGTAAATATTTATGGCATTAATTAGTTTTCAATAAAGGATGGCAGTGATAGCATACTATAATTTATTTTATCGTAAAACTGTATATGATTAATTTAAAAAAAAAAATCAAAACTTTTACTCTTCTGCTTTTAACGATTTATAAATTATAAAACCTGCTGAGAGACATGGATAAAGATTCCTCAATGATGGAGGGAGGACATTAAAAAATGACAGAGGCGTGTCGCGCTAAAGTGACAACTGGGAGCCGTGAACAGGTGAGGCAGTAAAAAATTCAGGAGGCACTGATATCTAGTTGTATCCGGCCCGGAGCACCTTTAATTCCTCTCCCGCCCGTCCACACTCCCTCTTCTAATTAATTCAGCTAATAGTAGCTCATTTCTAAATAGGAAATAATAATTATCTTTATGTTGTTAATTATCATGATTATTGTTTATTATTATACCAAAAACATATAAAACGATTACTATAGTAAATGATAAAATATTAATGTGTAATATTTCTGATGTTCCAAGCTAAATGCAATGTTGTAAATCTATTCATCATATGGGAACAGTCAATACTAGACGCTAATAAATAACCCTCCCTCACTTCCATAAAGCATTAACATTATTAAAAGTTTTGAGCATGAGTCGACCACATTATAACGGCTGCAGGTTGAATAATGTCAGAGTACAACGTGATCCGACTATGACGTCATCCTGATTTAATGCATCAGCTATCCTGAGGTAACCCTCGTACCTTCAACCGTTATTTCACCAAGTAAATTTACTACAAAGTAATAGTAAGGACTTATTAAAAAATTAAAAAATATAATATAAAACGTAATATAGTTCATTATCAGCCGTGCGATTTAATTTTCATGGAACAAACAGCATTTAAATGATGAGCTACTCTACGTTTATGTCCACAAGTTACTATATCCATTCTAAAAAATTATAAAGAAAGGATAAATTGTTCATTAATTTATATTAAAACAAATTTATTTAATTCTTTTTGCATTTGAATTAATATTCTTCTTTTTAGTATATTAATAAAATTATTACTTTCACTTACTATATATAGTAAGGGGAAGTATTGCGATCGTGAAAATTTTCGAATTCCAGTTTTCAACGGAAATACACGTTTTAGGGTCCCCTGAGTCCAAATAACCAAGTCCCGCAAAAAGGTCTGTGTGTGTGTGTGTGTGTGTGTGTGTGTGTGTGTGTGTGTGTGTGTGTGTGTGTGTGTGTGTGTTGTGTGTGTGGGTGGGTGGGTGGTAACTCCCGGGCGGAAACGGTAAGTCCTATGAAACTGAAATTTCATATTTAAGACAACTATACGCCCGAGACGTGACAAAACTTTTTTCATTACAATGAGCTTACCAGAAGAGGCACTTTATATCATGCATTTTTCACCTTTTTTCGATTTTCTCAAAAACGGTTCCGACGATTTTGATTAAACTCGCTATATCGATGTAAAATTTAATGGGTTTTAATATCATGTAGGTTTTATTAAGATAAAATGGTCTGACAGGGCTTAAATGCCGATATTTTAAATTTTCTTCCCCTAAAGTACCTTTAATTTTGTAGATTCAATAATAATTTCTAGATTATCTTGTTAACGCTGATGAAAAACAGGTAAATATATAAATTGAATAAATTCGATACCCAACTAAAGGAGAAAACTGAAAAAATATATTTTGTATGCAATTTTTTGTTTTTGAACATAAGAACAGTAATATACATGTATGATATACCGTTGGAAAGCTTGAGATTTTAGAAAAAATATTATCTCATACACAATCAATTGATACAAGTGATTATTTTAGATAATAAGGTAATCAATTCTTTAATAAAACTTATGTTTTTATAGACATTCCATTTAATTAATTGTTTAATGATTTCACTCATTTTTATATCTAACTGTATTTGAAAATTCTTTAATTTATTCTAAAAATGGAGGTAAGTGAAAGTCGTGTGTTGCTCGCACCAGATTTTTTTTCTATATTTCTACATGGTCCAAAAGAAATGAAAAAAATTAACATCCGTAAATAAAGGATAAGTTAACTGTTCGAAAAAAAAAACTTTATTTTTTGCGTTAAAGGAAGAAATGATTTATTATGATTTGGAACAAAATTATATGTGTCATAACTAATTTTTGGGAATAGGGAACCAAGTAAACCCTGTGTTCATTTGCCGGGTATGAACACTTTATCTTGGGAATAAAAAGTTGTGATGCTACACCACAGGTGGCTCCACAAGCAATTGTGATACGAGTACATTAGTAAAACCACGTAAGAATTAGTATATAGGTTTTTTTTTTTTTTTTTTTTTCACTTACTATATAAAGTAACGGAAAGTATTGCGATCGTGAAAATTTTCGAATTCCAGTTTTTAACGGAAATACACATTTTAGGGTCCCCTGAGTCCAAATAACCAAGTCCAGCAAAAAGGTCTATGTGTCTGTGAGTGTGTGGCAACTCCCGGGCGAAAACGGTAAGTCCTATGAAACTGAAATTTCATATTTAAGACAAATATACGCCCGAGACATTACAAAACCTTTTTCATCAAAATGAGTTAACCAGAAAAGCCACTTTATACTATGCATTTTGCACCTTTTTTCGATTTTCTCAAAAACGGTACCGACGATTTTGATAAAAGTCGCTATATCGATGTAAAATGTAATGGGCTTTAATATCATTTAGGTTTTATCCAGATTAAAATGGTCTGACAGGGCTTAAATGCCGATATTTTAAATTTTCTTTCTCTAAAGTATCTTTAATTTTGTTGGTTCTATAAAAATAACTATATTATCTAGTTACCAATTATGAAAAACAGGTAAATATATAAATTGAATGAATTCGTACCCAACTAAAAGAGAAAACAGAAAAAATATTTGTCAATGCAATTTTTTGTTTTTGAACATATGAGCAGTAATATACATTATGATATACCGTTGAAAAGCTAACGATTTTTTTAAAAAATATTATGTTATACTTCAGCTTTTAAAAGTTAATAAAAAGTGATGAAAAGAAGATAAAACTAACTGATTATTTTAGATAATAATATAATAGATTTTTTAATAAAACACATGTTTCCGTATAAATTCGATTTAATTAATTTTTTAATAGTTTCACGTATTTTTATTTCTAACTGTATTCAAAAATTCTTTCATTGATTCTAAAAATGGAGGTAACTGGAAGTCGTGTGTTGCCCGCACCAGATTTTTTTTATTAATAAATAAAACATATTGTTAAATGTATTGTTGGTGTTAATGTTTACTTATTTACAAACGCGACCGACCGTGGTTGATTCAGCTGTTGGATGTACTGAATCACCCCTGGTAGTAAGCCCTACTCTCTTACACTGTTTGATTTAGTTCAAGTCGAGTATCCGTGGTGGAGAGAGCCCTCAAGAGGATGAGAGCCAGCGAGTCGTGGCGGAATTGCTAAATTGGACGACTGTATACAATCCGAGGGTGGACCCGTGGATTAGCTCACTCGCTAGGGTACTCCACTCCTCGCCATTAAGGGCAAAAACTCCGAGCCCTTAATTAGCAGTGTTCATATCGAGGGCTGTAAGGCTCTCCCTCAAGGGTGTGTGCAACAAATGATGCCATGTTACAGGTTTATGTCGAGTTATTTCCATCAAAATGGAATATCTTCAGCTAATAATCATTAAAAATTCGAAATATTGATTAATCAATAGATATAGTTGCATCAAGTATTTTCATAGCATCACCTAAAAAAAAAAAAAAAATGTGGTTCTCGTATCACAAGACACTTACCTCCGTTGTTGAAATCAATTATTAACATTTACGAAACCTATATAGGCAGATCTTTTTTCTATACATAGCTATTATAGCATATTTATTATTTAATGAGGCATTATATACTTCCATTAACTTTTTTTTATGCTTTAAATTTTTTTTACAATTTCTTTTTTTTTTCGACTTTTCTGGAATTTTTTTCCAAATTTTCAAGATTTTTATATTATTTTGGTTCAAAAGTTTATCTACTTTTTTCCTTAATTTCATCAGAACCTTAGTCATCATCCTAACCCTCTAGCACAATCCCTATCCAGTACCACCCCATCCCTACAATCCTCCTCGAAGATTGAAACGGCAGTGGCCGCGAGACGTACTGTAAACTTTAAATTGGAGTTCTGACACTGGTCAGATCCTCCACTCATGTAATGTATGTTTGTGGCTATTGCACCCTAGTTTGGCCTCCACTGATTCACATCAGTGACGCGGCTGAGAGCGAGGGTCTAGGATCTTTTGGATTCCGCTTTTTCCTCCACAAGTGGAGGGAAAAGCCCAGTCTGGGGTCCCTCTATAGCACTTGTATATTTTGTATATAGTTATGTTTGTTTGAATGATGTTTGTTTATTTGCAAACTTTTATTTATCTCAATTATAGGTTAATGTTTTGTTTTGTTTTGTTTTTATATCTATTATTATTTAATTCTATATATATCATTTATTTGTATTTATCTCAGTTATAGTTTGTTGTCTGTTTTCTTATTTTGTATATATATTATATTTTATTTATTTGACTTTATCATTGTATATATTGTGTGAATGGGTTCATATATCACTATTACTAATGTTCATATAGAAACAAATTATAATATATCTCAATAAAAAAAAATAAAATAAAATAAAAAAACTTTTTTCCTTAAGATACAAATAGGTCTTTAAGAATTCGTATAATAAATGCTGCTATCCATATTATAGTATAGTTTTCCTATTTATTTAATACAAGGAATTTCTCTGTAATTCCATTCGCTTTTTCAAAATTCTTTTTTTGACGTTTCTATATTATGTTAATCCAATAGCTTATCCATTTTAATATGAATAGAATGGTGAAGGTAAGTATATAATGTCTAATTCAATATATAAAAATTCATAGAACTTTCTCGTGTTATGCAAACTTGTAACAGAAATAACAGAAAGATAATGATAAACAGAAAGAAAATGATTATTTATTAAACAGAAAGAAAATGATTATTTATTTATAAATAGGAGTTATTGACAATTATTAGATTTGCCATCTACTTTTGCAATAAGGAAATGTGCTAACAATATGAAAATACATACAACCGTCAAATAGATTTAGAAACAAAAGTCTATCAGTGTAGCAAGTCCCTTGACCAGCGCCTCGATAGTGTTATGGGCGGATTATAAGTGTCAATGGCAGTGGATAGGTTCTGAGTCAGCAGGTTCGAATTCATGAAAATTATTGTAACGATTAGTGGCACTTGTAATGACTATTGGAATTTCAAGGTCAGTACTTAGTGTCTTATGAGGTACATAAAAGTTGCATTTACAATTTCCTTCAGTACTTATAATTTTGACATTTCACTTATTAACATTACATTAACAGCATTAAATCAATCCCATAAAGGCTTGAACCAACTATATATTTTTTTAATATGATTAATTTAAAAAAATTATAACCATCCTAATACCACAGACACCTAGTGAACCATTCAAAGTCAAAGGCAATGTTGCAGTCAATAGCAGAGTAGTACTACGTTTAAGACACTATCAGCATTGTTATTCTTTACCTGTTATTGGATGTTTTTTTACATCGAGTTATTGCAAAAACATTAGTCAAAATGACCATTAATTAAAATAAAGTAGGTTTTTAGTTTGAATATAGTGTGAAATATTCTGAAACTGTATAAACATTTATTGTATGTTCTTACTATTGTTGTTAAATTGTTTAGATCTCCTTATTGCCCTAGATATATATAACTGGCTGTGTTTATATTAGTTTATGACTGCTATAATCTCTCCTGTAATCTTATTTATTTAAAACACCTTTTTTTGAAATTTACAACTACATTAGTTAATACATAATAAATACAAAGTTACATTTTAAAAATCGTTGCTGGACGCTTTCAGGCAATATTATGAAACTCTAAATATTCATTCTATATCTTTTGGAATGATCATTAGAATTTTAGCAGTTGACTGAAGAAAAAAAAAAATCCTAAATTAATAAACAACTAGTATGTTTATGTTTTAAATATTATTACAAGTTAAAGCAACTTCAATCAACTTAAACCCTAAAGGGCTTTCATGGAATCAAAGCCACAAAATAGAGACGCGGAAAAGGTTTGAGTTTGTGAACCCGGAAAAAAGAACTTCGTAGTCAATTGACAGGTGTCCCTTTAAAAAATTCTTAATCTCTGTTCCAACTACTAAATTTATGAAAGAACTTTCAGATACAAAAAACGCTTTATAAGTTCACCATAGTTTCCTTGGTAAGGTCTCCTTGAACGGCAAATATAGTAAATTTATCCAATTAAACCTTTGTATAGAGGTAAAAAAAAGTATTAAAGGAAAAAGAGTGGTAAAGTTAAACAATTACAAGTTTTTCTTCAACCCATTTATCTTATTATTTTTTTTTTTACATTACGGCCGTTTTCAAATGATTGAGTAATCAGAAAATAATAATTTAAGGCTAATCTTGACTAGAGTTCTGATAATTAAATAAATTACTAACAAAAAACAGTATAAAATAAGTAAAAATGTAAACATTACTCATACCATTAGTTATTTATTTTGAATCTCGATTATTTGAAAAAGGAAATATTTTTTTAACTAGACGAGAATAAAAATAAATATAATTAAATTTATGACCGAGTTTAATTTGCATGATTTAATTCAGATGTCGGTGTGTTAGGGATGGGGACGGTTGTTGAATGTAACTCATATTTCTATAAAAAAAATTTATTATTCAAATACAATATTATAAGATACATAAAAAATTACTCTTAAAAAATATTTTTCAAAGGAACATACATCAAAAAATCCTCTTTCTATCAATTCAATACTACTACTACATACACAATAAGATTCATTTCAAAATAGATTTGAAAAATAAAATTTAAATTCAGTTCAAACAACTCTCTTCTTAAAAATATTTAATACCGATTCTAGCCTAGTTAAAAATACAATCTAGATTTTTTTCTGATTTTAATATAAAATAAAACATATATTGTATTATTTATATTTAAATATTTACAATGGTATTCATTCTGCTCATAATACTACATGGTGGAATAATAAATATATGCAATTTATATATCTCTATTTAAATAAAATTATTATGGCGATTGATTTGATTCGTTACAAAAAATCTCCTTTTGAAAAACACGTCGCTCGCCGGGGAAAATTCAGGATTTTCTTGTATTGGCAGTTCCCCACATAGCGTTCCGATTTTGAGATCACTTTGCCCTCTAGAAAACAGAAGAAAATATCAAATCAATCAAAATTGTCAACGAAAGTTACTTTATTTATTAGTTATTTTTTTATTATTTTTTATATTTAGAAAAATGAAATCAAAGAGTTAGTGACATTAATGAAATGAGCAGAAGTGTGTAAAATAGGAGCTTTATGTGGCAAATAAATTGAATCGAGATAATATATCATTCACGATTTAAGTTTTTGTATTTAGCGAATTTTTCCCAAATTTAAAATTTAAAAACGAGACCTAAACATTCACTCGATCTATTTATAATTTTAGAGAATCCTGACGTGGTATCTGTTGTGTACCTCTAGTGATTATTATTTCTTCTAATAATATAGACAAAATCACGTAAAATTATTACTTAATTCTAGATTCAATATTTTTTTTAAGACTTTCATGTAAGATTCTAAATCTTAATGACTTCATTAAGATTTTTTGATATGTTACCTAATGATTGTAAAGTAATATATGTAAACTTTTGAAATTATATTCCAGAATTTTATTTTAATTCAACTCGGTTACATTAATGAAAGAGACATGAACTGAAAAGGGAAAGGCAATGGTAAATCATTAAATAGAACAATAAAAAAATAATTCAATGTATGAAAAGTATTCAATGTTTTACTTAAAGTAAAAATATAATTATATATATATATATATATATATTATATATATATATATATATATATATTAATATATATATATATATATATATATATATAAACTGTGGTGTTGCTGACATTTAAAGGCTATCCAAAGAAGGGATTGAGCTGTTTTTACCCTGAGCCACCAGGGTTTTCCTTACATTTTGGTTTTCCAAGTAATCAATTCCGGTTTAGAGCAAGCCAATTACTGAAGGTGCTTACTCCCAGACATCGTCGTGAAACAAACTGCAGACTTTGTTTAACCCTGTGCAGCGGATTTTTCTTTCTGGAATTCTCTTCTGGAATTTTGAACGATAAGGAATCTCGGTTGAAACTGATGCATAAAAGCACCTTAACTAATCCTTTTTTATAATATAAAGATTACTAGCTGATTTTATAAACACAGAGTGGATTAAATAGAAATATTGAAATGATTTAGTGAAAATGATATCCTTTGCTACTTTACTAAGGAAATTGCTGTAATAAAAAGTCTAGGTCTTTTGAAAAAGTTTACTGTAGATACGTATAATGGCCATAAAGGTCTAATTACAGGTGAGGTAAATTGAGCGATCGAGGAGGGGAGGGGGCCAACAGGTGAGGGCACACCGCAGCCTGCACTTTGCCCCCCCCTCTTGTAACCCCTCTCCGCCCCATCCACCCCTCCCACCACCCCTCTTCGCCCCCCATCACCACCCCCACCTTTCCCCCTTTACCTCTGATAACACCTCGTTTATGTCAGTAGAATGGCCCTTAGCCCTTTCACTTGTATTTATACAACTCGGAAACATTAGTTGTCTTGTTATTTGGTTCTACATTTCATCTTTATCCGAATGCCTTTACTAATTTCCAAATATAATAATAATCTTAAAAAAAAAAAAAAAGCAGGTTAAACAGAAGATTGCAATATGATATCAAATAATTAAGTGGTTTATATGTCTTCTAAAAACAGTTTATTTCAATCGTCAGGACTCACTAAAATACATCAAAAAATTATCAACTACCATCAAAAGATAACTATTTTATATACTAACTTGAAAAATTATAAAAAAAAAATAAAATATATATATATATATATATATATATATATATATATATATATATATATATATATTTAACTATGTCACAATCAATAAATCAGTTTTTACTTTCTACAGTAAATAGGATGACCCTAATCCATAAGGGGCCAAAGAATATGTGTGTTTAGATGGGTGTTGTTCCTTGGAGGTAATTTAAAAAAAACAAAACAATTTTAACATAAATTATTAAAAACAATTTTATTAAAAATGGATATTTTAATTTTTATCAAAACCCAGATAAATTAATTTTTATGTACCATTATAATATATATTTTTGATAATGTTTTTAATTAGTATATGGCTTAGTTATCTTATGATGTTAGTTTAATAAGATAATTTGTTGACGTATTTCGGTGAGTCCTGATGATGGGGAAGGCCCCCGAAAAAGTATATTGAAATAAACTGTTTTTGGAGGACATAGTAACCAACTAATAATTTTATACTTATAATCATTTTCATAAATACGTATACATGTAAAAAAATAGAGTTTGGTTCACAGGCTGAATAAAGCGAACCGTTCGTATAATACCTTATTTTCGATTTTAATATTTTATAAGCTATTGGGTTGTTTCAAATGAAATGTCCGTTTTTATAGTTTCTGAAATACATAAAGGATTTTGCAGGTCTCTGTTGTTTTCTTCCGAATGTTTACATATTTAAAGTAAACAGTTACTAATCCTCTACCTTTGTATTATAAACATTACGCGATTTTCGAGTAATATTTTTGTACGAATTTAAATTCGGCCATTCAGCAGCTGAGGCCGCTAGAAATATGAGCAAGGCGTATGGGGAAGGGAGTATTAATGAACGGACCATTCGCCGTTGGTTTGCTAAGTTTTCAGCTGGGGATACCGACTTGGAAAACTTGCCCCGAGTTAGACCTCCGTCCGTAATAGACAACGATGTCCTCAAATATACAGTAGAAGGAAACCCCTACCAAACAGTTAAAGGACTCTCAGCACAACTAAATGCAAGTGCATCTACCGTTTCCAGACATTTAAAGTGTATTGGGAAAGTAAAAAAGCTCGATACATGGGTACCTCATGATCTCACTCAGCGGCAGCAAGACCCTAAGTTTCAAAACATACCGTGCAAAATTGAAAGAACTGGGCTAGGAAGTTCTCCCGCACTCACCATATTCTCTCTCCCGTTTGTCTCCGACAGATTTCCACCTGTTCAGGAATTTAGAAAATTTCGTCAAAGGAAAACTTTTTGAAAATGATGATCAAGTGGAAAGTGCGTTTTCAGATTTTGTTTCACTTCAAAGCTCAGAGTTTTTCAGTTCGGGGATAAAAAAGTCGGTGTCGCGTGTAGAAAAAGAAGATAAATACTTCGAATAAAATTATCTTGTTTTCATATCGTATTATTAATAAAAATCCTTTACCTTGAAAACGGACATTTCATGTGACACAGCCCAATATAAAACTGTAAGGAGGATGAGAAGAGACAACTAAAAACAACATAAAGTATTAGTACAAAAAGTATGCTTATGTACTACGTTACTTTTAGTCACGAACTCGTTTCACATATTAACTACTTAGATAGTATCTGAAAAGATAACAATATTTTAAATCTACTTGCCCCTCTCCGCCATTAGAAAACTCTGCGTACGTCCTAATGACGCCAGTCTTGTATTTTTCTGGTCAGTCTTATCCCGCCGAACACAAGCCGCGGTGATCGGTCCATTAATTTGATGATATTTTATTTCTTCTATTTTTTTTATTATTATTTTTTTTTTTTTACAATAAAAGAACAATTTCAAGTAAAAATAAAATAATATTATTGTTAAGTATTAATGGTCCATAGGTAATAGCCCTAACAGTTTTTTTAGTCATTAATTTTATCAGTCAGTTTTTAATCACAGAACTCCCTCCTCCTACCTATATATCTTCCTTCCTCTCCTTCTCGTTCTATTGAGACGGTCTTTGAGGAGTACCCTGGACAGTTCCCCTTAAGTTCACTTATACGCTCCACATGCCCCGTCCATCGTAATCGGCCAAGTTTGATGACCTCAAGTTAAATGCATCGTAAATTTCCCGGTTTAAATGTCTCCTCCAGGTCTTACTAACTAATGCTCCTCCCAATATCCTTCGAAGTATTTTCCTTCAAACACGAGGCAGTTTCGTTCGCTTTCCTTGGTTGCAGTACAGGTTTCTGATTCTTGTGATACTTTGTATTAGCACTCGGTGGATTGCAGTCTTGTACATGTAAATCTTCGGTTAATAGAAGAGGATATCACCGCTAAGTTGTTTTCCTAGGCCTTGGTATCACTTGTTAGCAGAAAATATATACTTTTCTTTAACTTTTGCAATATATGCAAAATTTTATATTCATTACATTATGTATTCCTAAGTTTCTTAATTTATTTTATGTGTTTTATTATATCATCGGGAAAATTTTAAGGCATATCCAGCTTATATAAAGTAGATACAAAATGGGTAATCGTAAAGAAAAATCACCTCGTTGGAGTACACTTGGGGTACAGCTTTATATTTTTTTATAGAAAGTGAATATAAAAATATTAAGTTTAAAATAAAAAATAAAAAAATTCATTTTTTTGTAAATACGTTCAATATTTGAATAAGTTGACGCTGCAAAACTATTACGCAATGATATAATATTTCCGAATTATATTTTGTTTCTATCATCTTTATTGTTCAATACTCTAGTAACAAAAAATTTTTTCCAAAAAAGCAAATATGTGCAAAAGTTCAGGCCTTATCCTTACTTACATAACTTACACTACCTCTAAGATATTTCAAATTTCAAGTTAAACATTCTTAAGTCCACTGTATGTGGTGGTTCCAACCGAATTATTATATTATGGTAATACAATCTGTTTAGCTGTTTAGGCAATTAACATATATGGATAGCAAGCAATTAATCAAAGAATTTAAAAAAGATGAACCATGAACTCTGTTATTTTCTACTCAAGAAAAATGACCGATTACCACTTCTAAGTTCCAAACGCTATCTATATCTTTGCTATTTCTTAATTGACTTCGATTTCAATGATAATTTTTTTGTCTGGTGGGGAATATAATTTTCTCATTTATTATTATTTTATTTTATTTTTTTGTGCTTATATGATTCATTCGGAGGACAGACGTATTTGGGTTATAATATAAGACCTCAAATTTTGAGCTGGTTATTATTTTTTTTTTTTTTGTTCGATCGCAAAGGGCCATATCAAAAGTAATAAAGTTTAAAAAAAATTAAAAACTATCCATTTTTTTCTGTTTACGTTGACGCCACTATCCTTGAATTTAAATAGTATTGTATTTCATTATTCCTTAGGAAATTTCCAAAATCTTATTCACTGGAGCAGACGGTAGAGGAACGACCCAGACTGAAGGATTTAAAAGTCCCGAAGACCAGATGTGCTCCAAGGGACCGGAAATGGCAGCATTTGTGCAGGAAGCTTCGTCTAGACTGGGCCACCTTTCGGAACACTCTGCGCTCAACTAATCGATTTATTTCGTCGTTCAGGAATACAACAGATCGGCTATATTTTTTTCCATTGATGGTAATACTCAGTGATGTGTTAATCTGATATTTTTTCCAATTATTGATTCGTTGTTACTATTTTTTCAGCACCTTCTTCTTCCACTCGATAAATGAGCAGAAAGTGAGTAAATATAAATGTGTTATAACATATTAAAACTACACGATGAGTCTTGACTATTTTCTCTAAATATAGTCAAATAATATTTAAGCATTTAATTCCTAAATAATTCTACGTCAGCATCAAAAAAGTATTTAGTTCAAAGGATAGATATAACACATATACGGACAAAATAATGGGGTACTACAACCAATATCGAATTTCCAGTACAGATTAATTTATTAAATTCATTTGAGAGATATATAAAATATTCATTAGACATTCGATCTGCGAGGAACCCCATCGGCCATTTGGGACCCCCTCCAGACCTAACAGAAGGTAGTAGTATCTGATTTCCCATTCTGCTCATAAAGCTGTTCAAACATCGCTCCAGTCCGACCACAAAACCTTACCCGGGGGCTATACCTTCCGATGTTTACTGTTTCCTACAGCAACAGAAACCGGTTTTCGGTAGTCAGTATTCAAAAACCACTGCTCCAAATGGCTCAATAAGTAATCATAAATGAACAAAATACCCTGAACTAACAATAAAATGGATGAGCGTGGAAAATATTGAGCTCCGGCAATAAATAAGTATGAAAACCATGCCTCATGAGAGACAGGATGTATGTTTCTTTAACGTCGTATGTATAAAAACAACAGAAAAAAAAAATTATAATATTAGCAATAACTAGATTCTAGTCAACTGGAATTTCATGACGCAGAACGTCCTTGGAAGGTGCTTTGCAGTAATATTGAGCAATTATGTAATATATCCAACGGTAAATGGATTGACAATTAAACAATTATATTATTACTAACATATTTAAAATTGTATATGCATACACATGGACTTGTTTAGAATGAATGAAGGTCTAATTGTTTCATCCTTAAGTTAGAAGGCCTAACAATAATTGGGGAGGAACCTCTTAAGCGACATTTGTGAATCGCGGTCATTTTTTGGATGGAAATCGTAAATCCACATCGGTTCGACCATTTCACTGCTTTATTCAATGCTGCTTGCATCTTCCATTCGATAAAATTTAAAGACTTGTTGCGGATAAATAGGAGAATGTCATGTTTGAATAGAAGAAGTTTTGTTGGACTATCGAAAATTGTTGCTAATTCTTTTATAGTGATTAAAATTAGAGTAACGTTTAGTGGAGAACCTTGTGGAGTGCCATTTCGGTTGAAGAGTACGAATACGAAGAAATTAAATTTAAGCTATTTATGATTTTATATACACTCTTTTCTCAACTGTTTGTGACGAATTCTGCTTTTTGAAAATTTCTTCGTTCTATTTTGGAGCGAGAAAGGCTCACGGTTCTATGAATAATAGTTCATTTCCGTATTTCCCTTTATAGTATTAAATATAGCAATCAATTAAAATATTTGTTTCAAACATTATATTATAGCATATAATTTATAACTTATCTAGAAACAAAATGCATTTGACAAAACCAACATGTTCTATATAGAAGCATCCAGAGTATAGGAACACATGTTGCTAGTGGATCATCTATTGTGTCTAATGGATTGGCAGCTGATATTTGAGGGTTGTATAATCGATGATACGGGTCCAACTGTTAATATTTCTGGAGGTGCAATATGTTTGTGTGAGTATGTATGTATATATGTTATATATATATATATATATATATATATATATATATATATATATATATATATATATATATATAATCAAATACAGAGGTGTTTGTGTTATATCTTTGTCTAGTCTCAGGGGCAAAACAGGCGTTTAGAGTAACCATTTTTTTTTTTTTTCAAGCGTGTTAGACTATTGGTACAAGCCGTTACGAAACAAGGGATACCACAGCGAAGAAAGAGATGACAAAAACCCCATGAAAAAAGGTCCGAACGCATGCACCTTTATCGTAATAGGCTCAGATTTCACACGTGAAATTTTTAAGTCATGGTTCTTGGGGTGTTACCGAATAATATGATCTTATTGCTTTGATGTATAGTTCGACGCTGTTACTTTTTTCCAACAGAACTAGTTGAATAGCTTTATACATTTTATTTCTTTCACAATTGTTAATTTAAATATTCATTGAAAATTAAAAAAAGAAAATAAATCAAGTTTAAAATAAACAGCACTCATTCAAACATTGTGTAATAATTTTTAAAAAATTAAAACATTAAAATATATTTAAAATACTAAGCGAAGAGAAGATAAACGTGATTAACAGGTTGTTGTTTTTTTTTTTTTTTGTTTTTTTTTGTGGTAGTAACCACATAAATAGTAAACAAAATCGTTCCAATGTTTTCGCCATCTTTCTATTTTTTCTCCAGGCTATAATGATTAGTATAAGTTTTAAATGTGAAAAAATGAAATAAAAGAACGCTTGCCTTTAAAGGTTGCTGAAATTCAACTTTGGTTATTATTTTCGGACATTTTTTATCTTAAACTTCCATGTCTAATTATTAAAAAAAAAAAAAAATTTGGATTAGAAAAAAAAAGAAAATAGATAGCAAAAAAATTACAGGAGATATGTATTTTGAAATCGGGAGATAGCTATATGAAAAATTATTAGAGCTGTACTGTCATGATTTTTCAAAAAGTTAAAAATCAAAGTCATGATGGGAATTATTCACAGATTCGAATCCCTACGACAGACTCATTTCGTGTACATCCAATGAATGATGGTATCCCAGACCATTTCCCAAGATGACTCCCTACAAGAGACAACACGACCAGCTAATGATACTGATATAAATCAAAGAGCAGTGGAAAGATGTTGGGTTTTTGCAGCCATAATTCCCACAGTGAAGAGTTACCGGTCCAGTTGTGAAATGCGAAGAACCAGTCCTGAGTTCCCTTCGGCTCAATATATCGCCGGCTTTGTACCATCGGATACCTCTCGCCGTTCCCACACTGTCCCTATAATACTATCCTCTATCGTTGTTCCACTTATTGTATGTCATGTCCTGAAAAACTATTCCGTAATGCTATGATATATTGGTTTAGTTAGTAAATCTTCAAACAAGGTTTAGTCATCATTTGGGAGAGATTTAGTAATATTTCGCCGGTTCATACCTGATATTAATACCTTAATATTAAACGCTGACTATGCTGACTAAGGTGAAGGTCAATGATTCAATATGAAATTGGAGGCAGTAAAACCACTTCACTACTTTATTATTATCAAACATTACACGTTTCGGCAAAAAACCATAGTCAGGTGCAAAAAAAAAAAATTGTATCTATAAAGACACAATCACAAATTCATTACTTTATATATATATATATAATCAGAATTTAAAAATACATAAAGTAATATTATGTGATTAACTAGAACAAATAAATTATTTTAAAAAAACAAATTAATTTGTTTTATGTATTTTCAAATGTTTATATTTTAATATTATATGGATTGCTTATATTAATGCATTTGTGATTGTGTCCTTTTATATACAAATTGTTTTTTGCTCCTGAAGACGGCTTTTTAGCCGAAACGTTGCGCATTGTTCAATAAAAGTGGTGAAGTGGTATTACAGCCTACGATTTTATATTAAATAAATATGTATATATATATATTATATATATATATATATATATATATATATATATATTTATGTCAAGTATAAGTAAGCCTCACTCTCATTTTTTTTTAAAATACAAATAGCCATTCCTTTAAACTAAATAATTTTTTATTTATCATGGACTTGAAAAGTCATCTACTTGATTATAAGTATAAAATGGAGAATATTTAATATTCTATATTAATCTAGCGACCGCGATATGTTGACATATTCAACGCATTAAACTTTGAAAAATCACAATTTAATTTCAACCAAATAAATAACGTATTTCACTATATGTAGTATTCATATATATAGACGTGTAAAAAGACTTTTCCTTATTCTCATTTTTGAACTAAAGTTTTTAGCAATAAATTGTCCACTCTTTGCAATTTTAATTGTCAAATAAACTTTAAATGCGTTCTAAAAAAATTCCTTGAGAGAACATTCCTTAAAAGGTCAAGACTTTAACCTTTCAAACAAAAAGTTCATTGAGTTAATCAGCCTGAACTAAAGAACAAAAAATGGAAATGCTTTAAATTTAATTACTTTTTAGAACCAAATTTAAATTAAAAAAAAAAAAAAAATTCTAAGTATGATTTATCTCTTAAAGTAGTTAAGTAGATCGGAGGATTTTTCTTACTTATAACAGATTGAAACAACATATTGCAATATATATCAAACAATTTGCCTGTATTTTCATTCTTTTGAATATTATAAAAAAAAAAAAACTCACAAACGAGAACTACAAATTTTTAATTGGGGCTTATAGCTACACTTCCGCGCTACGTAAACAAAAAAAAAAACTTCACACGAACTTACAACAATCAAAATTTAAATTAAAGGATCAAATCAAGACCAAAATGGGATGATGCTGGTGGGATGATGATGTTAATCCTTTCTTACGCCTGCACTTATTCTAATTCTCACGATCCATTGTGGCAGGCGCAAACAAAGATATTATTATCCCCCTTTTTTTTGTTATAATTTTCAACTATATTCATAAAATACAATAATTAAATGTGCTAAATGATAATAGAATAAATAAAATATATATCTTGTCACGTGTCTAACCATTGGTAGCACTTCAATGTATAATTGTAAGGTTCCTTCTTA
The DNA here is from genome assembly GCA_023052935.1 of Piezodorus guildinii. Taxonomy (NCBI): domain Eukaryota; kingdom Metazoa; phylum Arthropoda; class Insecta; order Hemiptera; family Pentatomidae; genus Piezodorus; species Piezodorus guildinii. The sequence goes on along the minus strand of CM041292.1, from coordinate 31,900,014 downwards.
TATTCAACAGCATTGGACGATGATCGGAAATACACTTGGATGGCATGTCAGGGGTCAGTGGGTTTGTGTGTACAGAGAGTTTGGATTTAAATAAAAATATCAAGTACGTGCTGTGTCTGAGACTAATAAGATATTCAGGTCTTGGTAACAATTTTAGGAGCATTTCAAATTATTCTAAGGGATTTGAATTTTAAGTATTAAATGAAGGAAGAATTTGATGGATTAGAGGATTAACCACATGTTAACTTGAAAATAATGGAATTCATGTTGCTTTAAAAATAATAAAACTAGCAATAAAGTACGAATAGGGTTTAATTGTACGTTGTTTTTTTTCTTTCAGTTATTACGACTTGAATATTGAATATTTGCAAAAGCGATCATGAACCATAACTGGCCTGAATTGACGGCGCGGTCCAAAATGGATGTGAACCAATTTCCCTTTAGCTATAGTTAAAACGTTTCATCAGCTTACGGAAGCAGTTTATTGGTAGTATCCGGGGCGCCCTCCGATCTAGGCTACCAATAGCCTTTCGTGCCAGTTGGCACGCTTGCACTCAATGCAATATGTATGTATATGTATATATATATATATATATATATATATATATATATATATATATATATATTTATATACTTCACCAAAGAAATATAGCAATAATATAGGCTTGTTATGAATAAAATATATAATTCCTAAAAATCTGATGTTATTCTATCAAATAAAAAAATATTTTACTTTACTTCGCTATTTCAAAATACAATATATGAAATATCTCGGGGTACAAATTACTTAAATAAAAAAATTGTTAATTTTTCAGGAAAAATTGAATCCAATGAAACTCCTTGTAACATTTTTTGTTTCTAGTTACTCAATTTATACATCTCCAGTTACAACCCCATGTATAGAGTTTTTCCAGTTTTAGTATTAATTGTCCAGAGACCTATTTGACATATAAAACCAGCCTAAATAAAATAAGATTGGTGAGCCAGTTGAGGGTTTCAAACCCTAAATTAATCTACCTTTATGTAAAACAGAAAACGTTTAGTTTTAAATCACAAGAAAACTGCCTTTTTTGTAACTAATTTATTACAAATAGCCTACTCCATATTCTTCTCCAATGTGAAAAACTTATTGAAGACAGAGAAAAATATTTAAGACCCTCATTATCCGAAGTTAGTGATTAACATAACATTGAAAATATTTTCCAAATCGACTGCCTACAAAAACTAAATACAATTTACATTTTTTTAGTTTCAGTGTGCAGAACTCAAGACCCTTAAATAGTGATGACCCATTCATCAATTAAGTAATGTGATATAATTTCGCTTATTATTATTTTTGTTTATGATGATTTTCTTTATAGCTTTTTGTTTTTTAATTTAAGGTGAGAAATTCAATATTAATGTGTGTGTGGTAAAGTTGGAAATGTATAACCAAATTTGTACAAGATGTATTCTTTAACAAATAAAATATATACTTGCTCAATTTATACAGAAAATATTATTTATTTTAATAGTTACATTTTAAATTATTCGCATAACCAATACTAATTAAATAAATAATATACCAATAGGAATATTTTTTTACTAATCGTTCATAATAATTTATTTATTTCGAAAAATTTTATAACACATTTAAAGCAACAATCAATATAACCAAAAACCTGCCAAATAAATTCATATCTTAAACCAGCATAATTTAATGGGCGTGTTTATACCGCACACGTTGTTGAGGGCCAGACGGATTTTATAAGATTTTTTTTTTTTTTCTGCTACATTGGCTGTCCTCAGGAGATGTGCGAGATATACAAAATAAGCCTACATCCTTCAAGAAGTGGAGGATGGGGGAGAATAAGAAAGATGGAGCGATAGAAAGGAGAAGTGAGCGGAGGGTAAACTAGTAACTGCCAGCGCTTTTTTATTTCAAAATCAATAGATCTCTTCCCGCCCTTTCTCGGCTACTCATTGCTTTCTCCTCCTTATATTCACCCTTACTCCATCCCTCTCATGTAATAGATGAATATAATAACTTAAATATTAAATATATATATATATATATATATATATATATATATATATATATATATACTAAATTGGCATAAAACGTCAGATTAGAAGTCAAAGAATATGTTAATAATCATAGACGTTCACCCGTCTTGGTAGTTGACAAAAAAAAAAATGCTCTGTAATTTAAAGTAACAAAAAAGGAAATTATTTTCGAAAAACAAAATAGGCAATAACCTACTCCACTACAGCTAAAGTAGTTTAAAATTTAAATGATTAAGTGGTGGAATTTATTTTTGACCATGTTTGTTTTCCTCAACAGATTCAACCTTTACTTAAAATTCAGTACTGTTAAAGTTCGGGAAAACTATTAGTGGTGATTATGTATTTATAATTAAAGGCAGCTTATTGAGCAACTACAAAAAAAAAAAAAATAGCTTTATCTATCTCGAAGTATTTTAGTTCTAATGTATATAACTATAACTCTAAGTTTATTTTGATAAATGTATTTAGTAGAAATAAAAAATTTAGAATGTTACACAACACGGCATTGCGAAGCTTGGACAACCTCGGTATAAATGAATCGATAGAATCGCGGTGAATAAAATTTCATACATAATGTTAAGGGTTAGGCTTAGTAATAAACTAATTTTAAAACCATCTTCAGATACATCTTTCTTTATTTTAATTTTTTAAAGGTTTTTTGTTTCATTAAGCCATGATCTAGTAATAAAAGTCTCGAAAAATATTATCAATATTTACCCCTTTTTTTATTTAAACAATAAATAATTAAAAACAAAAATCTCGCTGTAAAAAACTGTTTTAAATTTCATGAGACACCGAACCGAAACGGCTTTTATATATATATATATATATATATATATATATATATATATATATATATATATATATATATATATATATATATATATATATATATATTTTTTTTTTTTTTTATAAAGAAAATTGAAAAATGAATGAATTCTGCAAATAGAAATATAAAATACCTTTACCAAATCATAAACTCCCAGCACCCTCCATACATTCACAGCATCCTTAAATTTAAATCCTCAGTCCACTCTCTCGAAACTAGATCCCGCCATTCCGACCTTTACATTCCCACCCATAGAACTAAATCTTTTGATCACTCCTTTTATATCCGTTCTGCAACCCTCTGGAATTCCCTACCTACTCATATTCGCCATGCATCTTCCTTTCTCTCATTCAAATCTCACCTATTCCAACATCTTTTGGCATCCCAAATAGATGCACAACAAATCTGCAACTGACTTATTTCTATTTTAACACAAGTTATAATTATCTATTTTACCCTAAAACTAGTGTGGAATAATTAGTTTGTTTTGTTTTTTATAATTCCCTCAACCCTATCAGTAGCCTTTAGGAGATTTCTCTTCTTTCTTTCTTTCTTTTTCTAATCTTGTGTGTTTATTATCCATACTTTTTGTACATGAATGTATATAAGTCTAGGTAGTGTTTAATTTTTCCTTTTTGCTCATTTGTAAATAAAAATTAATTTTATTGTTTTCTTGACCAGACATATATGAATATCTACTGTACAATTCTGTTATTCTTAAGGGACATAGTCTCAGAATAAAGTTTTTTTTATTATTTTATTATTATTTTTATTAAAACAAGATAGAAAAAAAACCCACTTTCACACATGAATACACAAAACTTACAAAAACCACTCAAAGATAAAAAAATCTACTAGAAACCTTCAAAGAACTTATACCAAATCACACTTGAACAAGACAGGAACATAACATGCCAAATTTCTTCAATTTTTAACAATTTTATTTCTATAAATCAATTATTTACACTTTACTGGAATAACTATTATTTCGTGTGATGCTATTACAATAATACTTTTAATTTTATAATTTTTTTTTTAAATTAGAGAAGACTGCCATTAGTTTTTTTTTGTTTTTTTTTTTTTTTTTTTTTTTTTTTTATACTTTTCATATTTAAATGAAAAAAAAAAATAATCACTCGTATTTATGTTGGATCTTGGGCTTAGTACATGGTATGGATTCGTAATATTTTCAAGCTTACAGCTGGAATCGAACTATAAACCATGAATAATAGTCATATTATTGCAATATAATTTATAAAATTTATTAGTGTATTAATTTAGTTGCATTGAATAACTCATTTGATTACATTTAAATTACATGTCTTATTTGATTTATTAAAAAATATAAATATTGTAATACATGATTTTATCTGAGATATACCTAAGCGGTAATATAAAAATTATAAGAATAGTCCCAAGTTAAATGGGAAGTTTTACAGGTGAGAGGTGCTAAAAGTAGACAAGCCGCTGACAAGCATAAATCCTAAATAAGAGGCACATGATCCAGGATCTCACCCTCACTATCAAGATGAGGCGATCCCATTGGCCGATTTAGTGACAGCTATCTACGAGGCGCCACTCTCAGAGAAGTGTAGGAGGGGGGTATAGGCTGGGGTGGGGACCGGTCGTCTTCATCTCGATTTCCAATCCTCTTAATCGATTAGCTAGAGCTCCTACCAATCGATTTATTCCGAGGCTCAAATCACATCTTTCGTCATATCAAGTCCTCATACCCCATCTCATGTCCTTCAGATACCATTAAATGATAATGAAGGCCATTATTAAACTTATCATATATACATATTTTTTAAGTTATTTTATTTAAATTAAGGCCGAGCTTGATCTCAATCATAATCAGATTATATAAACGTTGGATTATATAAAAATTTAAATATTTTTCACACGACTGACTCCTGACTATTTTTACCTATAATATCGTTTTCTGAGTTTTTAAGAATGTTTCGAATCACATTTAATGCAATCACGTGGTTTAAACGAAGTAGAAATTAGCACAAAGAGTCCGATCTTCATATAGATCGATTTCCTAGCTTTCTTAAAAAAAAAAAAAAAAATACAACATAAAATAAATTTGTTGTATATGATTAGAGTTGTATGTTCAGTTTATTTATATGCGTCATATTCATAGTAATTGAAAATAAATGGTTCATTTGAGCGTAAGTTTAATCCTAGGTAATTAGCTATCCATCCCTATAGTTTAAGTAGGACCAATAATTAGTCCATCAATATGTATATACCTATATCAGCAATAGACGTTGGTTCTAAACTGTTCAATCTATAAGGAGAGAAATACGAGGTCTGTAGGATGAAACTTTTAACCTGTCAAAAGAAAAACTGAGCTCCAGAGCAAGATTCAGTAATATTGATAGTGTGATTTTTTGTACGATCATAACACATATTCCATTACAGTTGACCTTTTGTTTTTACCTTTGAATCGAACTGGTCTTGTAATTATTATTTTACTTGTCTTTAGTTAATCACAAATATTTAATTCTTTAATATTCATGCTAAGCACAGGAAAAGTGTTGGGTTTGATCTTAAAACGAAATGAAATTTGCGTTTCAGGTCACAGTTTTCAATAAGTGTATTAAAACATTTTATATGCTAAAATCGATTTGAACAGGAAATTGTTCCTTTTTTTTCTAACTTCTAGAATATTCACTATTGTATTTTTCAGCCACAATTATCAAGCAAATTGTAGTGATAGTGTAAATAAGAAAGAAAAAAAAAACGCTACTTTTTGCAAACAATGAACTAACTACAACTTTTTACACGATTTTCTCTTTTGTATTTGCCTCAGTCCTTTGAAATAACACGTGACGATATCCTTAATAGCATGACTAAGCGTCGTACGAAATAATCGAACCATCTATAAAAACCTTTTTCTTATATCTTTAAGAAAGTTTTTAAAGTATTTCCTCTTTTTGCCTTTTAACCCAGAAACAGTTTTCTAATAATACGAAACTGCCAAGTAAACAAGAGGTATAGATAGCATAATGGGGGTAGGCTAGATGTTATAACAATGATGATTAATTTTTAATAATTTTATAAATTTTATGTAATCGTTAAATAATAACATGATAATAAAGGAATATATATTTCTTAACAATAATCTTAACTAAAGAAGAACTGGAACGTGGGTCGAAAAATTGGATAGTAAATAGTTGTTTACTATTTTCTATTCTTTTATGACGGCCACGCGAACCTTCACATCAGAATAATAAACATTTTTCGAGTCAAATGTTATACAAGCCAATGGGTATCTCATAAAAATGTTTGAATTGTCAAGGATTGCCAAAGGGGTAAACATACCTTGATACTAACAATTGTTTTTGTTTCCTTTTTTTTTTTTTTTCTTGAAATAATCCGACAGTAACTCAACCTGTACAATTATTTATTAAAACCTATATGGACTTACAATTGCCAAATATACGGACCTGCTAAAAAGACACACATACGAAAAATACCAGCCATTCAATCGCAATTTTAACACTGTCGACAGACTCACAACCACATGTTTCAAACGATAATCTTCATACCGACTTGCGTACTCATAACTACAACAAACCACACGGACAGAATAACAAATTAGTTCAAAACATGGATATAACTGACTTCCCTGATCATATTCGGCGTAGGCTGAAAAGTAGTTGGATGAGGGATCTTCTGAACTGTAAACATGGTTCACAGAAAGTACCTGAGTTCAGAAAAAAAACATTTAAATATATCCTTTTCTAACACATATTAATCCAAACAGACGCTTGATGATATTAAATTCTAAATTAGATTTTTGATAAAAGTAATCAATCATTATAATGACTGAGTGAGTATCTAGACTTTCTTTTGTTCAAAATCATTTTTTTTTTTTTTTTATACCTACCTACCTACCTACCTACTCTACCTCCTATACCTATGTGAATAATTAAGTTTGTACATAATAATGTATTCTGGCCGAATGTGCTATATTTAATTGCAACATTATTGTTATTTTTAAAGGACTAAGCTCCAGAATAATATATTTTTATATTATTTTATATGTTTAAACTGATTGTCCGGAGGATGCACTTCTGTGTGCTGTCTCCCTCATGCAATTTTCCTCTTAGATTTTAAAACGTTTGCTATTTTAATTTTTTTAGAGGTGTAAATAAAATATTGAAAAAAAAATAAGGAAATGATATTTGTGTAGAATATATCTCAGTCAAGGACCCATTTTGGTTACAGAAATGTGAGTTAATTTTGGCCCAATCAGACGTCCCTTCGCCCTAAGACACGAAGACGTCCTGCCGTACTGGAAGCAGATGGTTCGCAGAGCTACTGGAGATGTCCCTCCAGTAATCGGATGAGAAGCCGGCGGTGGCTGGAGGCGGTCCAAGAGTAGGGTGACCGCCGCTGGCCGCGTTCCAGGAGCCACCGACCTGCCAATTCCCGCCGCAACTTTCCCCCGACAGCGCCCGAATTTCCTCGACGCCTCTGAGTTATGTTCCGAGATAAATCCGGGAATATTTAGCCATTTCTCTTTCCCCGCCTTCCAATAAAATCCCCCAGAGGCCGCTTTAATTTAATCCTCTCTCTTTTAATTGAAATCCTGGAATCTGATTATTAGATTTCTTTTGAGCGCTATTTCTCTTTTACAATTTTTTTTTCCCCCGTCCTTCCCCCACCTCTCTCAAGTGCTTCCCCTAACCTAATTCAACCTTCGGCATGAATTGATTTATCCGTTTCTTTCTTTTTTTTCTTCTTTTTCAGAATGATAATCCTAATTTTCTCAATGTAAAAACATTAAACAGAAGATGTATCAAAGCGAATTATTATGTTTCTTATATAAAATAAAAGAATTATTCTATATAATTCTCAATTCCGTCCATCGTTACGAATATTTTAATTGAAAATGGAAAAAAAAATCATTTATTCAAATATTTTCAATGACTGTACTGTCCATTTTGAATATTTATAAAAAAAAATATATAAAAAAAACAAAATAAAAAATATTATTTTTATAGATAGATAAAAAAACATTGATATCGGGGGAAGGGGAAGGGAGAGTCACCTATGGTGTAGTGGCTATCGTAACAACCTTCCATTACCAAGGTCGCAGGTTCGAACATGGCAGGTTTCCATAGGATTTTTCAATGGGTGAAAATAATCCTTAGTTATACCGTCCTTCGAAGGGGGAGTAAAATGAAATTAATTAAGCATATTTCAGGTTGACCAATAGAAATATATTAATAAAAAAGTATTAGGCTAAAATACGTGTAAAAGAAAAATAGCTGAACAATAAGTATATGTATGATAGAAGAATGGTTGAGTGCAGGTATAAATGAAGAAGTTGTTTGGGAGTGAATTCATGGAAACACTAAAATTAAGAAAACTTAGTTTAGTGTGCCAAAGTTTCGGCCTAAATTTTGTGCCTTCTTGAGGGCGATAACGGGGTGAGAGCTAACAACAAATGAAGTAAATGTGTAGTATATATTTAAATAAATGATTACCTCAAACAAATTAATGTTTAAATACGCTGTTGCCTTATATTAAACAGTGTTTAGGAAACAAGACGGTTTGGAAAATACAACGATATAACTAAAAAAAGTTGGCAGGATATTTGAAGAGAGGAAATTACAGAGGTTAACAGCGAGAAAGGAGCTTTCATGTGTTTTAGTCCTGCACTAAAGGACATGGAAAAATATATAAGCATATCAATATAATGGATGAATCCAAGAATGGGCTATTAAATATTTTTTTCATTTTGGTAGATCCTTATTTAATAACATAAAGCTAATAGTTTTGTTTTTCAACGCCTAATAAAAATGTATTTTAAAATATTTACTTAATGGTCGGCAATCGCCTAAAAACTATTTTTCACCCTCTTAATACTTCATTATACACGAAAAAAAAATATGGCCCCTCGACTACATAAAAGATCAACTTTAAACTTGCATTTATTAGCCGAAGTGGCAACTTAAAGTGTCTTTGATCCGAAGATCTAACGCAGCGGGGCCAACCTCGAGATCACCCTCCACCAACCACCCTTCACTGTCTTTAATAAGCCATTCATTACTTCCTGTCCCAACCGATTTTTCTTCTCAGCTTTAATATTACGGGCCATTGCCAGGATGTTATTCAGATTTGTAAAATGAATAATACATCAATAAATATACATAAATAAGTAATTTATTAAAAAAATAATCTAACGAGTTATATGATGGATTTTACATGTACTATAAAATCCGAGATATAATATATAAAAAAGATGGATTCGACAAATATATTTCGTTCATTCTGGTGTTCAGATAAACAAACACATTCTATAAACGTCAGTCAGCAAATTTGCAAAAGATAAAACGAGATAAAAAAGACAAAAAAAAACAAAACATGAAGTCGTAAAATAATTTAACGTTACATAAATAATTGCAGAGATAGAGAATTCTTTAGTCGGAAGGAATATTGTTTGAAAACATAAGTTCCAATTGAAATTTTTTTTTTAGAACAATAAGAATTTTTAAGTAATAAAATATTTTCAAAATTATGAGGATTATTATCTTTATTAACTTTTTTTTTTAATTTTAACACACAAATAAGTAATTGAATACAATTGTACATAAATGTTGCTATTAAAAAAAATTCCTTAACATTGATTTTTTTTTTTTTTTTTTATGATCACCTCTATCGATGTTAATGGAGTTTAAATGTTTTCTTAATACTATTTTTTTTACTATTATTTATTTATTTATTGAACTTTACCTGTTTTTTTTTGTTTATTTAATTTCACATATAAAAATAAATTATTTTGTATTTTTGAGCTGTAAATGAGAGATTTAACATAGCGCGATACAATGTAGCACATATAATAATTAATTATATATATCATCAAATTAGTAAAAAAATTGATAAAATATCCCTATAAAAATACGATAGGTCATTTTAATTTATTATTATGTTGTGTAAAGGAGCAACCCAGTTGGTCAGCACTGTTTTTTTCTTTGTTTTGTTTTTTAAATAAAACATTTCTCTTTTGGTAATGTTCTAAAGAAAAGCTTCGCAAAGGTAAAATTAAATGAAACAGTCCTGTAGAGAAACAATCCATTCGTGGTACTGTGATTAATAAATTTTATATTACATTGTTTACATATAGTAATTAAATTTTAGAATGCATATTTCCTAGAAAGAGTATATTCAATTATGGCGAAATCGGTTTTAATAAAGTATTATGATGACAGAACAGCAATATCAGTGCGTCTATAGAGATCAATAGAGTTCACAGAATTTGAGGATATAAGCTGATACAGAAATTATATTTGAATTTGAATACTGAAGTTTCAAATTATTTTTTTAAAAATATGGACGTATTGAAAATATATGCTTCAGTATTTTATAAAAACGTATTCATCTGTGATTAGTTATTGTGTATAACTATATACACACAAGGATAAAACTATACTATTATTAGAAGAGGTTGTGAAATAGTTCTTAGATATAGATCATGCTTATGGCTCTAGCTGGTGGCCCTAGCGAATTTACTACCCTTTGAAAAAAAGACGTAGACATTTGCATTATAATGGAAGAATAAGAGCCTATGTCCACTTTGAGATGCTAATCAATGAGTCGTCCGGAGCCTAGGGGTAGCTGGAGAACGCAGTGAGCATCTATAGGGGAGTCTAAACTATAGCAACGCATCTTGGAGTACATATTTTCAAGAAACATCTTCCAGTTTTACTTATTTATTTAGAAAATTCACAGTGGTGAATTGCTCTATCGTTTTATTTTATTTAAAGTTTGTTTTTTTATATTATAAAAAAATATTGCTGCATTTTGAATATTTTAAATAGTTGTATACTTTGATATTGGCTTATGCCTGTCACTAACTGCTTTGAGTTTATTTAAGTATACTCTCATAGTTATTCTAAATAAGATATACCTTTTAAATTTAAAAACAGGATTTACGTCTAATCCGAAGGAAAAATATGGATTTATTTAATTTTTTATTTGTACCATGTTGAAATTTACTATTAAATTGCGCCAAAACGTTACTCATTGTATGCTCTATTGAGCAGAGAACAAGACAAAAATTAAAATTAAAAATATACCACATCATTATAAAAACATGTTTGTTACATGCATTAATTTTGGTCTATTATATTTTTTTAATATATTTTGTTTAACCCCTCTAGAAAATGTAATGTTTTACATACCTTAAAAAGTAAATTTTAAAATAGATTTAAAAACATAAGAGAAAAAATTCACTACTTATTCTCTAGGACAGGATACCAGTTTTTTTTTTTTTTTTCAGTCAAGATTATCTTCGGATTTCGAATTTATCGTCTACTATTTTGTTTCACATTTGTATCAAATCAATGATAAATATCTATTTATAAAGTATTCTGAAATCTGTAAGTATATTTATTTCAAATGAATGCTTATTTTATTTATTTTTTTTTTTGTCATTTTTTATAGACAAAGATATTTAATGGTATCTGGGCTTAATTTATCAGTTAGTTTTTGTTTTGTTTTTTAATAATACTAAGCCTCTTTTATAATTTAAAATAAAGTACTTCATAATTCAAAATAAAATACATAAAATTACAGGGTATATACCAGATGGTTTAACTTAATTGAAATAGGAAACGACGTAAAAAATATAGTTAAACTCTACCTATACTGAGCAGGGTATATTGATGTATGAGTTTTATGTTTAATGGCTGTGTACGTTATCTGATTGTCTGAAAGAGTAAGAACTATAGCTTAATTATGGAATATTCTTATTTTATTTATCCATAGTATATTTTAACAGTAAATAAGCAATACTTCCTCGTTTTTTGTTTGTTTTGTTTCTTTGAGATTATTAAATATTTGCAATGTAAAATCCATCTTCGTATCCGCCCATAATATATATTAATAAGTTATATTGGCTTTTATTTTACCTATTAACTATTTAAAAAAGTACCTATTGGCTAACTGGCTATAAAACTAGACAATGCTAGACGACAGACTAACCCTTCATGGACCCAGAATGGAGACCAGAGAGACTATAAAGCCCTAACTGCCTCCCTAACCCGGCTCGCTTACACATTTACACCCTTCTACTCCTTTTAAGGGCCACTGACCGTGTGTCGACAAATATGAACTTCCTCCACGATTTCCTGACTTTTCTAAGTCGTAATTTTATTTACACAGGTTAGTAAAATCATAATAAATCCCGAACTTTGAACAGCCAAATTAATTCAAAACAACTAAATTAACTGACCAGATTTTTTTTTAAATTTATTAAAATGATTTTGTAAATAATTACTTATATTTTTAGTAGTTTCGAAAGGTTTCGAATAAAACTTTTGTGAATAGCAAAATTAAAATTCACTTTTTAGGTAGATGAATCAGGTGGCGTTTAGGAAATAAAATAATATAATGTTTACTATTTGATCTTGTCAAATTTTGAACAATATGACTAGTCTTCAGAAATTATGTACTGTCTGAGTGCAATTAATTAATTTACTACTAAATCTTGAGATACTCTGATAAAGGCTCATAAAATAGACTGAAAAGCCATAAAGACTAAATAGTTAACATCATTTAATTTTATTTTCAGATCACCTTCCTAAAACAACAAACGGTCAACTATCGACTTTACTTTTCAATATAAAATTCCCTATTTAATTATATTATTTATTTCGTAATTAAATACAAACACAATTTCTAGCAATATATACAGTCATAAATACCTTTAAGACGTGTTAGTAAGACAATACCCCAAACAGTGGATATAGAGAGTGGTTCCTGTATTTATTGCCTATTTAATCGAGGGCTGCCATGGAGACGAATAGCTTTGCGGGACCCTTTGACAAAACGTTTCCTGTACACTTTTCGCTTTCGAACAACTCTCCATTGTAACCTATTCTGTAAGTGTCGTTAAAACACCTTCGTTTTCTTAAGATATTTTATCATGCATTACTGTCGTTAATCATTTATTTTTTCATTATAAAATTAATTTACATTAGAAAAGAAATTATCTAGCCAGGAAAATAAATGTAAATATACCAAATCAAAGTAAAAAATACTCAGGAGTCTCCTGTGGTGTAGTGGGTAGTCCCCTATGCCCCATGTTCGCAGGTTCGAACCCGGCAAATGGCTCAAGGATTTTTCATGCAAGTAAAAAATCCTCGATTATACCGTCCTTCGGAGGAGAACTAAAAAGGTATTCCCGAGCTTGTGCAAAGTCAGGTACTCATTTAAGATTCCAATTCCCATTAAATCTGGATAGGCAAAATTTAAGAATTCGGCTGTAACATCGTATGATTAGCCATAATAGCGTAAAGCGATGTTAAATTAATAAACAAAAGAAACAACAACAATAAGCATGAGAATAATTTGATGCAAACAATTTTTTTTTCTTAATTTATTATTTCAGTGTTGTTTTTATTATAACTTTTTCCTCATTTCGCCCCTCTATAACAGTTTTTTAAAGTTTTTTTTTTCTGAATATTATTTCATAATCAAGCCTAACGTCATAGAACTTAAAGAAGTGATAAATAATTGTAATTGAAATATGTAACTGAAAGCCAAAATTATGAGAATTTATAATTATTTATTTAAGTATTTTAGAGTTGATTAGTTCTGAATATTTTTTTCTTTTATTTTTTTAGGAGGAAGCATTATGTTAAAAAGCGTCAAGAGGGATTAGCAATAAAAAAATAAAAGAAAAAAAGTCAGTTTGATGTGTATAACAGTAAAAATATCGACGATTAAAAATTAAATATTCAACATTGAAGAAAAAAACATATAAGAGAAAAAAATTAACAAAAATTGCATGTAAAAAAAGAGGAAGAGAGGTAAATAAAAAAAGGACTTAAATCTCCAAGAGAGAAAAGTAAACGTCTTGTTTGCAGGTCCTAATTGGTCCTAACGAAGGACCCTTGGAATATTAAGCACGTAAACAGACATGAAGGAAATTCGATTTTTGGCCGGGCAGCGGGGAGAGGGATGCTGTGGGGGTGGGAGCTATGACTCAGAGCGTAGTATTGATCACACTAAGACGGCATCTCATGGCAGCATCCACTGACCCCCGTCGCCATATTTACAAATTTCTATTCCCCGCGGGAGGGGGCGCTCCCGTCTTCGCACGTGGTCCTACGGGCCGGATTCCCCGCCAAGCTACCGTTTGTTTACCTGATGTTAACTTCTCCTTGGTGTGTTACTTATTTATTTATTATCATTTGATTAATAAATTTCTTTAAAATCATTACATCATCTCATCTAATCAAGTAATACAAATTATATATAATACAATGATGTTATAATAATTTATTTTCAAATCTATAAATTTAAATTTAAACATCATTTATAATTTCAAAACTACTCCGAAATATATTTATAGAAAAAACATTAGAACCATGAAATTCTACAAAGCTTATTTTATTTTTTTTAACAACAGATCATGAATAAATGTTTTTAAATCATGTATTTATGAAGAATGATTAGAAAATCTAAATGTTTAATAAAATAAAATAAATTTAGGTATACTTTTTTGTATTAATTTATGTATATGAACTGTTTATATCAAAAGTGGCCACAAATTATTTATACTTGAATAAAAAATAAACAATTAATAAAATGAAATGAAAAATTTAAGCTAATTTATCTATAGAAATATTTCTCATTCGATTTTACAGTAAATAATTTATGAAATAAAAATTATTTTAAACTCTATAAATGTGTTTATTACGCTAATAACAAAAAATGTTATTAAAAGTTTTATTCCTGTCTGTAAATTTTATTTAAACCGACGGATAACTATCAATTTTGGTTAAATAAAATAAAGTTCCCAACACGAAACTTAAATAACGGATAGAAATTTAAATAGTTAACAATAAAATTAGTGATTCTTAAAAAATTATTTACCTTCTAATTTAATTTTTATTATGGTTATTGACACCCCTACAAAAAATAAATAAATTCAATTTGTCTCCTTTAATCTATGTATATTATTTTTTATATAAATAATAATGCCTGATAGATATCTATAAGTATTACACCATTGATATTTATTAATTGATAACAAGCGTTGATTCAATGAGATGCTAATGCTGATAAAAGCCCTTAAATATTTGAGAAGTGCCCCGGTAACTGGTGAAGGGCAGTCCCTTTGCCCTTGGGATCAACCCTCTCGGGCCTTATCCAGGCATTTACATTCTTCCAGGGACCCTGAAGGTTCTCGGAGTTAGAGATATCTCTTCGCTTTAGTACGATGTAGGGAAGGTCAGTGACACGAGAATATACGTGTCATAGCATTTTTTACAGATTTGTTTATCAAAATAATGCCATTAGAATAAATTAATTTGAGTCAGTATATAAATCGACGAATATAAAAGAGATTAAGTTTCATTATATACGTGTTTTTATAACATTTGTAGAAAACTTTGAACAATTTAATATGTATCGATGACCAGTTATTTTTAGAAGAAAAAAAACCCTTAAAAAATCAGTTAATATCAGGCAAATAAGTATGTATATGTAATAATGAAGAAAGAAATACAGATTAAACCCTTTTCTCAGTAAGCGATTAATTTGAATAGTTTAATTTTAGAGAAACGATTCTATATATGTAAAAACCAACGTTCCGGCCTAATACTTTAGCCATCATTAGGAATCATAAAATATATAAATACATGAAAGGCTTATTTGTAAATCAGATTTTATGGTTGTCTTGATGATACCTCCAATTGTTTAGAATAAACGATAGTTTTTTCAATAAATATTCATATTTTATAAAATCCGGTTTTTGATGAAATGAATAGTATTTTTTTTTATGGGTGGTTAATAATAAAAAAATAATTAATAATAACAAGATCATAGCACAGAGGACAGAGAAAAATTGAAAAAAAAAATGATCTACAAAGAAAGGCTTTTAGAAAAAGAAAAAGGAATTGAAACCTAGTAAAAATTGGACAGAGAAAAGGAAGGAACGACAAAGAGTCAGGAACCATAAAATAAAGAAATATACAAAAGGCTTATTTGTAAATCAGGTTTTATCATTGTCTTGATGATACCTCAAATCTTTTAGCATAAACGTTAGTTTTTACTACAAAAAATCATATTAAATTAAATCCGGTTATTTTTTTAATGAAATGAATAAATTCAAACCGAAACATTTCTTATAATTTTTTTTTTTTTTTTTTTTTTTTTTTTTTAGGAATGATTGATAATAAAAAGATAATTTATAATAATAAAAAGATTAAAGCACAGAGGACAAAGAAAAAAAAAAACGATCTACAATGAAAAGCACCCAGCAAAAGAATTAATTGAAACCTGGGGAAAATTGGACACAAAAAAGGAAAGTAACGACAGTCAGGATAAAATTATTTTGTGAAAAGAAATAAAACAGATATGGAACACGTGGTCCTTAGATAATTTGAATGAAACAAAACAAAATAAAAAAGAAGAAGAGAATACCAATAGAAAAACTATCACCAAATTATGAATAAATCAGTCTGAATTATTATACTTTGTAATAATTTCTGGATTATAATTAAAACATACTATGTAAAGTACTAGTCTAAAATTTATTTATTTATGAAAACTTTATAAAAAAAAAAAAAAATAACGTGCGAGGAGATTCGTTATATTCCTGAAAAGTTCTAAAGTAAAAAAAAAAGATAGACAAGGATTTCGAAATTAATTTTATTTTTAATATTAGATCTATAATTAAAATGAGATGAAACAGGGCGTGTTGATGATATGGGCTAAGAGAATGATGAAAATATAAAAGTCAACAAATAAAAAGGAGCAGTAAGCTACAAAAAAAATCTAAAATTAATAGTAATGAACATAACAGTATTGAAAATGGGGACCAATAATATTCGTATGGTTATACGAATAAAAATATGATGGAAGAAATTAATGCTTAATCTAATATGCATAAAGAGCTATTTATTTGAACATCAACTTTGCAAACATGTGTAATCCGACAAATCATATTAAGTATATACCGTAGGGTATAATTGAAGAAGAGGGAATCTTACAAATACTGTTTGGTCGGATAATAGCGACTACTAACGAGAAGGTTGTGTGCAGGCAGGGCTCTGTCAACAGCGGCTTAGAGCCTCTCTTGTTTGGCCAATCCGCGTTTGTTCATCTGTCGTGCGGCGCAAGAATTTGTAACGAGCGCAAGCTGGACAAATATTTTGCGCAGGAGCCGGATCACCACCCACTCTTGCGAATTAATCGTTCACAGCACCAGAAGAGCAACGTCCGGGCCGGAAGTTGATAAGAAGGTCCCGGCGTAAAAGGATATTGCCTTCAAACAGGATGATGAGGAATGAAAATAGCTGTTCATATTAGTTAATAATTAATTGTAATAATCAAATTTATCATTTAAAATAACATAATTGGTCTCAAATAAATCACTACGATGTTCAAAGGATATTTATTCTGACAATATGGCTTACAATGCATTTATTAAAAAAATCTTTTGAGCACAGCACACGACTTACACATACCTCCGTTGTTAAATTCAATTTGAGAATTTTAAATAATGTAAGGAATGAAAAAACGTCAAAGATTTCGATTAAATTCCGATTGAAACGTGTTTTTTTATTGAATAATTATATAAATTATTATTAACGATTATCACTTAAGTTTATGCCCTTCCCTTCTTTCTGCATTACGTTTTATAGCTTTGTACGTGTATATAATATATTACTTTTTCTAGAATCTTTAGCCGTTCAACATTATATTATCTATATTACTATTCTTGTATTCGGACGAAAAAAATTATCTAAAAAAATGTTTGCTATTTTTCTCTTTTGCTACTTATCAAATTATTTTAACTTGTATATTTAGCAGTTTTTACCTATGCTAATAATATGAATTGTTTTATTTTTCCAAACCTATAAAATTAAAGGTACCTTAGAAGAAGAAAATTCGCATTAACTATCAGATAGGTATATATTAATGTAAGAGATCGAAAAAAATATTCCACGAGGGCTAGCATTTCACCATGACCTGTAAACCAAACAACAACCATTTTCTGTAATATTAAAATCAACTTATGAATGATTTTAACATCTTAAATAATGTTACAAATTAAATTCATATTATCAATATACGTATTGAACGATAAAGTTGTAAATGGAGTTTTTGAATACTTCACAAACTAATATTCATGCTTTTCTAACATTTGTCGACTGTTAACTTTCAGTTTCAACATTTCTCCACGTAAAAAATCAATAACTTTCATTCTATATTAATTAAATATATGAGTATACCTACCCATAAGCATGAATGATATGCAAAACTTAGAAAAAAGTTTAAATGTTAGCTATATTACACATAAATTTAATTAAATCTCAATTTGGAACAATGATATGGACCAAATATTTAATCATAACCTTAATACGTGGCAAGGAAATCATAAAAAAATAAAAGAGGTTAACAAAAAATGTACAAATTTAATTCCTGCAAATATAAATAAGTCTTAAATATCTTTAACAATAATCTTCCGGAATAAAATATGATGCTTAGTTGGTCAAGTTCACTTTATAGGTACAATTATATGTTATTTTTTTAGTTAACTGTTTTATTTGTCCTATACATTCCTTATAAACATTGAAGAATATTAATTTTTATAAAAAAATATGCGATATACACTAAGCCCTATATTTTTAATATCATTATTTTTTTAATAATCGGTAATTACGAATGCTAAATACTAGATTCTGATCTTTAAAAATAATACCATGAATAAAAACAGGTGAAAGTTTTCACAGTTTAAAGCCAAAGTCAACATGCCAAACAGAGCAGAGACCTCAGCAATGGTTGGTTGATTTACTTCAAGCCATCTAATTGACTTTCCGTTATGATGGAATGAGGGAAGAGTACACGAAAGATAGAAAAGAAAATACAATCATTATTTCTTCCTGAAGTAGTATCAATTTTTTGGGATATAAGTGACAAGAAATACGCGTGGAATAAGTGCGGAGAACGTTGTTTGCGGCCAGAAATGTGGAGATAACATTCAAATAGCAAGCATTCAAAACGAACCTCAGATAACGAATTTATTACGGAACAACTCCGCTTTACAGGAAATTTCGCTCTGAGCCCGCTTGCCAAATAAAACGGTTAGATTCCGCTAAAAATGATTACATGTCAAGAGAACTAATTTGTTTAAAAGATTAGTCACTTATCTGTGGCTTGATTAAAAGAAAAATACTATAGTAACAGTTCTCTAAAAGTCATTAAAAGCATCAAAAGATGAAAGATTGTCAAGAATGTGTTCATTAACAAGAAACTATGATTTTTTTTTTTTTTTTTTAATTCTTCGTAGGAAGTCGATGATAATATGAATGGAATAAGATAGGTATTATGCTCACTCTAAGTTCACAATAGCAGTTCAGTAGAGTAGACCAGTCAGATAAGATAATTTTTTGTGTATTCTGTTATTTGGAGGGTATTCGTCACTACATTGCTACCATAGGTAACGATATAGTTCAATACGGTCTGGTTTAAAGTGAAACAAATGTTATTAACAGCAGGGTGTTCATGATAATTAAATACATCATGATTAGCTAGTTGTGAATGACTGGCGGAATGCGAACTGGAATTGATCTCGTAATGACTCAGAGCGGGTGAATCAGCCTTCGGAAGCTGCATCGGGCCAAATAATATATGAGCCATCTTACACCGAGGCGATGCCTGGCGGCTGCTTCCTCCACTACCGTGGAGAATCCTTTAGGCCCAGTCTACTCGCAACGGAAGCAAAAAATTGGGACAGTACATCCTGTACACCGTCTGTCGGTTCCAGGATTATACAGTTCTCATCAGTGTAAATCAAATATTACTGGAGCCAAGGAAAGAGTAGATTATCATCTACAAATACTATTGAAAAAATAAAAAAAAAACTACATCTACACAGTAAAGGAAGAATAGAAAAAGACCGCTTACCTTTTTTTCGGTTAGTTTTTCACAGCGCCGCATCTTGCATATCTGATGGCTCTTGTCGTTCCTACAAGGTGCGCAATCACCACAATTGTCTTTTCTTTGACACCCGATGCACTCACCACACCGTTTGCGTTTCTTCTTGGCCGGTTTGTCGGACAGGTCGTGGAGGTCATCCTCGGGGTGCATGTTTGGGTTCTGGTGGCAGGCGAGAGGGCTCTTGAACCCCGCCGTACTGGATATGGCCGCCACCTGTCCCGAGCTCTCGACACTCGAACTGCCAACTCCGTCGCTCTCGTTCGAGCTCTCCAGGCTGGCGGCTCTGATTTTCCTCCTTTCCTTCTTCCTCGAGTCGAGGTAACCTCTCGGCGACCCGCTGTCCTCCATCTTGAGCTCGTGGTGCTCATAGCTTGGCTGGAGTTGGGTCACGATGAGGGGCTCAGTCTTTACAACGGTGAGGAGGGTGGTCTGTTGCTGAGGTTGGTAAGACCCCAGCTGGTGATACTGCTGCGGCCCCTGGAAGAGGTGGATGTGCCTCTCGTCCAGGAGCTGTTGCTGTATGCTGGGTATCTCCCGAGCCTGGACCGGGGCCGGCACCAGGGGATACCCTCGAGGGGGGACTGTGGACAGTGTGTGGAAGCTCGGTAGGCCGGAGTTGGGAGAACTTGGTGCGGGGGTCAGGGTAGTGAGAACAGTACCGTCGCCGTTCTGATCCTGAGGAAAAGCGGTGAATTGGGATTGGAAGGACGGGAGTTTGTTGGCCGGAGAGCCGGGGTAATCCTGGTCCTTGCTCTCCCAGGGGCGGTATTGCGGCTGAGGTAGGAGCATCGGGAAGCCGTCCCCTCGGTCCAGGAACCTGCCACTGAGCCCCTCACCGTAGTAGTCCCAGGAGGAGATGTCAAGGAGTCTGGACGTCTGGAGGGCCTCGCCGTCGGTGTTCCTGGGCGGCTCATCCTGGAAGGACGAGAAGGGCGGGAGGCCGGACTTGGGGTCGGTGCCGTCCGGGACCGTCGAGGAGGGGGTCGGCGAAGGAAAGCTCCCGCCGTAGCCCCCTCCTCCTTCGCCTCCTCCATCGCTCATCCTCCCACTCGCATCCTCCTCTCCATTAATCCTCCCTGCTTCTTTATCTGAAACAGAATATGTCAAGTCATTAGTCGCCAGTCAATAAGGAAACCACAAGGGTTCAACCCAGCTCACATCACTCAATGCCCTGTACTGCGAGCAGTGTAAATGTACCTAATGCTAGGAAGTAGCTTGCTCAAAGTATTCATTGAGCACGTTCTGAGCCTTACAGGTATAGTTGAGAAAACAAACAGTGAAAATAAACAAACATGTTTAAAATATATGTCATTAAAACGTTTGTTTGACAAATTATTATTGCGCTTTAAAACATTTCTAGGATATACAATACAAATTTATATAATATAATATAATATATTATTTTTTAATTTATATATTATCTCTATTTATATATCGCGATTAAAGATCAGATGACTACAGAGCTGCCTGTTAGGTTAGGGCAGAAAAAGCTGGGGAAGTGAAGCCATGCTTTCGGAAGAAATATCGATCGTGTTGGGTTGCCTGGACAACTATACTACGCGTCAGGACCAGCCTCCATGTTCTGTCCGCCTGTCTCATTTACCCTCTACCTTATTCTCTTTTTCTTTTAATTTCTGGTATATGATATTTATTTAATTTTTTTTTTTTTATTGACATATTCTTTTGTTTTTTTAACAGCGGAAGAAATAGTTAAAAATATAATGCTGATTGAGTTGAAAAATGTTATATTACCTGAATATCCTAGTCCCAGCATGTTTAGAGCAAATAATAAAATAAAATTTAGTGAACATCGGACTGTTTTGTGAAAATTCTGAGTTAGTTTCTTCATTTGCGAATGTAATTTAAAATTTCATCTTGAATCGCAGTTCAAATAAGGCTATAAAGAGGTTGGCTTCTTAGGTGTATTGTATTTATATCATTTATCATAATTAAGGGGAAACAATTTAATATTGGAACAAATATATAAAAGAAAAATAGTTTTGAACACAAAATATTCCTTTTAAGTAAGATATTCTTTTTAAAACCTTAGACAACAGTATGGGCTTACAGGCAAGCTGCGGACCTATAAATAAACTGTCGGAAAGGTTTCACGTAAAAACGGGCGAGCAAAACAACACAACAGTCTTCCTGGCTATACCGTAAAAAATGTTCTTTGATGGCGGTTAAAACACTTACATGTAAGCCGGTATATACATTTACACATAAAAATATTTCGAATAAGGAAATTCATGCATTTTATCCTATTTAAAAAAAAAAAATTGATATCACAACGAGTAAAGGAGATTCCTGGCCTACATCCAAAATATTTTTTTTAAACAAAAATATTGTTTATTATGGTCCCAGAAAGTTTATTTTTACTCAAATAATTGTAGTTTTAAGTATTGAACTACTTTTAAAATATTTTGCTATACATAGCAAACTTTTTTTTTCAATCCATTGATGAAGTCTATATAATAGACAAAAAAATAAACACGTAAACAGATTCAAGTAAGAATCAATAATTATTTAGAATTAAAAGAGAAAAATCTGAAATATTTCCAACATCAGTATTTTAATAGACCCCATATACACTATCCCAAAGTAATTGCATAAAAGATGTGAATTTTTTTTTTTTTTTTTTTTTTTTTAGGACTAACCTCGCATTCTTCATTATAATTCTTTTGCCTAATTGAAAAAAAAAATCTTTAAGTAAATTAAAAGTTTTTAGAGAAAGACAATACTAACATAAAATTCGATAAGAACTAAAAAAGGTTATTCAGTGTGCTCTGACAAGATCTAGCCCGAAACGTAAGCACTCATATATGAAGAAGTAATAAGGTTTTCTTATGTTGTGTAGGTGTGTTGTGATTATATTGGTGGTTGGAGGTCACCAATGTCGTATTTTATAAACTTAATAAATCAGTGAAATGATTATTACTGTTTACGTTAATCACTGGGTAACTTCAATAATATATATTATTACGGTTTTGGTCATATATTGGTAAACGTGTCTTCGTCGTACCCTAGAAAATCAGATTAATGTGGCGCCCGATCCAATCGAAAGCCGAATTAAATAATTGTGAAACGGTAATTAATACATAATAATACTTATTCTAGAATATATGCTCTAGGCAGAATTTTTTGCAATTATATAGATATATTATATTATTGAATTATTTATTTTTTGTAACCAGGCAGTTGGAATATATTTTCTTAGGGAGCGATGTGAGAGTAACCAGGGAGATCAATAATACGGCAATAGATTACAGGCTGTCCAACAGAAGTCGTCATTAAACGGATCGATATTTTTCAATCGGATTCAGCGTCCGGACCAGTCTTGCCAACTGCTCTTTGTTCGCTATAACAATGCCAGAATATAACGTCTCATCTAATCAAATTACACGTGCCTTTTGTTGCAACTTTTGATTTATCTGATGGCAACTTATATAGACGCAGGAAGCAGAAAAGGAGTCGGACGTGAGGCCGATGACAGTTTGATTTAAAGTCAACGCTACCCTATGCTTTGTTCTTATTGGGATGTGTAGCTTTAACAAGGAATATTTTTCTAATTAAAATTTATCATTAAAACTATCAATAAAAAAATAAAATAAAAAATCTGGTTTTTAAGTCTCCACAATCCCATCTAAAGGTATTCTAAAACATCTCTCCAACCCTCACACATATTGCGATACCCAAATCCGCGATGTATTTAATTTGAGTAAAAAAAAAAAAGCTATAAGCGAAATGAGAAAACGTTTTGAAGGTTATCTGATATCAAAAGATAATTTTAGTTCGAGTCCTTGAACTTTCCTAACCTCATTAAAAAAAAAAAGATGAAGAGTTTACGATCGGCCTCCGAAATGGCTTGTTTCAGATCGTAATTCTAGAGATTAGGAGAAGTTTTTAGAAGAAATATCTGTTTATTACTTTGGAAAAATATATAAAGAGTTATCGACTTTACTAATATATCATTCTCGAATAAATGATCCCCTTTTAGGTTATATGAAAAAACATTAAAATAAAAAAAGTCTTCGGACAATGTCAGAATGACTCCTAAATACTTGAGAAGAGAAAAATCGCACGTATTTCCTACCTTCAAGAAACACCATAAGTAATATGCCTCTTCTGCTTGTATCCAATCTAAATCATATACAGCACCAACAGATACAAAATGTTTGGAAAATAATATACCATGCTGAAGCGACCACAGTTTAGCGAAGAGAAGTTATTTTGCTGTTCACAGTATTTCATGCATATCTTAACTTTTTAAATAATATTTAAGCAGTAATATGACATTAAGATCAAATGCAGTAAAATGTTATTTTACTTATTTATTTACTTCACTTTATGCTACTGTGGCTAATCGGGTTAAGCTACAGTGGGAGTCCTAAATTGTTACCATCGGATAGGAGATCTTTGACGAGTAACTGAAATCGCACAGGCTCGGTACCACTATTTAACGTCCTTTTCCAAGGACGGGATAAGCAAGGATTTTTTGTTCCCATAAATTCTAGTACCACCTGCCGAGATTGAACCCGCGCCGTTACGCTAGCCACTATACCACAGCAGACACCAAAATATAATTTTAAGCTACTCAAAGTTGAGCTCTGTCGTTTTACTTTCTATTTCCAGCCTTCAATAGCCTTAAACTTTTTCCGCACTTCAAAATATATTTGTCAAAGAAAACATAAATAGCGTCTAGACCTTTCGCGAGGCGAAGCGGGGATGAAAGGGCGATAAAAGCCTTTATGACATCCCGTTCAAGATTTACAACTTTCTACATATTTTAAGAAAGCTTGAACCTCAGGCTGGAAGAACATGTGCCCGACGTTTCGGTAGTTATTTATACCTTCTTCAAGGGCAGCTGTCCTCCTCGCCGAGTAACTGCGAAATCTCCGATAGGTGACAGACGTATTGACCGACCTAGGCAACAGTTATGTAAAATGATCTCGTTATAATGTGTTTAATATTTATCGCCCTGTTGTTGTTTGAGACACTTATTATCATTTATGACATTCTACTGATGTGCGATAATACCACGTCCTTGGGCAAGTACTTGAGAAAACATCTGAATTCAGTTCAATGCGATACGTTCTGAGCAAGAGAGTAGCTGTTTGTAAACATTATCACGCAGATCATTAAAAAAATTATGTCAAAGGGGAAAAATAATTCAAAAATCGAAAACATATAATTTAAATGTTTCATTGAAACTATTAATTCAAGAAAGAAACCATTGTTGGTTTTGTGGCCAACTTCTTTTGAGTTGGCTTAGTTGATTATCAAGAATACCTATTGAAGACAGGTGGGTTTGTATTAGCCGGATTTGGCAGTTAAAAAGAGCTACTAAATGATTTTGCGTTGCAAGGGTTAGATGCTGAAGGTAGTTATATAGTGGATCGCCATTCACATGCATCTAAATAAACTAAATAGATAGATATATAAAAAAGCTTTTGAAATATTGCACTTCGTACATATATTACAAAGCACAACATATCTATATTTACAAACATTACGTTAAATCCATAGTTATTTATTCGTACATATCGCATACAGCCATATCGCTTATTAGTCTGTTGTAAGGTCCGTGATGGTTAAAATGAAAACAGAAAAAGAGTACGTTTTTGTTGGTCCGATGATCGTTGTAAGTCGGTAAGTTGTTTTATATAACAAACATTTATTATTTATGACAATGATTTTTAAGTTAATTGTTTTTGTGAACATTGAATCTGTATGTCGGACGTTCTATAAATATCTCTACCTATAAGTAGGGATGGTTAGTATTTAGATACATAAATTCTTTAAATTTTAACATTCTACGAAATGGAATATTAAACAGAGATAAACAATTACATGGCAACACTTTAATGAAACTTGGTTATGAAGCGTATAATGGTGATAATTCTGAAATTCGTGTAAAGTACAGCCGCTATCAGAAACTGAAGATGCAGACTAGATAAGGAAGAATTCTCATGAATATTAAGTTTGAGTCAAATATACTTAAGTCGGTGATAAGTAAGGCGGTATCTTAGATCTAGAAAGCTAGACACTGAAATCTAGATTTAAGGATTCAAACGTTAATTTTCCACTAGTACTATATCATTTTCCGAAAATACTATTTCCATTCTAGTAACTTTTACTGGAAGCGTAAAGATCTCTTATTAATTTATTATTAATTATTTTCGCATTAAACTCTAGACATTTTTTTTTCTATATTAATAACATTATTACTTAGTTATTGAAGAAATCTTTTAGTATGATTGAAACGACATAATTGCATTTCTTAAACTACTTTTTAAAGTACTTGCGTTTGTACATTTTGGATATCAGCGTCTCCATTACGGATTTAGGAGGCTGAGTTAATAAAATATTTACAAATGAAGAAAAATAATACCAAAAATATACAATACAACCTGTACCTCTAAAACCCATGAATGGTCTTGTGCTCAGTACATATAAAGACTCATACTGTTTCTAGGCCAACGCCTTTGCAATGAAGTAATTAGGCCTTGATCACGCTCAGCCGACATTTTTTTCCTCGATTTGGGTACCTACTTTAAAGAGGCTGGGTCTGACCCCAGGAGGGTCTTGATAACCTAGGGTCGCCCCTATCACATTCTGTCATAGCCAGGATTCGAACCCAGGACCCGGAGAACAGTAGAGTAGCACTCTATTTTTGGTCTTTGGTATCCACATTGGCCTCGCCCATAATCCATTCTAATGGATCAATAATCGATAAGAAACATCGAATGTTCCTCAGAAACATGAAATACTTAATTCAAAATTAAGGCAATGAACTAAACCTGAGTTTATAAATGTATCTTCTTCCACTATAGTCCCCCTTACACTCTTACAGTCCCTAAGCTTTTCTTATCAAATCCGGTAGAATGAAGAGACTAAGAAACCCTCGAGAAATCAATGTACCCTGTCTTGTTAACAAACTCGCCGAGATCCGAGGATTACCTTCGACAGGGGATGGATGGATTGGAGATCTTGAGCACTGAAGAGGGGAGAGGCATGGACCATACCCTCATCTGTCCACTCCTTCATCATTAAATCCTGATCTAATTTAGGGATCAGATTAGGTCGGACAGTGATTTTCATCAGTTTACAGGCACAGCTGTCAATTACTACGGATGTACATCAAATCACTTCTGAAATTCATAAACAGCTCTATGATATGGCAAGACTATTCTGAAATAAAGTACATGAGAAACGTATATCGTTAAAAGCAAAAGCGAAGGTAGGATTTTCGTGGGGAGAGGAGAAGAGGGATGGAGGCCAGCGAGTTGAAAAATCTTAAAGAAGGGAGAAGCCAATTTAGTCAACAAAATAAGTGTTTTGTTTTTTTTCAAAAACATACTATACACATATTAATTTTAAAATTATGTAAGTGTTTGGAAGCAGAAACGATTTCTAACCACTTCTTTTATCCTAATATGTTATTTTAGTTTTTTTATTTGCCCACTAATTTTTTAACAGTACGAATCTCTATGCATATTATTAAATATCTGCATTACTAACATATTAAGCATACTGGAATAAAAATCGTTTTGCTTCCTGCCGTGCATTCATTTATAGTCCCAAAAATTAATATAATTTTAATTTAAAAAAATATATATGACTCTTAATGGGTTGCAGAGTCACACCTATAAAAATCATAATTGTATTTAGTTCCATAGGATAATGATATTTAAAAAGAAGTTATTTTTCTTCCAACTTTATTTTTAAATGAAAATAAATAAGGTACGCACACTAAGATTTACAAAAATACATAGTTTCAAATTTAGTTTTATAGAGATCCTTACTGAACCGTCTAATTATTTCCGTATCCAACTCATACAACCCTAAATTCTTAATGATCCGACTGTGTCAAGAATAAACTCATCAATAATAAACTTAATGCTCCTTATATTGCTGATTTGGCCCGAACCATGTACTATTCCTTTGATGACAAACTCAAATCCATTGCTTTCTCTTCAATCCCTGATAACCCTCCAAGAAAAATGAAGATGGCCGCAAGACCATCTAATTCAGAAGATTGTATGTAGTAGATTATATGTGTATTATGTCTTCGTTCTACTTAAATTTACTAGATATATTAATCTAATTATAGTTGTAATTTTAAATATATTAAAAGAATAAAATATAAGTTTTATAGATGTATGGTTGCCTACGAGGTATTCATTTCTGTACAAGCAGAAGCAACAGGTTGTAGCGTAGACTTGGCTGGCTTAGTGCCGTGCTTAACCGGACTTAACCCAAGCACTTAGACCTCCACTCTTCAAGTTGTGGCCTGAAGGGTCGTCTTCTCCGGCTGCGAACTAGAACTTCGAACTCAGTCGAACCCGGGTGAGAGTATTATCGATCCGAAGCTGCTACGCGTGTCGTATCATGGATCTTCCATCTCGTCATCTCCCGATTGTCCAAGCACCCTGATCCTGTTTAGTCTTGAGGCGTTCAGGATTTTATTAGGAAGAGGACGGATCCGAGAATTTGTCTTATTATTATTATATGGTAGGAACGGAATGGTCCCTATCTCGAATTTTCTTCGGAGAAGAAAATCTCTTTAAGTGGAAAGCTCTCTGGGAGGAAATTATTGGAAAATTGATAAAAGATATTGTCGCTGGCTGAGTCTCAGACACTCCAGCTGCTGTTTAAATTTATTCAACTACGATTTCTCGTCCTAATATTTGGGTTTATATTGCCTTAAAATTATAAAAAATGGCACTTAGTATGATAATTATAAAAATATTTCTGATTGTCTCAACTATACATATTTTAAAAAATATAAAGCTACTTATTTGTTTATCATTTTTGATAATGAACATCTATAATCTACCGAGAAATGAAAAATAACCCCTTCAAAATTTTGTCTCAAGTTTCAAGATATGTATAATCCGAATATTGAAAAAAATAAACCCCTCTCGCCGCCGAAAGAATACTATTTATCGGGCCGGTTAATCTATCATGAGATTTTTCAATAAGGTTCATTCCAAAAATAAAAAATTGATTTTAAAAGTCCCTCCCTAATAAATAACATTATATGTTATATAATAAGTTAAATAAGACTTTTATATGTTTAACTATTTAGACTCTCTGTTCTATATTACCTTTGTATAGATACAAGTAAAAATGGCAGAAGTACATGTATAAGCAGAAGATGTATGTACGTGTAAGTATGTATAAGTAGATATATGTATGTGTGTATATATATGTATATACGATCATAGTATTCAAAACAGTTTATAAAAAATCAAAGTGTATATCTAATTATAAGAATTTCATAAGCAGAAGGTGAACTTTAATGTGTTAATTTGTATTATTCTCAGGAGACTAGCTGTTCCAGAATAAAAATTTGTTTACATCCATTCTTTCATGATCCTGTGTTCCGAAATACTCACATCAATCAAAATGAATCTCCTTATTTACCATACTTAAAGTATATCAGGGACAGAGTTTAATATTAATTTCGTGTTGTAGGACTGCGATAATGAATGAAAAGTATATAATTATTTTTCCATGTTTCGAATGATACAAAAATAAAAACGCTGCAAATTATTACACAATGGTTTATTATTTCCAAAAAAACAATATAAAAGCGTGTATATAGGCGAGAATTTATTTTATTTTATCTTTTTTTTTGTTTATCGCGCTTTACTGATTCTAAAACTCTATACATAATTTTCTCTATCGTCAAAAATTAACTGAGTTATTAGCGTATTTATTTGTAAAATTTCAATTTTTTTCTTTTCTTTTTTCACTTTTATAAAATTATTCGCGGTTTTTTGTTAAAAAACGCTGCAAATTATTATACAATGGTTTATTATTTCCAAAAAAACAATATAAAAGCGTGTATATAGGCGAGAATTTATTTAATTTTATCTTTTTTTTTGTTTATCGCGCTTTACTGATTCTAAAACTCTATACATAATTTTCTCTATCGTCAAAAATTAACTGAGTTATTAGCGTATTTATTTGTAAAATTTCAATTTTTTTCTTTTCTTTTTTCACTTTTATAAAATTATTCGCGGTTTTTTGTTAAAAAACACTAATAATTTTTTTTTCTATCTTCAAAAATAACTGAGTTATTGAATAAAATCCTTTTAATCTACCGCCATTTTAAAACTAACCAGCTGATATCAATTTCTAGGTGTTAGGATCATCGTCAAATGGACTAGTATTTTTGTGGCGAATTTAAAAAAAATTGTAGTTTCGGAGAAATGCCGCGAAAGGTTTTTATAAAGTTTTTATTCGTTATTCGGATTCTAAGCAACTTGATATTTTTTTTTTTATTTTGGTCGATTACAAAGGTTGATTATTGAAAATAATAAATCAAAATGTTTGAACTTTGCAAAGTCTATTATACGCATAGGAGAGCTTACCAGGTTTATCATAACTATTTTTCATTTGTTAGTTACCTGACTAATATGCGTATAATTTTTAGTAAGGTGTTAAGTTCAAATTTGGAATTTTCTTGCGTTTGAGCTCACTGTGGAACACCTTTACTTACAGACAATTCGATTCCTCGTAAGTCTAAAACCGAATCGAAAGCAAATATTGAAGGAAAATGTCCCAATTGAAGACGTGGAGGATCGCAGGGCAGGTAAACAGCAAGAATCAGACCCTTGAAGGCTCTTCCAAATAGAGATATAGTGCCTCTAGGACAACATCGTTATCGCTTCCTCCTCAACGGTATCTCCGAGCAGGCAGATCGGCTGTCTTATCTGGGAGACTTTCGGTTTCGTTCTAAGCGTAGACGTGGAGAAATTGAGCGAGCGAAGTAAACAGATCACATCAAATATTAAAATATGCTTGGACTTACAGGAGAATAGTAGACTGGTGCTTTTGTCGACGAATTCTCAAATCACATTTATACTGACTAGAAAATCTATAATGGAAGAGTATATTTCTCAAAAGCATTACACTATTCAGACAGAACGACCCTTCACACTAACCCATGTTAAAGGCATAAAAAGTTCTTCAAAGATGGCTGAATTCCAACTAAGGAATATAAAATGTAAAATGGAGTATCGAGAAATGAGCGGGCATAAATGAAAATCGCATCCCTAACCAGCCCAACAGCGATAGGAAATCAGAGGGGTAGACCAATAAGTAGGTGGAGGATTACGTTATATCTGACCTTGCAGAGTTTCGATAGACGTATGTGGAAGATTATTGGTTTCTGTTTATAGTCTTCGGGTTCTCTTAAACTCGTTATTACAATAATGATGATCAAGTACGTGGATGTTTCAGCGAGTCTCTTTTTAGGTCTGTAATAACATGTCTGAGCAAAACCAAAATGACGTACATATTAATTTACGAAGTTTACAAAATTAAAGTTACTGAGACAAGGTATTAATATTTTAAAGGAATTATATGTAGTGCAATAACAACAAGCTTCCTAGTATTGTCAGGAAATTAATAAAACACGTTTCATGGACGGTGTTGTGAAGTTTTCTAAACGTATTTTGAACACCTATTTGGTTGTTTGAGGAATATATGGACATTATAATGATGATATTTGATAAGAGCGTGCCTCTAGATATGAAAGTTTAAAAATAAACAGTACATCAGTAAGTCGCATGGTAGCATATGTTACCAATATTAAAAGAAGAAGAATATTTCAAAAATTTAAATTTATAGTTTTTTAATATTTATTATTTTAAATGTTAGGATAAATTAAACATTTCATTAAATATGTGAAATTAAAATACTTTTGGCTTCTTTTGGAAATAACGTTATTTAACAGTGGAAAATCACAATAAACAACCTACTTAATATATAAAGATAGATACCTTACATTACGTATTAATACTAAAAGCTCATTAATTTACCAGAATAAGTACATCATAAATAAAAACAGACATTAAAAAAAATAAATAAATTTTAAAACAAACCTTCCACTTAACTACAAAAGGCTCATCTACATGACCATCATTAGGCCTATATGGACTTACGGAGTTGAGCTTTGGGGCTCTACTAAACCATCGAATTCTTCCCGTATCAAATCCTTACAATCCAAAATCCTTCGTAAAATCCTCAACGCTCCTTACTTTGTCACAAATAAAATCATCCATAAAGACCTGAATGTTCCTAAATGTCCGAACTAGTTATCAATCCTTCTATGACAAACTCCATTTCCACCCTAACCCACTGGTTTCAACCCTTGCTTTCTCTTCGATTCCTGATAATCCTCCGAGGCTTCTGAAAAGAAGATGGCCTCGAGACCTTCGTGTTTAAAATAGTTACTGGAGTGCTTCCATTGGGTTGCTCTTCTACAAGTCTGCCTCATGTGATTTTTCTTTTAGCATATTTACTTGTTGTAATATAAATTACAGTTGTAAATTTCAATAAATATACATTAAAAAAGAAATTTAAAAATAAAAAATAAAAAGAATTTAGATATATTACATAGAAAAAGAAGTGACAGAAAGACTTAAGAAATTAGCGAACAAAAAATTAGACCTTGTTTAAAAGAAAGTTTTTGGTATTTCTGTGTATGTATCGTCTTAAGGATTGTTTATATGATCACCAATATCAATTAATGATGTATGTATAATATATTATACATACTTTATATTTTAAAAAAAAATCTTAATTGAGGTGTTTCCTCGTCCCGACAAATACAATAGCTACGGATAGATGATGAGAAAGGCACACGTTGGAAAGGTGTTTGCCAGGTAACAGATGGTTGGCAAGCCACCCTCAGGAGATGGATTGATAACCATATGCACTCTGCTTGTGCTCGCCATAAGGCTCTTTCATTAGCTAGCGTCTTAACAAACCCAATCCATCACTCCTAGCTATAATTTTTAAGTTTATATGTATTTTATAATTGTATACACCTCATTAACTTAAGTATCTAAAAAAGGTCTCTATGTATGGCTATGGTGGCAAGATTAAAAACGAAAGTCATACCAAACCGATGTTTCATACTTTAAATAAATATATGACTAAAATGTTATTGCAGCTTTATTCGTGAAAGTTGAAGAATAAGGTTGCCACTTAATTTCATGCATTTAATTCTGGATTTTTTTTTTTTTTTTTTTTTTTTTTTTTTTTTTTTTTTTTTTTTTTTTTTACATTTATGTTATTAAGTTTTTAAAATAACATTCTGATGATAGTGATTAAACTCACTGTGGATGTATGATCATATGGTCAAATTAAAATTATATTATAGAATACAACTTTTCACTTGAATAAAGTTTTAAACAAGCGCACCATGCACAGAAACATTAATTTTGTGAATTTAAAAATTAATCGAAACAAAAATTTCATTAATGGACTATATTTAGTGACTTATAGTATAAAACTTTACAGATCTTTATTAACAGATAACTTTAACGAACTAGTCAACAATGAATTCATAAGAAAATTACTCTTGACAATATTAGGCTAAGGAAGACAGACAGTTCGAAATTTCTCTGTAATATTCTGAAACCCTTAACGACCCTCGCCGTAATTACCACCTTCGTATTAATGATAGCAAGATGAGATTTCTGAGTCGGATGTGTTTATTGATGAAGTCGTAAGTTATGTCAAATAAACATACACTATATATACATATACGTGAGTGATAAATTAAAACGCCTTGATAAGTTGGATTAAGATCGGGAAGCATATAACTTAATAATAACTATACAAATATTAATTAACAATGCATTCATAGTTGCTGAATATCAAAACATCAATGAACACGAGACGGTTTTAAAATTTATTAAGTTAAGAAACGGGGTGTACATAAACAATATTAATGAAACGTCTATAAAATACTGTCTTTAACTTCTGACCTACAGACATATATATATATATTATAATATATATATATATATAGTTATAAATTACAAATTTATTTTAATACAAAAGGCAATAAATGCCTCTTAATATTTTCAGTTATAACAAATTTACAAATATAAACCAGTGTTTTGAGGATTTAATTATTTCTCAAATATGTTAAAATAAAATAAAATAATATAATGCATAATGGATGACAGCCCACAAACGCGTACACAATAAGTATTTTAAATATCTAATATATGTTCATAAAAAAATTAGTATCTATTTAAATAACAAACAAAGTAATCAGTGTAACGCTCTAATTACTTTGATTAAATTCGATATATTAAACGGTTATAGTATGGAAAATAGTTATACATTAAAAATATTTTTAAAATGATATTTAGCCTCAAAGTTATAGAATCATCAGAAATTAAAGTTTTCTCAGATCAACTATTTACTTAGAAAAATAAACATAGTATCTTATTTATCTTTAACTTGGGACCGAGCTACGAATCGCCAAGTAACGTACCGGCTTATGAGGTAAACAAAAGCTTTTCCGCAGTTAATAATTTTATTTTTAATATTTATATTATAAACGATTTAAAAAAAAAGTTTAATAAATAGAAAATTAACCTTTACGTTTTGTTTTCAGAGTTAAGTATTTTAATTTAAAAAATAAATAAATAAAAGTCTTTGTAAGGCGTTTTATT
Source organism: Piezodorus guildinii (assembly GCA_023052935.1). Classification (NCBI taxonomy): domain Eukaryota; kingdom Metazoa; phylum Arthropoda; class Insecta; order Hemiptera; family Pentatomidae; genus Piezodorus; species Piezodorus guildinii. The sequence goes on along the minus strand of CM041292.1, from coordinate 31,865,676 downwards.
TAAACACCAGTTATTGACATATAAATATTCATTCTTATTTATTAAACTTTTGAAATATATTGATTTGATTAATGGATACAACATATTATTTAAATATAAAAGTATAATTTAAATACATTTTTTTCAAACATAGATTAGAACATTAACCAAGTTTTTTGTAAACAATTAAGACGATGATTTCCTAAATGTAGTATATTAATTTTAGGAAGTTTATTTTTGAACTAATTTATTTCAATTGTTTTTGTTTTTGCATCAGAATATGGAATATTTTACTCACTGTATTAAATAATTTATCGTCTTTGTGGTTTTTATTTGAAATTAAATTAAATGTGTATAAAAAGATTTTGTAAAGAACATAAATTTTTTAATTTTCTGTTAAAGATCTTGAGTTTTTTTAAAGATAAAATCTGATGACGGATTCCTATAAAAATAAACGATTATAATACAAAAATGGCAATAAAAATATATTTTTTAAAAGTCTCAATCGACTAATTAACTTACGTTCCTAACTTTCCTTTATGACCGTTCATAATTATTACATAAAACCACTGAATTATCATCTAAGAAATTATTAAGCGTAAACAAGACTGGAACAATTAATAATCTTATACAAATATACCAAAATATCATTTTTTAAAATTAACAAGTGTCCTTTAGTATCTTCAGGAAATCAACATCGCAATTATTTAGCAACAATAATCGCTAATGTTCGATGATTTGTCGTTCATAAATATTATTTAAAAATCACTGAATTATCGTAGATAGAATGATTAAACATAAACACATTGAAATATCAAATAATCGATTAATCGAACGGTGCTATAAAGATCGATACTACTCACCCTGAGATAGAGAGAGCCATTGAGCGAAGAGAGTACTACGCACTACACACACGCACTACAGTGAATAACCTACCCCACGGCCTTTTGGATATTAACACGCGCGCAGCTTGCCTCTCCCCCCCACCCCTGGAAATATTTCCTCTCTTCCTTGCCATCTTCTTGTAGTAGGATGTCCTCTTTCTTACGGAGTTTTTTTTTCCTGAAGTCTATCCTTCTCCGACTTCTCTCCTTTCAATTAAGGAGGAGTTAAAAATAGTTTCTGGTTTCGGTGATTAATAAGAACTATGAGTCAGGCACAACAAGATAGTCGCTCCTGACAAATTAGATATGGCACGTTCTGGAATAAGGGTAGGTTTTGGTTTTAACTGTGTTTATTTTTTAAAATAATTAATTAATAAATTACCACAAATACATATACATTTTTTATTTTTTTAATAGCCATTAATGTATCACGAACCCATTCACACAGCATACATCCTATTTTATTTTATTTTTTTGAAAATATTGATCTTTAACAATACCTACCGGCAATAATAGAATATTCTACAGCTTGTTGATTAACATTAACATTTTAAGTGTTAGTAAATAATATTTTAAGATTAAAATAAAAAATACTTCCACTAAAAAAATAACTAATAAACCAGTAACTCAAATTAGTAATTTAAAATTTAATAATTCATTTAAATGTGACATTAATACAGTTAATAAAAAAAATAAATAAATAAAAGAACAGAGGATAAAACCTTTTAACAGCAATGTGAAAAGCTCATAATTGTCCATGAAAAAATTTAGGGGTCACATGTAGTCAAACCTGGCAGTAGGCCTTATATTTTTTTAATGAAAGTAAAAATTGTTAGTTATGCTATCCTTCGGAGAGGGCGTAAAAAGATGATCTCCAGCCTGTATGATGTTAGGTACTCATTAAAGAATCTAATCATAATTAAACCTGGATAGACAAAATTTAGGAATCCGACTGTAGTTTCCGATTAGCTCCAAGAGCATAAAGTGGCGTTCAATGAATAAACAAACAAGAAAAATATTATTAAATAGTATTGATGACATAATATAATTCTTCTATGATACATTATGACCTATTGTTTATATTTTTAAATAATTCATAATAATAAAGAATCAAGAGGTTTCGGATTAAAGAAAAAAAAATTATCTTTTAGACTTTTATTTATTTAATTGTGAATTATATTTAAGACTTTAATTTATTACCTATATTATTCAATATTTAGGTATTAATTTAGTTTATTTGTTTATATTTTTTTTTGTTAGGTTAAGGAACTTAATTTGACAAAGAACTTGATTTTAATTATTTTTTCCACGACCTTTTCGATTGAGATGAAGTCGTGATTTTCGCCCAACGGTACATTGTAAATGATTTATGCTGGTCTGAAAAAAAGATAAAGAGCAGACTTTTTCGTACTATGAAACAATATTACAATTTTCCAAATGAAGAAAATACCGAAATCAGTCAGAAAAGCAAAGAAATTATTTTTTAAAGATTTGGTGAGACAAACTGAATTAAAATCCGAAAAGAGAATACTCAAAATAATATTTGCTGAATTATTAGAAGATTTCGATAATTAGTATTATTTAAATTTTGGAATAAACAAATTTTTAAAAAAAATACGTAACAGCTTATGCAACCATAATAGCATCATGTTGTTAAAATAAATTCTCATTAATAATCTTTTTTCATTCATCTTATCTATACAGGCGATTAAAACAGTAATCAAAAATATTTATTTCATTTTCATTATTAGATCTCAAAGATATCAAAAGCATTTTTATTAAACAATTTAGTTTCACTACTGAAGTTGTCATACTTTAAACATAGATACTTATTGTTTTCAACGCATTAATATGTGTTTTTGTTTCTATAATATTATATGAAGTTAGCTTTCATAAATTAATAATAATAATAATAAAGTTACAATTTTTTAATCGAAATATTAAACCTTTTAGAGTTAGAAAATAAATATACAATTTGTATTACACGACGCACTGTCATCAATTTATTTTTTTTTAATCATGATCCCTTCAAAAAATACCATAAAACAAAATATATAATGTATTCTGATTTCGACAATAGTTGTATCACAACTTCGGTCCACGTATATCATTTCTTGTCAATTATTGTAATATTCCCTTTGTCTAGAAAGAGGTATAGTAAATTGAAACGAAACAAAACAGAATGCAAATAGGTTTTTTATGTCCGTAGCGTCAGACGTCGGGATACAGCACAAATTTATCGGTGTAATAAAAAATATTTCCTGTTTTATGTTCTATATGTATTTTATTAAATATATATAGGGTCACAATAAAATTTTGACGTCATAAATTGTCATAATTTATTATTTAAAATGTAATGCTTGTTTGACAAAATATTATACTGATATTTTAAAAATCTTTTAAAATTTAACTGGTATGTATATGTCTCAAGAATTCCATTTATAGCACTATGTAATTATATACATATATATATATATATGTGTATATAACACTACGTTTTAGCTCCATCTAAGACACTTAGGTTATTATTAAACTATACTTATTATTATAGAAGAACAATGTGAAGATAAAAAATAAATAAGCAAAATAAAAAAAAAAAGGAAATTAATCTAAAGAGGTTTATTAATGGAATCCGGAAGTAGATAAACTCATAAAATGAATAAAACAAGAAATGTGCAAGTGCAAAAAATACTAAAATAAGCTAATACCTTTCTTTAAATTTCATAAGATTACTGTCTAAAAATAAAATGATATAAAAATTTAGTCGGTTAAATGAATAGATTTAAAAAACTAATTTTTATAAAGCACCGAATCATTCATACATAGTGCCTTATGTAAGTAGGTAAAAAAATTTCTTAGGCCTTAACTGTGATCGTTTTATTGATTTTTTTTTCATCAAAATTATTATAATGAAATTATTAAAAAAAAAAATAATTAAAATAAAGTAGCAAAAAAAAAATTAACCTAATTGCGATTTTAATTAAAATCCTGAGATGATATTTTATATGATAATATAGAGAAATAATACACGTAGAAAATATTTAAGTATAAAATAAACTTAACTTGTATGGTTCTGTATACTTTATAAAGTTGTTCTGCTTTCTGGTTAAAAAAAAATTTTTTTTTTTTTTTGTGGCTGGATAATAAATATATATAATAATAACAAAAACACCTAAGCATAAAGCTGATATTAATCAAATTGTGCTTGGTCTTATTTTTAAAGAGTTTTTTTTTTGTTACAGATGTGATTTATTTCACTCGATATTTTATCAGATTTAAGTTGTTTAAAACATTGAGCAAATAAATATCTAAAAAAATAATTACAAGCGAAAAGATATAGATAAATCACAAAATCGGCCATTATTTTCAACAATACAAGCAGGGTTAATGCTAACGAATGGGTCTAGCGACGGAGTAGAATAGTGGGTCCGTGGAGCAGATGGCTCGCTAAACAGCAGTTGACTCGCTACAAAATGGCCCTCATCATCTGCTACCGGGTCTGGAATTATAATCCACCTACTACTATAAAAATATTATTATAATAAGTATAATATAAGTCTGTTTTCAGTTCAGCTTATAATATAACATAGTATTGTCTAGTGGATTTATTAACTGATTTTATATTATTATATATTTTTATTTATTTTTTTTTTTTTTGGGGCCAACTGAGAGAGATACACTACCGTTATACAATATAAAAATATACAATACAAGTACCCTTATGATTTTACTTTCAGTGTAAATAGTAAAATAAAACGTTGCAAATTATAACTCAATGGTTTATCTAAAAATTATAAAAAGGTAAAACAATATAAATATAGATGTGCAGGCAATTAACATATATTTGTAGTATTCAATCAATCAAAGACTAATAGTTACAATGTCAATTTATATTTAAGGAAAATTTCCATTCGCGAATGCTATATTCAAAAAGCTACATCTCCGTTATTTCTTAGCTGATTTCATTGGCATTTTTTTTTCATAGAATTCAATTCTTTATTGAATAACGAGTACTCATAAAAGGAGTTTCTTGCTGTGCCTTTATCCCAAAAAACTCTCTTGTTTGGTCTATCTTCAATATTAAGATGAATATAACTAAACGCGTTGTTTCTAAAACACAATACACCTTTTTTTTCAATTGGAAGTTGGGATATTTGGATGATACGTATCTTTGATCGTGAGACCTAAAATTTTTATGGGCGTTATTCCTTTTCGGTTGGTCGATTACAAAGGTTCATTACTGAAAATAATAAACCAAAACATTTACGATAATTCTGTTTCTCTCTTCAGATTTTTATTTATTTATTGTTTATTACAGATTTACTTTAAAAAAAAGTTAGGTATATCGATAGGTTAACTAATAATAGTCAAGAAGCCTGAATTGGCCGAAAATGCTTTACTTCATTTATCTAATTCAATCAAATGTCAAGTATAATAAAAATATAATACATGAGACTCGCTTTTTATTTTTGATGATTTATATTTATAATTTTCATTACTAATCGTAACAATACAACTAATACAAAGTAAACTAACTATAAACAGATTTCCAAGCAAAGTTTCTTAGTGTTATATACACATTATATATATATATATATATATAATTAAATTTATATATATATATATATATATATATTATTTATATTGAATTTTGTGTTTAAATTAAATTTACAAATCATATAAGCTTTTGAGAACTATTTGTTTTAATCAATATTAAATAATAATAATACTTCTTGACAATTTAGACTCCTTAATTTTATATTCCAAATTTAATGAAAACCTTAGAGACCCAACTGTCAAAAAAACGGCCCATTATTTTTATAGACTTGACACATTATATCTTTAGTTTTCTGTTAAATTGTTAACAGTTTATAAAAAACAAAATAAAAGTATTTTGCTAATATCCGAATGTTTATTTTACATTTTGGGTCCTTGCACCACACATGTTATAGGCACCGTTGGCAGCATGTTTAAAAACATACGTAAAGTACAATGAACCAGTAGTTCCTTAAATGCTTATCTTATAGTTAAACCTTAGAAAACTGTTTTAAAAAATAAAATATAATAAATCGTTTTGTATCTCAATAGTCATTTTCAAAGTTAAATATAATATATTAGCTGTCAATTTAATGCATATAAATTAACAATGTGATTAAATCACGGAGATAATACAGCAATGAATCACTTCCTGAATATGGAGAGATATCTTCAAACGATTTAAAGGAGCCGAAAAAAAAAAAAATCACAATGTAACATTTCCCTCTCATAGACGCCAAAAAAATACATCAAGGAAAGCCAGGACGAGACAAGGAAAAAAAAAAACATTCTCAATACGCAGAAGAAACCAGGACAGGACTGGAAAGGTAAAAAGCTCGGATATACTAAGCAGGCATGTCGGAATAATTTATAGATATCTGCATTCTTAGGATATCTCTTCGTCTGCGGGAGTAAATATGAGAGAAAGAAAATACAATAAAAAGTGGTCTCTAAGGACCCTGTGAAAAACGAAATAGCGCGCTGAAAAACGACTAAGTCCCAAATGTCAACATGCCATTGGTCTTGCCCTGGCTTAGGCCGCATCTCTTCTCCTTTCCCATTGGTTAAACCCTTCCAATCTTGACCCATAATAACCAATTATATAGCTTCTAACAATTTATCATTTTTATAGGGATAAGCCGATAATACTGTTAATTTAAATGTCTCTTTTTTTAACTTATATAATAATCATTATGTAATGAAAAAAAAATTTATGAAATGAATAATCTATATTCATCTTAAAGTCTTTTCTTTAAAAAAGGTTATATAATTAAGGGTTTCTATTATTTGTTTATTATTCTCAGTTTCTATTTAAGGTCTGTTTTTCTTTAAGTTAATAAATAGAAAAGTAATTTTTTTCGACACAATTTTATTAAAACTGAGTTATGTTGAAATATACCCTTGTACAAATTTCAAAAATATTTTACACGAGTCTACTGAAATTTAAATATTAACCCCCATTTATAATTCATTGACACTAGGTTAAATGATATTTTATACATTTATAAACTAAAAATCATATATATTATAATTGTTAGTTAAAATATTAGCACATCTTTAAGTATTAAAAATAATTTTAATGCGCATTATGGAACGAGGAAAATTAATTTATGTTATATAAATGATGCTCAAAGATAGTTCAATATAACTGAAAAGTTGCTTTAAAAAAATTGTCAAAATTAGTTTTAGTTATTACTATTACAGGATTCTTATCCTATAACAAAAGACTGATTTAAAAAAAATATTACAATTTTTAATTAATTTTTTTCACTTAAAAACTTAATTTTAGTAAATAATAAACTATACCCGAATTTAACAGTTGATCTTTAATTTTAGTATCTAAACTCCCTAATTATTTACTTTTTGTTAATCAATTCTTATGACTCTTAAATACATAAACAATACTCTTAAAGGCAATATTTGCAAATCAAATAGTTTATATCGATCTTACCCTTATTTTTATGAAATATCGAAAAAGGTTAAAAGTTATGAGCTCCAATATACTTATTTACAGTAAGAAGTACAATAAAATAACATAGCATTATTTATTTTATTGAAGTTATTTGCTGTATCTTGTAGAAAGTATATAGCAGTTTTTTAGAATACTATTAATTAGATATTCTGTTGTATTAATTTATTTTTTTAAATATGCTCATTCAGATTGTATATTAGAGCGGGTTTAATTTTATAACGAATAATAAGAAACAACTGGTAATTGAAGCTTTTTTTTCTCGATAAATATTTAGTTATAAACTTATAAGCTTGAAATTTTTTCCAAGTATGCACGAATCAAGAAAAATATTTTTAACAATAATAAATGTATGTTGATTTATTATTTTTTTTTCTCCTAACAAGCCATTTTATTTTCCAATAATATCTGAGACGTAAATCTATTTTATGGTCACGTTTTAGTAATACGTCTCCATTGTTTATTAATTACGTCATTATACAATCGATCATCTAAAACTCGTTATGTAAACTTCATCTTTAAATAATTAATTATACTCCTATTACTAATTAAATATTTATTGTTACACGAAATAAACTATTTTCGTGCTATTATTGAGACAGAGTGAGTTATTTAATACAAGAATAAACGTTTAAAATATCAAGTCGGAAGACGTTTTGCTTCTGTCGAGAATTAAGTGGATATAGAAAGGGCTTTGGATAAGGTCAATTTATATCAGGGGCTATGAATAAATGGTTTTTCCTTCCAGTGGGGGGAGAGGGAAACCATGGCAACCATTCGGAAGATTGAAATTCCTTCTTACATTTCTTACGAGGAGTAATATTTTGAACTGAACCTTTTTTAAAAACGAGAATCATTTTTCACTTTTAAATGTAATAATCACAATGTCCATTAAATTTATAAGGCTTTAAAATAAAATTTGTACATTTAATGAAATCATATTTATATTTTTATTACAGAAACTAGCCTTACATTATATGCATTGTACATTTAATATTGTACATTAAGATTCGGTACGTTGCTGAGAGTAACACTGAAGAAGATCCACAACGTGGTTCAAAACGGTGGTTAATGAAAAGTTTTTTCATTTTTTTTTCTTCTTTGTTTATCTCACCCGAAACAACTCATACTTTACGTAATAAATATAAATATGCAATGTTTCAATCATTGACTCTTTTAACTATTTTTAAGTACAACGAATAGAATAGAATGTTATTAATTTATTTTAGAACTAAATTCTTAAGCCAAAGCTTTATGCTGTTTTAGATTTTTCAAATAACGGTTGTACAATTATCATAACTACTTTGCAACATTAATGCGTACTTTATTCATCCACGGACAAACCGTTCCAAGTGAATAGCCAGCGTTATTTATTTATTTTTAAACAATAGAAGTAATGTTTAAAATAAATCTTTTTTAGCCACATAAAATATTTTATTTTTAAATAATAATGATTGCACATGTTTGTTTCCATGGGAACCTAAACACAATATGATAGGTATAAATTTAGCATCTTTCCTAATGGTGGTCAGATCAAGACGATTTCGCTTTCATGAGATCAATAATGTAAGAAGATGTTTATTTTGTGATTTATACAAAATCATTTTTTAAATGTTTTTAGAAATATATACTTTTTAACTACTATTTACCAAAACCAGCATTTAGTTTTATAAAATATTACTTTTTATAATCTTATTTTATTATCAATTTCATTCACAATTCATTTAAGATAAATAAATAAAAAAATTCATTTTATTATGTATCCTCCTATTATATAACGATTTGCGTGATAATTTCGTTTTAAAGGTTACAGATGCTGTGCATGTTGTAAATACGAGCGTGATTTTATTTTCGTTATTTAAAACGAATTATTTATTCGTTAATTTATTATTTTATATTTCAGTATACAGCATTTATAAAACAAGAAGTAAATGTGTTTCAAGTTTGCTACTGTTTCAAAGATTATTATCATTTTCACTTAACCGTTGAATTAAATTCATGCGGTTAAAATATCAACCAAATTATTCAAAGACATGTTTTGTTTACTCTTATTAAAAGATGCATATAGTAGAAATCAACTATGTTAACAGTGTTTCTTCAAGCATTGGCATTTTTTGCAATTTAGATACAGTAGCTGTCTCCATTTTATTTTTACTTTTTAATTAAATCGAAATAATTATAAACTATTAAAAACGATGATACCATAATAGTATTATTAATAATAACAGTTAAATAAATATTATTTACGAAAACAATTCATAATGAACTAAGCTTAAACAACAAACTTAGATAATACCGCATTTATAATTTTACAAAACACACGAATAGGACATATTTAAATAAATCACTACAAAACACACTCAAGCATTGTTTATTTTAGTATATTTATACGCTATATTCCTTTTTTACTATCAACAACTATTTATCAAGGGATTTTTTAACTCTAAATAATAAATTAAAGGTGAATTATACGTGCTTTACAAATGTTTATCAACACTTTAAGCTTCAAAACATCCGTAAATAATTTGAAGAGTAATTATTGAATAATTCGTTCTTATTTTTTATTGTATTTATTTAGTAAGTTTACGGAAATAATGGGCAATGATTGGCATTTAAAACAAAATATATGGTTATTGCGTAATTATGTAATATAGTTGAGCACACATTGTGCAAACAATACAATGAAAAATTGTATCGTATTATTTTTATGACTCAGATTAACATATTCCTGTTTCATGAAAATAAAAAAAATATGTTAAGAGACCTTCGGATGATTTTCAGAAAAATAGTCAGACGGTTCCGTTTTTTCTGGTGACCGTACAAAGTAATTAAAACGTGCGAACCAGCTGTTTCGGTGGGAGGACCCATCTAATAAGAAATGTGGCGGCAAAACCGCGGCGTGTGGCTTGCAGTTTGAACGGGGTACACACATGGTCGTGTATCAGTGTTCTTTAGTTGTCGTAAGATAAATTCTATGAATATATACATTTTGATGATTTAAATTCGAGTAATCAGGATGAATCAGATAAATTCGCGATTATAATTTTATTTATTTTTTTAATGATGGTTTAACACACACAAAAAAAATCTATTTTTCTCAGATGTGTGAGTGGGAAAATAAATTTAAAAAATAAAAATAATCATTGGACTTACCTAATGCTAATGAATCCTTAATCCCAATTGCCGACTCCAACCACTGACAAGTTCATGAACAGAATAAATATTCCGAAAAAATATAATAATATTTGCGGAGTTGGGATATATTTCGCGAATAACTAACATTGACTGTTGTACGAGCGTGCTCTATAGAAGTGACATACAGCCCGACCTGGCCTCACCGACAACCAGGCGACATCTGAGACTTTTTTTGTTTGGATTTTTCGCCAGGGCCCGGCGGTGAGTTAGTTGGCGCTGGTGCCGCTGAGAGGTCGCCACCTCCGGGTCTCTCCCCTCCAACCCCCCACCCCTCCTTAGGGGTGCTTTGATCAAATCCCTGTTACGTTTGATATTTACTTTGCAACTGTTTATTTGATCGTATCTAAATAAATTTAATAATTAATATTATAAAAAATCGTTGCTAAATGATTTAATAAAGAATCGTTATTTTTAATAAAGTCCGGTAATAACATCAAATATTAGTTGATGTTTTTGTAAAATCTATATCATAAAATATTATTTTAAAACAAATACTAACAGAATTAAATGATAGCCATATTAAAACAAACAATTGTAATACACAAAGTGTAAAAAAAAAAGATGTTTGTTTTCTAAATAACCCCGACAATACCTTGATTTTAAGACATTCCGTATAATAAAAGTTGAGAAAAAAATTATAACGTCATGTAGTAAACAAGATTCTTGTGTATTGCTCAATCTATTCCAAACCTTCCAGACCTTGTAGCATAATATTTTTACCAACTATTCTTTATCTTTATCTAAATTTGAAGAGATGGATAAACAAATTTCTGACTAATAATTTTAGTTTCACAGTCATTTTAAGTCAGCTTCACAGCTGAAAACGTTTGTTGGGAAAACCTCACAAACACTAGTAATTTTGAAGATATCAAATCAAAACAAGATCTAACAATATAGTAAGGGTGTGTTTTACATTTTTGTCCTCTCATTTCATTACCTAAATAGTGAAGAATATGGCTTGAATAATTCTCAAAAAGTAATAAAAAACGATGCTTTTAGAGAGTTAAAAGTTTAAAAAGGAGAAAAGACCTTTGACTATTTTTTCATACATAGCTTAGTCCTAGCCTTACTTCTAAAAATTGTTATCTGGTGAACATAGTTCTTTATTGTATATAAATTTTCATATATGGCAAAATTCATTTTTCGCGATGTTTTCACGAAAATATTTATTTAGTATAATACCCTAAAAGTCTGTGATAATTCACTATCGGAATTTTATAAAACACTTTCAACTTTCACTTGCTCGTCTCCATGGTCGTGTAGCTCGGCCTTTATTCTAAACTGTAGATCTGTACTTTATTTCAGATGAAGAATTTAATGATCAAACAATACATTTAGTACAAATAATGTTTTATATCACTAATGTATATATATTTGTTTAAATCTTAGCCTTTATCCAAGAACTATTATTTATGTTTATTTAACTTAGTTATATGAGGCTCCTTGAACAGTTCTCCTTGAACAGACCTTTTCATTAATAGATATTTACATTATTTTTTTAACCTCAAAGAAATCATGAGATGTTTAGGACACTTTTTATATCATGTATTAATTCCCGAGATACTTTATTTAGTAACTACATGTCCTTGAATGTATAAATCATTTTGTTCTAATTACGAAAAAGAGTCTTTATACACATTTTTAAGGATTGATAGCGGCGTTTCTTCAATAGTGTTTCAGAGGATAAAAGATATCGTTGGCGTATGTTTTATTTAATTTTCGTAGCTCCTTTAGTTAAATGTTTGTTCTAAAATCTTAAATTTTTCCATTTTTTTATTTTAATTCTAGCTGATTAGTAAGTAATTATACTCTCCTCTCTAATGAGAAGTATTGCTCAGCGGAGTTTTTATTTTCTCAAGGAGCAGTTTAGAAGATGGTCTAAAAACTATATTCTTATAGATTTCGCTAGGAGGAATTCCATATATCAACAAAGGCCCTACCTTTTGCAAACCCTTATCATATTCCTATCATGTCACAAAAAATATCATTTCTCATCAAGCATATACAAAATCAAATATATTGAACAATAATGTAATGGTTATAAAAATAATCTTTGCAAGATAAATCTATATAATATGATAAAACATACATATAATCAATAAAATATTGTCACTCTTTGAACCACATATGGCGTGATCCGATGTTTAAGAATAAATCTTTCGAAATAAAAACAAAATTTGAATTTGGTGGTGAACAAGTTATATTTTATACATTACGTTTATAAACGTCATTAGAACTTTTTAAGATGATAAGTGTCTAAAATAATAAACAAAAAATATATCCCATTGGCATAAATTAAAATAAAATTCTAGTTATTAAATTAATATAAAAATTAAATTAAAGGTTCAGATAGAGTTTTAGGATTAAAATTCTTGTTAATCTTAAAAATATATAATCATTTTCATTTAATATATTTAATTTAGCAACAAAAACCTCTTATCAAGAATAATATGTTTTAAATAATTAGAAATGTTTCTGTATTGTCAATTTTTAATTAAACTTGTCATAAGTTTACCAGAATACAAGAAAACGGAATGTGACCTGATTGTTTACCTTGCGAGTGAATAGAATACTGGAATAATTAAAAATAAAATACAATATCTAATTCATTTAAAAATGATTATATTTTAACTTAAGATTTTGACCTATAAAAAAACAATTTAAAAATTGTAATTAATAATATGTAATTGAGGTTTTTGGGCTTGTAATAAAGTTGTTAAAAAATATTCGTGAGCCAATAGATATCAATTAGGACGAATAGCAGTAAGTTAGCTATGTAATCAAATGTGTGTGTGTTTAAAAAGTGATTAAAAAAAAAACACTCATGATAATGGGGACAGAACACCGGAACGTTGAAAAACAATGTAATAGATAGTGAAGAAAAAATACATTTTTAAGAATAGGAAGTTAATGAGTGCCTTTTTAAATTTGAAAAAAATATTCATGCGTAATAGAAAACAAAAAAAAAAATCTAGTATGGAAACCCATTATAAAATCCACGGAAAATATACTCAACTAACGGTTGATATCGGCGAAAAGGCACCTCACGGTGAGCAGAATGAAGATAGCATTTTGTATACATATATATTTAAATTAACAATGGGGATATATTTGTTGTTAGCCTTATCTCAAGCTATAGACTACAGAGATCATGAGGAACGATAAAGCAGACTCTATGGGCGAGCAGCTGGGCCAAATCCCGACAGCTGCAGGGTAGTGTGTGTGTGTGTGTGTGTGTGTGTGTGTGTGTGTGTGTATGCTTGTGTGTGTCTGTCTGTGTGTGCGAGTGCCCCTATAGAAATCACGTGTGTCTCTTCTACCTTATCGCCCTAGTTTACCTTTATCACTGCGATTTTAAATGCTGATTTATTTTAATCTAAATTATTTTTCATTTCTATTGAATGTGAAAAAATAAATAATAATACTGTTATCGGATAGAAAGATAGGTATATTTATTTATTTGTTTGGAGAGGAAATTCTTGCAAATTGCCAATAGTATCAATATAGTTTAAATATAAATAAACATATTTAGTGTTAATAACTTTACATTATTGTATTACAACATAACTTAGATCAATAACATTAACTTTGAATCAATAATTATTACATTTTTTAAGAAATCGATTTTTTATATATTTCTATTCTCATCATTTAGTTTTATCTAAATTTTCTATTTGATATTATCCAATGAACATTCAAGTCCTTTAAAAATGCGATTTATAAATACAATTATTTTCTAAAGGTGCAAATTACACATTTAGTTTCGTTTTAAATCGTACAAAAACATTTCATTTTATAGCAAAAAAAAAAATTCTAGATTTTAATGCAAAAAGATTTAAAGTATCTGGTTTAATAATATAGTAGTGTGAGATTTTCGCACTTAAACAAAAAATTTGCTCTAAAATTTCCAAGAATCGATATAGTAACTTTTGGAAATCAATGTATCAATTGACAATTTATGCATATACATACAAAATGTATAAAATAAGCGATCAACTATATAATATTTATAAATGTAATTTATATAATAAAGATTGAATAAATAATTTGGCTTAATATTTATTTCATAGTCATAGAAATTTCATACTGTTACTTTATGAAAAACAAACATCAAATCTCAAACGACATTACAAAGGTTGAGTCAACAATACAATTATATTATCAAATAAAATGAAATAAAAAAAAAAACGACATGAAAAGCTGTAAAAAAAAAAAAAAAAAAAAAATATGGTGAAAATCGAAAATAAAAATAAATAAATATAATATTCCTAGTAAAATAAATTATTATATTAATTTTAAAAATTCTGATTCCAGGTAATTAGTTGCACCTGTTTCTATCAATCACTATTTTCTTTGGTGAACCCCTTTATTTTTAATGTCATAATTTTATTGTTTTGTGATGATAATTGACATAATTATCTATTTAATCCAGGCATTAATTAGAAATGAACTAAGAAAAAATATTTTAATATGCTTATAATCAAAAGTAGACTAAAAAAAATCTCGATTAAAATTAATAAATACAATTTATATAACTACGACTGTATATTAGCCAATACATAACTTATAATACATAAATAAGTATATAGATAACTACAAATACATAAATATAAATAAACTAATGTGGCTAATTTATTTGTTTAATGTTTTTATATACCCTAAGTTTCAGAAAGTTAATTATGTAATAGTAAGTCTGTTTAATTTTGATAGTTTGTTGTACATTAAATTTGTATATTTGTTTACTTGTGGGATGTAGTGGTTTCTGATTGAGCTTTAATAGGACATTTTGCTATTCAGAGTTATAATGTTTCATATTACAATTATACACATTTATTTTGGGTTGATGTAAATACAATTTTTGTGAGTAACGTAATGTCATATTTATCAAATAGACGGGCTTAAGGATTATTTATGTTAATAATATATCAAATTTATATCTTGCAGTATAATTTTCAATTAGTAAACATATGCGTATATATTATTATAATAAGAACTATACGCACTTTTTTCTAGATATTCGATTTCACTGTTGTTCAAATACTGTTTTTATAATACCATAAAGGTACCTTAAGTCCCATATTTCTGTAGCATTAAGGATGGTATTTATTATGATGGATTCATTTAAGAGTTTCTATTAGCTTTAGCTACCTTATTTTAATCCGCAGGTGGTCCTAGGATTTTTTAATGGGAACAAAAAATCCTTAGTTATGTTGTCCTTCGGAGGGACGTAAAAGGTGGTCCCGAGCCTGTACGGTGTCAGGTACTCGTTAAAGATCCCTATTCTAATTAAACCTGGATAGGCAAAATTTAGGACTCCCACTGTAGTATTGTTCGATTAGCCATAGTAGCATAAGGGGGAGTTAAATAAACAATCAAACTACCTTTAATAAAATTTACAACTTTATTGACTCATTACAACAAGTAAATAAGATAAATAGATGGTTAAAACACACGATAATCCTGTGAATAAACTATCCATTGGTAGCACTCAATGTCTAATTAATGGTCTCTGAAACATCTTCTTATATGTCACTTTGGTGTCTTATCAGGAATAGATATGGAGGAGAGGTTACGGATAAGCGGATTTGTGTAGGCAGAGAGTTAAAAATGAAAAAAGGTGTGTCTATTTATTAGTCTCTAAATAATGGATTTTAGGTCTCTATGGATGATTTAATCTGTCATGATGTTAGGAGCATTTAAGATTTTCCGAAGGATTTAGTGATTGCATGCGAGAGGAATTTGATGGTTAAGTGGACCCTCAAAGCTCAATGTCATAGGTCCAAGTTTTATAGTTAAGGTATCTACGAGCATTTTAATGCGTTTCAGTCTAGTATGAGGATTCCATGTTTACCAAAGAACCGGATCAAAATTATTTTGAAATAGTAGATCTGATTCATTGCAAAAATCCTATTCAGCTTAAATGTATCTTTGTATTGGATTATTTTATTATTATTATTATTTATTTATTTATTTTTTTTTAGGAGGGAGGAGAGGAGGAGAGGACGAATAGTTGGCCATTGCAAAGGCTTTTTGTCTCATATATTTTATTATTTCGTCTTTTTTTCAATGATTATTTACTATGAATGTCATTGCTTCCTATACGCTTCTCCTATTCTAATGGCGAACTCATTGAATAATTTATTTTGTTCCTCATATTTGCACCAAAAGAAGAAGAATAGGGTGATTAAGAATTTTAGGACTTGTAGTTTAATTGATATTGTCTGGACAAGGATAAAGAGCTGAATGAATGATAATTATTTAGTTCTTGGCTCAGAGATCATGAATGTGATTGACCTCTCATCAAGCTTGTTTTAGAGACCGTATGCATTATAAAATTAATAATATGATATCAGTTATGGTATGGTATTTAAAGAAATTATATAAATAAGAGTAATGGCCGTGTTATGTGAGGCTGTTAATTAAATAGGGCTGAAATACTGGGTTAAGATTAAGTATTAGATTCACCAGTTGATTAGGTTCATAATCAGCTGTAGGTACCTTAACCTTACCTGACCATACGGTTAATGTGGGTCGAGCTTTCACAGCGGGGTGCACCTTGGGTATAGCTGACACCTGGGGGTTTGGCTGCGATTTAGGTACCGCTCTTGATTACGATCGTTCCCGCCAAAAAGTAGAAATTATAGCCTAAACTTCCAATTTCTTCCTCAAATGCTTTAATTTTATTTATTAGAAAAACTATATTATATATATATATATATATATATATATATATATATATATATATATATATATATATTATTATATTTATTTTATTTTTTTTTTTTTCATTGATAAGAAATAAGAAAAAATTGAGAATCAGATAAAGCAGAAAAACGATAAATATTTTTTATTTATATAAAGATAAGTATTATAGATTAAAACAAATGTCCGGAAATGAGGATATTCTTATAAATGCAACGTTGGAATATATAGTAATATACTATGATATAGAATAAAATAGAAAAAACAAATTATTCTGGGACAGGGCCTTTAAGAACAACTGATATGTACAATTAAGATATAGAACGCGTATGAGCCAAAACACTACAGGATTATAATCAATTCTTATTTATAATGATATAAGAAAAAAGATGGTTAATTATACAATGAAACAAAAGAGTAAAATAAATGTAACTTCTGATAGATTAATGTGTTGAACATAACTAAAGCTTGAGACAGATTCATAATGATTGATCCATTGACTAAGTTAAATATGAACTATAAATAATAAATTTTCTTTTTGAATTGATATTTGATTTGAAATATCAGCCTAGTTGAGAGTCCGTTAGGATGACAGTAGGTACTGGAACAGTTGGGACTTGAATGATGGTAGGGAAGAAGCATGGCTGATATGAGTAGGTAGGGAATGAAAGAGATTAGTAGAGCGGACAAGAAAGGAGTGATTAAAAGTTTTTGTTCTGTGGGTGGTAATGCAGAGGTCAGAATGGCGTGATGTTTTTTCTAGGGCTGAAGATTTAAATTGAAGAAGATTGGATATAGGGAGGGCGCAGAAAATTGATGTTATGGTAAAAGTATGATCCTAGGAGATATTGTCCACGGATGGAGGGAAGGAACAACTTAAACACGCCGCATAAATGGGTATAATGAGACCTCTTCGGTGTACCGAGGACAAATCTTAAAAATACGTTCATAATATAACATATCGTTTTACTTTCCGATGTTTCCACAGGAACCAGAAAGACTTTGTTTAAAAGGTTGTACTATGATTTTTCTGCAAAATATGATATCTAATTAATATTTTAATTACAAAATAGATATATATTTCATTTCAATAAAAAAAGTAAGTGAAAGTTTTGTGAAGAGCGAACCACATTTTCTTGCGAACCATGGTCTTTTTGAGCACTTTCTGACAGCGAGACCTGATTTATCTCTAACAATAAGTAATTTCTCTACCCTCATGCTATTTTATTGCACCATTTCATAAATAGTGGATCTATTTCTTTTTGATAGTAGTCAATATCAACAAATATACTTGATAAAAAAAAAAAAAAATCAGAGCATACAATAACTGAAATAAGTTCCATTAGGATCGCAACCTAATCGTTTTTTAGATAATTTATTATTTGACAGAGATTTATAAATCCGAGGAGTACCCTTTTTTATGTTTTCATCAGCTATTATTTTTTTTTGTTTTGTTTTTTATACATGTTTTTTATGTACTAAGGTTTTGTTGGAAGTTTTTTTTTTTTTGGATCGAAATATGCTTGACACGTGGCTTATCGTGAATCTAACAAACATTTCATCGTAGGTTATCCTACGTATTTTATTTATAAATATCTTTTTCCAACTATTGTATTTTCAATAAACCCGTTTCAATATTAATCTTGAAGCATGAATTGCATATTTTAATCCAATATAGCTGATAAAATATCAGTAAAATACCCAGACTTTAATGGTATATTATTAAGTCCATAAAAATTAAAATTTTACAGTTACTTATTGTCAAAACCGAGACAAAGCATACATTAGTACATTATAAATATTTTTTTAAACGTCTCCTAGCATAACAGCCTCCTATGCCAAAGTTCACAGGTTCAAACCCACAGGTGGTCCTAGGATTTTTTAATGGGAGTGAAAAATCCTTAGTTATGCCGTCCTTCGGAGGGGACGTTAAAAGGTGGTCCCGAGCCAGTGCGATGTCAGGTACTCGTACTATTCTAATAAAACCTGGATAGGCACAATTTAGGACTCCCACTGTAGTCTCGTCCATGCTATAGTAGCATAAAGTGAGGTCTCCCTTTTTTTATTGGATTACAACAAACATTTTTATGGATTTATTTAGTTTAATAAACAGGTAATAATAAATTTCTTGTTTACAAAATATATACATATAAATAAGTATTACGTTAGGAAAAATGTAAGAGCGGATAATGCACTACAAACTTCTTTAAAACACCAGTAGCACGGAGTTAGTTCGCTCGGACACATACAGAGTGCAGCACCGGCTGGTAACAGAACCAGATGCGTTGTTCTACCTGCCTTTTATATATACCGGTTTTCTTTTTATGAAAGTTTAAAATCGCTGTGGAGTAGAATTATAATGAGGTATTGTTCTACAATAAAATACTATAGAAAAAATAATTAATTATGAAACTCATACAATTCGAGTTGAACAAAAGTTTTAATTGATCAATTAAGAACGGATCGTAGTTAGAATATATCGTTGAATAACTGACCATTTTCGAGTAGTTATGAAGTACACGCTTATCCGTTCCGATTTTAAATTTGTTTAGGTACTTATTCATGTTACAGCCATGCACACAAAAACCATTCAGCTATTTCAGTGGCAGACATTTTAAAATTTATATATATATATATATATATATATATATATATATATGGGGTCAATCCATTTCAACCGTCCAATTTTTATCAATTTATTTGGTAAATAATTTCAACTTTCATTAAATACGAATAAAACGACCTTTTTTACTACAATATTAATCTTTTATAAAAATAACTAGATAGACATTTTCATAGTTTTTATTTTGTTTTCCTTGAGTCTGTTTTAGATGTTGACTGTATTTTAAAGCCCATTACAAGTTTTGTAGCACCCTCTTCGTCACTGATCCCTATTAGCTTTGGGAAAATTAAAATAGTAGTAAATACAGATTTATGTTGGACAAAATCACTTAATATCACAGTTTTATAAGAGAAAAATTATCTGTGTTTATCATTAAATGTGGCGATCTCCTATAGAAGAAAAAAAACGACAACAGATAGCCAAGATTTAGCGCAAAACTCGCTAGGTAAAATGTAATTTAAAGGGTGTAGTGTAATTTAGTGTGATTTAAAGGGCGTAATTTAAAAATGATGCAAATACTGAAAACTCTTGAGAGCGACAAAAACGTCAGCTTTTAGACACTAGTCCTTAAAACGTCTACTTCCGGTGAAAAATCGAATCACAAAATTTTCACGATCGCCATACTTCCCCTTACTATTATTTTACATATATAAGGTGAATGTAAAGAGAAGAAAAAAATGTATAAGGGTTTATGTTCCAGTACATGTAAAATGTGTACCTTTTCTATGCAAACGCGTTAGCCAAGACATAATAAGACTTTTAATCAGGATTTTCTTTAACCTCTGGATATCCACTTTTTAGTGGCTTGGTGTGACCCTGGTTGGTCTTCCTATTCCAGGCTTACCCACGGCTAATATTACAAAAAAAAAATACTTTTCAGTATTATTACAGAAAAAATATGATGGTCCCTTTCCTATTTAAAATTTTCTAGGCAAAAGTGAAGACTGTAGCATTGTCCGTTTAGCCACAGCAGCATAAAGGGACGTTAAGTTATTAAACAAGAAAAAATACTTATTCTGCCTCAGCCAAAATTCTAACCAAGAACTTGGAGACCAGTAATCTGGACTATCCTCTGAACGACGCCACTGTCTATAACTAGAATATAATATAATAGAAAATCATTTTTATTCTGGGAAAGGGTCCCTAAAGAATAACTGGTTGGTACAGTTTAAATATGCAACTCATATTTGAAGCCCCTAAATATCCCATTTCTCGCAGAGCTATCCCGAAACAGATATGCTTCTTTTAATTCCAAACTCCCGACCCACACGAATCCTCTTGTACGCAACTTATCATTCCCATCTATTCCTGACAATCCGTCGAGGCGATTGAAAAACGATGGCCTCGAGACCTTCTTATATATTTTTTTTAAAAAATATTTTATTGATATTTACAACTGTACATACAATATATACAACAAGTAAATGGGCTAATTGACACTTATGGGCGTGATAATGTCTTGTGAAGAAACTACCCAGTGGTAGCACTTCAAAGTCAATTTAATTAAAGTAGGTCTCGAGGCCATCGTCTTTTCAATCGCCTCGGAGGGTTGTCAGGAATAGATGGGAATGATAAGTTGCGTACAAGAGGATTCGTGTGGGTTGGGAGTTTGAAATGAAAAGAGGCGTATCTGTTTCGGGCTAGTTCTGCGACAAATGGGATATTTAGGTCATTATGGATGATTTTATTCGTAACGAAATGAGGAGCATTTAGGATTTTGCGATGGATTTTGGATTGTAAGGATTGAATACGAGAGGAATTAGATGGTTTAGTAGAGCCCCAAAGCTCGATTCCATATGTCCAGATGGGTCTGATGATGGTAACATAAATGAGCTTTTTATAATAAATTGGTAGTTTTGAACGTTTGTCTGGTAAGTGTTGTAGTAATCGGTATCTACGGGCAGTTTCTTGTCGTTTAAGTCGCGTATGGGGATTCCATGTAAGACGTTTGTCAAGATGGAGTCCTAGGTAACGGATTTGTTCAACAGGTATGAGTGGGGTATTATTAAAGGATACAGTGGGACAGGAAGTCATTGGTTTGCGACGAAGGGTAAAGGTAATTTGGTGAGATTTTTTAGGATTTATTTTAATCCTCCAGTTCTGACACCATTCCTCAATGGCTGTGATGTGAGACTGAAGGGTTCGGGATGCAGCGGATGGATCATTATGTGTAGATAACACACAAGTGTCATCCGCATAAGTTGTGAGGACAGTGGATGGATGGAGTGGAATATCAGCTGTATATACCGTATAAAGGATGGGACCTAAGATACTACCCTGAGGTACACCTGCAGACTGAGAAAATATGGAAGAGTAGGAAAGGTTATGATTTACTTTGAAGGTTCTATTAGTGAGGTAGGAACGGATTATCAAGTAGTATGTTGCGGGAAGGAATTGACGGAGTTTATAAAGGAGTCCTGGGTGCCAGACTCGGTCGAACGCTTGTTCCACGTCGAGAAAAGCACCCGTGCAATACATTCCGCGCTCCAATGTGGAGGATATAACATCCACCACACGGTGGCATTGCTGAATTGTAGAGTGGGATGTCCGAAATCCAAACTGATGCCTATGATGGGCAAAAGGGAAATCGGACGGTATGAGGATGGATGTTCAGGAGGCTTTTGAGGTTTTGGGATCATTTTGATTATTGACAGTTTCCAAGGTTCAGGGAAATAGGTGGTTCGGAGCGTAGCATTGAATATGTAAGTGAGGTAGAGGATTGCTTTTCGAGGTAAGCGTTTCAGGATGTAGGATGTGATGAGATCATGACCAGGAGCTTTATTAATACGTAATTGGTGGATAATGTTAATTATTTCAGAAGGATGAAAGGCTTTAGGAGGAGGGGACATTTGGAGTGGAATAGCTAGTTCTGCTTCAATATGGGTTGGATTGAGGATTTCAGGATGTGGATTGAAAATTTTGTAAAGATGTACTAAGTTTTGTTGGAAGTTTTTTTTTTTTTTGGATCGAAATATGCTTGACACGTGGCTTATCGTGAATCTAACAAACATTTCATCGTAGGTTATCCTACGTATTTTATTTATAAATATCTTTTTCCAACTATTGTATTTTCAATAAACCCGTTTCAATATTAATCTTGAAGCATGAATTGCATATTTTAATCCAATATAGCTGATAAAATATCAGTAAAATACCCAGGCTTTAATGGTATATTATTAAGTCCATAAAAATTAAAATTTTACAGTTACTTATTGTCAAAACCGAGACAAAGCATACATTAGTACATTATAAATATTTTTTTAAACGTCTCCTAGCATAACAGCCTCCTATGCCAAAGTTCACAGGTTCAAACCCACAGGTGGTCCTAGGATTTTTTAATGGGAGTGAAAAATCCTTAGTTATGCCGTCCTTCGGAGGGGACGTTAAAAGGTGGTCCCGAGCCAGTGCGATGTCAGGTACTCGTACTATTCTAATAAAACCTGGATAGGCACAATTTAGGACTCCCACTGTAGTCTCGTCCATGCTATAGTAGTATAAAGTGAGGTCTCCCTTTTTTTATTGGATTACAACAAACATTTTTATGGATTTATTTAGTTTAATAAACAGGTAATAATAAATTTCTTGTTTACAAAATATATACATATAAATAAGTATTACGTTAGGAAAAATGTAAGAGCGGATAATGCACTACAAACTTCTTTAAAACACCAGTAGCACGGAGTTAGTTCGCTCGGACACATACAGAGTGCAGCACCGGCTGGTAACAGAACCAGATGCGTTGTTCTACCTGCCTTTTATATATACCGGTTTTCTTTTTATGAAAGTTTAAAATCGCTGTGGAGTAGAATTATAATGAGGTATTGTTCTACAATAAAATACTATAGAAAAAATAATTAATTATGAAACTCATACAATTCGAGTTGAACAAAAGTTTTAATTGATCAATTAAGAACGGATCGTAGTTAGAATATATCGTTGAATAACTGACCATTTTCGAGTAGTTATGAAGTACACGCTTATCCGTTCCGATTTTAAATTTGTTTAGGTACTTATTCATGTTACAGCCATGCACACAAAAACCATTCAGCTATTTCAGTGGCAGACATTTTAAAATTTATATATATATATATATATATATATATATATATATATATATATATATATATATGGGGTCAATCCATTTCAACCGTCCAATTTTTATCAATTTATTTGGTAAATAATTTCAACTTTCATTAAATACGAATAAAAACGACCTTTTTTACTACAATATTAATCTTTTATAAAAATAACTAGATAGACATTTTCATAGTTTTTATTTTGTTTTCCTTGAGTCTGTTTTAGATGTTGACTGTATTTTAAAGCCCATTACAAGTTTTGTAGCACCCTCTTCGTCACTGATCCCTATTAGCTTTGGGAAAATTAAAATAGTAGTAAATACAGATTTATGTTGGACAAAATCACTTAATATCACAGTTTTATAAGAGAAAAATTATCTGTGTTTATCATTAAATGTGGCGATCTCCTATAGAAGAAAAAAAACGACAACAGATAGCCAAGATTTAGCGCAAAACTCGCTAGGTAAAATGTAATTTAAAGGGTGTAGTGTAATTTAGTGTGATTTAAAGGGCGTAATTTAAAAATGATGCAAATACTGAAAACTCTTGAGAGCGACAAAAACGTCAGCTTTTAGACACTAGTCCTTAAAACGTCTACTTCCGGTGAAAATCGAATCACAAAATTTTCACGATCGCCATACTTCCCCTTACTATTATTTTACATATATAAGGTGAATGTAAAGAGAAGAAAAAAATGTATAAGGGTTTATGTTCCAGTACATGTAAAATGTGTACCTTTTCTATGCAAACGCGTTAGCCAAGACATAATAAGACTTTTAATCAGGATTTTCTTTAACCTCTGGATATCCACTTTTTAGTGGCTTGGTGTGACCCTGGTTGGTCTTCCTATTCCAGGCTTACCCACGGCTAATATTACAAAAAAAAAATACTTTTCAGTATTATTACAGAAAAAATATGATGGTCCCTTTCCTATTTAAAATTTTCTAGGCAAAAGTGAAGACTGTAGCATTGTCCGTTTAGCCACAGCAGCATAAAGGGACGTTAAGTTATTAAACAAGAAAAAATACTTATTCTGCCTCAGCCAAAATTCTAACCAAGAACTTGGAGACCAGTAATCTGGACTATCCTCTGAACGACGCCACTGTCTATAACTAGAATATAATATAATAGAAAATCATTTTTATTCTGGGAAAGGGTCCCTAAAGAATAACTGGTTGGTACAGTTTAAATATGCAACTCATATTTGAAGCCCCTAAATATCCCATTTCTCGCAGAGCTATCCCGAAACAGATATGCTTCTTTTAATTCCAAACTCCCGACCCACACGAATCCTCTTGTACGCAACTTATCATTCCCATCTATTCCTGACAATCCGTCGAGGCGATTGAAAAACGATGGCCTCGAGACCTTCTTATATATATTTTTTTTTAAAAATATTTTATTGATATTTACAACTGTACATACAATATATACAACAAGTAAATGGGCTAATTGACACTTATGGGCGTGATAATGTCTTGTGAAGAAACTACCCAGTGGTAGCACTTCAAAGTCAATTTAATTAAAGTAGGTCTCGAGGCCATCGTCTTTTCAATCGCCTCGGAGGGTTGTCAGGAATAGATGGGAATGATAAGTTGCGTACAAGAGGATTCGTGTGGGTTGGGAGTTTGAAATGAAAAGAGGCGTATCTGTTTCGGGCTAGTTCTGCGACAAATGGGATATTTAGGTCATTATGGATGATTTTATTCGTAACGAAATGAGGAGCATTTAGGATTTTGCGATGGATTTTGGATTGTAAGGATTGAATACGAGAGGAATTAGATGGTTTAGTAGAGCCCCAAAGCTCGATTCCATATGTCCAGATGGGTCTGATGATGGTAACATAAATGAGCTTTTTATAATAAATTGGTAGTTTTGAACGTTTGTCTGGTAAGTGTTGTAGTAATCGGTATCTACGGGCAGTTTCTTGTCGTTTAAGTCGCGTATGGGGATTCCATGTAAGACGTTTGTCAAGATGGAGTCCTAGGTAACGGATTTGTTCAACAGGTATGAGTGGGGTATTATTAAAGGATACAGTGGGACAGGAAGTCATTGGTTTGCGACGAAGGGTAAAGGTAATTTGGTGGGATTTTTTAGGATTTATTTTAATCCTCCAGTTCTGACACCATTCCTCAATGGCTGTGATGTGAGACTGAAGGGTTCGGGATGCAGCGGATGGATCATTATGTGTAGATAACACACAAGTGTCATCCGCATAAGTTGTGAGGACAGTGGATGGATGGAGTGGAATATCAGCTGTATATACCGTATAAAGGATGGGACCTAAGATACTACCCTGAGGTACACCTGCAGACTGAGAAAATATGGAAGAGTAGGAAAGGTTATGATTTACTTTGAAGGTTCTATTAGTGAGGTAGGAACGGATTATCAAGTAGTATGTTGCGGGAAGGAATTGACGGAGTTTATAAAGGAGTCCTGGGTGCCAGACTCGGTCGAACGCTTGTTCCACGTCGAGAAAAGCACCCGTGCAATACATTCCGCGCTCCAATGTGGAGGATATAACATCCACCACACGGTGGCATTGCTGAATTGTAGAGTGGGATGTCCGAAATCCAAACTGATGCCTATGATGGGCAAAAGGGAAATCGGACGGTATGAGGATGGATGTTCAGGAGGCTTTTGAGGTTTTGGGATCATTTTGATTATTGACAGTTTCCAAGGTTCAGGGAAATAGGTGGTTCGGAGCGTAGCATTGAATATGTAAGTGAGGTAGAGGATTGCTTTTCGAGGTAAGCGTTTCAGGATGTAGGATGTGATGAGATCATGACCAGGAGCTTTATTAATACGTAATTGGTGGATAATGTTAATTATTTCAGAAGGATGAAAGGCTTTAGGAGGAGGGGACATTTGGAGTGGAATAGCTAGTTCTGCTTCAATATGGGTTGGATTGAGGATTTCAGGATGTGGATTGAAAATTTTGTAAAGATGTACTAAGTTTTGTTGGAAGTTTTTTTTTTTTTTGGATCGAAATATGCTTGACACGTGGCTTATCGTGAATCTAACAAACATTTCATCGTAGGTTATCCTACGTATTTTATTTATAAATATCTTTTTCCAACTATTGTATTTTCAATAAACCCGTTTCAATATTAATCTTGAAGCATGAATTGCATATTTTAATCCAATATAGCTGATAAAATATCAGTAAAATACCCAGGCTTTAATGGTATATTATTAAGTCCATAAAAATTAAAATTTTACAGTTACTTATTGTCAAAACCGAGACAAAGCATACATTAGTACATTATAAATATTTTTTTAAACGTCTCCTAGCATAACAGCCTCCTATGCCAAAGTTCACAGGTTCAAACCCACAGGTGGTCCTAGGATTTTTTAATGGGAGTGAAAAATCCTTAGTTATGCCGTCCTTCGGAGGGGACGTTAAAAGGTGGTCCCGAGCCAGTGCGATGTCAGGTACTCGTACTATTCTAATAAAACCTGGATAGGCACAATTTAGGACTCCCACTGTAGTCTCGTCCATGCTATAGTAGTATAAAGTGAGGTCTCCCTTTTTTTATTGGATTACAACAAACATTTTTATGGATTTATTTAGTTTAATAAACAGGTAATAATAAATTTCTTGTTTACAAAATATATACATATAAATAAGTATTACGTTAGGAAAAATGTAAGAGCGGATAATGCACTACAAACTTCTTTAAAACACCAGTAGCACGGAGTTAGTTCGCTCGGACACATACAGAGTGCAGCACCGGCTGGTAACAGAACCAGATGCGTTGTTCTACCTGCCTTTTATATATACCGGTTTTCTTTTTATGAAAGTTTAAAATCGCTGTGGAGTAGAATTATAATGAGGTATTGTTCTACAATAAAATACTATAGAAAAAATAATTAATTATGAAACTCATACAATTCGAGTTGAACAAAAGTTTTAATTGATCAATTAAGAACGGATCGTAGTTAGAATATATCGTTGAATAACTGACCATTTTCGAGTAGTTATGAAGTACACGCTTATCCGTTCCGATTTTAAATTTGTTTAGGTACTTATTCATGTTACAGCCATGCACACAAAAACCATTCAGCTATTTCAGTGGCAGACATTTTAAAATTTATATATATATATATATATATATGGGGTCAATCCATTTCAACCGTCCAATTTTTATCAATTTATTTGGTAAATAATTTCAACTTTCATTAAATACGAATAAAAACGACCTTTTTTACTACAATATTAATCTTTTATAAAAATAACTAGATAGACATTTTCATAGTTTTTATTTTGTTTTCCTTGAGTCTGTTTTAGATGTTGACTGTATTTTAAAGCCCATTACAAGTTTTGTAGCACCCTCTTCGTCACTGATCCCTATTAGCTTTGGGAAAATTAAAATAGTAGTAAATACAGATTTATGTTGGACAAAATCACTTAATATCACAGTTTTATAAGAGAAAAATTATCTGTGTTTATCATTAAATGTGGCGATCTCCTATAGAAGAAAAAAAACGACAACAGATAGCCAAGATTTAGCGCAAAACTCGCTAGGTAAAATGTAATTTAAAGGGTGTAGTGTAATTTAGTGTGATTTAAAGGGCGTAATTTAAAAATGATGCAAATACTGAAAACTCTTGAGAGCGACAAAAACGTCAGCTTTTAGACACTAGTCCTTAAAACGTCTACTTCCGGTGAAAAATCGAATCACAAAATTTTCACGATCGCCATACTTCCCCTTACTATTATTTTACATATATAAGGTGAATGTAAAGAGAAGAAAAAAATGTATAAGGGTTTATGTTCCAGTACATGTAAAATGTGTACCTTTTCTATGCAAACGCGTTAGCCAAGACATAATAAGACTTTTAATCAGGATTTTCTTTAACCTCTGGATATCCACTTTTTAGTGGCTTGGTGTGACCCTGGTTGGTCTTCCTATTCCAGGCTTACCCACGGCTAATATTACAAAAAAAAAATACTTTTCAGTATTATTACAGAAAAAATATGATGGTCCCTTTCCTATTTAAAATTTTCTAGGCAAAAGTGAAGACTGTAGCATTGTCCGTTTAGCCACAGCAGCATAAAGGGACGTTAAGTTATTAAACAAGAAAAAATACTTATTCTGCCTCAGCCAAAATTCTAACCAAGAACTTGGAGACCAGTAATCTGGACTATCCTCTGAACGACGCCACTGTCTATAACTAGAATATAATATAATAGAAAATCATTTTTATTCTGGGAAAGGGTCCCTAAAGAATAACTGGTTGGTACAGTTTAAATATGCAACTCATATTTGAAGCCCCTAAATATCCCATTTCTCGCAGAGCTATCCCGAAACAGATATGCTTCTTTTAATTCCAAACTCCCGACCCACACGAATCCTCTTGTACGCAACTTATCATTCCCATCTATTCCTGACAATCCGTCGAGGCGATTGAAAAACGATGGCCTCGAGACCTTCTTATATATATTTTTTTTTAAAAATATTTTATTGATATTTACAACTGTACATACAATATATACAACAAGTAAATGGGCTAATTGACACTTATGGGCGTGATAATGTCTTGTGAAGAAACTACCCAGTGGTAGCACTTCAAAGTCAATTTAATTAAAGTAGGTCTCGAGGCCATCGTCTTTTCAATCGCCTCGGAGGGTTGTCAGGAATAGATGGGAATGATAAGTTGCGTACAAGAGGATTCGTGTGGGTTGGGAGTTTGAAATGAAAAGAGGCGTATCTGTTTCGGGCTAGTTCTGCGACAAATGGGATATTTAGGTCATTATGGATGATTTTATTCGTAACGAAATGAGGAGCATTTAGGATTTTGCGATGGATTTTGGATTGTAAGGATTGAATACGAGAGGAATTAGATGGTTTAGTAGAGCCCCAAAGCTCGATTCCATATGTCCAGATGGGTCTGATGATGGTAACATAAATGAGCTTTTTATAATAAATTGGTAGTTTTGAACGTTTGTCTGGTAAGTGTTGTAGTAATCGGTATCTACGGGCAGTTTCTTGTCGTTTAAGTCGCGTATGGGGATTCCATGTAAGACGTTTGTCAAGATGGAGTCCTAGGTAACGGATTTGTTCAACAGGTATGAGTGGGGTATTATTAAAGGATACAGTGGGACAGGAAGTCATTGGTTTGCGACGAAGGGTAAAGGTAATTTGGTGGGATTTTTTAGGATTTATTTTAATCCTCCAGTTCTGACACCATTCCTCAATGGCTGTGATGTGAGACTGAAGGGTTCGGGATGCAGCGGATGGATCATTATGTGTAGATAACACACAAGTGTCATCCGCATAAGTTGTGAGGACAGTGGATGGATGGAGTGGAATATCAGCTGTATATACCGTATAAAGGATGGGACCTAAGATACTACCCTGAGGTACACCTGCAGACTGAGAAAATATGGAAGAGTAGGAAAGGTTATGATTTACTTTGAAGGTTCTATTAGTGAGGTAGGAACGGATTATCAAGTAGTATGTTGCGGGAAGGAATTGACGGAGTTTATAAAGGAGTCCTGGGTGCCAGACTCGGTCGAACGCTTGTTCCACGTCGAGAAAAGCACCCGTGCAATACATTCCGCGCTCCAATGTGGAGGATATAACATCCACCACACGGTGGCATTGCTGAATTGTAGAGTGGGATGTCCGAAATCCAAACTGATGCCTATGATGGGCAAAAGGGAAATCGGACGGTATGAGGATGGATGTTCAGGAGGCTTTTGAGGTTTTGGGATCATTTTGATTATTGACAGTTTCCAAGGTTCAGGGAAATAGGTGGTTCGGAGCGTAGCATTGAATATGTAAGTGAGGTAGAGGATTGCTTTTCGAGGTAAGCGTTTCAGGATGTAGGATGTGATGAGATCATGACCAGGAGCTTTATTAATACGTAATTGGTGGATAATGTTAATTATTTCAGAAGGATGAAAGGCTTTAGGAGGAGGGGACATTTGGAGTGGAATAGCTAGTTCTGCTTCAATATGGGTTGGATTGAGGATTTCAGGATGTGGATTGAAAATTTTGTAAAGATGTACTAAGTTTTGTTGGAAGTTTTTTTTTTTTTTGGATCGAAATATGCTTGACACGTGGCTTATCGTGAATCTAACAAACATTTCATCGTAGGTTATCCTACGTATTTTATTTATAAATATCTTTTTCCAACTATTGTATTTTCAATAAACCCGTTTCAATATTAATCTTGAAGCATGAATTGCATATTTTAATCCAATATAGCTGATAAAATATCAGTAAAATACCCAGGCTTTAATGGTATATTATTAAGTCCATAAAAATTAAAATTTTACAGTTACTTATTGTCAAAACCGAGACAAAGCATACATTAGTACATTATAAATATTTTTTTAAACGTCTCCTAGCATAACAGCCTCCTATGCCAAAGTTCACAGGTTCAAACCCACAGGTGGTCCTAGGATTTTTTAATGGGAGTGAAAAATCCTTAGTTATGCCGTCCTTCGGAGGGGACGTTAAAAGGTGGTCCCGAGCCAGTGCGATGTCAGGTACTCGTACTATTCTAATAAAACCTGGATAGGCACAATTTAGGACTCCCACTGTAGTCTCGTCCATGCTATAGTAGTATAAAGTGAGGTCTCCCTTTTTTTATTGGATTACAACAAACATTTTTATGGATTTATTTAGTTTAATAAACAGGTAATAATAAATTTCTTGTTTACAAAATATATACATATAAATAAGTATTACGTTAGGAAAAATGTAAGAGCGGATAATGCACTACAAACTTCTTTAAAACACCAGTAGCACGGAGTTAGTTCGCTCGGACACATACAGAGTGCAGCACCGGCTGGTAACAGAACCAGATGCGTTGTTCTACCTGCCTTTTATATATACCGGTTTTCTTTTTATGAAAGTTTAAAATCGCTGTGGAGTAGAATTATAATGAGGTATTGTTCTACAATAAAATACTATAGAAAAAATAATTAATTATGAAACTCATACAATTCGAGTTGAACAAAAGTTTTAATTGATCAATTAAGAACGGATCGTAGTTAGAATATATCGTTGAATAACTGACCATTTTCGAGTAGTTATGAAGTACACGCTTATCCGTTCCGATTTTAAATTTGTTTAGGTACTTATTCATGTTACAGCCATGCACACAAAAACCATTCAGCTATTTCAGTGGCAGACATTTTAAAATTTATATATATATATATATATATATATATATATATATATATATATATATGGGGTCAATCCATTTCAACCGTCCAATTTTTATCAATTTATTTGGTAAATAATTTCAACTTTCATTAAATACGAATAAAAACGACCTTTTTTACTACAATATTAATCTTTTATAAAAATAACTAGATAGACATTTTCATAGTTTTTATTTTGTTTTCCTTGAGTCTGTTTTAGATGTTGACTGTATTTTAAAGCCCATTACAAGTTTTGTAGCACCCTCTTCGTCACTGATCCCTATTAGCTTTGGGAAAATTAAAATAGTAGTAAATACAGATTTATGTTGGACAAAATCACTTAATATCACAGTTTTATAAGAGAAAAATTATCTGTGTTTATCATTAAATGTGGCGATCTCCTATAGAAGAAAAAAAACGACAACAGATAGCCAAGATTTAGCGCAAAACTCGCTAGGTAAAATGTAATTTAAAGGGTGTAGTGTAATTTAGTGTGATTTAAAGGGCGTAATTTAAAAATGATGCAAATACTGAAAACTCTTGAGAGCGACAAAAACGTCAGCTTTTAGACACTAGTCCTTAAAACGTCTACTTCCGGTGAAAAATCGAATCACAAAATTTTCACGATCGCCATACTTCCCCTTACTATTATTTTACATATATAAGGTGAATGTAAAGAGAAGAAAAAAATGTATAAGGGTTTATTTTTCCAGTACATGTAAAATGTGTACCTTTTCTATGCAAACGCGTTAGCCAAGACATAATAAGACTTTTAATCAGGATTTTCTTTAACCTCTGGATATCCACTTTTTAGTGGCTTGGTGTGACCCTGGTTGGTCTTCCTATTCCAGGCTTACCCACGGCTAATATTACAAAAAAAAAATACTTTTCAGTATTATTACAGAAAAAATATGATGGTCCCTTTCCTATTTAAAATTTTCTAGGCAAAAGTGAAGACTGTAGCATTGTCCGTTTAGCCACAGCAGCATAAAGGGACGTTAAGTTATTAAACAAGAAAAAATACTTATTCTGCCTCAGCCAAAATTCTAACCAAGAACTTGGAGACCAGTAATCTGGACTATCCTCTGAACGACGCCACTGTCTATAACTAGAATATAATATAATAGAAAATCATTTTTATTCTGGGAAAGGGTCCCTAAAGAATAACTGGTTGGTACAGTTTAAATATGCAACTCATATTTGAAGCCCCTAAATATCCCATTTCTCGCAGAGCTATCCCGAAACAGATATGCTTCTTTTAATTCCAAACTCCCGACCCACACGAATCCTCTTGTACGCAACTTATCATTCCCATCTATTCCTGACAATCCGTCGAGGCGATTGAAAAACGATGGCCTCGAGACCTTCTTATATATATTTTTTTTTTAAAAATATTTTATTGATATTTACAACTGTACATACAATATATACAACAAGTAAATGGGCTAATTGACACTTATGGGCGTGATAATGTCTTGTGAAGAAACTACCCAGTGGTAGCACTTCAAAGTCAATTTAATTAAAGTAGGTCTCGAGGCCATCGTCTTTTCAATCGCCTCGGAGGGTTGTCAGGAATAGATGGGAATGATAAGTTGCGTACAAGAGGATTCGTGTGGGTTGGGAGTTTGAAATGAAAAGAGGCGTATCTGTTTCGGGCTAGTTCTGCGACAAATGGGATATTTAGGTCATTATGGATGATTTTATTCGTAACGAAATGAGGAGCATTTAGGATTTTGCGATGGATTTTGGATTGTAAGGATTGAATACGAGAGGAATTAGATGGTTTAGTAGAGCCCCAAAGCTCGATTCCATATGTCCAGATGGGTCTGATGATGGTAACATAAATGAGCTTTTTATAATAAATTGGTAGTTTTGAACGTTTGTCTGGTAAGTGTTGTAGTAATCGGTATCTACGGGCAGTTTCTTGTCGTTTAAGTCGCGTATGGGGATTCCATGTAAGACGTTTGTCAAGATGGAGTCCTAGGTAACGGATTTGTTCAACAGGTATGAGTGGGGTATTATTAAAGGATACAGTGGGACAGGAAGTCATTGGTTTGCGACGAAGGGTAAAGGTAATTTGGTGGGATTTTTTAGGATTTATTTTAATCCTCCAGTTCTGACACCATTCCTCAATGGCTGTGATGTGAGACTGAAGGGTTCGGGATGCAGCGGATGGATCATTATGTGTAGATAACACACAAGTGTCATCCGCATAAGTTGTGAGGACAGTGGATGGATGGAGTGGAATATCAGCTGTATATACCGTATAAAGGATGGGACCTAAGATACTACCCTGAGGTACACCTGCAGACTGAGAAAATATGGAAGAGTAGGAAAGGTTATGATTTACTTTGAAGGTTCTATTAGTGAGGTAGGAACGGATTATCAAGTAGTATGTTGCGGGAAGGAATTGACGGAGTTTATAAAGGAGTCCTGGGTGCCAGACTCGGTCGAACGCTTGTTCCACGTCGAGAAAAGCACCCGTGCAATACATTCCGCGCTCCAATGTGGAGGATATAACATCCACCACACGGTGGCATTGCTGAATTGTAGAGTGGGATGTCCGAAATCCAAACTGATGCCTATGATGGGCAAAAGGGAAATCGGACGGTATGAGGATGGATGTTCAGGAGGCTTTTGAGGTTTTGGGATCATTTTGATTATTGACAGTTTCCAAGGTTCAGGGAAATAGGTGGTTCGGAGCGTAGCATTGAATATGTAAGTGAGGTAGAGGATTGCTTTTCGAGGTAAGCGTTTCAGGATGTAGGATGTGATGAGATCATGACCAGGAGCTTTATTAATACGTAATTGGTGGATAATGTTAATTATTTCAGAAGGATGAAAGGCTTTAGGAGGAGGGGACATTTGGAGTGGAATAGCTAGTTCTGCTTCAATATGGGTTGGATTGAGGATTTCAGGATGTGGATTGAAAATTTTGTAAAGATGTTCACCAAATATTTGAGTTTTTTCTACATCTGATCGAGACCAGGTAGAAGATTCGGTAAGGAGTGGGTGATTAAAGGTTTTAAACTTGAGCAGATTTTTGGTAATTGTCCATAAAGATTTGTCAGTAGGTGTTAGGTTTTCTGTGAAGTTCTGAAAAGTTTGTATTTTTAATTTTTTAATTTCTGTTTTGAGTTTGTTAGTTAGATGAGTATAGTATGCTTTGTCGGACGGGTATCTGGAACTATGCCACTTAGCCCTTGCTCGCCGTTTCTCTGCTAATAATTTTCGGATGTGATGTGGTAAGTTAGTGTCGCGGGAATAATTATTTTTGGGATGAGATGAGTTGTTGTTAAGTGCAATACCTATTGTTCTTGTTAGTTTTTCGATTGCAGCCTACTTTAATTAAATTGACATTGAAGCGCTACCACTGTAGTTCTTCACAAGACATTAAGTTAAGCCAGACATTAAGTTAAGACATTAAGCCCATAAGTGTAAGTTAGCCCATTTACTTATAAGTACAGTTGTAAATATCAATAAAATGTTTTTTAAAATATATATATATATATATATATATTTTTTAAAAAAACATTTTATTGATATTTACAACTGTGCTTATAAGTAAATATATATATATGTATATATATATATATATATATATATATATATATATATATTATATATATATATATATATTTTAAAAAACATTTTATTGATATTTACAACTGTGCTTATAAGTAAATATATATATATGCAACATGTATTAGACAAAAAATAAAAATAAATGAACTGATAATAAATATCAACCTTATTCTGGTGCATAGTCTCCTAAGAATAACATAAGCTTTGAAATAATAAAGGATCTATATCTGCCCAAGAGCCAATAAAACATAAATTAAACATAAATAAAAATAATATACTACAATAATAAGAAATGAATTCTTTTAGTGACAATATAAAAAAATACTGTAATGATTGAACCAAAAGAAGTTTACTGGTTAAACTTGAAATGTCTGTGAAATATACTAAGTTCTTCATCAAGGTATAGCAGCTAGCAATTTTAAAATGAATCCGTAAATGTTATTGGTACGCTTCTCAGTTAATATATTTGTATTTACATATAAACATATATATTACCTCAGCGAAAACCCCTCTTCATCCGAGAAATTCATCGAAACCATGTCTCGTTTAAAAGAGATTCCAATGAAGATTATCCAGCTTTGAACAGTTATATATAATCCTTAATGCTTCAGCTCATAGAGTTCCAGGTTATGAGCTCATGTTTTAGTTGCTGGCGGAATCGCAAAGGTGTAGCCCTTTATTTGACAAGCAGGACTCTAATTCTAACAAAGTTGTAGAGGACTGGTCTCCTCCCCTACCTTAGTTACAAAAACTTTTCCAGAAACAAAAGCTTTAACTATTTAAATCACATTCTGGGAGGCTTCCAACTCCAGCGAATAAATTTCACGCCTCGAATAAAATTCTCCTATTAAAGTTTATTTACTGTTTCGTTTTAGAGAAAAGTTCATACGTGAACCAACTTTATTAAAGTTCTTCACCAAGGTATAACATCCCTCTCCTCTAAGAAGAATCCGTATATGTGTAAAGTACAAGTTTTTTCATTAAAGTATTTTGAACGTTACTTTTTCTCATAACCATCCTGAATAACTTTCAAAACCCTAGATATATGTTATTATATGGGTACGCACAATCCCTGGAGCTTTAAATCGTGTAACTCTTCTAGTTTATACGGTTCGTGTTTATTTAATATTTACTTTTGTGCATTGTTTTTATTAATACCCAAGATTTGGTCGCCTTCAAACCTTTTTTAAATCAATGACGAAAGAAAATGGTAATATCCAATTACGAGGATAATCTTGGGACGACTAGATGATTGGCGTCTAAAACATGTGAAAAGTTGTCGCTCTCACAAACGGTATCAGGTGCCTTTTTTGGTAACCAGCTGCTCCAACATTAGCCCCTTTTTACTTTCACTTACTATATAAAGTAAGGGGAAGTATTGTGATCGTGAAAAGTTTCGAATTCCAGTTTTCAACGAAACTACACGTATTAGGGTCCCCTGAGTCCAAATAACCAAGTTCCGCAAAAAGGTCTGTGTGTGAGGTAACTCCCGGGCGGAAACAGTTAGTTCTATGAAACTGAAATTTCATATTTAAGACAAATATACGCCCGAGACAAAACCTTTTTCATCAAAATGAGCTTACCAGAAGATCCACTTTATACCATGCTTTTTGCACCTTTTTTCGATTTTCTCAAAAACGGTTCCGACGATTTTGATTAAACTCGCTATATCGATGTAAAATTTATTGGGCTTTAATATAATGTAGTTTTCATTCTGATTATAATGGTTTGACAGGGCTTAAATGCCGATATTTTACTTTTTTTTCCTGTAAAGTACCTTTAATTTTGTAGATTTTATAAAAATAAATATATTATCTTGTTACTACCGATGAAAAAACACGTAAATATATAAGTTGAACGAATGCGATATCTAACTAAAGGAGAAAACTGAAAAAATATTTTTTTAATGCAATTTTTTTTAGTTTGAACATAGCAACAGTAATATACACGTATAATAGACCGTTGGAAAGCTAAAGCTTTTAGAATAAATATTATCTAATGCACAAACTTGTAAAAGTTAATACAGATAGATGAAAAGCCGATAAAACTGATTATTTTAGATAATAATATAATAGATTTTTTAATAAAACACATGTTTCTATATAAATTAAATTTAATTAATTCTTTAATGGTTTCACGTGTTTTAATCTCTAACTGTATAAGAAAATCCTTTCATTGATTTTAAAAATGGAGGTAAGTGAAAGTCGTGTGTTGCCCGCATCAGATTTTTAAATTAATGTTGCGCTACACAGAAGAGGTTGGAGAAAATTTGAGTGATCCAGGTATGTGATAGTAGTGGGAGAGGAGGAACGTATATTTATGTTTTACTTTCACTCACGGAAATTGTATGGAATATATTTTAAGGGAAAGTATTGCGATCGTGAAAATTTCCGAGTTCCAGTTTTCAACGGAAATACACTTTTAGGGTCTCCTGAGTCCAATGAACAAGTCTCGCAAAAAGGTCTGTGTGTGTATGTGATAAGTCCAGCGCAAAAACGAAAAGTCCTATGAAACTGAAATTTCATATTTATGATAACTATATGTCCGAGATGTCACAGCAACTTTTTCATCAAAATTGGCTGACCGGAAGTGGTACTTTATTTCATGCATTTTGCACCTTTTTACGATTTACTCAAATACGGCAATAACGATTTTGATTAAACTCGCTATATCGATGTTAAATTTAATGGGTTTCGATGTGATGTAAGTTTAATTTTGATTGAAATAGTCTGACAGGGCTTAAATGACGATATTTTAGACTTTCTTCATCAACAGTAATTTTTTTAATTTTGTATATTTTCTAAAAATTACCATATCATCTAATGAAAAAATTATTTAAAAAAAAGACAAAAATTAATAGAAGTTGAACGATTTTTTTTTTTTTGAAAAAAAACGAAAAGGAAAAAAGAGCAAAAATATTTTGTATACCATTTTTGGGTTTTTGAACATAAAAACAGTAATATATCTGTATAATATACCGGTGGAAAGCTAAATATTTTAGAAAAATTGTCATCTTGAATACGAAATTATAAAAGTCAACAAAGGGTGATGAAAAGTCGATAAAACTAACATATAAAAACATAAAAGATAATTTATTAAAATATGTTTCTATTGAAACATTTCAAAGTTTCAAGAGTCTCTCACAAGCAGAAAGAGTACAATATCCCTCGACCGATGTGGACCGAAGAAAGTAAACAGGCACACAGCCAGAAGATGAGTTTTTTCTGTTTAAGAAAAAAAAAAAGAATTTCCGTACAAGGAGTCGAGAGAAGCTCCGTTGTCCTCAATATGCCCAAATAATAAAAATGAAAAATAAAATAAAAAATTGACTATAGGTTCGACACCGATACCACTATATTTCTCTTTCCTGTCCCCTCTTCACTCTCTCATGCACCTTTTCAAAATCCAAATCGACAAGGTCAGATGAGACACAATCGCCCCACCTACGGACGTTTACCCTGTCATTATTTCGTTATTAAGCTCCTCAACCTTTCACGCACATATCATTTTAGCGATTCCTTTGCATAATTATATTTGCCGAGACCATACCTAGCGATTTCACTTATAAATTCCCAAGTGAAATCATCCTTGTTCAGACCGAATGTACAACTTAACATTTGAATTATATCAACAGTAGGTAGTAAAACTTTCCATAGAATGTCCATATCGTATTAACTCCATAATACGGGAAATATTAAACACATGGTGGGAAGTGAAACAGAAAGGAGTGAAGGTAGTCTTCGCCTGGGTCTCAGCCCACTGCGGAATTTCGGGCAATGAAGAAGCGGATAGAGCAGCTACATAGCGAGGCAAAGAGAGGATAGAGCAGCTAACATAGCGAGGCAAAGAGAGGATAGAGCAGCTAACATAGCGAGGAAAGGAGAGGATAGAGCAGCTAACATAGCAAGGAAAGGAGAAATAACGGAGGTAGAAGAAACCTCAACGGAAGACTGGACAAACCATCTAAAGACGGTTATCTTCCAGAACTGGGAGAGAGAGTGGAGCCTAAGGCAGTCAAAATTCTTTGAAATCAAACAAGATTGTAAAAGTTGGACCACCAGTTCAAGAAAGTCAAGAAGAGAAGAAATCATAATATGCCGACTTCGAATAGGTCACTGTGAATTCACTCATGGCTATCTCCTCAGAGGCCTATAGGCTCCAACATGTGAACATTGCAACAATACGTTACAATCAGTGAAACATGTCCTATTGGAGTGTCCCCTATTTGAAACAAGTAGACGAAAATTAAACTTACCGGAGTCTATAGCGAAACTTTTAGAGGACAAAGAGGAATCAGCTATGAAACTGTTCAAGTTCCTCAAAGAAACTAAATATTATAATAGAGTGTAACTTTCTAATGACCCTCTGGGGTAGAGGCAAATGAAACCAATAAAAAAAAAATATATATAAAAAACTTTCCAGAAAAAACAAAAACAAAAGTATAACAACTAGATTGATGGATTGACTATAAATATAAAGTAAATAAGAACTACATAATACCTTAATAAAGAGCTTAGGGAAACTATTCATCGGTAGCCCTAAAGCAAGAATTGAAAGATCCTAAGACTGTTTGATTTTTAGATGCTAAAATGGATTATTGGAAATGGTAAAATATTTATTAAAAAATATGGAGTTTGAATAGCTATGATTTTTTCATGAAAAGATAGATAAATTTTTTGAAGAATTTTGGAGTCCATAAACCCAAAAATGTAACTCCTAATAGGTCTTATTATAGTCATATAATATTGTTCATTTATTAAAAGCTGACGCATTACTGTTTCATTTAAGAATCATTTTTATATTGTATATTTTCCAGTAAAAAAAAACAAATTAAAATAATAAATATAATATCAGTATATGGGTACTTACAAAGAAATAAATGACACTGACGTGCTTTGTAAGTGCTATGAGTATGATCTTTTTTTCCAAATAATATAGATGACTGGATAAGCATAGATTGGCCTAAACATATTTAGTACAGTAAAATTAGGTAATAGTAAAAAAAAAAAAAGCTGAAACCTGTCAGGAATTGATTTTTTTACATATTTGTATTCTCATCATCTAGTTTTATATAAATATTCAATTTGATGTTATCTAATGAATTCTCAAGTCCTTAAAAAACGCGAGTTATAAATGCGGTCATTTTCTAAAAGTACTAATTACGCATTTATTATCGTTCCAAATCATTCTAAAAAAATTCATTTCATAACTTTAATATGATTTTTTTACTATAAAAAAATTAGTTAGTTTAATAATATAGTAATGAGAGATTTTCGCGCTTCCTGTAAAATTTCCTAGATATAGGAATGGATATAGTACCTTTTGGAAATCAACGTCTCAATTGCTCAGTAAGTACCTTTTCCTTATTGTGGTAAAAAGTCCCAGGCTTTTCCGCGTCGGGTTTTGTAGAGGGGAGGGAGAGAATCAGAAAAAAATGATTTTTTAAAAGTTTTTTTGTGAATATTTCACAAAGTATTATCTTTATCAAAAACATTTTTCTATACAAAATTAAAGTTCTTCAAAATCTTAACCTTTTTTCATCACTAACATTATTTAAAATGAGAAACCAATTAAATAATAATAGTACTTAAATTATAAATTATAAACCCTAAAGTATAAAAAACTAACGAGGAAGTTATAAGATATTGTCACCATCCTTAAAAAGAATAACTAAGGAGAAACAACTGTTCTGTATGTCCAGCGTCTTTTTTTATTTTATTATATATTATGGTTCATTTCATAAAAATGTTTCTTTTGTTTTACACTACCAAATATTATTAAATAATTAACATCGATCCAGAGTTAATATGATTTAAGACTAAATTTATTTATGATAAATTTTAATTTTATTCTAAGCTTATTAATTATTTTAGTAAAATATATTTAATTGGCTCTTTAGGATTTCTACAATATATAAAATTATTATTTTTGGAGAAAAACTTTAAAGAATTTTACAAATAACGTTCATAAGAGAAAATATAAAAAGCTAAATGGAAATATAAGTTATTATTGCTTCTATCCGACTTATCTTATTGAAGGTCCCAGTTCAATTATAGCCAGCAATATCGAAGGTCTCTACCGTATTGGAGGTAGGTGCTTCTTTTTTTATAAGTCCATTCCGAGTATTCCAAATGGATATTATCGGCCCAATCAGATCTCAACTATATTTTCAGCTCTGCCAAGGTACTCCTGTACCACAAATATTTATTTACACAGCAGAACGTTTTTTTTAGAATTTACAGTGCGCAAATAATATTTTATAGAACATAGAAAAGGACGACATGGTTTAAATGGCAGTTGTAAATATTGAATAACTATTTAATGTGCATCCAACATTTCGATCAACATTGCCGGCCTTCGTCAAGACTAAAATGTAATGAGAAGCTGTGTTTTATGTTTTAATAAGTTCTGACATTTTAATTTTTATTGCATTATAATTATTTTTATTTTTGCATGGCCATATTTATTAATTTATTATTTCCTACATACTCTAACACTGTTCTTTATTTACTTATATACACTACATGTAACCAGCAACTTTGCTCGCGAAACAAATTTCCTTTTTTACAGTAAGAGAAACTATAATAAATATAACTACGTTATCTGCCAATTAGTTAATAATTCAACTACTTTTTTTACAACGAATATAGTGTTGTTATTTTATAACAGATCCTAATTACAAACCAGAAGTAGACATATCCATAATAAATAAACATTTTTTTGCTTCAAATATATTCGTTGTGCATGGTCAATACTCATTTGCATAAATTTTAAGTTTCCCATTCATCCGTAAAGTTTTTTACCTATAAAAATATTCTTTTATTTCTACTATCCGGTTTTTGAGGTAGAAAAAAATCTTGTGCGGGCAACACTCGACTTTCACTTACCTCCGTTTTAAAAATTATTAAAGAATTTTCAAATACAGGTAGAGATAAAAATGAGTGAAACTATTAAATGACTGATTAAATTAAATTTCTTTAGAAACATGTTTTTTGTTAAAAATCGCGTTTATTATTATCTAAAATAATTAGATAGTTTTATTAGCTTTTCGTCACTCTTTATTAACTTTTACAAGCTTGTGTATAAGCCCATTAAATTTTACATCGATATAGCAATCAAAATCGTTAGAGCCCTTTTTGAGAAAATCATAAAAGGGTGCAAAATGCATGACATTAAGTGGCTCTTCTGGTTAGCAGGTTTTGATGAAAAAGTTGCTGTATCATCTTGTGCGTATAGTTGTCTTAAATATGAACTTTTAGTTTATAGGACGGTTTATTTTCGCGCCGTACTTACTACACCGTACTTAATACCAGACCTTTTTGCGAGACTTGGTCATTTGGACTCAGGGGATCCTAAAACGTGTATTTCTGTTGAAAACTGGAATTCGAAAATTTTCACGATCGCAATACTTCCCTTTACTATACATTTCATATATAGGTAAGTGAAAATAATAATTGGAATAACATAGATAATAGAAATAACGACCTTTAATTTACAAGAAAAACATTTATCAAAGTTTAGGTGTAATTTATCCATCCCCAGGATCTTACAAGCAATATCAAAACATTACTAAATATTCATGTAAAAAAAAAAAAAAATTAGAATTACGGATATGGGTGGGTAGAAAATCCGAGAGAGCAGTAGAGTGTTCAATAAAGGAACAAAACAAAAACTTTGATTTTGCGTTTAATGGAACGTAAAAATCAGAAGAGCAACATTTAATTTCTAGTAACTGGCTGAGGATTTAAACTGCATAAGGCTCTGAATGTAGGGAGGATATTGGGAGAGAATGGGGAAAGTATGATCCTAGGAAATATTGGAATCACATGTTGCTGGGTGGTTAGCATAACAGCCTACTATGCCGAAGGTCACGGGTTTAAACCCACTGGTGGTCCTAGGATTTTTTAATGGGAGTAAAAACTCCTTAGTTATGACGTCCTTCGGAGGGGACGTTAAAAGGTGGTC
Organism: Piezodorus guildinii; assembly: GCA_023052935.1. NCBI lineage: Eukaryota > Metazoa > Arthropoda > Insecta > Hemiptera > Pentatomidae > Piezodorus > Piezodorus guildinii. The sequence continues at coordinate 31,822,001 of CM041292.1, read as the reverse complement.
CCGAGCCTGTGCGATGTCAGGTACTCGTTAAAGATCCCTATTCTAATAAAACCTGGATAGGCAAAATTTAGGACTCCCACTGTAGCATCGTCCGATTAGCCATAGCAGCATAAAGTGACGTTAAATAAATAAACCAAACCTAGGAAATATTTTCGGTGATTGGAGGAAAGGAGCCTCTTTAAAACATCCAGTAAGTAGGTAACACTCAGATACAAGGTTCGAAAGAATTGAAAATTATGTACCTAAACTATTAAAATAGTATATTCTTTATAATCTGAAAATGTTAGCTTTTATTGTAAACTCAATTCAGTCTAAAACAGTAGTTCCCAACTAGTCACGAGATGATATTGAAAAATTGTATTAAATTAACTTGTATTTAATAAAAAATCCTAAAAAGCCTTGGCTTGTAACAAAAATAACAAAGACTAATTAAATTGCGAGCGATAAATTATCGTAAATAGGTACCAATATTGTATTTTTCAGTTTTTGACATTTACTACGAATAATGTTTTGCAGATCGTGGTCAGTTCTCGGAGCCTGAGTCTAGCACATTACCAGCGTAGTTTATCTAAACATTTTTAGTCACTTAATCATTAATCGTAAAGGCTTATGTTATTCGGATGTATCTTAAAATTAATACAATAATTTAAAATAGGTACTATACTTATAATTTTAGAAAATATTTATGTTTTTTTAACCAATCAACTCGTTTATTCTTGTTTGAAGATAAAATGGTTGACTGTGTGTATATATGGGAGAAGTTAGTTCAGGGTGCAGTCAAAAGAGCACACAATTAAGTATAAACTTAATTTACTGGTGCCAGCGTTTCGGTCTAAATTATAGGTCTTCTTCAGGGCTATAAAAACCAAAAGATAACAACTATTAGTAAAATACAATATATAAAGATGATAAGTAAAAGAAATATACTGATAATTAAAAACAAATTGAAATGTTAGTTATGACAAATGACAAATATAAAAATATTTAGAAACAAAAGGGACAAAAGAAATTTAATAAAAGGTGAATAAATAGATAATAGATAAATTAAATTAAAAAAATATCAATAATTACAGTATGAAAAGTGTGAAAATTGTAAAGTTAAAAAAAATAATTTAAACAGAATGAGAAAAAGAATTACAAATCTATGACGTACAAAATGTCTATACTTTTATAAAATGTGAAACATTATAATATAAAAAATATTTATATTATTTACTTGTTTATTTTTTAATTGAAGTCTACAATTGTTTTTAACGTTATGGGAGGGGATGTTTTTGATTGAAGATAAATATTAACTAAGTAACTTCCGAAAAGAACTGCAATTTTCTAACGCGCGATTTTTTTTTTCATTTAGGGAGTCCTTCCCATTGTACTAATTGGATGCAGGAGTCCGCGAGAAATTTTGTTGGGAACCACTGCTCTATAGGATAATGACAAAAAAATATGGGCTAAGAGATCAACACAAAAGTACTGTAAACCTCACCTACTGTTCATATCTTAGAGCATCCCAAAACATAGAACTAATCTTCGCGATTCGCATTATTTTATTACAGATATAATCCCTCAAAACTGTGTTGAGAGTCGCTCAGAGCTTTACTGATTTGAAATTCCAAACGATCCCTCGGAAGTCGGTATAAAATGGAAGATCGGAGCTCTCTTCCAAGTTAAATCAGTTGAAAGTTAACTAATAGAAACTGGCTGTTGCTGACATCTGTCCGCCAATCTCACAACTTTAATTAGGTCAGAATATATTTCGCCGGAGGAGAAAGATATTGTGCCTCTGGCTGTCTTTACTTCGCCGTCTTCATGGGCTACATTTTAACTTTTGTTGCACTTGGAAATCCCTCATTATACTCCTGAAATATTTATATTGCAAAAGTGGCTGATGAGCAGTTTTACAGTCCTTTTGTATAAAAATCAGTGGTTTTAGCTATGGTTCGAACCCAGCTCGAAGGTGAATTATTATTTATTAATTTGTCTATGAGGAAATCCGCCATGCATATACACTTGCTCAATGGCTATAATACAAAGTTATACTTCTTTTTATTTAGTTACTAGCGACTCACCCTTGCTTCACACGGGTGCAATTTAATTGTGATGTAATTTATGTTTAAAAAACTTCAGTTTAACCAATTAAAAGTTTATTACACAGGGATTATGAGTCCACTCTAACGAAAAGTGCAATTAGCATGAAAATATTTTGTTAATTATATAATTCTATTTAATTCTTATATAATCATCATCAGACATTAGTAACATAAATTGGTAAAAAAAAAAAAAATAAATAAAAATAAAAAATAAATAAATAAATTGGTTTAGCTTATATGTTTGTTATGTTTAGCGATTCCTATTTTATTCGGTTATTACAATTTTAAATTTCATAAGTACTTTTTTTAAATACATTTTAATGTAATTAAGTTAATTTAGTTTTCATGTGAGTACCTGTTAGTTTACAGTGGAACTACTATTTTTGTGGAATGATCTTTTTTTTTTTTTTTTTTTAATAACAATTTTATTGAGAAAATTTTACAATCTGTCCCAATTTGGACATTAATAGTATTGCTGAATGATATCAAACATACTACATTCATACAATATTTACACAAGATAAAATTACAATAAAATATATACACAATAATGAATCAATACAAAAGTCAATAATTCACTTATACCTATATACACATACACACACTCATACATACATCACATTGAGTGGAGAATCTAGCCAGTGCTAGAACTCCAATATATTTACAAAAGGTCGCGGGGCCACTGCCGTTTCAACCTTCTAGGTGGGTTGTATGGATGAGTGGAGCTGGATAGGGATTGAGCTAAAGGATTAGGATGATGAATGAGGTTCTGGTGGAATTTGGAAAATTTGGATGGAATTAGGTCTGAAATAAATGGAACATTAAGGTCGTGGTGCAAGGTATAATTGGAGACATAATAAGGAGCATTTACTATTGTACGGAGGACTTTGGATTGAAAGGATTGAATGCGTTTGATGTTAGAACGTTTAGCTGTCCCCCACAGTTCAAGTCCGTAGGTCCAGATGGGCTTCAGTATTGTCTTGTAGATTAATAATTTGTTTTCAACTGTAAGTTCAGATTTTCTGTTGAGTAGTCGGTATAACTGTCCGAATCGTCGGTTGAGTTCTTGTCTTTTAAGTCTTGTATGTGGGTTCCAAGTCAATCTTTTGTCTAACAGTAAGCCAAGATACCGGACTGTATCTGAGAGAGGAATCGGTAATGAGTTGAAATAAACTGGCGGACAGGATTTTCGTCTAAGAGTAAAGGTTATGTGTTTACATTTGGCTTCGTTCACCTTTACACGCCAGTTATTACACCAGTGTTCGATAAGGAAAAGGTGTCTCTGAAGGTTTAAGGATGCTGTTTCAGGATTGGAACTGGATGATAGGATGGCGGTGTCGTCTGCAAAAGTTGCCAGAAAGGTATCAGGATGTGTAGGAATATCAGCAGTGTAAAGGATGTAGAGGATGGGTCCCAAGACGCTGCCTTGAGGAACACCGGCCTCAACGGGATAAAGGTTAGAAAATTCTTCACCACAGCGAACTCGGAAGGAACGGTTCGAGAGATAGGATCGGAGAATGAGGTATAGGGACTGGGGTAAATGGGTTTTCAGCTTGAAGAGTAATCCAGTGTGCCATACCCGGTCAAAAGCTTGCGCAATGTCCAGAAACGCACCAGAACAATACTCTTTGCATTCAAGAGCTGAGGAAATATGGTCTACAACTCGGAGCCCCTGTTGAACTGTGGAATGCTGAGGACGGAATCCAAACTGATGGGAAGGAAGATTTTGAGATTCTAATATGGGTAGGATACGTTTAAGAAGAAGCCTTTCGAAGATTTTTGAGAGGATGGGGAGTAGACTAATAGGCCTGTAGGATGAAGTGTTGTTGGAAGGTTTACCTGGTTTTAAAAAAAGGATGATGGTGGAATGTTTCCATAACAGAGGAAAATAGGTGGTGCGGAGGATGCAGTTATAAATATAAGTAAGGAATATAATAGCTTTCTGCGGAAGTTGTCGGAGGATCTGGGGAGTAAGGAGATCATGTCCAGGAGATTTACGGAGAGTCAGTTTTTGGAGAAGATATTTGACCTCAGAGGGATATATAGCTTTAGGAGGTACGGAAAGTGGAATCGGTGACATAAGAAAGTCTTGCACTTTTGCGGTGTGATTGATGTGGGATTCCGGGTGAGGAGTGAATACTTTGGAGAGGTGTGTGGCGAATTCCTCGGCTTTATCTTCATCAGACGCAGCCCAGGACTCATCACCACGTCGGAGAGGATGGGAAACATGATGGTATTTTAGGATCTTTTTCGTGACATTCCACAGGGAATTATCACGAGCTGATAGAGAGGAGAGGTAGGAATTAAAGGACTGGGAACGGAAGTTCGCCAACTCCCTCTTCAATTGTCTACAATAGAAGTTATAGGAGCGGCGATCTGTTGGGTGTCGGGTGCGCTGCCATAATGATCTTGCTCGGCGTTTGGTGTGGATAAGGTCTATAATAGGTTGTGGAAAATGATTTTGGTCTGGATTTATATTGGAGTGTTTAGGAGAGGAAGCAGTCCAGACAGCTTGTTGGATGGCGGTGGTAAAGGAATAGACGGAATTATCTAGGTCATCTTGGGTTTTGAGGGTTACTCTGAGGTCAATATTATCGGTCAGGATTTGGCGGAAAAGGTTCCAGTTGACAGGGCCTCGGATGAATGATGGTGGAATGGGTTTTGGAATTGGAGTGAGAGATACTTTTAGGATCAGTGGACTATGGTCTGAGGATAGTTCATCAAGGCGAGTTAAAGACAAGTTGAGAGAGCCTAATCCGCTGTGGATAAAGAAGTCGAGGATGTCAGGATTGCGGTTAGGATCGGTTGGCCAGTAGGTAGGGGAGTCAGGAGGCAGGATATTAAAATTTCGGGAGTTGAGTGCAGACAGCAAATTTCGTCCCCGAGAATTCGTGGTTCTGGAACCCCACTGCTGATGCTTGGCGTTTAAGTCTGCACCCAGAATGAAACGATTTCCTAAGGAATCCAGGAAGGATACAAATTCAGAATTGGAAATGGAATGTTTAGGAGGGCAATATGCAGATGTGAGGGTTACCGGAAAGGAAAAAGTCTTGATTACTATGGATGTGGCTTGTAGGAAATCATAGGTGGGAAGTGGGAGTAAATGATGAGAGAGGGATTGGTGGACAATGATAGCAGAACCGGCATGGGCTTTACCGTCTGGGTGGTCAGTACGGTATGTCATGTATTGCGGTATTTTGAAGTACTGTTTAGTCGTTAGTCTTGTTTCAGTTATAAGTGCAACATCGATTGTTTTGTCTTGCAACAACGCTGTCAGTTCGTCAGTATGATTTCTAACACCATTCGCATTCCAAAGGAGAATGGATAAGGAGTTAGGTGAAGTCATTTAAGGATTTTTCAAGGCAGGGATTAGATTCGATACTAGATTTGTAAGGAGTGATATAAGTGGCATAACAAGAGATTTGATTTCGGAGATGAACGATGTCATTAGACTGGTAAGATCTGTGACGTTTGATGGTGGAGGGATATGAGAAATTTGATGTTGAGGAGTTTTTTGAAGATTAGGTAAACTTTGAGGGATAGATTCTTGTACAATAGATTGAGAATGTTGAGGAAAATGTTGTTCCGGCAGTGCCTCGACTTCATGATTCTGGTTACCACCTCCAAGCAAGTGGGCAAATGACACGTTAGAATTTACAAGTTTTGATGGTTCTCTTCTGCTTCTGGTTGGTACAGCTGTTTCATTCGGATCCTGAGGTTTTTGGTATCTGGTTCTGAGTTTCTTGTAGATTTCACATCCCTTGTAGTTAGCCGGGTGGTCCTTGAGGCACAGAGCACATACAGCGGGTGCTGATCTTGATCTTGTACATTCTTCTGTTTTATGCTGTTCACCGCATTTCACACAGCGTGGTATGTGATGGCAATAACTTTTGGTATGACCATATGCCTGACAGTTATGGCACTGGACTATTTCTTTCTTTGTGTAAGGTTTTTCAACTTTTACACGGGTATAGTACAGTCTGCTGAGGTCATAGATTTTTTCGACTCCTGCTGATGGTTCCAGGTCCACGAAGAATAGAGGCAGTGGACTTTTATCTTTTAGAACGTTGGTGACTTGCCTCACTTGGAATCCTAATTCTGTCAGTTCTTCTTTGATTGCTTCAACGGGTGTTGAGGAATGTAGGTTTCTGATTACGACCCTTAATGCTCTCTCTTGGCGCAGCTGATAAGTATGAAAGTCAGCTTTGGTCTCAGTCAGATATTTTACAATCTTTCTGTAGGTTTCAGCAGTAGTCGGAGATATTTTAGTATCATTGGTTCTACTTATACAATAATAACTATTAGGATCTGTTACTTTGTTTAAATGCGCACACATCAGTTTAAAATTTTTAATATTTTTAACAAATATTGGTGGAGGTAGTGGTTCTCTGGGTATAGGAGAAGATTCCATGGTTTCTTTTTCATTTTGGAGGATCTGAAATGGATTCGGTGTAAAAAACGGAGATTCATCAGTTATTCCTTGTGATGATGTGCTGGGCTGTGGTTCAGAACCTAATGAGGTAGCTGACGCGGTCTCTGGTGGAATCATTTTTTTATTTTGTTCACGGCGGGGTCTCTGTTTTGTGGGAGACGAGTTAGAACCTGCAGATCTAGATCTTTTACTTGCAGACTTTGAGGACATGACTTGATGAAAATATCTCATTGATTAAGAAAATAATAATAATAAATAAATAATGAGATAAGAATTAAAGATAAAAGAAAGATAATTAAAAGAAAAGCAAGCCCGAGCTTGCCGAGCTAGCGGCAATCAGCTGATCAGTGACCCTTCTTTCACTTTTTCGTGATTGTACAAAGTAAATTATAACTTTGCTTACCGAAACTTCTCCAATATTCACTGCCGTAATATTCCTGAGGTGTGGAATGATCTAAAAGTAGAAATAATTATTGACAGTATTAGTTTATAAAAACTTTTCCTCTATTTCAGCTACTTTGGTACAATTTGGTACATAATATTTTTTTTCGAAAATCTTAAGTACTGTATGAAGTATATAACCTGTACGATTACCATGAATCACTCTAGCCACAATAATCCGCAACGTTACAAATAACATTTGTGCTTAAGTTTATGCGCTTATAACATATTTCTATTAAATTTCCCGACTTATTTTATTGAATACTAACTTTTCTAAGATCTTGTGCTTTCCAACGGTATATTAAACGTCTATGTTACTTCTGAGTAGAGCTTTAGGGCTCTACTAAACCATTAAATTCTTCGTATCCAATCCCTACAATCCAAAATCCTGTGTAAAATCCTCAATGCGCTTTACTTTGTAACTAATAAACTGATCTATAAAGACCTTAAGATTTCGTATGTAGCTGATTTGGCCCGAACCAGAATCATTCCTTTCATGACAAACTCCAAACCCACTCTAATCGTCTTGTTTAAATCCTTTCTTCCACTTCAATTCCTGATAACCCTCCGAGGCATCTGAAAAGAAGATGGCCTCGAGACCTTCTAGTTTAGAATATTTTTAATGTGCTGCCGCTGGGAAGCTTCTCTACATGTCTTGTTCATTCCTAATTTCTTTTAGCCTATTTATTAGATGTGTTGTATAATACAGTTGTAAATATCAACAAATAATTAAAAAAAAAAAAGAAAAAAATGCTAATACTTATATTGGAATAATAATTTTTGTATGACTTGGTCACAGAAAATTTATTTTTCCGTTTAAAGAAAGGCTAAATTGCAACGGATTTTACTTATAAACCTTCAGGAAAAAATTCCCTAAATGATGGGAAAAACCGTAGAAAATCTGTGGAATGGCTTGGAAAGAGTTAGCGGGAAAAAAAATCCCGTTATCTATATATATATATATATATATATATATATATATATATATATATATATATATATATATATATAGAGAGAGAGAGAGAGAGAGAGAGAGAGAGGTAGATAGATAGATAGATACAACTGAGAAAATAATTTAATGAAAAATATAAAAGCAATTGTTTTCAAAATGATATAAATCGTATTTCTAAAAATGACTAAAAAAAAAAAAATGAAATGTATAAACAGTCATTTCTCGTTTTCAGGTTCACACACACTAATTCTGCAAAAAAAAATAAATAAAAATAAAGAACATTTTTTCAACAATCTAAGGCTTAAGATAAAAAATATATAATTTAAATATATTAGAGGTCAATGTATCACAGGGCCAAAGTCAACAATAAAATATAAAGGATCTGATTCGTAAAATATTAATAATATAGGTTTGGTTATATTATATTTCTTATAGGTTTGGTATTAAATATGGAAAATAACTCAGTGAGTTGTGATTGAAGTTTTTAATGTTAGTTAAGTAATGATGTATGTAATCATGATACATTTAACACTTTCAAAAAGATTTTTATTGAATGAATTGTAAACAACTGAAAAAAAAGCTCCTTTTCTGTTATTATTGAATGGTTTATTTATCTTTTTATTTTTTATTTAACCAACTATTAAGTGTATGCAATATTAAATAATAATAACATATTTGGCCCATTTGAATTGTTTAAGTAACTTTATATTGGGGGGAAGAACCTTAAGAATAAAAGATGTGTGTAGGTATGATTGTTTTTTTTTAGAATTTATGTTTATTGCTTTACGTTGTTATTTCAAATAGTCATTATTAAATACGTCATTATTTATTTCATTATCATTATCATATTATTTATTAATGTCAGTTTTTAAAAATATATACCTTATTAAAAGATTTTTTTATTATGTGATTAGAGTTTCATTAAAAAATATATATGTATATCAGTAGATAATGTCACCAGATTTAATACCCAACGGTACCTGTTCACACCAGTTAGTGAATAAGGACATGCCGAAATATAAGGACGGAAACAGATGAAGAGCAGAAGAGACCAGAGTCACCTGAAGAAGTGGTTCGTGTCACGTCCGAAACGTGCATCGTATCAGTGTTTCCTGCCGGCTGCTGCTTCTAGTTTTTGTCGGATATCACAAGATATATTAGGACCTTTCTAAATAACTTCCTGTCCCTAGGTCGTTAAAATTCAAATATGCGGGCAGGTATGATTTTATTTTAATGGTTTACTAACACCAGTTTCATATATGTTTGTTTTCATTTTCTAAAGCATGCAGTTTTGCTTCTATTACCTCTGCTGAATCTGTTAGATCTAGGTTTGTTTTGTAGTTTATATTTATAAATGTACTCTTTACTTTACTAATCGAAATTGAGATTTTATTTTAATTTATCTCAGTTATATTTATTGCATTTATTTATAAAGAAAGACCTTTTAAATGGTCGGCTAACCAATTTGCATAGTTGATAAGCATTTTCCAGCTTGTGATTTTTCTACGGAATAATAGAGTGGAACTGAATTATTAACTGATCTTGAATGTTTGCATTAAAAAGGTTTTATGTATTATGTGTATATATTTGGGGTATCTTTGATTTTCAAAAGATCTTGAAACATGTGGTACATACATTTTGCTCAAAAAGCAATTTAAATAACCATTTAAAAACCAAAAATAAATTTATTAAATGACAATAAATTTTTATTTTTTTTATATGCAATTTTTTTTGAGGTTATCAGTAAAGATGAGGTTATAAGATCTTTCTTTCAATCCATTATACAATCAAATAACATGATTATAATAAATAATCTTCATCGACGCAATATATGATTATTGTTTTGTATTTTATTATTATAGTATGCTATCTTTTTCATTTGTATTATTCCTACGAGTTTATTAAATTTGAATAATATATAATCTGTTTATATTTCGTTTGGAACTCTGCTGATAATAAGTTCAATGACAAATATATTTTTATATAACTTTTGGCGCAAGGACCTACTGTTTTTGGAGCTATATTAGTCGGATTGTTTTTTCTACGTTTTTTTTAAGTCTATTATTATTATTATTATTATTATTATTAATTATTATGTATTTTTTATTTTTTACACGATCTTGCTTTGTTAATATTCCTCGGATCAAAAGCTTCTCTAGAGTTTCCTTGTCAGAAATTTAATAGAAAATATTTTTTGTTATATAACATTTGTCGCTAAGACCTACCGGTTTTGGGAAATATATTGGTTCTATGAAAATAGTCAACTTTTGAAATCCCTACTCTGGCTCAGCTTAGATTATTTTTATTTTCAAATAGTAGTCATCCGCTGAACTGGTAACGTAGTAGATCATAGATATACATACTCACTATCAATTGTTTGTGTTTGTTTATTCATTTAACGTTACTTTAAGCTACAATGGGAGTTCTAAATTTTGCCTATCCAGTTTAATCTTTAACGACACAACAGGGATCTTATACAGTACCTGACATTGCTCAGGCATTGGAACCACCTTGTTAAGTCCCTTTTGAAGGACGACATAACTAAGTAGTTTTTACTCCAATTAAAAACTCCTAGGCCCACCTTCAGGTTTGAACCAAGAACCTAGAACGTAAAAGCTGTTATGTTAGCCACACCTATATAGGTAACCCCATCTATTGTTTTTCTCAGTCATGGAGGAATTTACATTTTTATTTTTTATTTTTTTTTATTTTTGGAAAAGGTCCTTACCATAATTGAAGGAGTCAGGATGTTAATTTTCCATGTACAATCCCCCTCCCCAAAAAAACGAACAAAACACACACCGTACACACGTCCTCCCTCTGTTTAACCGAAGAACCTAATACCCACATACCCATCCATCATTAGCATTGAGAATACTCACTAAATCACCATCTGGAGGCAACCCTAATGAAAATAAAGGTTGTTCATGGAGCCAATTGAGTCCTTGCTATATGCCAGATAAAGGTCATTGTGAAGGTCGCCAATCCATTACCCGTCTTATAGGCCCTCTAGTACGTGTAATTATGCCTGCATTACCCCATATTGTTCAACTATAACACACAACCTAATTAATAGTTTAAGTAGAATCCTACGCTGAATATAAGCGACACGAATCTTGAGATTCCGTGAAAGATGTTTGTACACAAAAAAAAAAAAGAAAGATTTTTCCTGAAGGATTATAAGTAAAATACATTACTATATAATAATATATATATATATATATATATATATATATATATATATTTTTTTTTTTTTTATTTTTTTTTTTAAGAGAAAAATTTTTTACTAGGCATAGGTTAAAAAAAAAAATTTCCTCTTAAAAAAATATATAGTAATGTATTTATATAATCCTTCAGAAACTTAGGTATTTAGGTTCGTTGATAACAAGAAAAAATGAAATCCAGGAAGAAATAAAGTCCCAGTTAAAGGTGGGAAATGCAAGTTATTATTCAGTTGCTAAGTTACTTAGTTCGCGGCTTCTATCTAAAAACTTAAAGGTTAGAATTTATAAAACTATTATTATTCCGACGGTTCTTTACGGATGTGAAACGTGGCCGCTTACTTTGAAGGATGAACAACGGCTTAAGGTTTTCGAGAATAAGGTACTGCGTAAAATATTTGGTCCGAAGAGAGATGAGGCCACTGGGGAGTTTGGAAGGTTGCACAACGCGGAATTGCGGAACTTGTATTCTGTGAAATAATTGAGTTGATAGCATCGCGGAGACTCAAATGGGCGAGTAAAGTTGTTGGGCTCGATGAGGAGCGAATTCCGAGAAAGTTGGTATTCGCTGATCCGACTGGTAGGCGTCCGAAATGTAGGCCGAAGCGTCGATGGGAAGATTGCGTTAAGGCTAATCTCGAGGGCTTGGGCTTGAACGGTGAACATTGGACGAGTCTGTGTAGGCGGATTTGGTGGTATCGGCATCGAACCTTCGGGTTCGCTAAGCCTATATTATTATTATTATCAAGCTAGGCATAAAAAAAAAATATCTGAGTAGTATATATGTATGTATACATATATATATATATATATATATATATAATATATATATATATATATATATATATATATATATATATATATATATATAACGTATATATATACTATAGTATATATATATATATATATATATATATATATACGTTAATATACCGCTGGAAAGCACAAGATTTCAGAGAAGTTCAATGTTGTCAACGTCGTACAATATCTTAGAAATGATATTACTTCATTCAGTCCGCAAGATATTAGAAACAATATTACATACCAAATCTTTTTTACGTTGTTAAAATAAATGGGGGGGAGGGTGGGGTGGTCGAGCGTGTTAGCGCGCGTTGCTTTGAGCACGCGTTGCCTAGCAACAGAGAACCGAAAAGTTTAAACAAATAATTTACGAGTTCGAGTCTCGATGCTGGGGGATTTTATCTCGGCATTTATCCCCTGCCCTCACCTCCTGGCCCTTCAAAGGTGAGGTAGGGATGATCAAAACAAAAAAAATAATAATAAAATAAATAAAAAAATAAATAAATGGAAAGATGTTGTGAATCAGAAAACTGTTTTTATAGATTGTATGTAGGGTAGGGCGGGGCTAGTTGAGCAATTTTTAACTTGAACGGATATAGCTCCTCAATGATAAGTCTCAATTGTTTTTTAAGCGACGTGATGATTGAAGCGATTCGTTATATACCCCTTAGCAAAAGTGTCCATAGTAAGTTTATTTTTAAGAAGTCGAATTTAAGAGATACCGCTACTTAAATCCAGGTCATAAGTCAAGTTTGCTCAATGTACCCCATAGGTGAGGTAAGTTGAGCAAGGTTATGAGGCAAGTTGAGCACTAAGAATGTCAAACCAAACCATAGATTCAATTTCGACTATAAATAAAGTAAAATATTTGTTAAACAATCAGCTTTTTATTTATCGTCTTTTAGTGATAGAACGACAAAATTGAAAAAACATTTTTGCATGCATAACAAAAAGTAGTGGATGGGATTTCATAAAAACTATATGTGACAGCATTGTTATGAACCCGAGCGATTCTTGAAACTTATATCAATATTGGATTAAAGATAGTAAATGTTGTATTTTTTTATTTTCCTCTCAGCAACTTGCTTGGCTATGGCTAATCGGGCGATGCTAGGGAGAAATTCATAAATTTTACCCATGCATGTTCAATTTGGGTACTTTGAGTTCTTAAGATCGCAGAGAGTCGAGACCATCCTTTTACGACTCCTCCGTGGGACGGCATAACCAAGGAATTTTTACTACCATAAATAAATCCTAGGTCCATCTGCCGTGATTGAACCCACATCCTTGTGTATATAAGGCTGTTATGGTACTACACTACAGATGACCCCTTTTTAGTTTTTTTCTCAAAATTTAGTAATCACTAACTTTGGGAAGTTAATTTCAATGATCTCACAAAGGCCAAGCATTGCTTATTTCTAATTACCTTGTAAACGATTTAGGTGGTGTCGATGTGCTAAGAATTTATAATGATCACATGAATTTGTCTACGGATAAACAGGATGGAACGGCAAAATTAATTCTTTGGTGTCCACATTTTTTTTTCTGTCATTAATTTTTTCTTTAAGTGATTTTCTTGCGAAACAGTGGGTAACTGTTATTATCTTCATTTGATATTATAAAATTATCTGGGTTGCAAAGGTATTTAACGTCACAGAAAAAATAATTCATTAATTTTATTTCTTATTTACGTAAAGCGAGTAAAAAAAAATAAAGATTTTTATGGTAGGTCTAGACATTTTAAACTATATTTAAATGCCTTTAAATTATATTAATAACAGTGTAGGAATACAGATTTTTCTATGGTCTGTTGCGTTTTCATTTAAATAATATTCAGTTATTTAACTTAACGCATGAATGCCAACGGCAGCCGTTAATGAGGCGAATTCCAGCGATATAAAAATGGTACAAGCATTATAATTGCCATGGAGGTATAAAAATGTAAAGGTGATATACTGGAAGTTACGGGACTGGAACGACGTCATTCCAGGATATTATTACTTACAATTAGTCTCTACGAGTCGTTACCGGACTTCGGCCGCTGTCACGGCAGTGAAAAATACTCGAATAAGTTGGACGATTAGTTCTGTTGGAGTTGAGGGTTTGTTTTTCTGCTTCTCGTCCACTTCCTAGGTTTTTGCCACCATCAAGCAACTGTTAAGGAGTTTTGACACATCCTTACTAGCGCTATCTCTTCCTCACTAAATTACTAACGTTTTTTTGTAAAAATATATAATGAATTATCGCTAAAATCTGGGGGATCTTTAGGGTCATAGAAACAGAAATAAATAAATTTATAAAACTGATGAATTAACCAAATATATTTTATTTTAAAATTTACTATATTTTTAATTATATCAATAATTTTCTATATTTTTAAATAAACCCCATAGTTTAAAAAAAAAATAACTAGTCTCTAAATCAGAGATGAGATGAACATAGGGATGTTCTAGGACTCCATATTTGAGCCTTTATAATTGATTTTAATTTAATAATCGACTGCTAACATTCGGTCAATTCGTGGGATCCAGAAATTAAGCGTCCTTCCATTCCCATCAAGTTTATATCTTTAATTTTATAAATATAAAAGAATTAGTCTTATCATCTTATTAGGATTGTTGAAAAACAGCTAAGTATAAAAGTTAAACGAATTTAATAACCAACTAAAAGAGAAAACGGTTAAAATATTTTTTTAAATGTAATTTTTACTATTGTTAACATGGGGACAGTACTATAAATGCTTAATATACCGTTGGAAACTTAAAGATTTAAAAAAAAAATATTATCTTATATACAAAGTTGTAAAAGGTAATGCAAATTGACGAATAGGGCATAAACCTATAACTGATAATTATACACAAGAACTTTATATTGCTATATTATTTAATCTAAATCATATGTTACTACCGAAACTGAAACACCTTTTTTCAATTTTAGGTTTATTTAATAGTTCTAATATGATATTTAACAGTCGGGGTATGTGAAATTTGCGTGCTGCTCGCACCATTTTTTCAAAACTACAATACGCAAGCAACATTCGGGCCTTGCTTGATTTTATTCTTTATTACAGTCAATTAAACTAAGAATTGATTAAAGAATATGGAATTATTTTTATTATATTCAATCGATACCCTGTAGGCAATTTCATCAAGAAAAAACTTGAAATAAACAAAAAAATTCTAATAAAAAAAGTGCAACACTATAACCTATTTGTGGTCGGTCATAAGTTCAGTAATATAGTGATTTTTTTTTTTTTTTTTTTGAATCTTTGATTGAAATGTACAACTTAGTACAAAAAGCAAATGAGCTATTTACAGAAAATTGGCTTGAAAAAGTCTTAAGGAGAATTTACCCAGCGGTAGCACTTCAATATTTATTTGATCAGCTGGTCTCGAAGCCACTGCCTTTTCAGACGCCTTGAAGGATTATTGGGAATACATGTAAATGAGAGATTACGGACAAGCTGGTTTGTATGGACGGATAATTTGAAATGAAATGAGGTGTATCTTTTTTGGCGATTTCTGCAACTACTGGGATATTCAGGTCTCTATGTATGAGTTTATTGGTCACAAAGTAAGGCCTTCGAGGATTTTTGAAGGATTTTGGTTTGAACGGATTGGATGCGGGAGGAATTCGATGGTCTAGTGGACCCCGTAGCTCATTGCTATAAGTCAAAATGGGTGTGATAATGGTTGTGTAAAGAGGGAGTTTTGATCGTTTCTCAATAACTGCTTTAATAGTCGATATCTACGAGAAGTTTCTTGTCGTTTATGTCTTGTATGAGTACTCCAAGTAAGACGTTTGTCAAGATAAAGTCCAAGGTGTTTGTTCCACAGTGATGAGTGTTGTATGGTTAAAGGAAACAGCGAGACAGCAAATCATAAGGTTAACGTCGTAGAGTGAAGGTGATTTAGTGGGATTTATGTAGGATTTGGGAAGCAACGTTAGTGTCATTATTCACGGATAGCACACATGAATCTTCAGCGTAAGTGGAAAGAACAGTGCTTGGACGGATAGGGATATTAGCTGTATACACCGTGTAGAGGATTGGCCTAGGATACTACCATGAGGTACACCGGCTGACTGATTGAATACTGAGGAGTAGGAGAGATTATGATTAACTTTTAAGGGTCTATCTGTAAGGTAGGAACGGCTTATTAGGAAATATGTCGGGGAGAGGAATTTGCGGAGTTTATAGAGTAGTCCTGGATGCTAAACTATATCAAAAGCCTAATACAGAGATTAAGCACTTTTGCTAGTTCTTACGGAAAGGCACGGTCCTAACGAAAGGTAACTCGGGTACCCACTTTGTAGAGCCTGGGTGAGCAGCAGGACGGTCTCCCTACCTCAGCGTTGCTTCACGGCTGAAATTATATAGTAAATAATTATTCTCAAAACAATTGCTACACAGAATAGAAGTGGAGTTCCTGCTACCTTTTTATTTATTTCTCATTACAAAACCAAATAGTTACTACTTACTACTAAATTGTATTTTAATTAAAAAACTATCGAAAAAGTAAAGTTATAGACTTTATAAAGCTAGATATTATACCGTTGTGAAAAGAAAAGAAAGAAAAAGAGCAACTAAATTAGCCCAATCGTGGAAACAGACTTTGATTGGCTAATTTAAAAAGTTGCTGCCTTTCTGTAATTCAAATTGAAAACCCAATAGATTTGGAAAAACGGTCGGGGAATAGCGTCCCTTGGGAGAGCGGGGTAGTTGGAAATGTGTTTATTGAATAGAAGGAAAGCTCGGAATCAAATAATGAAATTCTTCAGTCTTTTCCTTGTATTAGTCAGCTTTTAAATCCGGCTAAGTAATTAGGGATATTTTCAGGAAAAATATAAGTAATGATTTTGTTTGATTTGACTCTTCAATTAATCATTTTACTTTTAATTAAGGCCGGGTGTACAATACTTGTTTAAGTGGAACTTCTTAATCAAATCCGGATTGTGAATTTAGCCTGATGAATTTCGATCACACCTTGTTATTGTTAGCTTCATCTTGGTTTTCTAGACTCATCTGTGTTAAGTGTGAGTTTTTGTAGTTAGTTTGTATCACCTTTATCATTTTTGTAATCCAAATGAGTATTGTTATATATATTAACAAATATACATATAATATAATAATGAAAGAAGTAACTATATATATATATATATATATATATATATATATATATATATATATATATATATATATATATAAATGAATCCCCTTTTCCCTTGGTGATCTCCTCACGCATTAAGGGCTTGACCGATTTCGCAAATTCTTTTTTTGTTGTATTTATAGCAGTCATTTGAAAGATCTTATGAAAAAAAGAGAAACGAAGAAAATTACTTTCGTAGTTAGGTTTTTTGTGTGGTTTTTTAATTGGCTAAGGTAATAATAGATTCCCTATCTATCTATCAATCTATATATATATATATATATATTATATATATATATATAATATATAATATATATATATATATATATATATATAGATAGATAGATAGATAGATAGATAGATATATATATATATATATATATATATATATATATATATATATATATATATATACATACATACATACCCCCTTGCTCTTGTGTAATCGCATCACGCATGAACGGCTTGACCGATTCGCTAAGACATAGTTAAGACAGTACATCGTTGTCGGTTCAGCTAGTTTACAATAATAATAACAAGAACATTCTTACACTAAAAGAAAAACAACACAACTATATCTACAATGATATTAAAGATACTTACTTGTCCTGTAATAAAAAATGAAACACAAACATTTAAAAAAATAAAAAATATATACATACAATAATCAAAAACACAAATATATTTACAATAATGAAATTTAATGTAAAGGTTATGTATCGCATAATCTTCACCATCATTCCTTGGAGTCTGGATCTTTACATTGTAATGCTATCTTCTAAGGAATCGCAATTATTTTTCTGCTTTTATTCTTTCTTTAGTTACAGCTTCCGCAAATTGAATTTAAGCACTTGTAAATTCCTTCATTTTAACGCATTCAAGTCGTGAAGGGACAATTATTTTCAATTGTTACTCTCTCGTGTGTTGAATTTTTTTAAATGTTTTTCTATTTTCTGCTTCTTACAGATGAAGTGGGAATCGACGATTTTAAGTAACAGTTCCTCCTCTAATTTGGAGAAATTTTCTGCTCTTCTTTTTTTTTAATTTGTTTTAAATCTTCATTTTCCCTCAAAGAAACAAAGAAAGCACGCACTCACTACAAAAGAGAACTTAGCTAACTTGTTGCGTGCGCACATGAGTGGAAAGCCTATGTGCGGCTCCCTGACGGCTGATTACGTTAACTGTACTTAAACCGTATTTACAAAGAATAAACTTTAATCACTTAATTAGGATGTAAGCGTTGATCAACAATTTCTCTATTTGATCAGTAAATTGTACACCGGCTCTTCAACGACAAGAAACTTTTGTGACTACTTCTCATAGCCAAACCCTTGCAACCCAAAATCCTCAATGCTCTTTATTTATAATAAACTGATCCATAAACACCTTAATGTTCAGTTGTTGTTAACCTGACTAGGTACCATTCTTTTCATTTCAAACTCCATTCCCACTCCAACCCATTATTTTAATCCTTGCTTCTTCTTCGATTTCTAATAATCCTCTGAGGTGCCTGAATAGCAGATGATTGCGGGACCTTCTGATTTCGAATTCTTATTGGAATATTGACAGTGGTAGTGTCTCAACATGTATTTCATGTCATTGTATTACATTTACTTAATGTATTTCCTAGTACTACTGTAAATATCAATAAATGTGTTTGTTTAAAAACTTATTGTCTTTGTACTTTTTTTAAGGGAGTTAAAATCCTTTGTTATGTCGTCTCACGGAAGTTACCTAAAACAGTGGTCCCTAGTCTTTGTGGTATCGGGCATCTCGTTAAAGATCGCTATAGGGAAGAGGTTATCCTGGCGCGCATGCGTATTGTACACACCCGAAAAACTCACGGACATCTCATGGCACGGAACCTTCTACTAAATGCCCAACATGCGGTTGCCCGGTTACTGTTAAAACCGTTTTACAAGACAATATACAGACTGCTGCAAAACTATTTGGCTTCCTACGACAGACAGACTTCTACAATAAACTATAATATTTAATCCTTGATTTAAGGCGAAAATGACCCAAGTGGTTTAAGCCTACGGAAAAAAAAAAAAAAAAAAAAAAAAAATCGTATATAAATCTGGATAGGCAAAGCAGTAGAGTATAAAGTTAAATTAAATGAATAAAATTAAACTTTCAACTACATTATATATATAAAAATATTCATAAAGGAAAAATAGTCTACATCAATCATCTAAGTTCATCCGTTTTCCATTTGAATTGATTTGAAGTTAGCGATAATTCTTAATTCTATACCTCATATATACAATTTACTATTTTCATTAGAAAAAAATATCTAAATATAATATACAAAGTGTTAAACAAATAGTAAGCTTTTAAATCATTAGTTTAAATAAAATAACATAAAACTACTGTTTTATCTTGGGGGAAAACTACGGTGTCATTGCCCATGAGATAGCTAAGAGAAAACTTCATTTATTTAACTGAAGCAGTGAGGATCCGTTAGTTCGAAATACAAAAGTTTCTGGATAGATCCAAGAGATTATAGTCGGAATTATTCCCATCTCTAAAAGATAGTTTGTTTTCAGTTTTATTATTCCGTACATCACAGTCCTTCTCGCACTTAAATGCTCTCAAAATTCTCGCCAATTTTGAGATAGTGATTGTTTAATTTTTGGTTGCATTAACAACAATGATTAGTTGTGAAACAGTTCCACTTCTTATTTTGAATTTTTTAATACAAAGATTATTTTAGACTTATAAAGGGTATTTTAATTATATAGTATTTATTTAGAAATAAAGAAATATTTTAAATATGATGGGACTAACCTACCCATTAAATGGTTTAATAACACCTTCGAACAGGTTGAATCCATAATTTATTTGTGAATATTTTAGTTTTAGTTTTCTTTTCTTTCGGTCCAATATCTCTTCGTTGTTGCCGATATTCTTTTATTCTGTTCTTCTGAGATATTCAGCCTGTTGTTATTGCATTACGGTGCCTCTCAAAATATTTTATGCTCATCGTTATGTGTAAGCCATTTACTTCTTACTCCATTTTCTGAAGAGATTTTATTTATTTATTATTTTTTGTAGGAATAAATTATTTTTTTGTACACTAAGGATAAAAAAAAATTTGCTAGGTTAATCAACTTTCATTCGTTCTTAACCACAAGAAGTAAAAGGAAATTTTTCTTTTTCTTAACGAATCACATTTTTTTTTTTTTTCCATTTAAGTATAAATTTCATTATTTGTAATTATTGGGTTATTTCACTTGAAATGACCGTTTTTATAGTTTCGGAAATACATAAAGGATTCTGCAGGTCTCTGTTGTTTTCCTCCAAATGTTTACATCTTTAAAATAAACAGTTACTAATCCTCTACCTTTATATATTATCAACATTAGCTTCCCAATCAATTACCCACTGTTTAGTATACCTCCAAATATAAACATGGAAACACGCGATTTTCGAGTAGTATTTTTGTACGAGTTTAAACTCGGCCATTCAGCAGCTGAGGCCGCTAGAAATAATTGCAAGGCGTTTGGGGAAGGGAGTGTTAATGAACAGACCATTCGCCGTTGGTTTGCTAATTTTTCAGCTGGGGATACCGACTTGAAAAACTTGCCCCGAGGAAGACCTCCCTCCGCAATAGACAGTTAAAGGACTCTCAGCACAACTAAATGCAAGTGCATCTACTGTTGCCAGACATTTAAAGTGTATTGGGAAAGTTAAAAAGCTCGATAAATGGGTACCTCATGATCTCACTGAGCGGCAGCAAGACCCCATGTTTCAAAACATACCGCGCAAAAGTTGAAAGAACTGGACTACGAAGTTCTTCCGCACCCACCATATTCTCCCGACTTGTCTCCAACAGATTACCACCTGTTCAGGAATTTAGACAACTTCGTCAAAGGAAAACTTTTTGAAAATGATGATCAAGTGAAAAATGCGTTTTCAGATTTTTTTCCACTACAAAGCTCAGAGTTTTTCAGTTCGCGGATAAAAAAGTTGGTGTCACGTTGGGGAAAATGTGTAGAAAAAGAAGGAACATACTTCGAATAAAATTATCTTGTTTTCATATCGTATTTTTAATAAAAATTCTTTACCTTGAAAACGGACATTTCATGTGACACAACCCAATAGTTTAGAAAAATCAGCCATAAATCAAGAATACTATGAAGATGAAGTAAACTATGGACCATTTAATAAGCTTTGATTTTAGTGTAATATACATTGTACGTTTATTAGTTTTCGAGATATAGTTATTTATGTAAACACATTTTACTTTCAATAACCTATATCTACTTTTAAACAAAATTTAATTTTATAGATTCAGAAGAATTACACATATCAGGGCTGACAAAAAGCGGCTGAATGTAGGCGCTTAACGAATTCGATATCCCAATAAAGGAGGAAAGAGCAAAAATACTTTTTAATGCAATTTTTGGACATAAAAATAGTAATATAATTGTATAATATAACGTTAGAAAGCTAAAGATTTAAGAAAAAAAAATCTTAAATAAAGATTGTAAATGTTAATATAGAGTGATAAAATATCCGTTAAAACCTACTCATTGATTTAAAGATAAACTCTGGTGCGAGCAACACATGACGTTCACTTACCTCTGTTTTTTTTTGTTTTTTTTTAAATATATTTATTGGTATTTACAACTGTATAATAAAATACATTTAGTAAATGTGATACAAGATAAGTTGACATGATTCATATGTAGGGATACTACCCATTGGCAGCTCCCCAAAGACTATGTTAAACAAGAAGGTCTCGGGGCCATCTTCTTTTCAGACATCTCGGAGGATTATCAGGGATTGTAGAGGAAGCAAGGATTGAAACTAGTGGGTTAGAGTAGGAATGGAGTTTGTCATGAAAGGAGTGGTACCTGGTTCGGGCCAAGTCAGCAACAAAGGGAATATTAAGGTCTTTATGGATGAGTTTATTTGTGACAAAATAAGGAGCATTGAGGATTTTTCGAAGGATTTTGGATTGTAAGGATTGGAGACGAGATGAATTTGATGGTTTAGTAGAGCCCCAAATCTCTACTCCGTAAGTCCATATTGGTCTTATGATAGTCATGTAGATGAGTCTTTTGTACTTAAGTGGAAGGTTTGAGCGTTTGTCCAGTAAGTGTTGAAGTAGTCGAAAACGTCGAGCAGTTTCTTGTCTTTTCAGTCTTGTATGATGGTTCCAAGTGAGACGTTTGTCCAGGTGCAGTCCTAGGTATCGGATCTGTTCAACTGGGACAAGAGGAGTGTTATTGAAGGATACTGTTGGGCAGGTTGTCATTGGTTTACGACGAAGGGTAAAGGTTATTTGGTGGGATTTATTGGAATTTATTTTTATTCTCCAATTCTGACACCATACTTCAAGGTCTCTGATATGGGATTGAAGAGTTTGGGAGGCAATAATTGGATCGTTGTTGACTGATAACACACCAGTGTCATCAGCATAGGTAGAAAGGAAAGTGCTAGGATGGGATGGGATATCAGCTGTATAAACTGTGTAAAGGATACTGCCTTGAGGAACACCTGCGTACTGATTAAAAAGGGGTGAATAGAAATTATTATGATTTACTTTGAAGGACCTGCCTGTGAGATAGGACTGGATAATGAGGAAGTATGTAGGTGGAAGGAATTTACGGAGTTTGTAAAGCAATCCCGGGTGCCAGACTCGGTCAAAGGCCTGTTCTACATCGAGAAAGGCTCCCGTGCAGTACAATCCGCGCTCCAATGAAGACGAGACAACGTCCACCACACGATGGCATTGCTGGATAGTGGAGTGGGATGTTCGGAAACCAAACTGATGATCTGGGATAATGTGATTGGAATCAAGGATGGGATATATGCGTTTAAGCAGAAGTTTTTCCAGGATTTTACCCATGATGCATATAAGAGAGATAGGACGGTAGGAGGATGGGTATTCAGGAGGCTTTTTGGGTTTGGGGATCATTTTAATGATGGATAATTTCCAGGAAGCGGGAAAATACGTGGATCGGAGAACGGCATTACAGATGTAAGTGAGATATAGGATGGCTTTTCGAGGAAGTAGTTTTAGGATATGGGAAGTTATAAGATCATGTCCAGGAGCTTTGCGAGATGGTAAACTCTGGATGATGTTTGATATTTTGGATGGATGGAAACCTCTGTTGTTGAAATCAATATGAGAATTTTTAAATACATTTAAAGATACTAATAAATCTTTAAAGAATTAATTATTTTGAATGTAAATAGAAACATGTTTGAAATTTGATGTTAAAATTTGAAAATGATGATCAAGTGAAAAGTGCGTTTTCAGATTTTTTTCCACTACAAAGCTCAGAGTTTTTCAGTTCGGGGATAAAAAAGTTGGTGTAACGTTGGGAAAAATGTGTAGAAAAAGAAGGTAAATACTTCGAATAAAATTATCTTGTTTTCATATCGTATTTTTAATAAAAAATCTTTACCTTGAAAACGGACATTTCATGTGACACAACTCAATAATTTTATCCGACCTTGCCGCTTGACATTTTTGATTTTCATTATTTTCTTTTTACCAGTTATTCTCTTTTCTTTTCTAAATTTAATAACATTTTTCTGGCTAGTACTTTTAGTTTTGCAGTCATATTAAATCAGCTTCGCGGGTGACGACATGTGTTGGAAAAACCTCTCTAATCCTTGTAATTTTGTAGACATCAAATCGAAACAATAACAAACTATATGATAAGGGCGTGCTTTAGAATTTTCGTCCTGACAACTTATTTCCTAAATAATGAAGAAAGTGGTTTGAAAGACAAATTAAAACAAGACTTTTAGTAAGTTAAATGGTGTATAAATGTAAGAAAACTCAGGGTCGATTATTTTTACTTTCACTTACCTATATATGAAGTATATAGCAATGGAAAGTATTGCGATCGTGAAAATTTTCGATTTCAGTTTTTAACGGAAATGCACGTTTCAAAAAGGTGTGTGTATGGTAAGTCCAGCGCAAAAACATAAATCCCTTTGAAACTGAAATTTCATATTTTATACAATGCCCGAAGATGTTACATCAACTTTTTCCTCACAGCCGGCTTATCAGAAGACCCACTTTATACTATGCATTTTGAACCTATTTAGGATTTTCTCAAAAACGGCTCTAACGATTTTCGTTCGCTATATCGATGTAAAATTGGACAGGCTTTAATATCATGTAGGCTTAATGCTGATTAAAATAGTCTGACAGGGCTTATATGCTGATATTATAAAATTTCTTCTTCTAAAGTATCTTTAATTTTGTAGTTTTTATTAAATTAGCCATATCATTTTGTTGGTATAGCTAAAAAAAATGTAAATATATAAGTTGAACGAACTCGATATCAAGCTAAAGGAGAATGTTTTTTGTATGCAATTTTTTGTTTTTGAACTTAAGAACAGTAATATACATGTATAATCTACCAATGGAATGCTAAAGATTTTATATAATAGATTATGCTATAAAACACCTGTTTCTATTAAAAATCCAATGTAAATAATTCTTTAGCAATTTATTTTCGTTTCTAAATTTGTTTAAAAATTCTTAAATTGATATTAATATCAGAGGTAAGTGTAAGTCGTGTGTTGCGCGCACCATATTTTTTCTTATACGGACTCACCTAACTCTTAAATTTAGACAACAAAACATATATACAAAATATAATCTAAAATTTTTTTTTAAACAAGTATAAGTGTTTGAATTATTATTATTATATATTATGATACTGTTAACATTTTAGTCACATAAATTTATACAAAAGTTATTTAAAACCAGCAGTTGAAATTCGTGGATGCAGGACCAAAGCATATTTTTGTGGTTTTATATACTTAGGTAACACGCACGGGGATTCGAGAGTTAAAAATCTGGTGCGGGCAACACAAGACTTTCGCTTACCTCCGTTTTTAAAATCGATTAAAGAATTTTCAAGTACAGTAAGAGATAAAAATGAGTGAAATCATTAAAGAATAAATTTAATTAAATTTATATAGAAACATGTGTTTTATTAAAGAATCTATTTAATTATTATCTAAAATAATCATTTTATCGGCTTTTCATCACTCTTTATTAACTTTTACAAGTTTGTGCATTAGATCATATTTATTCTAAAATCTTTAGCTTTCCAACGGTATATTATGCCTGTATATTAGTGTTGCTATGTTCAAAATAAAAAAATTGCATTAAAAAAATATTTTTTCAGTTTTCTCCTTTAGTTACATATCGAATTCGTTCAACATACATATTTATGTGTTTCATCGTTGGTAACAAGATAATATATTTGTTTTTACAAAATCTACAAAATTAAAGGTACTTTACAAGAAAAAAAAAAGTAAAATATCGGCATTCAAGCCCTGTCAAACCATTTTCATAAGGATGAAAACTACATGATATTAAAGCACATTAAATTCTACATCGATATAGCGAGTTTAATCAAAATCGTCGGAACCGTTTTCGAGAAAATCGAAAAAAGTTGCAAAATGCATGGTATAAAGTGGATCTTTTGGTAAGCTCATATTAATGAAAAAGGTTTTGTTACGTCTCGGGCGCATATTTGTCTTAAATATGAAATTTCAGTTTCACAGGAATTACCGTTTCCGCCCGGGAGTTACCACACACACACACACACAGACCTTTTTCCGTTGAAAACTAGAATTCGAAATTTTTCACGATCGCAATACTTCCACTTACTATGTATAGTAAGTGAAATTAAAATTTAAAAACAAAATCGGTATTAAAAATTGAAAAATCGCTGATTGATTACTCTTTGTTCAATTTAATTGACACTCCCTTGACTTTGCAGACGATCCTACTCCAACCCTTTCTGTTTGCTTGTACTGAAGGACATTGAAGGAGTGAGAAGAGCCCATTGTCACTGAGTGCCTCTTTGAGAGGTGAGCCTTTTCATCTTTCTGATGGTTCTCTTCGGACCATAAAGCGTCCGGCTTCCATTTGAGTTCAAGCAAAGGAAACGATAGCAGCTCTTTGTGTCTCTCTTCGTAGGAGTAATATCCAATGCAGAATAGCATCCGCCTTATTCGGCAAAGATCGGTTTTAGTTTATATTTAAAGGAAAAGTTGATAAGATAAGACAATTCAGTCCAAATAAAATATTATAGAAATATGGTGGTTCGTAATCGCCATCCCCTTCATTATTGACCCTTATTGTTCGAACAAATAAATAAGTATAATGTAAAAATCAACTGAAGGAAAATCTTGATTTGTATATCCACCTACCAGACCGTTCGTCCGTGCAATAAGTTATGTAGGACCACTCAGAACTGCGACGAAGAACTCAAGATGTGATGAGCAACTGGCTATTATTAAGGGCGGTACTGGAGGCGATTTGGACGTTTTAAGAGGTAACGAATCTTCGGAATGACTTTGAAATATAAGGATTCTAGGAACCCCCTACCACTTAAGCCGCCCAAAGCGCCTCTAGTATAAGCAGGCACTAGGAGATTTTCCATCAACGCGCTCTACACAAGGTAACAAACCCTTATTTTCAAAAGTAGTGTTTCTTGCCTTCATCCTACACCAGCAGCTTTATATTGTTTGTTTATTTATTTAACGTCCCTTTATACTGCTGTGACTAATCGGACGATTCTACAGGGAGTCCTAAATTTTGCCTATCCAGGTTTAATTAGGATAGGGATCTTAAAAGAGTACCTGAGATCGCACAGACGCGGGACCGCCTTTTAACGTCCCCTCCGAAGGACGGCATAAATAAATTTTTTTTACCCCCATTAAAAATTCCTAGGACAACCTGCGGGTTTGAACCCGGGACCTTTGGCATAGGAGGCTGTAATGCTAGCCACCCTGCGACAGGTAACCCCAGGCAGCTTTATATATTTTAATATAAGATCTATTAAATAACAAGAAAAGGAAAAGGAGATCGTGTGTAACAACCGTGACGGTCATGCTAAGAGTTTCTTGTACTGACTCTCTCACATCGAACTTATTTACTAAAAAGTAATAAATAAAATAACTAAAATAAAAAAAAATAATAATAATATATATATATATATATATATATATATATATATATATATATATATATATATTATGTATGTATGCATGTTTGTGACTGTAAGAATATATCATCAAGCTAAACCTATAGTTATTAACGTGTTTAATTAAAGCGTTTTGGAAATTCTGGGAGAAACTTTATGCTGATTTTCGTATTAATCTACTCCAAAATAGTCGACGATTTTTGAAATGGTTAAAATACATTAACAAGTAATACTCAGAAAAGCGAATGGTAATTCAGGGGAAAACTTGATCATGTTTTACTTTCACTTACTATATATAGTAAGGGGAAGTATTCACTTACTATATATATAGTAAGGGAAAGTATTGCGATCGTGAAATTTTCGAATTCCAGTTTCCAAAGGAAATATAAATTTTAGGGTCCCCTGAGTCCAAATAACCAAGTCCCGCAAAAAGGTCTCTGTGTGTGTGGGTGTGGGTGTGTATGTGTGTGTGTGTGTGTGTGTGTGTGTGTGTGTGGTAACTCACGGGCGGAAACGGTAAGTTCTATGAAACTGGAATTTCATATTTCAGACAAATATAGGCCCGAGACGTTACAAAGCCTTTTTCATCAAAATGAGCCTACCAGAAGAGCCACTTTATACCATGCATTTTGCACCTTATTTTCGATTTTCTCGAAAACGGTTCCGACGATTTTGATTAAACTCGCGATATCGATGTATAATTTAATAGGCTTAAACGTTATGTAGGTTTCATTCTGATTAAAATGGTCTGACAGGGCTTAAATGCTGATATTTTATGTACCCTAAAGTGCCTTTAATTTTGTAGATTCTATAAAAATAACCAAATTATCTTGTTAGTATTCATAAATAACAGCTAAATATGTAAGTTGTGCGAATTTAAAAAATAATTAAACGAGAAAACTTGAAAAAATGTTTTTTATTGCAATTTTTTTATTCTGAACATAGCTACAGTAATATACACTTATAATATACCGTTGAAAACCTAAAGATTTTAGAAAAAAAAATTATCTAATACACAAGAGCTTGTAAAAGTTAATAAAGAGTGATAAAAATTCGATAAAACTAACTGATTGTTTAATAGTTTCACGCGTCTTTAAGTGTATTTGAAAATTCTTTCATTGATTTTAAAAATGGAAGTAAGTGAAAGTCGCGTGTTTCCCGCACCAGATTAGTCAAAAAAACAGTCGAAATGGTGAAAATCCATTGATTAGTTCACAATATAAGACCAAAAAATTGGGGAGAAATCTTCGATCTGATTTTCCTTATAATGTATCCCAAAAATGTCAGAAAGTAGTCGCCATGATGGAAATCCAGCAGCTCTTTCTTAGGAAAGTGGAAAAGCAAATGAAACTCGGAAAAAGAAACGATTATTTCTTTTTTTTTTATTTGAAAAGTGTTTACCTTAAGAAATCTACCGTTATTGTAAGATTTTTCGATGTAATAAAAATTTATTCAGAAAATAAATAACGAATAAACCATGTTTTTATTAGTTATTCGAATAACAAATAAATCATTCGAAAGTGACCAACAGATGATGGATAACAAATTAATTTTTATTCGTTTTTCATTATGTAGATAAAACTGTATTCGAATAATGCACTACACTGGATGAAGCCTTGCAAATGTTGATTGGTTTTTCATATGTAGATGTTTATAATTCTTGCCAAAACAGATAAAGAGTACGATTAAATTTTCAAAAAATATTGTATTTTATGGTATATTGTATGCATTGTTTGATAAATAAATGAAGGATTGACCAATATATAATTGGCCAAAAAATCCAAATGTTTATGGTTAGATACAGTAAGATTATACAGATATTTTAAGATGCGTTTATCCCCTTGGAAACCGTATATACTAGGTATTTCGATTCACCATAACCATGTTCTAAATTTGTGTCTATCCGGTTTTGCCTAATGCACACTTGTGAATTTATTAAAATTATATACTTATATTTAAGTCTTTCAAATAAAAATTGCAATACTTTAAATAGACGGTAGATTAATAACATTTCGATAGATTAATAACGCTCAGTTGAACGTTTATTAAACGTGGTTTAGTAAAGGTATAATTACACCTTAAAAGACGAGTCATATTTTAAAATCTGGCATTAGTACGATCAAAGTCTAAATCAGAGCTGATGCATTTGCCATTCGGTAAGGTGGCAGCGTAAAGTGCACCGTTAGCCATCGCCCTCAAACAGCTGTTCCCTGGGGCACGTGTGTCTATGCGTCTTCTGTGTGTCCGTGTGTGTGAGTGGATCCCGACTGACAAAAAAATAATGTACCAGAAAAAAAAGCCGGGTGAGGCTAACTCGGCAGCAGCCATTCCGTCTACTACTGAGCCCGCGACAAAAAAAATGACCTCTATTTCTCCTTCCGTTGCCCTCAATCTCAACAGTAATTAATTATATTATATTTTTAATAGATGAGGAAGATGGTTTGGGGTGCGGTCATTAAATATAAACACACTTTAAAACAAGTGCTATTTTAATTATTTGCCCACGTTTCGGCCAACATCAGGGCTAAAATAAACAAGATAACAACCAATGTAATTATAGACTTAATAATGCGTTAGGTATAGAATAATAATATGGTGACAGTAATATAATATGGAAATAAACAAAATTAAGATGATAGTTATGAAGTATGGATGACAGTTATAAAAATAATTGATAAGATGATAGTTGTACAGTATGGAAGTAAACAAAATTAAGATGATAATATTGCAATAAGAATATATAAAGAGAAACTAAGCAAAAGAAAAAATGACAAAGGAGCAATATGTGAACAATTAAAATTTAAAAATTTTTAAATATGAACAATTTTGAAGTCATATTTGACGATAATATATTAAAACATAGTTAAGAACATAGATAATATATAAAAAGAACATAGTCATTAAACAAGAGAAACAATATGAATAAAAAAATCATTTTAAATTTTAAAATAATGTAATATTAAACTAACAATGGTTTTTTTTTTAAGATTTTGAAATTTTTTTATTATTAAAAAATAATAATAATCATAATTTTCTTACTTTATTTTGAATATTTTTTTTTAGTAATAAAGGACAACTGAAGAGGTAGAGATGATATGGTAGTTAAGACTTCATAGAATGAAGAGTTCTTATAAATTTGAATAATTTCAAAACAATCTTTATCGTTCATATATTGACTAATTAAATAATTATAATTATACAGTGTCCTAATGTCATAATGAAAATGCCCATTATTAATTTTTTTTATTTATGACGAAATGATATAGAAAAGATTGCACTCATGATATTGGAACATGTAGTAAAAATTGAGACGTCGAGTTCCAAAAAGTACTAAGGAACATTTTTTACGAAATCCATAATATATATATATTTGATTCTCATCATTTAGTTTTATCTAAATTTTAGAAAAAAAAAATCTTATGAACAGTCAAGTCCTTTAAAAACGAGATTTAGAAATGCAATTATTTACTAAAGGTATTAATTAAATATTTAGTTTCGTTCCAAATCATAATAAAACATTCCATTTCATAACTTTAATATGGTGTTATTAATATAGTAAAAAAAATAATTCTACATTTTAAATCAAAAATAGTCAAATTAGCTAGTTTAATTATATAGTAATTAGAGATTTTCCTATCAAATTTCCTAGAATGGATATAGTACCTTTTGGAACTCAACGTCTCAATTATAGATATGGTATTAGTCGAACCCTCAGGATATGGCATATCTCCGAAAGATTGGGATGCTGTATAATTAATATTATTATCACTTAACAATTTAATAAATGGAATAAAATATTTTTGTATAAATTATTCAACTAAAAAAATAGTATTTATATAGACAATTGTTATAATTGTTGTTATAATTATAATTAAAATTTATATATTCTTTTCAATCCTCTTATAACCGAGAGTTAATAAATTTTTGTCTCTAAATCTCCAGTTTTCCCATTGTGCGAGGTCCCTCCTGCATTTTCCCCTACCTTTTCTATTCGCACAAGATTAAAGAATTCCATTTATTTTTAAACGGAAAAATAGGGGAATTCACATGCGCATAAACTTGGCCTGGAACGTAGTAAAAAATATCTTGTGAATTTTTTAACTAAAAAAAAAAATTATTTTCTGTCCTTTCTCATCCATTCTCATACATTTCGGTTAAGTATTAATTGAGAAAGAAATTACCTAAAATAAGGCAGAATAGATGCGTTATATAGATACCTTGCACTCTTATTCAACATTTAAAGAGTTTTTAAAAAGTTTAATGACCAATTTAAGACCAATTTTTTTTTTCTGCGTGTTTCCTCTGTTTCTTAGGACGGTTATTTCCTTTTACGATACTTCGATACTGCATAAAAAAAAAAAAAAATACTGTCATATTTAATCTATCACACGGAGTGCCATCCAGACATCTGCTCGTCGTTAATGGTTTCCTTCGGCCTAACTCAGGCTACTCGATGCCTTACCTGAGCCCGATATACAAAAGACTTGAGCTCTATTGTAAAGTTGCCATATCCAACGGATGTTCTCATATCTTACAGCTGTGCGTAGAAAAAATTAAATCTCCTAGTGATCCGGGATTAGGATTTAATTGTTTAAATTGAAATCCCCGATGGTTTAAACGCGAAAGTCTCGAGTGACTGGGGAACAACTGAAATTCGATAAGGTCAGAAACGAGATTTCGATTCTAGGAGACCATGAGAATTTTTAGTAAAATTGTTCCAAGAAACCTCTGAAGAGAAAAGGTGGTATAAAGAAAGTGATACTTCGATCGCGTCTATTTTGGGGGTAAAATGCAGTAACATACGTGCAAATACCCATCTTAAATATAAAATATTTTGTTAGGTTCTTTTAATTAAAATGATCCATTTTCATTCAACTTGTTTTATTTCTTATTTCCTACTCCCTACGTTTCGGCTTTTTGCCATTTTCAAGGGATCCTTTGATATTCCATCATTATGCACTAATATAAATATATATTTTGTCACATTTAAAAAAAAAAAAAAAAATTATTATAGATTGACCAGCCCTGTCATGCTTGTTATCACCCAGTGGGTGTATAATGATTATATAAGTGCATAATGGTGGAATATTAAAAGATCCCTTGAAAATGGCAAAAAGCCGAAACGTAGGGAGAAGGAAATAAGAAACAAAATAAGTTGAATGAAAATGGATCATTTTAATTAAAAGAATCTAACAATACATTTATTCATTCAAACAACTTTTAATTGTAATGAAAATTAATAAAATATTTTATTTCCCCCGCTTTTGATTTTCTTAAACCCAGTATCTTGCAAGGCTTCGTTATTGAAACATTTGGATCTTAAAACATGTTTTTTCATTTAAAACTCGAATTCGAAAATTTGCCTTATTATACTTTTTATAATAGTAATAATAAAAACGTTATTCTGGGACTATGTCCCTTAAGAATAACAAAACTGTACAGCAAATATTAATATTTATGTATAGACAAGAAAACAATAAAATTAAAGAAAAGGAGAGTTACGACTCTACGATGACCAGAGGTTATATATAATTGATTAAAGATATTTACAAGAATCTGAAGTTTTTATTGAAATTGCCAGTAAAAAGTACTACGGACTTATATTACAAACCAATACGTCCGAAGTGTGTGAACATATATATTTCACTACCACAGACTTATAACACGTATTCATATTTTAATTTTTACTGTAATCTTGCGTTGTAGCGCGGTCATTATGGTTTAACGTTTTCTGATAAAAACGAAGAGGTAGAAATTAATGTCCAGTCCGCCTAACAATTGAGATACACTTAAGCGCCTCAAAAAAAGAAGAACGCGTGCCTGCTTATCTCTTATATAAAATATAAAGGAGTGTTATCGTAGGTTGGCAGCGAGCCTCGGAGGTAGTGGCCTTGGAAGAGGAGAATACTCGCGAAGACTGACAAGTCCTTTGAGGAGGCAGCTGCTTGCCCATTGTGTGTCCTCGGGACACCGGGCCTTCTTCAGTGTCCCAGCCATCCGCATGCATTCTTACATCAGCCTTCTCTGGGAATTTAAATTCTATGGATGGCGATATGGTTAGGAAAAATAGGTCTTTCTCAGTTAGGTTCCGATGGCTATCCTCCAGTTCGCAAACAAGTCAAAGATGTAAAAACTTAAAAATTCAACGTATCAACCAGTTTCAAATTTCACTACCGGTGGGATTAACCCCTCAGATCATTTTAATGGTATTTTCGTCCCTGTCATAAATTAACTAACAATTTAAAACTTTTTGGTGATTGGTAAACAACTTTGAAATACTTACTGCAACATTTCCCAAGAAGGTACTGGCTAGAACTATTAAATGCCACAAAACCATTCTTGCTATTTTCTTCTAGTACTGCGAACTTCCCCTCCAATTTATTTATGTACCTTTCTGACCCAAGGTTAATAAATTGTCTTGATTAATATAGTTTTTCTTTCTTATCCAAATTTATTGCAATCGTAAAATACACTAATGTATATTAATGTGATGTCATAATTTTTGGTCACTTCTAGCTAATAAAATAAGTTATTATAACTTCTTCCATATGAGCCTCCGACTCTTTAGTATAGAGGTTAATAACAATTCAAATTACCATAAATATGGTATTATTGGGTTGTTTCACATGAAATGTCCGTTTTTATAGTTTCTGAAATACATAAAGGATTTTGCAGGTCTCTGTTGTTTTCTCCCAAATGCTTACATATTTAAAGTAAACAGTTACTAATCCTCTACCTTTGTATTATAAACATTAGCTTCCCAATCAATTACCCACTTTTTAGTATACCTCCAAATATGAACATGGAAACACACGATTTTCAAGTAATATGTTTGTACGAGTTTAAACTCGGCCATTCAGCAGCTGAGGCCGCTAGAAATATTTGCAAGGCGTTTGGGGAAGGGAGTGTTAATGAACGGACCATTCGCCGTTGTTGTGCTAAGTTTTCAGCTGGGGATACCGACTTAAAAAAATTGCTCCGAGGAAGACCTCCGTCCGTAATAGACAACGATGTCCCCAAACATACAGTAGAAGGAAACCCCTACCAAACACTTAAAGGACTCTCAGCACAACTAAATGCAAGTGCATCTACTGTTTCCAGACAATTAGAGGGAATTGGGAAAGTAAAAAAGCTCGATAAATGGGTACCTCATGATCTCACTGAGCGGCAGCAAAATCCCATGTTTCAAAACATACCGTGCAAAAATTGAAAGAACTGGGCAATGAAGTTCTTCGGCACCCACCATATTCTCCCGACTTGTCTCCAACAGATTACCACCAGTTCAGGAATTTAGACAACTTCGTCAAAGAAAAACTTTTTGAAAATGATGATCAAGTGAAAAGTGCGTTTTCATATTTTGTTCCACTTCAAAGCTCAGAGTTTTTCAGTTCGGGGATAAAAAAAGTTGGTGTCACGTTGGGAAAAATTTGTAGAAAAAGAAGGTAAATACTTCGAATAAAATTATCTTGTTTTCATATCGTATTTTTAATAAAAATTCTTTACCTTGAAAACGGACATTTCATGTGACACAACCCAATAGTTTAGAAAAATCAGCCATAAATCAAGAATACTATGAAGATGAAGTAAACTATGGACCATTTAATAAGCTTTGATTTTAGTGTAATATACATTGTACGTTTATTAGTTTTCGAGATATAGTTATTTATGTAAACACATTTTACTTTCAATAACCTATATCTACTTTTAAACAAAATTTAATTTTATAGATTCAGAAGAATTACACATATCAGGGCTGACAAAAAGCGGCTGAATGTAGACGTTTAACGAGTTCGATATCCCAATAAAGGAGGAAAGAGCAAAAATACTTTTTAATGCAATTTTTGGACATAAAAATAGTAATATAATTGTATAATATAACGTTAGAAAGCTAAAGATTTAAGAAAAAAAAATATCTTAAATATAGATTGTAAATGTTAATATAGAGTGATAAATATCCGTTAAAACCTACTCATTGATTTAAATAAAGATAAAATCTGGTGCGAGCAACACATGACGTTCACTTACCTCCGTTGTTGAAATCAATATGAGAATTTTTAAATACATTTAAAGATACAAATAAATCTTTAAAGAATTAATTATTTTGAATGTAAATAGAAACATGTGTTTTATTAAATAATCTATTATATTTTTATCTACAAAAATCAGTTAGTTTTCTTGGCTTTTCATCACTCTCCATTAACCTTTAAAATTCCGTGTATTATATAATATTTTTCCTGAAATCTTTAGCTATCCAACGGTATATTATGCATCTATATTGCTATTCTTGTCTTAAAAAACACAAAAATTTCATAAAAAATATTTTTCACATTTTTCTCATTTAGTTATTTATCAAATGCTATATCGATGTAAAATTTAATGGGCTTTAATATCATGTAGGTTTCATTCGAATTAAAATGGTCTAACAGGGCTTAAATGCCAATATTTTAAATTTTCTTTTTCTAAAGTACCTTTACTTTTGTGGATTCTATAAAAATAACTATACTATCTTGGTACCACTGATGAAAAACAGGTAAATATATAAATAGAATGAATTCGATACCCAACTAAAGGAGAAAACAGAAAAAATATTTTTTTAATATATATGATATACCGTTGGAAAGCTAAAGATTTTAGAAAAAAATTTATTTCATACACAAGCTTTTAAAAGTTAATAGAGAGTGATAAAAAACCTATAAAACTAAGCGATTATTTTAGATAATAATATAATAGATTTTTTAATAAAACACATGTATCTATAGAAATTCCATTTAGTTAATTTTTTAATGGTTCCACTCATTTTTATCTCTGACTGTGTTTGAAAATTCTTTAATTTATTTTAAAAACGAAGGTAAGTGAAAGTCGTGTGTTGCCTGCACCAGATTTTTAGTTGCAACTTCCAGCTCACCAAACATATGGGAGCTTTTAGCAGTGTGTCTATATCTAAAATATCAAAACAAAACTTAAATAAATAAATTAAAATGTTATTGGCTCGAAGAGGGCTTGCTAGAGGTTTGTCAAGAGTAGAGGCTTGAGCATTGCATGGAGGGTAGAGGTTAGAGTCTCAAACTTCATCTTCATCTTCATGAGTTTAACAAAAATTTAACGCAAATTATTATTGATGGAAATCACTGGACTTCTCACGGATGATGACTAAATTTTATTGAATTTTATACAAATAAGACGTTGATTTCCAAAAGTTGTTAAAGAACATTTTTTTCGTTTTTGATATTTTGACACATTTGTATACTAATGGTTTAGTTTTATCTAAATCCGTCATCTAAAAAAACAGAGAAATCCTTATAAACTTATTTAAAAATTTCATTTCATTCCCAAAGGTACTAAATCCACATATCATTTTATTCCAATAGGTACGAAAACATTTTCCTTCCAAAAGTTACTATATTCCCTATTATACGGCAGAAGCACATAATCCCGTAATATATCACCATTAACTAATTTCATTTTGTGCATTTTAATCGTTCATTTAGTTAGTCTCAAATCACAGTTATTATTTTTATAAAACTATTGATTTTTGACCAAATAATAAGTTTTTAGGTTGTTTTAAACAACTTAATTGTGTCCCTTCAGTTCTCGTAGGTTCTCAATCACATTACGTTTTTTCATAGTATTTATTCTTGCAGCCACAAAAATTTGATATATCAATTTTCATACAATCACATTTTAATAGAATAATGGCATTTTAACTAAAAAATGATAGGAATTCGAATTCTCTGATCTTGCTAAATAAAAGAGGAAAAACCGTGCCTAATGTAACATCATAGAATTTTTTTTTTAATGTAAAAGACCAAAATAAAAGTTATTTATTTATCAGTCTTTATAGTTAAATATTTTTTACACGTATTAAATAATATAGATACATTTGTTAAATTCATAGAAACAATAATTTAAGTTCAAAACAAATTTTATAATTACATACTTTCTTATTATAAAAAAAAAAAGGTCCTTTGAATATTCGCTTTCTTTATAAAAAATATACAATAAAATCTAGCGAAATGTAAGATATTTATCAGAAAGAGAGAGAGAGATAAATATACATAACTTAGTAATTAACATAATAAAGACGTCAGTTATTTGTAAGGTCGTAAGGTCGTATGAGGAAGGTTATGGTGACTGTTATCTGACGTTATATTCTTCCAAAAAGTGCTATATCCCTATTAATTCTTACCAAAAAGCACTATATCCACGTTTCATTTCAAAAAGGACTATATCCATATTATATTGTTAAAAAGTGCAATTATTCGGAAAAAAATAAGTTGTTAATACAGTAAAAAATCAACGTTAGATTTTATTTTTAAAAATCAAGAAAAGTGGTCCAGTTATAAATAATTGACAGATTTTTGCGTTTCCTGTAAAATTGCCTAAAGTATCTTTAGTACCTTTTGGAACTCAACGTCTCATATCGAGAACAAGAGTGAGATTACGAAAATTTATACGAACAACCACACGATTTTGAAGAGAATCTTTTCAGATACTTGCTTATGAGTAACGATTCCTTAGATATTTTACTCTCTAAGGACAGTAAGACCTCGGTTATACTGCAAATGATTAGCTTGGAGGGTAAGGGCTGGCGGGTTACTTGGCGATTTCCCGCTAGGTAGCATCGCAAACCTCCTAGCAATGAAAACCTATGCGTTTTTGTTCAAATAGTTAAACTTATTGCCTAGTTTTAACGATCAGAATGTCTGTTGAAGAACTGATTGCTGGAGTTTACAGAAGAAGAAGTATTTGGGACCCAACAGACCCATCCCATAAAAATGTTGGGGTACTTAAGAGGGAGTGGAGAGAACTCAGTCTTGAATTACGTATAACAGGTTAGTGAAACATTTCATTTGTTTTTAAGCTTACTAGAATCAAATAATCTTTCGTTTTTCTCGATTTTATACTTACCAGTAAATAGCTAAATACATTAAACACTTAGACAGAACAGTTAACAAATGACATTCCTTAAGTATCCTCATAATCATAATGGCATAAGATCATATAATTTTATTTGAAATCTTTTACACTATTCTGCACAGTTACATAATAATCTCTGTCAATGTTACAGACATTTTCTTAATATGTTCACCCATTTGAAATAGTTATTTACTTTTTCTCATTTGCTACTAACTTACAGCCCCCCAAAAAACAATTGATAACTTGTATTAATATTGTTGATTTTAATTTTTCCATCAAACTTAAAATGGGTTTGATGCACCAGTTAAGTGGTCCACCTCGAGTTGATTTATTTTTTTATCAATATGTAAACATTCTACTTGTTCAGTGGAACCTACAATCTACTGATTTTAACACAACAAATGTACAAAGGGACAGTTTGTTTGTTTCAATTATATACATTTAGTTGCTAGAATTAAATTATCTTTCTTTGTTCTCGATTTTATTTATATCAGTAAATAGTTAAATACATCAACACTTTGACAGAACATTAAACAAATGACAGTCCTTAAGTATCATTATACATGGTCTCATAATCAAAATGACACAAGCTCTTATAATTTTACTATCTTTATATTTATCTTATACACTAGTTCTGCACAATTATATTATAATCTTTGTAAATGACACAGGAATTTTCCCAATATGTCCACTCATTTGAAATTGTTATTTACTTTTTCTCATTCGCTATTCATAAACAGCCCCAAAAAAATATTGATTACTTGTATTAATATTGTCGATTTTGATTTTTCAAATCTAACATTAAAGGGGTTTGGTACACCTTGAGTTGATTTTATTTTATTCATATGTTGTTCAATGTTCAACGATAATTATTACTTTTCTAGCTTAATTGAATGATAGTATAAAAAATAAAATGATTTAAGAATGCATTTACAATTAAGTGGACTTATTTTATACTATTATTAGTATATTACAATGTATATGCATTATAATTCTATATAATATCAATCTTATGATTTTAATACAATATGTGCACAAGTGGGTTGTTTGGTTGATTTGATTTTATACATTTCATTATGACAGTCAACTGTTATATAGATTGAAAAAACTACTTTCAACAATGCATTTAAGTATAGTTTCATAATTGTTTATTCATTTTTTATTAGTTAATTATCTTTTAGGAAAAGGCATCATAGGTTTAGGAAGAAAAGTATATCCCCTTCTCCCAATATCATATGAGAAACTAAAATTGAGGTTTCAAGTAGTTCTGCGTCTGATTTAATTTTTTTCTTCCGATTTCTAGTTTATTTAACTAGATGCCTAAAAAAGAGTGGTTCACTGTGCATTTCCTCAATCCTCAAGTAATTCCTCCAATTATCAACATTTTGCTTTTGAGCATCAATTAACACTGTACTGATATTCAGAATAAGAGTTAGTAAGAGAAATATTTTGATCTACTTTAGGCAAGTTTTTTAACTTCAAGAGGTTTTTGTTGAGTGCTGCTATAAAATTTGAAATATTCTATTTTTCTGTTAGTTTTTTTTTTTTTTTGTATGATTTTCCTTCGTATTTGTATTGGGTGAACATTCTAAATTACTTCATATGTCTTGGATTATCATGTAAAAACAGTTGCTGCGAAATGATTGTCTAGTAGCAATAACTCCAAAACACCAACCTTTTGAGTATTATAAAAGTTGCTCAAGTTGTTATTAACACAC
This sequence comes from Piezodorus guildinii, assembly GCA_023052935.1. NCBI lineage: Eukaryota > Metazoa > Arthropoda > Insecta > Hemiptera > Pentatomidae > Piezodorus > Piezodorus guildinii. The sequence continues at coordinate 31,782,308 of CM041292.1, read as the reverse complement.
ACTTGCATATTTTGATTTGTATGTGTAGTATTTTTGGCACTAAAACATTTTTGTAACCTTGAAACTCTAATTTCAAGTTTTTTTTTGTTTGTCTGTTGCAGAGAAAAATGTAAAAAAGAAATGGAAAAACCTGAGGGATTATTTTCGTCAAGAATTAAAAAAAGAAGAAACTCTGAAAGCTGGAGGCAGTGCTGTCGGCAGTACTTGGCCTCACTTCAACCAAATGCTCTTCCTAAAAGATGCCATGCGCAGGCGAGTGAAAAGTGAATTTTTTGAGCAAGATATGGCGCTCGGTGATGGGAGTATTTCTTCCCTAACAGGTTCTCCTTTTGGAGAAATGGAGCAACAGGATGTTCTTGAACCTGAAAGGAAGAGGATGAGGGCAGAAATGGAATTAATGTTAGCGAATAATCAGGCTTTAATCAGTATGGAAGAAAAAAAAATGGAACTTGTGGCTAAGGATAGCATTAGAGAAGAGGATGATGACTTACTGTTTTTTAAAAGTGTGATACCTCATATGAAACTACTGTCACCTATTAGAAAATTAAGGTTAAGATCAGCTATCCAAGAACTTGTAGTAGAAGAAATTGAACGAGCTCAACATGATAATGACATAGTAGAATAGAGTACCTATAAGCTTTAAAAAAAAAAAAATTATCTGAAAAGAAATCAGAGAAATGAAATGTCCGAAAATTCTTCCTTTGTCACACTATCCATTTTTGAGTACATAACTAACCTTTTTCAACCAGAGTGGTTGCCTCTGCAATCCTTCAAAACATAATGTTACATGCAGTTTTTATCTTTAACGATTCATTAATGAATCATTTACCATTTGTTTTCATGAATCTCTGAAAATTCTATTTCATTTTAAGGATTCTATTGGCATAATTATGTCTTGACGTTCATTGTCAATACTTACTTTAGGGCATCATCATTCTGAGACATAGAAACGATAACTTCATTAACGAATTTTAATTAATGATTAAAACTGTAACAAGTGGGGGTGTTTATTGTATTATTTCATTACCTTATATATTGATAAATTTCTGAGGTGACAAATGTCATGAAATTTCATTGACTAAATATAGATAGTATATCAAAGGTGTCAATATAATGATTAGAGATCGGAGTCTAGTGTTAATTGAATTTTTTTTCATACTGTCTTAAATTGATAAAGACAAAATTAAACATGAATTGTTGCATACTAATTGCCTTATAATTATTTTTGAATTGGGCACTTTAGATGTTTAAACATATCAGTGAAAAATAATTTATTTGAATTTTTTTTTTTAATTTATTTATTGGAATTTACAACTGTATAATGTAATACAACAAGTAAATTGGAATGTAATGTAAAAAGGCATGAAACACATGTAGAGAAGCTTCACAATGGAAGCACTCTAAAAATGGAAGTATGTAGGGGGAAGGAACTTCCGGAGTTTGTAAAGCAATCCCGGGTTTTTGAAAAAATAAAATATATATACTGATCACAAAAATCTATCCCAATTTCAGCACTCTATAAATGGTCAGTGATAAGATCTCTTTTCATCAAGTGTAACGTAGAAATAGTTAATGGGAAATTTCACTTCACTAATTTCTGATTAGATAATAAAAACAGTTATAAATGGTATAAGCAGTTTCATTTCTAATTTCTAGAAATGGGGTTCTAATTTATTAAAAGACATATCATTACACATGTTATCTTCCGGTATTATTTATCACATTTTATAGATCAATTTTAATTAAGTATATAACATAGTCAGTCGTTCACGTAATAACATTATTGAACCTCTGGTGGTTTCATTTCTTCTGCTGTAGAATAAATTTTTGTTTTTATGTCCTGGCTTTTATGTAAATTGTCATTTCACACCATTCTTGTAGCAAAATTAGGATGCAGTATAGTGATGGAAAGAAAGCCGGTTTCTTTCCTTGCATCACTATATGATCTTACAATCATTTTTAGTTTTATTTTTTCATGGTTCTAAATGTCAAATTATTTTATTGCTATATAATTTGTATTTTGTTCTGTTGTATATATTATATATATATTTTTTTCTTACCATTTTTATTTATTAATACAAACAAATAAAAAGCATTGCGAACAATCGCAGTTAAAGACTCAGATTGATTGCATTTTTTTTGTTTTAGTTTTTTTTTTTTTTTATATAGCATTACTGCTCATATTTATTGAGTCAGTTGACATCTTTTCTAATGAGAATTGTGAAATTTATATTTGTATTTATATGTAAATATTGTATATATGTACATACATGTTATTTTTACAGTTAATAAAATTGGCATGTTTTTTTTTTTTTTTTAATGCCTCTACTACATTATGAAGATAAATAAAATACTGTTGTATTCTATTGATCATTATATATCAAATATATTTCTGTTTGTCTGTTGTTTTATATTTTAGTTTACTTCTATACGTATAAAAATATTTCATTGTTGTTTGATTTAGTGATGTACGATTAATTGTTCCTAAGTTGTCTTTTAATTTTTGAATAAACAAAATTCTTCCAATTTACTGTAAATTCTTTGTTTAAATCCTTTAAAAACTTTTTGGTAAGTTTTGTATGTGTAAGAATTATTAATAAAAAAAAAATTATTTACAAATTTTTCATCCTTTGGCTGTGTTGCTTTTTTTGCCAAACCAAAGATTTTGAGTTCTTATCCCACTTTGGTCCAGCTTTTTCAAGCCTATAACTTTTTTGATGTGAGAATGGTTGACTGTGTGTATATATGGAGGAGAAGTTTTCAAAACACTTAATTAAGTAGAAAACTTCATTTATTTGTGCCTATGTTTTGGTCTATATTTTAGGCCTTCTTCAGGGTGATTGAAGGAAGATCACAATGACCAATTTCTCTGGTGATGGTTATTGCTGTGATCTCCCTCTTCAATCTGCCTGTAGATGGGCTAAAATTTAGGCCGAAATGTTGGCACAGATAAACTAAGTGTATTAATGACTGCACTTGGAATTAAATTTTCCCCAATTATAAATTATTTTTTTCCCACTTTCAAGTCAGTCTGCACCTTATTTATTTATTACCCTCTCCCGCCTTGAGGCAATACAGGTATTCGTAGCTGTGGAAAGTTCAGTAGGTACAGCCCACAGGTTGTATTATGTTCGGTGGCATAAAGGGTAATAAAGTAATTATCTTAAAATATACATTTATTTATAAAAGAGTATATATTATTATACATAAAAACTTGATACAGTAAGGCATGAATTGAAATTTACAACTGTATGTTTTCATACAACAAGTAAATATGCTACAATGATAAAACACATGAAAAAAACATGAAGAGAAGCCGTCCATGGCAGCACTCTAGTAGTGAATCTAACCAAGAAGGTCTCGAGGCCATCTTCTTTTCAGATGCCTCAGCGGATTGTCAGCAATTGAAGTGGAAGCAAGGATTGAAACTAGTGGATTAGAATGGGAGTGGAGTTTTTCAGGGAAGGAGTGATACCTGGTACAGGCCAAATCAGCAACATATGGAACATCAAGGTCTTTGTGGATGATTTTATTGGTGACTAAGTAAGGAGTGTAAGGGATTTCGGATTGTAAGGATCGGAAACGGGAAGAGTTTGATGGTTTAGTAGAGCCCCAAAGCTCAACTCTGTAAGTCCAGATAGGCCTTATGATTGTCATGTAAATGAGTCTTATGTAGTTAAGTGAAAGGTTAGAGTGTCTGTCAAGTAAATTTTGAAATAGTTTCAGTTTCTCATCTTTTCAGTCTTGTATGCGGATACCATGTAAGATGTTTGTCAAACAGGAGGCCTAAATAAAGGATCTATTCAACAGGGACAAGCGGGATATCATTAAAGGACACTGTAGGGCAGGATGTTATAGGTTTAAGGTGAAGCTATAAAACCAACTACATAAATATCTCAGGCTTGGGAACAGATGTGGTCAGAAGTAGACAACATAAATAAATTAAGGAAAATCAACCCATAAACATCTCTCTGGAAGACATCATTCCAAAGTGATCGTCGCGAGGAAACTGCTTTGGAGAGACTTCGTATTGGACATAGCAGGCTCACACATGTCCATCTCATCCTCAGGCAGCCCGAACCAATGTGTGACTTGTGTAGAGTGCCTCTCTCAATAAAACATATAATTGAGAACTACCCCGAATTCCATGTATTAATGTATAAATTTAATCTACCAAGATCACTAAGTGAGAGTTTGAAGCACTCCAGTGAAACAATTAGTTCACTACTAAGGTTCATCAAAGAATGTCATCTGATCTCTTCTGCTCAAGGTGAAGTATCTTGGGCCGACACTTTCCTTCTACCCGTATACAAAAGCTTTGTTGTACAGATAGTTTTATTTTTCCATTCACTGAGAGATCTATTTCTGTCAATATAGAAGCTCTGTCTCTCTTAGCAACTTATTTCTCATGGCTCATATGTGGTGCAGGCAAGGAGGATATGCTTGGTGGTCTCCATAATCCATAGCATAGGGGTCTAATGTTTTTTCCATGTTTTTACAAGCACTTGTCTAGCAAATGCTAAGAATCCACAGGTTGGTGCTAAGCTAAGAAGTAGGCATGAGTAGAGGCTGTATCCAGTGAATGAATCTTACTGATCTTTCATTTTTTCAAACTCATGACCTTTTCAATCTCCTCCTGGCATCAGAAATATAGCAATTAATGCAATGTTTTTTCTGGAGTTCTATTTAGTTTTTCATAAAATCAACTGTTGCATCTGCAAGCCATTGTGTGAAGTTTATTGTTAACGTACCATAGTGCATTTGTTATTAATCTTAACGTCTTGGACTGGAAGGTTAGTATTATTTTTAAATTTGTCTGTTGGAAACTTTCTTATATTTATAAAGGGTATGTCTATAGAAGTCCTAGGAGGTGTGTGAAAGTAGTTAAATTCTATCATCTTTAATTTTGAGTGTTTTTCTAAGAGTGGGGGGAGCAGCGTGATCTATTGGATAGAGCACTATTCTACAGTTCTCCGGGTTTTGGGTTTGAATCCTGGCTATGGTAAAATATTATTTATTCTGTTAATTTGGCCAGAGAGACGTGCGACCCTAGAGTATGGAGACCCTCCTGAGGTAGACTCAACCTCTTCAAAGTGGGTACCCAAATGGGGGCAAAACTTGGCGGCTGAGGATGATCGAGGCCTAATCACCTCATTTCACGACCGTTGGCCTAGAAACAGTACGAATCTCTATATGTGCTGAGCCCAAGACTTTCCATGAGTTGTAGAGCTACAAGTTGCTGTTAATCTAACAGTGAGTATGTCAGTTTCATTCTTAGATTTAATCATGTCTGTTTTTTTTTACTGCTTTCCACTGTTCAAGTTTTTTAAATATTTGGTCGCTCAATACAATTCCGACTCCCTCATTTGCTCTTCTATCCATACTTACCCCTGAGTATATCAGTTTGTATTGTTTGTTCAGGTCTTTCAAACCACTTCCCTTCTTCTTTACTTCACTTATTCCTAGGAGATCTATATTGTATTTTTCCATCTCCTCAATCAATTCCACTTCTTTCCCTCTCAGTGTCCCAATATTCCATGTGGCCAGTCGTATATCCTTATTCATGCCAGGTCTATTCCGTGAAATCCATCCATTTCCGAGGCTTGGTGTTTTACTTTGAATCGTTGGTACTCCAGACGAGTGATTAGCCCAGTACTGGAGGCCCCGTTACCTCGGGACAATTGGAGTCATTTTATACTCAATGACTATTGAGTCTTCCCAGGGAAGGTAGCCCTGGGGTATGTACTGTTAGTGGCCTAATGTTAGTATATGTGTGTAGAGTACTGTTGTGGTGAGGTTGTGTGTTAAGTACTGAACTCGGGACCCGGGGATTGTTAATCCCCTCCAGACTAACACACAAGTCTAGACCCTGCGCTCAAAAGATCCACAAGCATGGCATTTATATGTTGAAAAAAGAAACCGTGTGAAATTGGTGATCAAACAAGCAAAAAAGAAGGCGTGGGAAGAGTTCGGAAGGTCTGTGCAAAACAACTACAAGGACAATACCAGAAAGTTCTGGAACACTGTTAAAGCGCTAAGGGGTAGAAAGGGAAAGCCAGTCAGAAGCATTAAAAATAAGGATGGATTGATAGTAACTAGAGACGAGGAGATACTGGAGGAATGGAGAAAACACTATCAGGAAAAATTTGCTGAAAGATCTGCTCCTAATGGTGACCAAGGAAGAGTAAGACAAAGAGATGTGGAGGATATGGATGACTGTATCAGTGAAGAGGAGGTGGAACTGGCAATACAGAGATTAAAACTGGGTAAAGCCTCAGGAAGAGACAACATAGTGCCTGAATTTATAAAGTATGGAGGCGAAGAAATAACAAAGACACTCCAAGTGCTGTTTCAAAAGATATGGGATGAGAAGAAGATACCTCGAGATTGGGAGTACAATATTATTGTACCTATCCATAAAAAAGGATCTCAAACCCAATGTGAAAACTATCGGCCTATATGTCTCTCACCGGTTGTGTATAAAATATATACCAGAATTTTAGAACAAAGGTTGAGGAAACTTATAGAGGAAGATCTGGAAGAGGAACAGGCAGCGTTCAGACCCGGTAGACAAACACAAGACCACAAGACCATATATTCTCCCTCAAAATGATAATTGAAAAGACATGGGAAGTAGGGAAGGATATTTATTTGGCCTTTATAGACCTCAAAGCTGCATTCGATTCAGTGCCAAGGGATGAAGTATGGGCAGCTTTGCAGTATAAAAATATCCCCTCAAACCTTATTGCAGCTATGCAGTCCATTTATCAGAGTCCAAAAGGAGTAATACGCCTAAATGGAAAAGAATCCCAGCCTTTCTATTTTCATGTTGGGGTCAAACAGGGGGACAGCCTTAGTCCTTTGCTATTTATAACCTTCATGGACGAAATATTAAAAATGTGTAAGAGAAGGACTACACGAACCCTGATTGGGTATAGAAACTTGATGCCTGTATCAGCCCAAGCCATGATTTTCGCTGATGATATAGTTCTAGTAGCAAATTCACAGGAGAACCTACAACAAGCAGTTAATGAGTGGAGAGAAGAACTATATAGAAAGGGTATGGCTATAAATGCTCAGAAAAGCAAAATCATGAAAGTAGGGCGAGACGAAGCAAACGTGAATGTGACCTGCAATGGTGAATTGCTCGAAACTGTAAACACATACGAGTATTTGGGCACAACCGTAAGCAATGATGGAAGAATAGAACATGAAGTAAATAGCCGGATTAGAAAGGCCAACCTCGCATACTACCAAATCAGCCATATTATAGGAACAAAAGAAATAACTAATGCCACCAAATTAGTCCTTTATAAAACAATTTTCCTTCCTATCCTGCTGTATGGAGCAGAGCACTGGACAGGCCCAAAGCAAGTTATAAATAGAATGACGGCCTCAGAAATGAGATTCCTGCGAAGGATAGTTGGAAAAACAAGAAGGGACTGCGTTAGAAACGAAGTCATCAGGGAAGAATTGAAAGTGGTGGCACTGAAGGAGACAATAGAAGAACGCCAATTACGCTGGTTCGGGCACGTGTGCAGACTCCCAGAAGACAGAAGAGTGAAATGGTTCATGGAAGCCAAACCAATAGGAAAGAGAATGGTTGGCAGACCCAGAACTACGTATATGCAGTACCTGGAGGGACTCGGAAGAAAGAGAGGCAAATCAGTTACCCAAATGAAAAATATGGCCATTCAAAGGGATGAGTGGAAGCGATGGACTGAGGCTGGTGCTCCACGCTGAAAGGCACTAAGGAGCTTGGGAAAGAAGAAGAGAAGTTTTTTTTTAATACAAGGCATGTTTTTTAAGTAAGTACCGTTTTGGAATTTAAAAAAGACGTGCAAAGATATCGCAATAATTTTATTTTTACATGAAAGCCCATACCTTAATCTACTTTTCTACATAATTTCCATGAATTTTGAGGCACTTGTCATAACGGGGCACCAGTTTTTGAATACCCTCCTCAAAAATTTCTGCCGCCTGACTTGTTAGCCACTGCATCACAAATGTTTTGACTTTGTTATCGTCTTGAAGACGTCGACCGTCCAGGTGTTTCTTCAAGTGCAGGAACGTATGGTAGTTGCTGCGCGCCAGATCAGGGCTGTATGAAGGATGATCTAGAGTTTCCCATGAGTTAGCAGATTTTGATAAAAAACGTTTCTGTAACATCTGGGGCCTGTAGCTGTCTTAAATATGAAATTTCTGTTTCATACAACTTTTTGTTTTCATGATAGACTTACCACACACACAGATCTTTTTGTGGGCATGGTCCTTTGGACTCAGGGTGTATTTCTAGTGAAAACTCGGATTCGAACATTTTCACAAAACCAATACTTTCCCTTACTATACATTTCATATATAGGTAAGTAAAAGTTCAAATTAAAAGGAGGGGCATAGAATAATTTTAAGAAAAGAAATAAAAACAACTACATCTTTAAGACTTTTGTTTTATTTATTACAAGCTTTGGTTTTCAGATGCAATAACAAATTTACTAGAAATGTTTTTCATTATATTTATTTTATACTTAAAAATAACCTAAAAAATTTATTTACAAGTAATCTAAGTTTTATTTACACCATGGATAAAGTATATTACTTTATACAGAGCTCATCTAAAAATCAATATTCAGTTCTGCAAACTCATATGAATATCAATGCCATCCCTTCTGGTAGATTTAATTTTTTTTAAATTATTGTTATGCTTTTGTTACTATAAAGTATATATCTTGGTTCTTTTCTTTGTTTTTTTTTGTTTTTTGTATTGTTAAAAAAATGCTTTAATCTTTTACTGATTTACAGTTATTTTTTTAGTTCAAACCTTCATGCATTTTTTGAAGATATAAGATTTTTACAAATTAATTTACATCTTCACATTAAGAATGATCAGTGTTAATATTTTAGACACTGATTTTTATTACAAGTTTCTGAAGTAGTTTTTTAAATTTCTTAATTAAAAATGCTATGAACCTTAATTGAATGATATAATATAAACATTTAAATATTCACTTTTTTAATTCTTTTTTTTTTTTCAACTTGTAAAGAAGCATTTCAACCCTAAACAAATTACTAAAAGGGTTTTTTATCATGCATATATACATTTAGGAGGGTAAAATAATGTTTTGAGGTGTTTCATTGAAGCAGAATCACTTTTCAATATACTTAAATACATGTACTACTCAAAAATAAATTGTGTATAAAGTTTTTAAATATTTCTGATTATTTAAAAAAATTTAACTACGTACATAAACTGAACACTTTCATTGAGATTAACAGTTGTTTATACACTTATAAAATTTACTATCCTAAATTTTAAAATTAATTTTGACTGTTCCTCTTAAACAGCCTTAAGTTAAATTTATTTACAATGCCTCATTATTTATGAAATAATTTAAATTAAGTGAATTAATCATATATATTGTTCTGAAGTTATTTATGTTTTTTAAATCTGTCAGATGGGGTTATTTGGCACAGGCAACAGTGAGGTAACCAAAACTTGTCAGTATAGAGGTTTTTTCCATCTCCAGATAATGCCACAAGTCTCTTCTGAACAAACTGTTGTTCACATCTTGAAGTGTAGCCATTCGGTAACGAACAAATACCATTGCACTGGCTGGTTCTAGACCAAAAAAGAATAAAAAGATTAATATTTATTTATTAATTTATTTTCATAAACAAATAGAAAATGGCAAGAGTAGGGGAAAGTAAAACATAAAAAAATGTGTGAAGGTTTGGTATGACGTCGCTGATAGCCAATTATCATAGACTCTCATATACTTTCAACATTTTATAATAAATATAAAATAATCATATTTTATATTAAAAAAAAAATGTTTAATTTCTTAAAATGAAGTTTTTAATGTGTATATTACAATTTGTTTGTTTTGATATAACTTTATCATTTATTTTTGTTATATTTTTTAAAAGTAATATTTAGTGTTATTATAATTTTTTTTTTTTTAATTATGCCTTTCCCTCTACCAATACTTTTGTGTATTCTCTTAAGCACTCGCTTTCACGAATTTTCACCTATCTCTTCTCTTACCAAGTAGCTCAGCCTTAAGTGAGCACATAATTCATCATTACAAAATTATAAAAAAACAACTGAGTTGATGCATTATATCTAAATACACAGAAGAAGAAACAATTTTAATAAAATCATTATCTAATAATATGAAGTAATATAATAGTATTTATTATAATTGTGTGTAATATCAGAGATAATTAAAAATTTAGTTTTAATATAAACAAATCAATGAATATTAAACAGAAAAACTGCTTCTCCTAATTTATTAAAACATAATCTGTTTGAATAAATGAATTGAGATGTTCATTTAACTTATTATGGAGGTACTATATCCATTCCGGAATATTTTACAGCAATCTAAGAATACTCTTTCATTAATTCGTTATTGAACTTTATTATATTTTTTTCTAATCACATTAAAGTCTAGAATTGATTTTACTTACTTTATTCTTAACAGTATTTTTACAATTTTAAAACAAAATCAACTTTTTTTTTTTTAACATTGTTTGATTTTTCACTTTGACCTACAATGATTTTAACCTTCTTTGATTTTAATAGCTAATTTTTTGTCTACCAGCTCCAATGGATTGTTTGCTTGATTTAGTTATATAAACTTAATATATAAGAATAATATATAATGCAGACATGTATAGGAATATTTACTTATCGGTTGAACATAGTTTCCTATAGAAATAAAAAAAAATTGACTTGCTAAATTGTATCTGATACTAAATTACTTCCTAAAATCAAATGAATTAGGGCATAATTTTACTGGATAGAGAATAAATTAATTTATGGATATGTGGGGAGGAATTACTTTTAACTCTATTAAGAAATCTTGTTACTTTTAATGCTATGACTACTACCAAGTTTGTATTAGTTTATTATTATTCATTCAGTAGAATCAGGAATCAACAAAACTAATATAACCAAGAATACCTTTAGTCATTCCCTAAATTTTAAAAATTTCTTTCCTCTAATTAAAAAAATTAATATCTTTGATTTTAGGAGTTTTAATCATAAATTGTTTTTACCTGCATGTTTCAGCCAAGACAAGCTGGCTGTACTTTGGATTGGAGTCTTGATTGACAATATACATCCAGTTTCCTTGATTGTTAACTGCTGCCTTAGGTGTCACAAATTGAGCATTTGTCGGGCAAAGAGAAATTGATGAACTTACTTGGCGCTTTTTCCTAACATATGTTTGATACCTGAAAAAAGTGAGAAAAGATTTGCTATATTCTTCGTTCTGAGATTGTTTTTAATGAAAATTATATGCTAAGATAAAAATTATGTAAATATTATGAGGTCTTTTAAAATATATAAATCCAAGTCACTGAGAAAATTGAAATAAAAAATTAGTGCAGTGAAGTTTCATAAATTTATTGTATAGGTACTGTATTTAATTATAATAAAAAGCAATTATTTACAAAATTAAGTTGAAATTTTTAAATATATTTGAAAAATTATTATTTTTCAGTTAATAAATAGTTAGTTATTAGTAAACATGTTTTTTTAAAGATCATTAGTCATAGTACAGGAACCCAGAAAAGAAAATAAAGCAGGTTTTTTATTGCCAGCAATCCGTGAACTTTCTCATCCTGAAGAGAGATGGATGAACTCTAATCAAAATTAATGAAAATCATAAATTCCTTCTGGGAGCTAGTTAATGGTCTTGAAGATTAATGCTTATAGCCCACAACCCAAGACAAGTTTAACATTATTTAGATTTATATGCAACTTTAAACAGTTCTGTAGCATTTATGATACTTCCAAACTGTTAAGTCTGAAGAATAACCTCCTGAATGATAAAAACAAGATGTAGACATTTTTTTCCTTATTTTATTATTAGAAATAGCAGAATTTAAAATAAATTACTTTATATTTACTGATGATGGTAATTTACTGAAAATATATTCTGAACTTGTGATTGGAAGGCACAGACCATAGTAAATACTATATCCTGATGTAATAACCTTCTGCTTTTATTTTTAATACTCATCATCAAAGAAACCATTATGAAAAAAAAAATGTACAGTTCTCTTTGTGTATTATTCATTATTCATATATGTTATCTTCATGAGGATTTTGAGGCAAAAGTAAAAATATATCTGCTTTGTTCAATTCATATTTCCGAAACAAAGTGGCTATACCCTCTTTATCATTGTATATACTTCTTGGTATCCTTCCTCTGCCAGGTTATCCAATCCTGCTGTCCATTATACTGCTCAGATTAATTTAATTCCTTTGTCCCTTCCAGCAACACCTGCTCACAACCTTCAGGCCTTTATATGACACCCCATCCCATAGTTTTGGATAGATCTTTTTTAAACCTATCCTCATCCCTATGGAACTATGTTTATTCTTATATCCATGACTCTCAAACCCTCTCAAGATTTGAATTCCCTCTATTCAGTTACTTCCTATGAGTTCAATTCCCTAATTATATTTCCTAATATCAACCAATATCAGCAAATACAAAAAATAGAAATGTCTATTATATTCCATTTATTTTTATTCGTATTCTGTGTTGTATACCACAGATTTAACAAAAATACTATTTGGAATTTCAATATTTTAGACAGTAAACCATACTTTATAGGTCAGGATGTTAGTTTTAATTATATATTATTTTATAAAAAATCTCAAACGTGGATTTTTTTTTTTTTTCAAAACTGTATACATATACATATCTTGTTATTATTAAATTTTTATTTTGTATAATTTTATTTATTGTAAATTATTATTAGAAGTAATCTCCTTAAGTTTATTTTATTATTTTATTTTTTTCAGTATCACTCACATTGGGGTATATTAGAACAATCAATTTTTCTAATTATTAAGGTTGATGAGGGGCTGAATAAATCTTCCATTAATACTGATAATTTATTTCTTTACGTTTCGGGATATTCTCCCATCTTCAGAAGTCTACAAAAAAAATTTTTTTTAAAGCAATTTACCATCACATTAAAGATCACTATAATGAAGTGAATGGTTTAAACAATTTTTAAATTAGGAGTCAATTGATAACAATATTTTAAAACTATTAATTAACAAATTTTAAAATCATATGGAGGCAATGAAAGCAAAATTTGATAATGTTGCACAGTACTTAATTAAATAAATAAATAAATATTATAAAAATTACCTCGTTATAAATTCTGTAATCCAACATTTTACTAGTACCACCTTCAACCAGGTAAAAATAAATAAAAATGAAGTCAAATTCTAAACACTTCAGATCTGAGCAAGAGTATTGCTCAGATCTTTGTCCTCAACTGGATTAAGGATTAGACCAATTTTTAACTTGTATATAGTTATTATTATTTCATATTGTGAAATTCTTTAAAATTTATTATTAATTATTTATATTATATTTTTAATTTATTAATTAAATCGGAATAGTGGTAACTTAAATGTCTTGAGTCAGTTTTAAAATTCACGGTTTTATCTATATTTTTATTGATATATATAGCCTCTATGGTTTTTCTATTATGTTTATTTTTGACTATTTCCAAAATTTGTGGTCTATTGAAATCAAACTTATGTTTCAATTGTATGCTATGTTGTGATAAAGCAGTTGTATTTATATTTTTACTGTTGTTACAATTACTTTTGTGCTGTTTTGTTCTAGTACTAACTTTTTTGGAAGTTTCTCCTATGTAACATTTTTCACAGTCTAGACAATTTATTTTGTATACAACATTTAATTTTTCTTCATTACTTATAGGGTCTTTTGTACTAGTGAGGAATTTTTGTAATTTATTATGGTTATAAAGGCCTAATTTGATGTTGGGTAAATCATAAGCTAATAATGTTTTATTTATTTCACTAGTAAGATGTGGTATATATTGCATTTTGAAAAATTGTTTGATGTTTAAGCTCATATTTATTTCAGCATCTTTAATATTTTGATTATTAACATCTGTTGTTTTTTCATCTGTAGCGCTTCTATAAAAATCTGTAATGGTTTTCTGTTTATTATTTTTCTCACTCATTTTACCAATATCTTTAATTATTCTAACTGTTTGCTGTATTTTGTTACCAATACTATTGTCAGGGTTCTTATCAGGAGATTTATATTTAACCTCAAAATACCAGATATTATTTATTAATTTTCTTGGGTAGAAATTTTCTAAAAGTATTTTATAAGTGGTGGTTTTTATTTCTTTTATGTATTCCGTATCTGTAAGCGCTATTGCTTTTCTAATGAAGTTTTTAATAACATTTATTTTCTGTATATATGGGTGATTAGAATGGTAATTTAGTAGCACATTACTAGTTATATCTTTTTTAGTCCATCTTGTTTTAATTATTTTGTTTTTAAGAATTATATCCATATCTAAAAATCTAATTGTATTGTTATTAGGTTTTTTCAATGGTAAATATCATTCTTCTATGGTGATTGTTAAAGGTTTCAAGGAGGTTATTTTGTTGGTTTTTGTCTATTATTATTAACATATCGTCTATGTATTTTTTCAACAACATTGGTCTTACATCTGATTTTATTAGATTTTTATTAATTAGGTCATTTAAATAAATACCACTGAGATTAACTGACATGGCTCCACCCATTGGTAGTCCAAATAATTGTTTGTAAATTTCTCCATTGTATTTGAAAAAATTATATTTAAGGCATAAATTTAAACCTTCTATAAACATTTTTTTATCTTTAATTGTTGTATAATCTATTATTTTGTGCCAGTTTTCGTCAATTAATTTAAGGATATCGTCTATTGGAATGTTTGTGAATAGTGATTTAACGTCTAGACTGATGATTTCGGTATTCTCATCAGGTATTTGTATGTTGTTAAGTATCTTTTTCAGTGCCAATGAATTTTTGATATCGTAATTATTATCATTATTTAAAGAATTTAAAGATGGGTTTAAAAATTTTGATAAAGCCTCTGTAGGACCATCAATATTATTGATGATAGGTCTGAGATTTTGTTTATCTTTGTGGGTTTTAATTAGGCCATGTATTCTAGGGATACAAAAATCAGTAACTTGTAGTTTATTTTTTAGTTATTTTGTCTATATAGCCATTTTTAAATAATTTAGTAACATATAAATTTATTTTATTTACCAGATCTTTAAATGGGTCATTTCTTAATTTCCTATAGGTATTTTTATCATTAAGTTCTATTAACATTTTGTCATTATACTCATTTTTGTAAATAAATACTAATTTTTTAGTTTTATCTGATTTAATTACGATGATATCTTTATTTTTTTCCATAAATATTTTAAAATATTTTAAATCTTTTATAATTTGTGATTTTAAGATTGTGTTTTTTTTAATGATTTTATTATGTTTATTATTATTGGTGTTTTTTTTCTCTACATAATTATTAATAAGCGTGCATATTCTGTTTCTTAAAGCATTTATATGATTTTCAGAAGTATTTAAGTTGTTATACATAGACTCTAAATCAGTTATGACTTTAACAATATCTTTATCATTGTTGTAAAATTCAAAATTAAAATTTCCCCCTAAAGATAATAAATTTATTATATTGTTAGGAATATCAGTTTTTGTTCTATTTTCAACTCTATTATTAATTTTATACAGTTCATTATATTTAATTAGGTGATCCTTATCAGTCTCAACATAGCAATTATTATTAGATAAAATAAAAAAAATTTTTTTTGTAGACTTCTGAAGATGGGAGAATATCCCGAAACGTAAAGAAATAAATTATCAGTATTAATGGAAGATTTATTCAGCCCCTCATCAACCTTAATAATTAAATGAGATCTTCCGTGTTTAGAACATATTGATATAATCAATTTTTCATTTCTGTTAGACTCTTAAGAATATTATTTTAAAGGAGCCTGTCCCTATATAAATAATTTATCATTATTATTATCCATGTTTAAAGATTAATAATCCTGGAAAAATGAACCCTACTTTAACCACTAGCCACCAAAGTTACTGAGTATGTTTCATATATTGCACAAAAACAAAAGAAGTGTAACTTGCGATATCAAATCTGCTATAAAGAATCCCAAACCATGAGAGATATTTGTACTTTAAGCAATTTTCACCCGTACTCTACAGAAGCCAAGTCAATACAAGGTTATTTATTACATTATTTTACATAAAATCTCAATATTTTTATTTATTTTTGTTAATTAATTGAATATTAAAGTTTTCATTTTTTCTTATGGCTATGTATATGTTGTACTTTTATAATATTTATTGACATTAAGTTAATCTATTTATTAAATGCTATGTGTGTGTGTATATGTATATATATATATATATATATATATATATATATATATATATATATATATATATATATATATATATATATACATATTGTCTACCTCCTCCACCATGGTTCATTAGCCGTGAGATCTGGCCTGAGAAGTGCTGAGTACAGTTCAGGACTGTCGTTGAGGAAGTGAAGGCCAGGCTGTCCTAGAGGGTACCTACGGTCAGGATAGCCAGGATGGCTCTGAAAACAAACAATCACAGTTTTATAAATATCAATTTCTCTAAATTATGAATATAATTATATATGTATTTATATATTAGCCTGATTGTTGTGCCATTTCTCAACAAACATAGTTTTGAAAACAATCCCATGAATGAACAGTGATCCACATCCTTCACTTACTTCCATTGTTAAAATAAATATTAGAAATTTCACATTAAATTAGAGTTTTAACAAGTTTAAAGAATTACATTGATACATCGACATAATATTTATCTTTATTAAATAATCTTACAATAGATATTAATACCTACAACAATCACTTAGTTTTATCCACTTTTGTCACTCTCTATTACTTAGTACATCTTTGGGCATAAGATAATATTTTTTCTAAAATCTTTAGCTTTCCAAAGGTATATTATAGTTCTTTTATTCCTTTCTTGTGTTCATAAAAATAAAATAAAATAAAAAATTGACCTACAAAATATTTTAGTCTTTTCTCATTTAGCTGGTTATCAAGTTCATCCAACTTGTACATTTATACAATTTCGACAGCGTTTAAAGGCATAATAAATCCTATTCTTCTAGCCTATTTCTTTTTGGACAATGGTTACTTTTGATTAAATGAGGATATAATTTATAATAATTGAATATAATTAGACTCTGACAAGTGAAAATTGGATGTATTTATTCATATTCATATGATATTTGTAACAATATTACTTTACCTGATTGAAAATTAAAGTATTGTATCCCTGATGCTGGAATGTTGTCGGTTGTTGAAAGTGGGCGACTGAGAAGATTGGCCTTTTATGATGGTATGCAGGAGGTCCATAGACTGGTCTATAAGAGAGTAATTAAAATGAAACTGGTTAGGAGATGTTGATATTGGATTATGAAATAAGTTCGTGGCGTTTTTACTGATGATTTCAATAAAAACTTCAGACTCTTGTAAATATTTTTAATCAATCATATATGACTCATTTTGATCTATTACGTGTTGCCATATTTCAGATAATTTTTGGAATTGGTCATCATCAACAGATGAAGGATGACTGGCGCTTTGCTTCTTCCAAGTCAAAATTTCCAGCTCTGAACCGAGCAAACTACTATTTGGTAGTGCTTTCTCCTAAGGCATCATCATAATACACACTGCAAATTTTGTTAACCCTCTGTGCAGCGGATTTTCCTTTTCCGAAATAAAAAAATCATTTAATGATGAAAATTATTTTTTTTCCCTTCCATTTTGAGCAAGTAAAATACCACTTAAAGATAAGGAATCTTGGTTGAAACTGATTCATTAAATCACATTAACTAATCCTTTATTATAATGTGTACATATTATTGACCAAGTAAAAATGGTTTTATAAATACAGAGAGGGTTAAATTGAAAAACGCTAAAAACTTATTTTACAACCCAATAGATACATGCAAATACCTTTAATAAGCTACATGATTAATAATAACAATTCATACTATTAGACAGAAAACAGCAAGTGATGAAACATTTCTGTTTTTCGAAAATTTCAACAAAACTAAGTACTTCATTTCGAAATAATAGTATAATAAGAAAAATAGTTGTTGGAATTTATTTATTATTATAGTATTTAAATTTTTTAATAATTTACCTTTTTTAAATTATATAGTATTATTTGTCAATTAAGTCAACTTAATTAAAAACGAAGTAGTGTTTGACCTTTTATTCAGGAAAATGATATTGTTTATTATGAACTTCTCAGAAATTTATTCAGCGAGAGATAAAAGATTAATTGATTATGTCAATTTTTTTTTTAATATTAACTTTTTGTTTATCATATTGCTTCAGTGTCTTCCAAAGTACATTAAGTTATAGACATTTAAAAAATATTATACCTAACTTCAGTACCTTGGGCGATATTGTTCTCGGTCTTCATTGATAAACAAAGTATTGTAGTCATATTCCCATCTCTCTATGAGGTGTTGTATAAGATCCCTGGAAAATATGATTTTGGTGTGAAACATTTTCTTTAGGTAATAATAAAGTGAGATAAATTTCTTTTGACATGGAAGGAAAAATATTATATGTATATAAATCTTATGCAAAGTAAAAAAATGGAAACTCATCAACAAAAATTACATATTTAACAAAAGTATATGGTTGAGATTATTTTCTCAAAAACTGTTCCAACAATTTTGATTAAACTCACTGTGAAGATTTAAAATTAAATTATCTACAATTTCATTTAGGTTTTATGCTCATCAAATTCATCTGACAGGACTGAATAACAAATTTCTTCCTCTGATGTACCTTTAATTTTTTTCATTTGAAATAATTAACCATTTTTTTTTGTTAGGAATGATAAAAAATAAGGAAATATGAAAGGATTTTAGAGAAAAAAAGGATAAGTAATTTTCTTAATGATTTTATGCTTGTAATTAATAATAGTAGTTTAGATGTATTATGTAGCATTGGATATATATGGATAAAAACAAACAAACTATTATCAAACAAATTCATAGAAGTAAGTATAGTGTTTGGGTCGATTATAACAAAGAAATTTATATTTGCATTGATTATAATTATCTTTATTAATATTTATTATAATTATCTTAAAGATAATACATTTTCATAAACATTTTAATTAATAATCTCATGATTATTATTATGAGCATACAGTAAATATACAGCGTGAACATATTTAAAAATCGGATGCTACTTAAACGTTTTATTGGGGTAATGAGTTCCTGTTGCATTATTATCTTCCAAAGCATTCAGTTACCCGTTAGTCGTGCCTAAAGAAGTTTTACTTTAAAAATTAATAGCTTAGATGAAAAAAAATCCTGCATTAAAAAAATGGATTTTAGTATACTTTATATCAGTGGTTCCCAACAAAAATTTTTCGCGGACCCCTTTATACAACCATTTCAGTGGCAAGGACCCCAAAATCCTAAATATTAGATATATACTTAGATTTTTACTGGATTACATTGTATCAGGTACATCACTTGCGAAATACCTCTACCAAAGCCTCTTTTCTAGAAATTGCCTAGTAGGGGAAATTAAAATGAAGAAAAAAGAACTAAGCACTAGCAGTTTACTTCAATCTTATTTAATCAATATATCAAAAAATTAAATAATTTAAAGTTACACCTGGCAGATGGTCGTAAAATTTTAAAATTATCAAAAGCCTGTTCTAAGTCAGGTCCTCCTATAAGATTCCCAACCTAATAAACCCCGGATAACAAATATTTAGGACTTCTGTTTTAATGTCATCTGATATGACCTTAAGTGAATAAAAATTAACCTAAAATTTAAAACTTATAGAAGATGGAATTTTTAAAAATATTTATAAAGAAATCAAATATGTTAATTATCTTCTGCACTTTATCTGTTCTTTAAACTCGTTATTTTAGAAATTTTAGAAAATGACCAATTGTAAGGTTGGGATTATGAAGTAGCAGCCCCTTGTCAGTAAACACAAGCAATCTTATCACATAGAATTTTAAATTGGTCCATGTAAAGCTTGTGGTTACTATTAAAAGCCAAGGCTTAACAAATACTTTTTTTTTAATAAGCCAATTGAGACGTTGATTTCCAAAAGGTACTATATCCATTCTAGGAAATTTTACAGGAAGCGCGAAAATCTCTCATTACTATATTATTAAACTAGCTTATTTGGGTCTTTTTGCCTTAAAGTTTAGAATTATTTTTTTACTATAATAATAACATCATATTAAAGTTATGAAATGAATTTTTTTAGAATGATTTGGAACG
The DNA here is from genome assembly GCA_023052935.1 of Piezodorus guildinii. Lineage (NCBI taxonomy): Eukaryota > Metazoa > Arthropoda > Insecta > Hemiptera > Pentatomidae > Piezodorus > Piezodorus guildinii. The sequence goes on along the minus strand of CM041292.1, from coordinate 31,762,087 downwards.
GAAATAAATGTGTAATTAGTACTTTTAGAAAATGACCGCATTTCTAAATCGTGTTTTTTAAGGACTTGAGAATTCATCAGATAACATCAAATAGAATATTTAGATAAAACTAAATGAGGAGATTACAAATATGTAAAAAAATCAATTTCGTAAAAAATGTTCCTTAGTACCTTTTGGAAATCAACGACTCAATTTGAAATTATTTCTCAATGACATCTCGCGGACCACCAGTTGGGAACCACTGCTTTATACCATTGAATCCGTTTTGGTTTAGATACAGATATGATATAACAGATGTAAATAAACAGAATAGCATCGGTTTCTGGAACCCCCGCCTTCCTTTGAAAAGCAAATAGCCAAAAACGTAGCAGTTAGACCCCGGATACCAATAATCAGTCGCCAGTCCATTTTTGGCCTGTTATTCCAATCATTAAAAACCCACGAAAGAACAATTACTACTGAAGAGTGGAGGAGGGAACATCCGTAGCGTCAATGAATGAACAAACGCCTCTGTAATTATTGTCGAATTCATTATGAAAGTCAAGGTGAGGCCGGTATTGTTCGGGCGGGGAAAGTGACGAGATTGTTTTCGGCTCCGCGTGAGTCGTTCTTCCCTTTCATTGCCCTTTCTCTCCTTTGCATACGCGCTTTTTGTTTTTGTTGTATTGCAGCCGGTTGACGTTCCATCCGTTTCTTATATACGCTTGCAGGTTTTTCCCAGAAGTAGTTGTTACCCTAAGGGGAAAGGAATGTCTCGTGAGCTAACGCACGCACACACTATTGTGTAGCCAGGCCCTATTGGCAAAGTGAGTTAAGGTGTTGTCTTAACATAATCAAAGTTTTACGACGCTGGTCTTAATCAGGTCTAGGCGAATCGTGATTATATTTGTGGTGGTCCCATATTGATAAAAAAAAAAAAAAAATCTTGCCTATCTATACGCCCATAACTCAGTTATTTTCGAAGATAGAGTAAACATTTTTCAAAGTTTTAGAATTGGTACACCACGATTAATTATAAAATAGAAAAAAAGAAAAAGAAAAAAAAAATTACCTACATAACGCAGTTATTTTTGAAGAAAAAGAAAAATGTGTATAGAGTTTTAGGAACAGTAAAGTACTGTCCTCACAACCTACGCAGATGACACTTGTGTGTTATCCGTAAATAATGACCCATCTGTTGCTTCCAAAATCCTTCAGTCTCACATTTCTTCCATTGAAGAATGATGTCAAAAGTGGAGAATCAAAATCAACCCTACTAAATCCCATCAAATTACCTTCACCCTTCGTCTAAAACCTATGTCCGCCTGTCCCAATATTTCCTTTAACAATATTCCCCTCACCTCAGTTAAACAGATCTGGTACCTAGGACTCCATCTAGACAAAGGTCTTACTTGGAATCCTCACACTAGACTGAAACGACAAGAAACAGCTCGTAGATACCGCTTACTGGAAAAGTTTTGATCGTTTGTCCAATAAGTGTTGTATTGGACAAACGATCAAAACTTTCCACATACTACAAAAAATTAATTTGTATTACCATCATTAGGCCTATTTGGACATATGGGATTGAGTTATGGGGATCCACCAAACCATCCAATTCTTCCCGCATTCGATCCTTGCAATCCAAAATCCTCCGAAAGATCCTAAACGCCCCTTACTTTGTCACCAATAAAATAATCCATAAAAACCTAAATATCCCATTAGTCGCAGATCTAGCCCGAACTAGATATTCCTCCTTTTATTCCAAATTGCCCGTTCACTCCAACCCACTCGTCTGCAAACTCTCATCTCCTATTCCTGATCATCTTCCAAGGCGGCTGAAAAGACGATGGCCTCGAGACCTATTTAGCTGAATAAACTTTGAAGTGCTACCACTGGGTAGTTTCTTCACATGCCTGTATCACGCCCACTTGATCTATTAGCACATTTACTTAATGTATTTTATTTTAATACAGTTGTAAATTGCTTTTAAATAAAAAAACACAATTTTGTTTCTATATATTGAAGTCATAGATAAGAAGAAATTTAATTCACCAAACCTCGTTTATTATTGAAGATAGAGACAACACGAAAAGATTTTCGAGATCAAGTCACCGTGATGAGCAAAACAAAAAATAATAATATCGTCATGCCACAAAAAACAAGAGGTGTGATTCCCTGATAACTCGGTTATTATAAAGTTGGAGACAAATACATTTAGAGGTTTAGGACCATCTAACCGATTTAAATTTATATATTTGTACTTCTCTAACTAGGATATTGTTGACGATAGAGAGAAAATGAAAGGTTCATCGCGATCAACACCAAACGACCAAGTCACCCACTCTCCCTCCCATGCCCCTCTCCCCCAAAAAAAGCCTAAAAAGGCGATTATCATCCCAAAGATAAGGATGAAAAAAAGTCCCATGGTATGAAATTCAATCAGAGGTGGAATTAGGTTAGAAACCTGTCGGAGAGGTGTGAAATAGTTAAAACTGTAAAGAGGTACTTCTTGGATGACAAGATGGAAAAAGTTCGATACTTCAAATCGACTTAAGTAGGTTTTTTATTAGTTTATTTTTACAAATTACGAAAAATATTAACGATTCCTTCTGCCCTTCCCTTAATCGTTATTAGTTAAAATTTTTCTTGAGAATAATGATTCGAAAAATTTATTTAAACATAGTTTCAAATTGTAATATATCACAATAAATATTAAAAAAAAAAAAACTGTTGAAAATCATCAAAACAAAAGAGGACTGAGAAATTTTGAATAACATGAGCTGAGTAGCTTTCCGGATCTCAATCCGATCGGGCCGGTTTGGGAAGATCTTGAAATGAAGATTCGGTAACGCGCTGGAATTTCACAAAAAAAAAATCTTTAGGAGTTTCTTAAACGTTTGGGGGGCAAAATATCATATGAGAAGTTAAATAAATCCGTTAAAAGAATGCTACCAGTGGTCAAAACTCTAATGAAATATTTTGATGAAAAAAAATACTATAACAATCACTACTAGGTATATCAGACCTATGTATTAAGGTTTGTGCGTGCACCAGATTTTATTAATAATCTCTAGTTTCAGATATTGAAATGCTACCACTGGATAGTTTCTTCACAAGACATGAATATAAATTAGCCCATTTATTTATTTTATTTATTATGAATACAGTTTCAGATTATATTATAAAAACAGACGTTTCCCCACGGAAACTAACCGTAAACATTAAACAAATTTAAATAGATGTATTAATGTGTATTAACATGCTATTCGGTTTAGCATCAACGTAAATAGATCCTTCGCCTCAGACTCGCCCTAAATTAAATTCCGACATTGAGAACTGTAAGGCTGGAAGAGAATGACTTGTTCCAAGAAGTAAATAGAACCATTAATCTTTGTCGAGGTTCCTGTTAATTAACATACAACTTGTAACTGCGACCGTTCTCTTGTACTCGCCTGCTCCCGATGCTCTTTACGATTCCCAGCATGTGAAAGCGGTGTTATTTAATTGGGAGTCCGCTCTAAGGATCGTCTTGGCTTTGACTGGGTGAGTTCTGAGCGAGGCGAAAGCAGTTTCGGATCAGTGGGGTCACGGTCATATGAAAACATTTTATTTCGCAAATCATTCCATGATTATATAGCTACATTTAAATAAAAAAATCTGAACACTTAAAAGAGTAGACATTGACTTCCATTTCTCACTTAATCACTTTATTTCATTAGCTTTTCATATTTGTCGACGTTTCGGGGCTGTTTCCCCATTTTCAAGACTTTTTTTTTCATTATATAATTGCTATTTCATATATTGTGACATGGTTAATGGTAAAGGTCCAGGTCCTTAGAAAATAAAATTATTTTCGATGTTATACTTTATTTCCTTTGTCAGCGGCATACAAGCATACGGCAAAAAAAAAATATTCTACCATGACACCAACGCTGGGTATATGAAATATATATGAGGAAAAATTAAATAGAAATAGCCTTAAACTGCTCCTGGTTGCTTCCCTGCTAACTCGGTACTTCCATACATGTATACGGTACGAGACTTTCTACGGGAATGGCTTAAAATCGCGGAATCCCGGTATCTCCACGGTACTTATCCTAGGCGGCGACACTGTACGTTTCCATATATATATATATATATATATATATATATATGCTCAAGTTTAAGACACCGGGCGGACGAAAACCGAGCGGGAAAATTAAAAACTTGTTACAATATCACTCATCATTTTATTTCATAGCACACTGCTATTTGTCCTTATTGGTGTTCATTGGCTCACTGTTTCTATTATTTGTCTTTTAAGTGTTTATATTAAGAAAAACTTCCGAAAAAATTAAAAAAGAAAAGAAACTAAAAAAATCTGGTGTGGGTAATACTCGACTTTCATTAACCTCTATTGTTATAATCAATTTAAGAATTTGAAAATACAGTTAGAAATTAAAAAAAGCAAAAATATAAAACATTGAATTTCGATAGAAAAATGAGTCTTGTTCAATAATCTATTATATCATTATCTACAACAATCAGTTAGTTTTATCGGTTTTTCACCACTACCTATTAACTATTACAATCCGTGTATTATATAATATTTTTTCTTAAATCTTTAGCTTTCCAACGATATATTATACGTCTATAAAACTGTTCTTATGTTCAAAAACGAAAAATTGCATTAAAAAAATATTTTTGCATTTTAGTTGGTTATCAAATTCGTTCAACTTTTATATTTAGCCCTTTCTTATCAATGCTAATAAGGTGACATGGTTAATATTATGGAATATTAAAGGTACTTCAGAGGAAGAAAATTGAAAAATTCGACATTTATGCCCTGTCATAATATTTCAATTAGAATGAAACCTACATTATATAAAAACCCATTAAAGTTTACATTCATAAAGCCAATTCAATCAAAATGGCCCGAGCCGTTTTTCAGAAAATCATAAAAATGTGAAAAATGCATGGTATAAAATTTTCTGGTTGGCCGATTTTGATGAAATGTTGCTCTAACATATCAGGCATGTGATGCTCCTAAAATACGAAATTTCAGTTTTATACGATTTATCACACAAACCTTTTGGCGGGACATGGTTATTCGGACTCAGGGGATTCCCCTTGAAAACGAGAATTTCAAAATGTTCGCGATCGCAATACTTTCCCTTATTATGTATTTCATATCTAGGTAAGTGAAATTAAAATCGCTGCAAATGGAAATACAATGGTATATTATTTCCAAATACCTACATTAGATGTTCACACGCAATTAACAAATGTGAAAAGCAATAAATTAATCAAATAAAAGGCCTATCACTTTTAATTTCAAAAGGCTATAATTGCTATTTCTTAACCGATTCCAATGATACTATTTTTTGTTTTCTAGAAAAATTATATCTCAGAAATAAATTGATTTAGTATATATATATAATATATATATATATATATAAAAGCAAGATTTCTATTTATTTATTTATTTTTTTAATGCCTCTTTTCTTTTTTTCTACGGTTTTGCAAATTTGGCATGCGGATGTATGCATTGGTTTAGAGAAATATCTGTTGCAAATTTGATATAAATTTTATATTTAAGTGACATTTTAGAATGTCGGCATCTTGAGGGTTTCATTCTGATTAATATAGTCTGACAGGCCTTAAAAAACGATTTTTTTAAAATTTCCTCTAAAGTTTTATAATTAAGAATTTTTTTATTTCCTTCCTCTAAAGTACTCTTTAATTTTGTAGATTAAAAAAATTACTTTATCTTCTTATTAGCATTGATTAGAAACCGCTAATATACAAGTCGAACGAATTTGATAGTTGACTCAAGGAAAAAAAAAGATCAAAAATATTTTTTCAAGGAAATTTTTTTTTCTCCCGAACACAAGAATATTAATATAAATATATAATATACCCTTGGGAAGCCAAAGATTTTAGAAAAATATTGTCTAGGATGCAATGTTGTGAAAGGTAATGTAAAGTAACGAATAGGGCATAAACTTAGGTGAATATTATTCGTAGCAATTGTATATTGTTTGTCATTTAATCTAAAACGTATGTTTCCAAACGAAGCGGGATCACTTGTAGCTGGGTGGCTAGCATAACAGCCTCCTATTATGCCAAAGGTCACGGGTTCAAACCCGCAGGTGTGTTAGGATTTTTTAATGAGAGTAAAAAATCCTTAGTTATGCCGTGGGACGTTAAAAGATGGTCCCGAGCCTGTGCGATGTCAGATACTTGTTAAAGATCCCTATCCTAATAAAATCTGGATAGGCAAAATTTAGGACTCTCACTGTAGCATCGTTCGATTAGTTATAGTAGCAAAAAGTGACGTTAAATAAATAAACATCTAAACGAAGCTGAAAGTAATTCTTTTAAAATTTTTTACCTATAACTTTATATAAAAGTTAAGTTAACTAGCTACACTCATTCATGGGATTGTTAAGACATAACGTTTATCCTATCTATTGTGTTTAGGTGGGTGGCATTGCTCCTTCAAGGATTCGCTAAATGTCACTGCTATAACAATCGGTGCACAGATAGGAGGCACTTATGCAAAGATAGGCCCGGAAATAGCTGAGGCTGAGTAAGCCACTTGTGTCGAAAGGTCCGCCCTAGTTATTGGAGAGGGGGTTGTGCAACTGTCTGCCCTCGGGCGTTCCGGGAACCTCCGGGTCAGGGGGATGCACTTTGTTCCACGAAGAGCTGGAGTATTGTGCATGGTTCTTGTGGCAGGGGGGTTGGAGGGATGCGTGTAGGGCGGCTAGGCTAGTGGCGAGCAGCTGCGTGAGAAAATGAGAACTAGAGGTGGGCATAATCGAATGATCGTCATAATCGAATGATTAATATGCATTCTGAGAGACAATATGCCACAATTCCCGTCTCTAATGGCTGAGCTGCATCAAATTTATGTGATGAGCAAAAAGAAAAAATGTCGTTCGATTATCCGAGCTCCTTATAATCCCTCGATCATTGTTAAACAATTCAGTTCGAATGATCATTCGTTTCTCCAAACCGATTAATCCGATAATCGATTAATTCGAATGATTGTAATAATCGAACGATCCGATAATCGTCATTCGATTATGCCCACCCCTAATGAGAACACAAGTGGAATATGGAGAATGAGTATAATTATGGAAACGTTTTCAGTTCTTCTCAAATAGAAATTTTATTTATTCATAGAAGTTTTTTGGGCATTACAATTGTACTGCTGAGTTCTCTAATATTAAACAAATAAAAGCAGGTGTACCTCAAGGCAGTGTTTTATGTCCAACACTTTTTAATATATATTGCTCTGACATCCCACAGCAAATAGAAATTAAATAAAAAAAATTGTCTTTATTATTCAGGATCTAAAGTCTCTTAAGAATAAAATTAAAATACAAGTTTGATGATCAGAACAGTTTGGTCTTAAATTTAAAAGATAACATAAATTAATAAATTTAAGTTATAAACTGTGTATGTATTTACAAATTGAGCTATTAAGCTAAGGAAAATAAACAAAAGAAGATCAATTACTGAATGAAATTAAAATGGTATAAAAAACCCAACCTAAAGTCATACTTACAGAATCTGAACTGTTGTGATGGACAAGGAAAAGGTGGTTAAAAAGGAACCATTTAAGGGATGAATCAGATTGAGCATGACGGATCTCGGGAGGGATAGAATTCCAAAGACAGGCAGCTTTGGCAAGAAAGGACTAGTAAAATGCTGCAGTACGGTGGGGTGAGGGGTAAATGACAGAAAAAAGGGATCTGGTGGAATGGAGCTGAATACAGGATTTAAATTGAAGAGTTGGAAGATATAGCTGGGGTGCTGAGTCCTGATTATCTGGTTAAGAGCAAGGAACCTAGGAAATACATAGACATATTTGATGAGGATATAGCCACCTTGACTCTATATGCGTATCTCTCGCGATATCATATATATAATATCTTTAGCGAAAGTAAATAACTACCATTAACTCTAAATATCAACAGATACTCGTAGGTTACTGCAATAAATCATTATTCATGGGGCTGTCACCTTTGCCTATACTACCACATCAACTAAACAGCCAACTGAACCCGTCCATATTAACATAAATTTAAATTAGGTAGTAAAAACGTAGTAAATTTATATTAATCGAAATTAAAATTCTGCTTTGAGTAGAGGAAATTTGGTTTTTCGCTATCTCGTCGTGTACAAGCTTATTTAAAGGTGAACAGTGTTCACATTAAAAAAAAAATATATGAATACAATTATTGATACATGTAAAAATATACTCGAGGTATTTCTTTCAACGTATAAATAGATCTCAATAACGTATTTTCCAATAACAGTATTATTATGTGGTCGATTTCTCTATTATGTGCTTTATTTCTCGATCAGATAGGATGGTATATTGCTTCATTCACTTTCTACGGTGGCGTATAATTTACTAGTATTGTATTCTAGAAAATTCTGTTTCTCTAGAACCTTGATTTATCATCCTAGAGTCGACTTTTAAACCCTCTTGATTCAGAGAAAAATTAACTAAAAAAATCTGGTGCGGGCAACACACGACTTTCACTTACCTCCGTTTTTAAAATGGATTAAAGAATTTCAAGTACAGTAGGAGATAAAAATGATTGGAACCATTAAAGAATTAATTAAATGGAATTTCTATAGAAACATGTGTTTTATTAAAAAAATTATTATATTATTATCTAAAATAATCAGTTAGTTTTATCGGCTTTTTATCACTCTCTAATTATTTTTAAAAGTTTGTGTATAAGATAATATTTTTCCTGAAATCTTTAGCTTTCAAACGGTATATCATACATGTATATTAATGTTCTTATGTTCAAAAACAAAAAATTGAATTAAAAAATACTTTTTCAGTTTTCTCCTTTATTTGTTTTTCGAATTCGCACTAATTACATTTTTAGCTATTATCTATCAATACTAACAAGATAATATGGTTATTTTTATAGAATATACAAAATAAAAGGTACTTTAGAGGAAGGAAATTTAAAATATCAGTATTTAAGCCCTGTCAGACCATTTTAATCAAAATGAAACCTACATGATATTAAAGCCCATTAAATGTGACATCGATATAGCGAGTTTAATCAAAATCGTCGGAACCGTTTTCGAGAAAATCGAAAAAAGATGCTAAATGCATGGTATAAAATGGGTCTTCTGGTAAGCTCATTTTAGTGAAAAAGGTTTTGTAACGTCTCGGGCGTATATTAGTCTTAAATATGAAATTTCAGTTTCATATGACTCAGCGTTTCCGCCCGGGAGTTACCACACACACACAGACCTTTTTGCGGGACTTGGTTATTTGGACTCAGGGGACCCTAAAATGTGTATTTCCGTTGAAAACTGGAATTCGAAAATTTCCACGATCGCAATACTTTCCCTTACTATATGTAGTAAGTGAAAGTAAAAAGGGGAGGTTTTTCATGGTGTAGCTAATTAATTAGTTAGATTGTTATTTTTCTGTCTGACTTGCTCTAAAAGTTTGTAATAACAACATCTTTAACCTAAAAGATACTTCAACAGGACAAAAAAGGGTTATTGAACTTTATTTTTTATGAATAAAGAGATGGATAGATAAACAGATGAATAGTTTATCTCTATTAACAAATTAAATTTTTTTTTTTTTAAATTGCTTTTATAACATCAGCATTATACCCGGCTCAGTATTTTAAAACCGTTAAATTAATTAAGTAGTCTTTAAACAAATTGGAATACTAAAAAAATGTATTTTGCATGCCATGGTTCCAATTGATAAAGGTTTGGATTCATTTATAAATATTAAAAAAAAAAAAAAAACTGTCATTAAAGCATTAAAACATCATATGACCTGCTTATTTTTTAGTTACTTAGGTATTGTTAAAATATATTTGATTCAATGTTGATAAGGATTACCATTAACTTAGAAATAAATAAGGCTGCACGTTGGATGATGCAAATATTCCAACACAGATATATTCACTGTAAATTATAAATACGTATAAATTTCATACCGCTTATCCATAACTCTATCGTTCTAAATAGTATAACATTATTCCACAGATGGCGATCAGCTATGGTATTTTACATATGTGTGCTTTGCTTAGAAAGCAAAGATTTGCAACAATGGAATTGGGTTAAAGCCTACGTTTATGGCACAGTACCATACCTTTTAGAGCGCCTATTCTTTTATCTCTGACACAAATCTTCAAAACAAGCTCGTGTTTTAGAAGAAACTGTATCCATAAATGTCTTCCATATATCTTCGTGTACTTTTTTTCTGCATTGAACTATGGATATATGATTGTATAAAGACTTAGGGGCCCAAATGTGGGTACCTAAACCTCTAATCGCTTCCTTCACAATTCCATCAACTGACACTTGTGTAGACACTTCTGAGAACTTTTACAGTATCCTCCCATCTAGATCTTGGTATACCACTCAGCTCAGCGGTAATTAACCATTTAGCATAAATTCGTTTATTAAAAGCACCACCAATTTTACACGCAATGCTCAAGGTCTCGATGCTATCACTTTAAATATATAGATGAAGTGTAAACTGAATCATCCAGTCAGTGGATTTATCTTTTCTCCCTGAATATTCTACTCAAAACCTTATTCTCGATTATCTTAAGGCGTTGGGACTTCCATCTAAGTCACATCCATACAAAACTGTTGGAAGGATCATAATTTTGTCTTTGTAAGGTGCTTGAGTAGAGTTGAGTTAAGATCACCTATGGTGTAATGGCTAGCAGTCTTCTAAGCACAAGGTCACAGGTTCACACCCTGCATAAGGTCGTATGATTTTTCAAGGTAGTAAAAACTCCTTCGTTAAACCATCATTTGGAAGAGAACGTAAAATGGTGCTATGACAGGTACCCATTAAGGATCCCTATCTTGATTAGTCAAAATTTAGTATTCCCACTGAAGAATCATCCGATCAGACGTGGCAATAAATGAATAAACGAAAAAGAGTCGCGGTCAGAGTCACCTGTGGTATAGTTGCTTGCATAAAAGCCTTCTATGCCCATGATTGCGGGTTTAAAACCTGCAGATGGCCAAATGGTTATTTATAGTGAGGAAGAAATCCTTGGCTATGCCGTCCTTTGGATGGGACGTAAAATGGTGAACCCGAGCCTGTCGTTAAAGATTTTTATCCTAATTGAGCCTGGAGAGGAAAAATCAGGACTCCTAAAGTAGATCCTTCGATTAGCCACAATAATAATATGACGATAAATGAATAAACAAAAAAAGAAGAGTTGAATCTAATTGTAAGTAATTTTGTTACCTAAAAATAATATGCATTTTCTTTACTTTATTACCTCTTGAATTTCATTTATTCAGTTAGAATAGACCTTAGAACTTTAATTTTTAATGTGTTTTAACTTGTAATGCATCATCGAAATCGTCAATTTTTCTCCTTCTATGTGTTTCGTTTAATGTCAAACATCTCTCTTTAACAGTCTTCATCAACGCTGTTGTTTCCACGTCTTCGCTTAATATTAACAAATTATAAGCATGCCATTACCAACAAATTGCTTTCAAGATTCAAACCTTTTTCCATATGCATCAACTTTACGATGGCAAGAATGGTAATCAATGCTAAATTATTTCAAATGAATTTTAAATATGCATCAAATTTATTAATATATAGTCAGGATCGTTTAAGGTTTAAGACACTTGGCGAATGCATTTACAACACGAGGTTTGCCAAAGGTCAACCGCCGCGCTTTCTTGTACTTTCTCCAATATTTGTATTGCAAGGGACCGAGGGTCGTGATGGTTCTTCGTGTCCGAGGAGCTTTCGTCTCTCACCTGTTACCCATCGGGAGGTTCACTCTATTGAAGCCATGTCACCACCTAGCACGTTGTCACGTTTAGGAAGAATTAATCATAATGATTTGGTTTATATTTGTAGTAAAAGTGGGCGAGATGTATTTTGATTGAAATAAAAAATCTAGTTAAAAACGACACCTAAAGTCATTGTCAGAGTCTGTAGCAAAATTAGAACTAAGACTTCTTTTCAGACGTCTCGGAGGATTATCAGGGATTGTAAAGGATTGAAACTAGTGGTTTAGATTGGGAATGAAGTTTGACATGAAAGGAGTGGTTCCTGGTTCGCGCCAACTCACCAACATAGGGAACGTTATGGTCTTTATGGATGAGTTTATTTGTGACAAAATAAAGAGCTTTGAGGATTTTTCGAAGGATTTTTGATTGTAAGGATTGGAGACGAGAAGAATTTGATGGTTTAGTAGAGCCCCAAATCTCTACTCCGCATTCCATATGATCTTATAATAGTCATGTAGATGAGCCTTTTGTACTTATATGGAAGGTTTGAGCGTTTGTTCAGTAAGTGTTGAAGTAGTCGAAAACGTCTGGCATTTTCTTGTCTTTTCAGTCTTAAATGGGGGTTCCAAGTAAGATGTGTGTCCAGGTGCAGTCCTAGGTATCGGATCTGTTCAACCGGGACAAGAGGAGTGTTATTGAAGGATACTATTGGGCAGAATGTCATAGGTTTACGACGAAGGGTAAAGGTTATTTGGTGGGATTTATTGGAATTTATTTTTATTCTCCAATTCTGACAACCATAATTCGAGGTCTCTGATGTGGGATTGAAGAGTTTGGGAGGCGATAGTTGGGTCGTTGTTGACCGATAACACACAAATGTCATCAGCATAGAAATATTGTATTAATTTTTATTTTATTTTTAAATTCTCGTTTGTACTTAATTTTATTTTTACTTTCACTCATCTATATATGGAATATATAGTAAGAGAAAGTATTGCGATCGAGAAAATTTTAGAATTCCAGTTTTCAACGGAAATACACTTTTTAGGGTTCCCTGAGTCCAAATAACCAAGTCCCGTAAAAAGGTGTGTGTGGTAAGTCCAGCGCGAAAACGAAAAGTCCTATGAAACGGAAATTTTATATTTAAGACAACTAAATGCCCAAGATGTTACAGTAACTTTTTCATCGAAATTAGCTAACCAGAAGAGCCACTAGATACCATGAAATTTAATCCTATTTACAATTTTCTCAAAAACGGCTCTAACGATTTTGATTAAACTCGCTATATCGATTTAAAATTGGACGGGCTTTAATATGATGTAGGTCTCATTCTGATCAAAATAGTCTGATAGGGCTTAAATGGCAATCTTTTAAAATTTCTTCTCTTCCTAATGTACCTTTAGTTTAGTATATTTTATGAAATTGGCCATATAATCTGATTAACATTGCTAAAAAAACATGTAAAAATATAAGTTGAACGAATTCTATATCCAACTAAAGGAGAAAAGTGCAAAGATATTTTTTCGAAGCAATTTTTGTGTTTATGAACACGAGAATAGTAATATAGATGTATAATATATCGTTTGAATGCTAACGATTTTGGAATTAGTAGGAGTACTCATGACGTTTGCTATAGCAAGCTTTTTGTGCTATTTTGCTAAACCCGTCGAGTTTCTACAAAAGCATGCAATGGGCTGTGCTATAGTGCTATTGGCCGCCATTTTATCTATGGCTTTGATTTATAAAAACCTAAACCTCGCAACACGTATCTGTGTTTTTAATGATTTTCTCATTTCCTCAAATTCACCAAGATGTTAACAAAGCAGAATAAGGACTAAACATAAGATAAATAGTTCAAATGAAGACATTCAACTTTTGTTGCAAGAAGATGATAGAAAACGGAGACAAAATTGAGGTTAGTAACTTTTTACTTGAAGTCAATAAGCATTTTATATGAAAATTAATTGATTATCTTGCACTACATGAGTTATTTTAAACTAAATTAGGATAGTAAACTCTGATAATGTGAGATAAGGAGACATTTTTTTTCTTATTTCGTTATACCTTGTGTATTTGTCGTTTTTATAATTAGTATACCAACATCCCTTTTTTACTTATGAGTTTATGAGAAAAACTGACGTATCAATGATAATATTTCCTCTTTAGAATAGGAATACAAAAATTATTAATATGTAATTTAAAAACTTTATTAATTAATTCAATCTATCCAGATAAATTTATCTGTAGTGCAAGGTAAACTCAAATTACAATTTCTGTCAGTAATCGAACTAATTTTATGTTTTTTATAGTTCTAGAAACCTTCAGAGCAAATTTTTTGTAGAAAACTGGTAGAAGAGAAACCCATCCTCATGGAATTGTAACTTAAAAAGGTTTAAACTAGAAAAACGAAATAAAAAATATAAATTGTCTATAAAATACAACCTTAATAATTGAGCAATATTTTTATTTAGTATTCTTGTAATATTTACGTATTTATTTACTATCAAGGTTTGATTACCTTTCTGTATTTTTATTTCATAATACTATTAAGTTTTTAGTAAATACAATGATAATTATTAAGTTAGAAAAGAAATTCTCTCAACTACTGAAAGTTTCTTTTAAAATAAATAGTTTTTTCTTCTTTAAGAGGCTGATAGAGAACAATGATGTATTATTTTGTGAATTTTATCGACATCTTCATAGGGAGGGATGGTTTATAATTATTTCAACGAGAATAACATCTTTTAAACGAGAATGATTAAAAAAAAAAAAAAAAGAGTCTAATATGTGAAAATAACGATTGCATAAGTTAGAAATGTGGTGGCCAATAGCACAATAGCACTCTTCTGTAGCATAGGCTGAGGTCTGCTACTCAGAATTGCTATTGCTATTGTTGTGCCAGTGCCCCATCAAACTAAAATTCTTTCATTTAACTGGAAACTCCTCTAGATGGAAAATTCCAGCGGTGTGCTGCTGACGTGTCAATTAAGTGAACTAAGCTACCTACAAAACCTCCAACTTTTAAGGAAGGTTTTGCTAGGTTGCGATCCTATTTAGATATTATTTTCTTTAAGTTAAGTTGTTTATGAGTGTCTGGTGTTTTAAACAATTTAAAAACAAGTGAAATCAAGGTAGGTAAGATTTATGATTCGATATTTATCATAAAGATGAAGATTTTTAATAAGTGAGTCAAAATTACCAGAGCAAATAGTTAAGTCCTTTTCAAATTATTGTACACCTTAAGTTATAGTGGTTCTGTTTGCTACAATCTTCTGATAAGAATAATAGACAGGATATTTACTTTAATGTCCCTTTTCTGGATATACATTTATCAATAATTAAGGGTTAATTTTCATTTTAAAAAAGCAACTCTATTAATAGTCGACATAATCATACTCCACTCTTTCATATTTATCCTTTCAGAGATAAACATAAACAATAATTATCAAAGCTTTAATTTTTCCTATTTTAATTTCTGGTAAAGGAAGAGACACATTAAGTTATAAAATTATATGCCTTATCACTTTTGTCTATTCTTTCCTTGGTCACAAGAAAAGATGCATATTTCTCATAATATAAGATACAAAACAACAAAGAGATGAACATAAGCTTCGGTGTAAGCTGCAAAGATTAATTACCAGAAGTATAAGGATGAACTAGTACTCCAATGGGACAGGGGAAAAAAGGATTTGTTTTTTAAAGAGCATTTAACGAGGAAGGAACAATCCCTTTGTTAAGTGAATAAAACAAAATTAATATTAATAACTTATTATAACCAGTTTGGCCTAAACCCATCACAGTTCTTTATTTCAATAGTTCTGTTGTTTATGATTATAAAATTAATATGAATTTACTTATTTTATATCATATATGTATTGACCTAAATATTTAGTAGTAACTGGTAACTCAAAAATATATACTCTGACTGTCCATAAGAAACAATTGCAGTAAATTTATTTATTATTTATTAAAAACAAGAAATTTGACTTAAAATTTAATTTGCCATCTGCATTTCCTTTGCAATAAGGAAATTTGTGGACTGCTGAAGCAGCGGCTTAGCATTCAGTAAATTTAAAATTAATAATTGAACAGAATTTGCAAGTCCTTTTTCATTTTACATTTCATCTTGTATAGTGATTCACTTATTTAAAACCAACTACTTTATGTTAAATGTAAAATGATAAGTCTTACCTTATTTAGAATATATTCAATAAAACACAAGTTCGGACTCCGTTACTACTCTATGTGTTCAACATGATGTAATTTTAGCGTGTTGCTAATAATTTAATAACGTACACAGTTTCATACAAAACACACTTTTTTTAATACGAGTATAACCTCCTTATCTCTTTTTTTCCAACCGCCAAAATCCACCATATGTTTCTATCAATTGATAACAATTATCAAAAATACTATATCATTCTGAGGAAGGTAATAGTTGGTTTGCTAAAATAAATTTATAATTAGAACAATAATAATAAGAAAAATAATGAATAATTAAACTGAAGACAATAATTGGAAATTTGGAGATATTAAATTTATATAAAAATCAATGCTGCATTACATTAGCAAACCAACTTTACTTAACCGCTTCGGCGTCATGTGACACCGCTGCTACATAATATTAGTATACAATAGTGTGAAGTTATCTTTAATACTGTTTAAATTATTATTTTATATAAATAAAGAAGTTTTAATCATGTGTTTGTGTTTAATTTCCTAGTTCTATCAATTTACCCTATATTAATAATTATAAAACTAGTTTGGTACAAATTAAAAAAAAAAACATATGAGGCTATCACTTCGTTATCATTGTCTTGTATTAAGATTTACACATGAATACAGCAAATCTCTCTTCTTGAAGTTATTTATTTGTGTCACAAATGTAAATAACTTAAACATCATCAAATATATGTCTTATGCTGGATAAATTAGGTCAAGAACCGATTCAATTAAAAAAAAAAAAGAAGGTATTTATTTATTATTACAGAACTTTATTAAGAGTTTGCAATTGCATCTAAAATAATTATAGTTATTGCCAGTATTAACAGGTCTAAGATTTCATAAACTTCCAATCCGTACAAGGTTTTAAGTATTCTTCATTATTTAACTGTGTGAATTCTGCTCTGAATCACTTGTATAATATAAAATAATAACAACATAATTGCAACTTTTTTCATTTTAACTACATTTTGTTCTAAATTATAATTTCCTATCAAAACTTAATTATAAAATTTATAACAAACCTACATGTTATAGTAAATTATAGAATTTAAATAGTGCCTAGAATTAAACTCTAATTTAACTTCTTTTTTTTATGGAGCATTGGCATACGATAGTAAATAAAGGAAATACTGTTTTAAAAAAAGTTTATTAACAAAAATAAATAAAATTAATTAAATATATTATATCAAAAGTACATGTATAATCTGTATAAGGAAGTGTTGAAGATCTAACTTTGCGTTATATATCTATACACACAGAACAGAAATGAAAATGCAAGTAACAATAATTTACTTTTATTAATTATAAATTGAATGTTTAAAGAGTAATAAATATTTATTTGTTAAATTAAAATTTATATTTTAATGAGTATTAAAAGTTGTAATTACAGGGCCAATTTAATCTGTTGGTTTGGAAAGATAACAAAAACAAAAAGGGTCTCCTATTTCTTCATGTTTACATTCACTTTCACTAAGCCAAAAAGGATATTTACTTTTTTTTCTTTCATAATTGCTTAAAATACACGTCTAGTGTCTTTACTAATTTTGTCTCCATCAATAACATCAAACAATTGGCAATTTTAGAATGAACACTTGGTCGTCTTCAATATATTATTAAATGGTGAATGAAATTCACTTGTAAGTGTGCTTTAAACAAAATGTCATCTAAATTTGGTAAAACTGAATTTTACATATCTTTAAATTTTAATATGGAGCCAATTCGAAAGGTAAAGAAGACCTAAAGCATAATATTCTCTACACAGTCTTCTATAATCTCATTCTTTACTTCTACCAAATCACAATCTAAAAGTTCTACTGAGCAATCATATGCCAAAAGTTCAATAATCTTTTTTCTTGACAACTTTTAGACATAATAAGTGAAATAAACTATTGAAAAATAAGCAAATAGAAGGTTAACACTACTTTATAAGTTATCAACCAACAGGTTACAAATAAATGAGGTTACAAAAATAAAATGTCTTCCGACTGCGCATGCCCAGCAGTAGCAACATACTAGGTATATTTCTTGTACAATTAAATTACTAGGTATATTTGTATATACTTTATACAAACGTATAAAGTTGCCAAATACCACCTGTAGGTAACGGGCTTGTCTCTTTAGCAATATACAATAGTCTTATAATAGGGTTATCGTGAACGATGGAACTTGGCTTTCATGCTACAAAAAATCTCAATAGCAAACGTAGTGAGTACCCCTAGAAAAGAAGTTGTAGAAACTCGACGGGTTTAGCAAAATAGCACAAAAAGCTTGCTATAGCAAACGTCATGAGTACCCCTAATGTTATATTATTCATACAATTGTAAAAATTAACGATTTAAATTAATTAAATTAAAAATTAAAGAGTGGTGCTCGATAAAACAAACTGATTGTCGTATATAATAATAATATAGATTTTTTATTAAAACACATGTTGCAATTAAAATCCAATGTAAATAATTCTTTAACAATTTATTTTCGTTTCTAGATTTGTTTAAAAATTCTTAAATTGATATAAATAACGGAGGTAAGTGAAAACGTGTGTTGTGCTCACCAAATGTTTTTATTTTATTTTGTACATATGGTTTCTTATAACTCTAATACTTATTGCCTTAGAGTGTGGCAGATTGCATTGTTTCCCTTTTAATTAAATCTATTATATAAAGAATTAAACTCCATACTAAAAAATAAAATAAATATTGAAACATTGAAATCAGTTAAGAAATAGTGAAGAATAGCGTTTTTAGCAGTGTTATTTGTCCATTTTCCTAAAATATAAATTGACAGTTTTTGCTGCTTCTTCTTTTTTAAGCTCTTTGATTAACTAACTTATTGCTATTCATAGTTAATCGCCTACACAGCTATACAAATCGTTGTACCATTAACAAACTGTGATTGATATTTTGGATTGAATCAAATAACCTCTTAATTCAAAGACACATATCCTGTTTATAGTTGAGCCTCCTAGATTTCGGGACCCTGCGGGCGTGAGAAGCTGCGGGCTAATCCATAGCCGATAATTGGAAGCCTTCACTAAACTAATTTACTGGTTTTCGATTATAATTTGTCGATTATTAATTTGAATATCGATGGGCCTTAAATTAATTAAGATCTTATCTTGGCAAATTGAAAATTGCAATCAAATTTACGATTTTTTTCACGCACCCTTAATCTTAAAACATGATCTTCAATTACTTTTTTATCTATAAATTATAATAGCTTTTTATATGGGCTTCATTATCTGGCTTATTGAGATCTTTTAATTGAAAGAAGATAGCATACTACGAGATTTTTTTGGCCGATCCTCTTTTGGTAAATTTCTAGAAAAATGTTCAGAATTTTAGTTTTAGATTAAGAATTATAATTGTTACTGGACACTTAATAAAAATCTATAGTTATAACAGGACATTGTCTGTCGGGTCAGCTAGTTCAAAATATTTATTCACACCTGTCAACAATATGAACAACCAGTTAATGGGTGAGCATGTAAAAATAAATAAATGATATGATGATGTATCCAATGGGCCTTTGGGATCACTTGTAGCTGGGTGGTTAGCATAACAGCCTCCTATGCCAAAGGTCACGGGTTCAAACCCTTAGGTGGTCCTAGGATTTTTTAATGGGATTAAAAAATCCTTAGTTATGCCGTCCTTCGGAGGGGACGTTAAAAGGTGGTCCCGAGCCTGTGCGATGTCAGGTACTCGTTAAAAATCCATATCCTAATAAATCCTGCATAGGTAAAATTTAGGACTCCCACAAAGTCCTAGTAGCATAAAGTGGCGTTAAATAAATAAACAAACAAACCCAATAGCCCATACTCCTGGCGTGAAATCGCATTGCATTCTTTTAGGAGGTCTCTAACCCAGCTTCTCTTCACCCCTTAGTGCGATATCCTATAATGATTTCAGATGACGTATAATAAAATATATTAAGAGAAAGTATTGCGATCTTGATCATTTTCTAATGCAAATTTTAAATAGCAATGCTAATCTTACGGTCTCTAATCCAGCCTCTTAAAATGGTCAGTGTGGACGATTAAATGTCGCTCTATAACAAAAGTACATACGAAACTGTGAAAAAAAAAATGAATTTGTTGACTAAAACTGACACTCATACGACTTTATATTTGGAATTTCATGCATTTTATTAACTTTTCCCAAAACTTGAACAATATTTTTATATAAATCATTAATTATATGTGCTTTTCTAATATCGGTTAAATTTGATCTTTATCAGAAAAATCTGACACGATTGATTTAAATCTATAAATTTCAAGATTGCTTTCTTCCAATGTATTTTTATTTTTTCTGGGTATCAAATGAGTTTTAATCGTGAAATTTTCTAAAAAATGTTATGATGGAAATTAATCTGTCATGTTCCGAACAATCAACACACAGTCAAGTAAGATTTTTTTTTTATTCAAAGATAATAAACAACCATTAACTACTGCCATTTTTAAAACTGGCGTTTTTGTTTATATAGAAAAATAGGATTATAGTTTACTACTTTTTTTGCTTCCAAGTTTAGTGCATATCAGTTCACAGCAGCGGCTTATTCCTTTGCTTGATTTATCTGACAGCTACTTCTGTTGACAATGGTACGTCGAAAGAGAAAGCATAAGTATCTCGAAGGTCTACTTATTATGCATAACCATAACAAAACCAAAATTATTAAAGTTAAAAAGTCTATTCGTAACGCTCAATGACATGGCTATGATTAGCAATTATTGTTCAAGTTCTTACAAAATATTTTAAGTGGAAAAAAGATAATAAATCGTTTTAGAGGTCACTAATTAAAATCGTTATTAAAACACATTCTGATGGGATATAGAAATTTTTTTTATTATATTTAATGAAATTTACACCTATTCATTATTGATTATTATTATAAATCTCGTAAATTATAGGAAAGTATTAAACAATGAGATGATTTACTTTTAGAGAAACTACCTATTGGCAGTACTCGAATGAATATACTAAACGAGAAGGTCTCAGGATCATCTTCTTTTCAGAAGCTTCGGAATATTGTCAGGATTCGAAGAGGATGCTAGGATAGAAAAAAGTGGGTTAGAGTGGGAATGAAGTTTTTCATGAAAGGATTGGTACCTAGTTCTGGGAAAATCAGAAACATTTTTAAACGAATTAAGGAGCATGGAATCTTCGGGAAGTGTTTTAGATTGTAAGGATTGGATACGAGAATAATTCGGTGCTACGTAAGTCCAGATTAGTCTCATGATAGTCATATATATGAGCCGTTTGGAAGTGGAAGGTTTGAGTGTTTGTCAAGTGCTGAAGTAGCTGAAATTGTCAAGAAGAATAAAGAACTTAGAACTAATACTTGTCGCTTTCATTCGTTTTTGAATCAGCTAATTAAATGTCTTATGAGCTATAACTAGAAACTTGAGCTTAAGTCGAAATTATTGAGATGTAATATTCAATGTATTATTTATTATTGCAATATTTATTCAATAATTTTGAATTACATTCGGTGAAGTACCAGCGACATGCGCCAACTGCCAGCGAGAACATCCATCCAACTATCGTGGATGCCAAGTTCAGAAGGAGTTGAGAATTCAAAGAACTTCACGAGCACACCGCTCCTAACGACCTCATCCTTCACCACGAAATTTCGACGAGTTTCCAGATCTTCGTCAAAAAACGTCAATTAACCCACCATCTCAAAATAATAGTACACATATAGAGTTACCAGTTCAACAGCTGAGAGCCCCTACTCGACAACAGGAACTCTAACCATTGGGACCACCAATCCAGTCTATGTATGGTACCACCAATCCACGTGAACCATCATCCCTCCAGATGGAACCAAATTACGCTTTTCCGCCTTCTAAAAACTAACCAACAGGCTCGGACGTGAGGAGGGAAATACTTCAGCAGCCGTCTTCAGGTGAAAATTCATCCAAAATTTCACAAATAATTGGAGGGTTGAATAATCTTACCAACCCCTTTTGAGCCTTCTTCAAGAGCTCGCTTACTTCACTCAAGCAATGAACCCTCCAAACGTCCCCTAATCGTATCATGATAGCCTTATTAACACTCTGACATAAAATAAAGACTTCATACATTAGAAAAAAAACCTGACGAGGAGACGTGCAGATGGGTTCCGTATTTCCTTATGCCTGACATGTTATTATTTTGTTTCTTATTTTGTCCTATTTGCTGTTTGTCACATTACTGCTGAAAAGTTTTTTTTTTTGTTTTTTTTCCTTTTCCATGAATGGATGGCATTGGCATACACCATACAGCCATTTTATTGCTGAAAGGTACAAATCAATAAATTAAGTAAAAAAAAAAAATATTATATTCGTTGAAGTAAAATTTAAAATACAAACCGATTAAATTATTTGTATTTATTTTCAGATGGCCTGTAATATGCAACAGACATGATATCTGGTTTCATCAAAATGCAAATAAATCTTGATTTTCGACAGAGCATTTGATGAAACATAATGATCCAGAGACATGATGGGTATAGGTTTTTTACCTTCGCTAATAAAATATATAGCAAGCTGAAAAATGAAAAAAAAAATCATTTATCGTAATTTGATCTAAAATTATAGAATTTTTGCCGCTTCCTTTTTTCATTCTGAGGTGGGCCAATTACTATTTTAAAAATTATACAGTTGTTCACTATGATTTTTAACCATTCTGTCTTACGCCTTGTCATTCTGCTATTAAACTCAAGTTTATGATAGATTTCTAGCGTGTATTCAACAAAGACAGCGTCTCTGCAGCGTTGTTTGAACGGCGCTACACTTATACCTAACCCGCAACTCTTAATTTTCTAAAATAAAATATTACACTGGGATTAAATACATTTTTTATATGATAGCGATTTCGATTTATTTTGTTAATAAGAGATGAATGACTTCTTATCTTAATAATCTTTATACTTAACGGGCAGTATTGTAGAATGTATTATTTTTAAATAAACAAAACAAAAAAATTGTAGGCGAGAAACACATGGTCTTCGCTTGTCTCTATTGTTAAAAAAAGTAAGAGCTTTTAAATGATTCTAGAATCTAAAAAAGTTTAAAGAACTACATTCAGTTTGGGTGTTATTGTATAAAACAGATGTAGAATAAATGAAAAGTGTATAATAAATCTAAGAATGAAAATTATAATCTACAAAAAAATACTTCGGTTTTTTTTTTTTTTTTTTTTTTTTTTTTTGTAGGCGTTAACCACTTGGGTCATTTTCGCCTTAAATCACTTTTTATAAACGGATTAAAAATTATAGTCTATTGTACAAGTCGGTCTGTCGTAGGAAGTCAAAAAGTTTTGCAGTTGTTTGTATGTTGTCTTGTAAAACGGTTGGTAAGTCAGTGTCAATTGCAATATGTGCTCTGTGAGTATCATATTTTTCATATCATATTTTTCATCACATTTTTTTTTTTTTTTTTTTATTATATGAAAATACTTCGTTGTATTCACTTTCATCACTATCTATTAGTTAAACAGCTTTGTAAATAAGATAATATTTTTTCTTAAATTTTAAGCTTTTCAACGGTATGTATATCTTATATCTATATTTACTGAAATTACTGAGAAAAAAAATTACCTAAATATTTTTTTTTACTTTACTCTAAATTTAGTGTACATCTCAGGCATATACACTTCTAAAATATAAAATTTCAGTACAGGAAACTTTTTTTTGAAGCTTAACTTAACCGCACACACACGGATATCATTTTGCTTGATTTGGCCATTTGGTTTCAGAGGACCATAAAATGTGTATTTCGGTTGAAAACAAAAATTCAATAATTTCCACGATCGCAATACTTTCCCTTAAAATATATTTCATATATAAGTAAGCGAAAATAAAAAATTAATTGTGGATGTAATTAGTTGACCGTTGAGAAATACTGGAAGGAATTAGTCCGGGTGGCGGTCATTAAATGAAACAACTAAATAGTTTCAACTATTTTATTGTTTGCCAACGTTTCCATTTGGTCCTAGTTTCCATTCTCCCACCATGCGCCCTGATGATGACCCACAAAGGGGGTCGAAACGTTGGCAAACAATAAAATAGTTGAAACTATTTAGTTGTTTCATTTAATGACCGCCACCCGGACTAATTCCTTCCAATAAAAAATTAATATATATTTCAAATTTCTAGATTTAAAATTGTATTCTCGCATATGTAACCTTGTTATTCCAAAATAACAGCATCTTTTTATTCCTCGCGCATAAATTCCCGTTACGGAATCGTCTCTCTTGAATCAGTTTAGAATGTACTACTGCACGCTATATTTAAGGGCAAGCTTAACACTAACCTATACCGACACGCTATATAGTCTCATTTTATTGCACTTTCACTCACAATAGTTAAACGCAGTTTAAGGACAGAGTCTGGATGGATGACATTAAACGAGCGTTATTAGCTACTACAACCGATTTAGATAACCTGTAATTCGCACATTACAATTTAAGGACACGTTGGGACCAATGACGTCAGCCGTCTAGTCATGTCTAATAGCGACTTAATTTGAGAGTCAGCAGGAGGTTATTGGGCGGCCTTGATCTGTGCGCAACCTCAAGGAATGTATACTTATAATTTAAGTTGCATATTTGTGTGCATCTCTGGTTTGTTCCCTCGTCTTCCCCCATTTTATATCTTTATCCATTTTATATTACCTATATCTTCCAATCCAACAATTCAGTCCCGTTTCACCAGATCCCGTCTTTCTGACTTCAATCCTCCTTCTCACTGTACTGCTGTGTTTGACAAGTCCTTTCCGGCCAAAGCAATCTCTCTGTGGAATTCTATCCCTCCTGAGATCCGTCACGCAAGAACTGCTTCCTCCTTCAAATCGCTCCTTATTAACCATCTTATTCTTTCCCAGTCAAACAGATTATACCCTCAAACTGCAGATGCTAGAAAACACCAATTTTGTTGTGTTTATATTATTTCAATTATCGCTAATGAAGTAGCTATATCTGTTTATTTATTTCATTTTAAGCATCGGATTTGTAAATACGTACATATTTTATAAACTCAATAAATTATTTTAGTTGAGCTATTTATTGTTTAAAGCTATGACCACATTGTTGTAGTTATCAAATCTGTATTTTTATTTTATTCTTGAAGTAACTTAGTCCCAGGATAATAAAGAAGTTTTTCATTTTGACTATGGCTTCCTGGTGTTGAGTAAATTGTCTGGTGGACTTGAGATGAGATTGTAAATGCTTATGAAATGTTTCATTACATATATCTTCGGAGTCCCCAGGCGATCCAGCGTCTCCAATAGGTATGCCGAGTTGAAGTGGCTCAACCCAGTTTCTCGGCGACAGTATTTCCTGGGAGTATTCCTATTCCCCACTTTCAATATCAAAAATCCATCCCAAATTTTTTATCTACTCATTCCTTGTTCATCGGTTCATCCGTTTAACAAAAGATCCCAGCCCACTAATCTCTTTTTCTATCTTCAGGTTTAAAAATCCATTACTTAGCGTGCTACTTCATCCTAGAATTCCATACCTACCTCTATGCGCAAAGTATCTTCTTTAGCCTCATTTTGAAACAAATTATTCCTTTATCTGCTCAGCCATCAATCTTTCGTATGAACGTAAACAAAAAGTTGGAATTAATGGTTATATTCCTTTCTAAAATGAGGACCACTTCAAATATGTAAATTTTTTTTTTTTTTTTTTTACAGAGAATGACTGGTAAAAATATCATGAAAATCCAAAATATTGGCTCTTATCTATTATGTTATTATAGTCGTGTGCCTGGAGTATGACGAGGATAACACCTGGTGGCTGTGCGTAATCTTGGCCTTATCATCTCATTGCACGTTCGTCTGCTTAGTAACAGTCCTTCGTTCTCAAATAATAACCTTGTTATGTATCTTCATGACTATCTATATAACATTATTTGGCACATCTTGGCTTCCCCGAACTCCTTCCGATCCACTGGACTAATTTTGATTAGGGTTTCTCTATCATATAGGTCATTCTTTTCTGAAGATTTATACATAAAATGCATTATGATCAAGTTTTTCTTTAAAAGGGTAAATTAATTTTTTTCCAATCAAGTCATCAACAATTATTTCTAAAATATGAGCAGTAATATAGAAGTACCATGTACCGTAGGAAAGCACCTAATTTTAGAAAACTGGATATACCATAAAATAAGTCGAACAAGTTATTGAAAAGTTGTTCTAAGCACAAGTATGTTCATCTGTTATTTTTAATGTTTTGATGAGGAAGGTTATTGTGATTCAGTGTTGCCACTGTATAGTAATGTACACGTTATATTCTTCCATACAGCACGCAATATTTTAGAAAAATATTACTAACCAAATCGAAAGTAACTTTTATATTTTAAATTAGTAGTTATAAATTCGGACACTAACGTTGTTATTAATTGTTTCGACTGTTAAAAACAGATGTTTCACTGTGACCTAATGGGACTTCTAGGGAGACTGAAATAATTTTTTTTTTTTTTTTTTTTAGCACTAGTCTGCTGTGCTCCGGGTCCTGGGTTCGAATCCCGGCTGTGGCAGAAATATTATTTATTCTGTTAATTCAGTCGGGGGCGACCCTAGGGTATGGAGACTCTCCTGGGCAGACCCAGCCTCTATAAAGTGGGTACCCAAATTAATTGGGGAAAAACCTGGCGGCTGAGCGTTATTAAGGCCTAATCACCTCATTGCACTGCCGTTGGCCTAGAAACAGTACGAATCTCTATATGTACTGAGCCCAAGACCCTTCATGGGTTGTAGTGGTACAGGTTTTTTTTTTTACATGTTTATTGATATACAACTTTATTAAAATACATCAAGTAAATGTGATGGACAATAGTAAACTGACATAAAACACATGTAGGGACACTACCCATTGGCAACGCTCTAAAAGTATTCTAAAATAGAAGGTCTCGGGGTCATCTTCTTTACAGACCCCCTGGGAGGATTATCGGGTCACCCACTGGTTAGATGAGAATGCAGTTTTTCATAGAATCATTGATGCCTGATTCGGGATAATTCAGTAATATATAGAATATTGAGGTCTTTATGGATGTGTTTATTCGTGATAAAATATGGATCATTAGGGATTTGACTGAGTATCTAGCGCGCTAGTATCTCATGCCAATGGTTGTGAGTTCGAATCCCAGTCCGGGCGGGGCTTTTATAAGGATGTAATCAATGGGGATTCATTCACAGCCTTTTCCCCGAGTATGTGAGACCCATCAGCCAAATGGTAGCCACTCACAAAATTAGGCGGAGGGAGTGATGACCCTACACTACAAAATGCATTGAGAAACAAGAAATAATCTCTCAGGAGATTCCACCGCGAGGACCAGGTCTACACGGCCTGCCGCGCCACTCGAAGAAGAAGGGATTTGACGAAGTATTTTAGATTGTAAGGATTAGATGCGGGAAGAATATAATGGTATAGTAGAGCCGAATTAAAATTTTAAAATGTCTTTTAAATGGGAAAAGACATATTTTAAAATAATAAATAGTAACAAACCGTACAATATAGTAACCATTTAAAATAAAAAAACAAGTGAACTGAACCAGTTTTGATTTATTAACAAATTTATATTTCTAATTTCTGTGGATCTGCCATAATGTTTTTTCTGCTAATTGCAGTTTTGTTTACGATAAATCCATAATCTTAACGTGTCAATCTCTTATTTGGTAAAGTTTTCCTTTTTAAACATGACACAACATTTAAATTGCATACGTGCGAAGCAAGTGAGAGGAGCTATTTATATAATAAGGAGATACTCACGTAGGATAGTTTTCGATGTACTCGCAGTAGGTCTTACCGTGTTTGGCACACGGAGGTGTCTCACCAGGTGGAGCTGCGAGGAACTTCTGCTGGGTGTGAGGTTGATAGCCGTACTCAATACTAGGAGGCGTCCCGTGACATATTGATAGTGTTACCAGCAATGAGAGGCTCTAGAAACAGAAATAATACTGCTAATAACATTTACAAATATTATCAATGTTCATAGATATTATACATATATTAAAAAATGATTTTAAGAGATGTATGCAACACTTATGTACTAAGTTTTAGACATTACTTGCTTGATGATCATAATAATCCAATAATAAAAAACCATTCTCGATTGTTGTAGAAATATTCAAAACATGTTGAATCATTTATATCCAAAGGACTATGCTTATGCAGCAAAAGCGAAATATATTTCTCTATCTTGTGATAAACCTTTATTATCTAAAAATTACGTGTTAGTTTAATCATTGATTAAAAGATAATATTTCATATTTTGTACCAAGAGCCAGACATCTCTTTCATTATCAAGCTTGGAAGACTCAGGTGGGCAGGGCATCTGGCCAGAATGTCTGACGAACTACATACAAAAAGAAATATGACTGAGCCTTTGTATAGTCGACGAAGAGTTGGTTGACCGAAGCTGCGATGGGCGGATTGTGTGGCCCAAGAGGCTAGAAAATATTTGAAGGTCCTAAACTGGATGGCAGCGGCACAGAACAGAGATGCATGGCGGTTGCTATTAGAGGAAGCCAAGACCCTTTATGGATTGTAGAGCTATTAAAAGAAGAATATATATATATATATATATATATATATATATATATATATATATATATATATATATCATCAGTACAATGTGTATGCTTTTGAGCTTCATCATATTTTCTTAGTTTGCTATTTTTATTCATAATAACAATATTCGAGTATTTGTCATTTAAAGACATTTAAACCATTTTCTTCAATTTTTGGAAAACCGAATGATAGAGCCTGGGTGTGCCCTAGGGAAAGATGGGAACCCGGGAACGGAGGAACAGTAGACTAGTTTTCTATCCACTAGACCACGCCGCTCTTTACAAAAATATTATTATAGAAAAAAACAAACACAAAAAGATAATTATTAATTAAAATACTATACTAACACGTAATATGGATGCTCAACAATTTTCGGCATCATCTCAATTCCAGTTTAGAAAAAAAAACCGCATTGGGTGATTATTTTTATTTAGTTAGGGTATGGTTGGAAGTATGACTCTTCGGGGTTGTGGACCACCCAGACTTGACTGAAAAAAAGCTTTAATGTTATGTATACATTCTAATATTTATTAAGCTCTACGTTAGTATGTATATAAAGATCAGAGCGAACTCTATAAATATAAATTTAAGGTTGGACTTACTTCCACTACTTCATTAATGTCCATCATACAATGTGTATTTAAGGAGAGAGTAAAAATCGTGCTGAGAGCTGGCACGATGGCTTTCAGTCATGCTTTGAAATTGGACGTTAAAATGCTGCAAACTATTACACAAAGGTTGATTATTACCGAAATATTTACTATATATATATATATATTATCTTCTTCTAATTCGATTTCTAACGTCTATAATCTGGAACGAGGGACCTCTGGAACCAACGCTTTAATTTTTCCCGGACCCTTCTTAACCTCTTCATCTGTTCAAGGGTTTTTCCTATTTTACTACCTTCTGATATAACACTGGGGTATCAATGTGGTCTCCTTCCTGTGTGTCCAACTTCCAATACCCTTGTTTAGCCCAAGTCTTCGCTCATGCGGCAGACATGAACCGGGATCCGACCTAGAAAGAATTAGCGCTACTCACTGTGCAATCGCTCTCTTAAAAGCGCTTGGCCTTAATTTAGATTTCGACTGTTGCCGCCGGCCATTATTCGCCACAAATTCAAATGTTAACAAAGTGAATTCACTGGTTCTCAAATTAATGACAGATGTGAATACAAAAACATATAATAAATAAATGATTGTTTAATAACAATAGGGTCAAGTAAAAGTGGTAGTGACAAACGTTTCAGGAGATTTTTTAATAAACTATTCAAGTCGTCTGTCTCGAGGACGACGGACCACAGCTTTTGTTTTTGTTCTATCTTTAAATATACGCAGTTTTAAAGAAAATAACTTCGAATTTTGAAGAAAGGAATAAAATATTTTTATTGATCGATCATATACAAAGATATTACGTGTGGTCTCTTTTACATTCTCGAATGTGAAGTCTGCGCTCCTCTCTGGTTTGGAGACTTGGAGGGTAACCCGATCCAGCTCGGCGCATCTTCAAAGTTTCAAAACGGGCGCTTGAGACCATCTTAGGATGTTGGTATCCGCGAAACCTTGTTAATGAAGAGCTATTGAGCGAGAACCAGCAGAATAAAAATGAAGATGAAATTAGGCTGAGAAATGATGGTGGATCGGGCACACCATAAGAATGAGAGAAGAAAACGTCCAGAAAACACTAAATTGGAATCCTCATTGACAGCGCCGATTTAGCAGGTCGTGGAAGACTTGGAGGACTCAGTCCTCGAAGAAGCAAGGACCAAAATCAGAATTGGGAAACCCTCAAGGAAAGCTCCAGAGATAGATCGAGACATTTCGTCAAGGTCCATTGTCCCACAAAGGAATAACAGGAAATAATTCAAGTAAGCCCCTTTTAATTCAAGATTCACTCAATTTCTTCCGATCTTCCATTAAAGAACAATTTCTACTAAGGTGATATAAGACGACATTAGCAACCTCAAAACAGACCGTTAAATCGTAGCAGTCTTCAGGTTAATCATAAGAACTGATCTTTACCCAAGTTTAGATTAGACGTAAGAAACGTATGATTCGACTCAACTGATTGAATGAAAGCTTCTTTAAATTAAAGGAAAAAAATATTAAATATACAAAACGCCAAGAATGTAATTAGTAAAACACTCAGTTCCAATAATGATTCTGTATTCAATAATCTACCCCACAGTTTAGTACAAACATTCCGATAATGGGCGCAGTCGGCCTTGATGGTTTACGACTCACATCTAGAGAATCATCCATTAAATATTATGACGCCCCGTCGGATACCGTCATTCCAACGCCTCCGATGTCCATTAGTACTTGATAAAAATAAACTGCAACTTAGAAAGAGGAATATGGATCATTGACTGTGGGTGCGGCGCCTGACAGACGCCAGGTAGGTTTGGAAGGTGACGCAGCGAGGTATGGTCCACTCTGGACGGCATTGCCCCACAAGGACCTCTGTGTCCGGGTTTCTTCATGGGTGCGGTCCTAAATACACTTCCGACTCCCTCAGCTTGTACTGTTCTTCCGCTTTTGGGATTGGTGGTAACTTATTCGATAATGATTTAAGATTTAGAGAAACTTATTTCGTTATATTCTTGTTCGAAATCAATGCGAATATATTCAATTCTATATTACTCTTAAACTGTAGATTCCAGTGACGAATTTCATATTGAAAAAAATATTTTATATTAAAGATGTAATTAAGGAGCTGTGGTCAATTTTTCGATCTATGCCGCACCAACAGAGCTATAATGTGTCAAAGCGATTGTAAAAAAATCTGGTGCGCGTAACGCACGACTTTCACTTACCCCCATTATTTATATCAATTCAAGAATTTTTAAACAAATTTATAAACGAAAATAAATTGTTAAAGAATTATTTAAATTGGATTTTAATAGAAACATGTGTTTTATTAAAAAACCGATTATATTATTATCTAAACTAATCACTAATAATAAATTTTATCGGCTTTTTATCACTCTCTATTAACTTTTAAAAGCTTGTGTATGAGATAATATTTTTTCTAAAACCTTTAGCTTTCAAACGGTATATCATTCATGTATATTACTGTTCTTATGTTCAAAATAAAAATTGCATTAAAAAAATATTTTTTCTGTTTTCTCCTTTAATTGGGTATCTAATTCATTCAATTTATATATTTACCTGTTTTTCATCTGTGGTAACAAGATATTATAGTTATTTTTATAGAATCAACAAAATTAAAGGTACTTTAGAGAAAGAAAATTTAAAATATCAGCATTTAAGCCCTGTCAGACCATTTTAATCAGAATGAAAACTACATGATATTAAAGCCTATACAATTTCATATCGATATAGCGAGTTTAATCAAAATCGTCGGAACCATTTTTGAGAAAATCGAAAAAAGGTGCAAAATGCAAGGTATAAAGTGGCTCTTCTGCTAAGCTCGTTTTGATGAAAAAGGTTTTGTAACGTTTCGGGCGTATATTTGTTTTAAATATGAAATTTCAGTTTCATAGGACTTACCGTTTCAGCCCGGGAGTTACCACACACTCACACACACACACACACACAGACCTTTTTGCGGGACTTGGTTATTTGGACTTAGGTGACCCTAAAATTTGTATTTCCGTTGAAAACTGGAATTCGAAAATTTTCACTATATATAGAAAGTGAAAGTAAAAATATATATTTTTATTTTTATTCATACAATAAAAATCGGTTTTTCGTCGTTGACTTATTCGGTTTTTATTACTTCAACTAAAACCGTTTTGGTGATAAAAAAATGAACAAAAAAAAAAAAATTTTTTATTTTAAATTTTAGTTCTTCTCACTGAGCTACAAATGTTTACCCAATGAATTGTTGACAAATAGAGAACAGTTATGATTACGAATAAAAAACAACAAAAAAAACATGGGTCTTGTAAAAGTGGTATTGCTAGATGTTTAAGGGTATCTTTTTTTCTGTCGATTTTCGAATTAACGTTTAGGTATGTTTTTTCTTTTGCCGCAGTGTTGATGTCTAAGTAGGTTTAACATTGACTGGTTAGTTTGTTGTGTATTGTTGGTATGCCAAGATTGTTTTTTTGTTTTTTTTTAAGTATTCAAAATCATCCATAACGACCTTAATATCCCATTTGTTGCAGACCTTCCTCGTATCAGATATACCACTTTTAATTCCAAACCCCAGCCTATAAACCCTCTTGTCCCAACCTATCAACCTCAATATCCTGACAA
Source organism: Piezodorus guildinii (assembly GCA_023052935.1). Classification (NCBI taxonomy): domain Eukaryota; kingdom Metazoa; phylum Arthropoda; class Insecta; order Hemiptera; family Pentatomidae; genus Piezodorus; species Piezodorus guildinii. The sequence goes on along the minus strand of CM041292.1, from coordinate 31,729,341 downwards.
CCCTCCGAGGCGATTGAAAAGAAGATGGCCTCGGGATCTACTTACTTAAATAAAATCGAAGTTCTATCACTGGGTAGTTTCTTCACAAGCCTTTCACGCCCTTTATTCTAATTCAACAGTTTTACTTATTGTATTTATGTTCATACAGTTAAAAATAAAAAATAAAAATTATTCAATTATCTTACTACCAGTAGTTCCCTTTTATTCTAAATGCATGATATATTTTTCCTGTTATTCAACATTATGCATTTCGTCATTCAGAACCATTACGTTTATACTGATTAAAGTATTGAACTCATTATGGCGTTGTATATAAAAGGTTTTTCTTTGCTTTACTAACAAAGAAACCCCTTTTTCTCCCTAAACTCAGTTTATATATCGTACATACGTAAGGTCGTTAAACTCAACAAAATAACCAAAACTGATAAGGATTGTAAATTTAATGTGCGTGCGTTTCTCAAGACATTCGTCACATTTTAAGTCCATTCTCACGAACCTTTTTAAATTCTCAGGATTGTTTGGACTCTTGCCTTCACACGTCCACCTTCGATCGCCGTCGCGAATAACTTGCCATTTAAAGGTGCATTAATGCTTAATGATGTCCCTGTGTTTTTGTTGTTTTGTTTTTTTCACACACAAAAAAAATTTATTCTTTATTTTTAAGAGTTTTATATTCTAAGAATGGTTATATTAAGGAAATCATAATTGTGTGATTTCAGATAAAAAAAAACATTTTTGCATCTGAATATGGCATACTAAAAGAAACATTGTGGCATTTTGTGAATAAAAAAAAATCTGGCGAGGCAACACACGACTTTCACTTACCTCCATTTTTAATATCAATGAAAGAATTTTCGAATACAGTTAGAGATAAAAAAAAACGTGAAACTCTATTAAAGAATTAATTAAATTGAATTTATATAGAAACATGGTTTTATTAAAAAATCCATTATATAATTATCTAAAATAATCAGTTAGTTTTATCTTCTTTTCATCACTCTCTATTAAATTTTAAAAGCTTGAGTATGAGATAATATTTTTTCTAAAATCTTTAGCTTTCCAATGATATATCTTACATGTATATTACTGATCTTATGTTCAAAAACAAAAAATTACATTTAAAAAATATTCTTTCAGTTTTCTCCTTTAGTTGCTTTTCAAATTTCCTCAACTTGCATATTTACTGTTTTTCATCAGTGGTAATAAGATATATAGTTATTTTCATAGAATCAACAAAATTAAAGGTACTTTAGGAAAGATTTAAAATATCGGCATTTAAGCCCTGTCAAACCATTTTAATCAGAATGAAACCTACATGATATTAAAGCCTATTAAATTTTCATCGATATAGCGAGTTTAATCAAAATTTGTCGGAACCGTTTTCAAGAAAATCGAAAAAAGGTGCAAAATGCATAGCACAAAGTGGCTCTTTTGGTAAGCTGATTTTGATGAAAAAGATTTTGTGACGTCTTGGGCGTATATTTGTCTAAATATGAAATTTCAGTTTTATAGGACTTACCGTTTCCGCCCGGGAGTTACCACACACACACCGCACTTGGTTATTTGGACAAAGTTTGTATAACAAGACGAGCCTATAGTAGCCTTAAATATGAAATTTCAGTCTCGTTGCGACTTTTCGATTTCGTGCAAGACCTACCAGACACACAGACATTTTCGCGATTTGGTGTTTTGGACTCAGAGGACCCTAAAATGTGTATTTCCGTCTGAGTTTGAAATATTCACGATCGCAATACTTTCTCTTACTATATATAGTAAGTGTAATTAAAAAGTATTGAAAGTAATAATATACAACCTCCACTTATAAACCAAAAACTACAAAACAGCAGACTAGTGTTTCATTGACGATCAAAAGAATGGTCCTTTTCGAAATCTGATAATTCCTTGATTTTAGAGAATTGTCAACTTGTCATCTCAATAATAGGTTTTTTATTTTTCATTTAATTATTTTTAGAATAATTTATGATATAATATTAAATTAATATAAAATTTCAGTTTCGTACATTTTCCGTTTTGGCTAGTCCTACCACAGCCACTGACAGACACACATAGACCTTATTACGGGAGTTGGTCATTTGGACTCATTAGTCATTGGTAGAAAATATTTCTGTTCGCAATATTTTTCTAAATAATATTTCATACCTGGGTAAGGGAAAGTAAAAATATGGAATATGAATAACTAAATGCGTTAGACTTGCATAATATTATAACACTTGCATAACCTATATTAATATTTGTCTTGAAAAAATTAATCGTTTGCTGAAAAAGGATAACACCGGCTGCCTTTTCTATGTTATTCCAATTTCAATTGCATTAGTATGCTGTTAGCAAGTGGACACATTTGTAATATCAAGATATTTCTAAAAATGTACATACATTTATGAAAATGAGCTACAGATTTGTACTTGGGCGAAAATATGACCCAAATGGACCAAATCTTCCCATCTTGGAGAGTTGCAGTTGCCATTTAAGATTATGTGATGCAAGATCCTAACGCAAGCAAATATTCCGTAGCATTTATGTGGTTTCAGTTTGGCTCGCATTGCTTTAATCAGGCAATGTATGATGTTTTAGTTTCAAAATTGAATAAAGTGCAGTTAAACAGTTAAAAAACTCTTTTTCAAGGATGCTCATGTTAAACCTTTTGATTGCGTGACATGGACTATATTGTTATCTTATATATTATCTTTGATAACCATAAAGATTTTTTTATTAAGATTTATTTCTAGACGGAGGTGTAACATGATTTCAATACAGAAATATAAAAAAAATAACATTAAATTATTTATTTGGATAATCGCTTTTCTATGGTAATGAAAAAGTTATTCTAAAGGTAATCATTCTGTACGAAAATTCGATGTCCGAAATCTAATCAGTAGTTGAACGTATAGAAAAGCAACACATTATTAAAAAGTCTAGTACCCGCAAAACGTGAAATTCAGATCTCCTATAGTTAAAATAAATTACATCAAATTTCGAAGGAAACATTTATTTAAGATTAAATAATATAACAATAGAACTTGTATGTTTGTGCTTAAAGGCGTAAACCTTTAACATATTCATCAACGGATGTGCATATTTACTTTTTTATATCTAGGCTGGTATTAGAAAAAAAAAAAACATAAAATAAAATATTGAAAACAAACAAAAAAGAAAAGAGAGAGAAAAAAACACATGAATGGCATAAGAGAAAATTCATGAATTAAATGAGAATAAAGTAATTAGTATAAACTTGAATTAATGTAATGAAAATACAAAAACAACATAACAGCAACAAGATTTACTACCAATAGACAATACTGTTTGCTATAAGTACTACATTTTATCAAGTATGTAATTCATATTAAAAATACATTACTAGCCGTTTTTGATAAAATCATAAAAAAGTGCAAAATGATTGGTATAAAATGATACTTCTGATAAGTAGATTTTAATGAAGAAGTTGCAGTAAAAATTCGGGCATATACTTTTCATAAATATGAAATCATAGTTTATCATTAATTTTTGATTTCGAGCTAGATTTACCACAAACACACACACACACACACACACACACACACACACAAACGCACATAAACACTTCTTTGCTGGACTTGCTCGTCTTGACTCAAAGAACCCTCAAGCCTGTTTTTCCCCTAAAATCTAGGAAAGCGAAAACAAAAAATGGTTTATTATAACCAAACACAATAATATTTTTACAATAACATAAAGATTTTCTACCGATAAAACTCTTTTAATATTGTCCACACCGTTGTATCTTAGGATGCGTAAGGTAGGAGTAGAGCCATAATTTACAATTAGCATGCGAAAGAGCAAAACAGCAAATATTAAATGCTAATTGTTTGCGTTGAGGTGCTAATCTACCGTGTATCCTCCCTCCGTCACACACACAACGTTACAAGGTTGGTATTCCAGACCTGAAAGCCATTTTTTATTTCGTTCTCACCATTGTTACAGCAGTGTTATGTAAGGAGGGCAGTTCCCTTCGCGTGAGTTAGCTGCCTCTGAAAAGTAAATATAGGCCCAAGTTATAACTCTGTGAGGGCATTGAGTTATATAGTTTACAGTCCAACATGTAACGTGCAAAACCTACCAGACACACAGACCTTTCCGCCCGATTTGGTTTTTTGGACTCAGGGCTCCCTAAAACGTGTATTTTAATTTGGAAACCGGAATTCGAAGTAAAAATGTAGTGGCCAAAATTTTATAACTTTTGATCAAATACGATCATGGTTTTATTTTTCAGCATGAAATGTCTTTTATTAGCGAGAGAGAAAAACCTATACCCACCGCGTCTCTGGATCTTCATGTTTCTTCAAATGCTTTGTCATAAATCAAGATTTATTTGCATTTTGGTGAAACCAGAAATTATTGCATATTTCTCATTAGAAAATAAATAAAAATAATTTAATCAGTCTTTTTTTTTTTTTTTAGTTTTACTTCACCGATTATAATTCAAAATTATTGAATCAATATTGAGATGTAATTTTGAATTTAGCTCAAGTTCCTAGTCATAGCTCATAAAACATTCAATTAGCAGATTCAAAAAACGAATGAAAGCGACATGCATTATTAACATGTATTCGTCTCGTCAATTTCAGCTATTTCAGCAATTAAAAGACAAACGCTTGATCCTTACACTCCCAAAAGGCTCATATACATTACTATCATAAAACCAACATGGACTTAAGCTATGCCCCAGAATTTCTCTTTTATCCAATCCTCACAATTTAAAATTCTTCGTGAAGATTCAATGCTGCTTAATTCTTAAAAAAAAATATCCATTTTGAACTAAATGTTTCTTATTTGCCCCGAGCTAGGTACCTCTCTTACTATTTTATATATATTTTTTCTTATCCCTTCTTCTTCTTCTTTTGCATCACCCTGTAGTGCCTTTCAGCGTAGGGGAGCCTTTAGCCAGGATTGCCAATGTTCCCTGTTGTATGCTAGATTTCTGGCTTGGCGAATATTTTTATTTCGTTTCTTGCACAAACGGTCTACGTACTCCAGGTACGACATTCTTGGTCGGCCACGGGGTCTTTTACCAATGGAAATATAGTCCATGGTTTTCAATGGATCTCTGTGTCCCTCCATCCGGACAACATGTCCAAACCACTTGAGCTGCCGAGTTTCCAGGACATCCTTCATTGAGGGAACTCCTAACTCCTCTCTGATCCTACCATTGCGGATGCAGTCCCGTCTTGTTCTCCCTGCGATTCTTCGGAGAAATCGCATCTCCGCAGCAATGATTTTGCTCTCCAGTCTGCTCGTCATCACCCAGCTTTCTGCACCATAAAGGAGTACAGGAAGGTACACCGCCTTAAAGATGTGCAGTTTCACATTTCTGCTGACTTCTCTCTTCCCGATCACTGTATTGCAGATCTGGTAGTATACAGCGTTGGCCTTGCTTATCCTGTTCACTATTTCTGAGTCTACTTTCCCAGATCTATGCATAACAGTGCCGAGGTAGGTGAAATCTGACACCTCCTCCATCGCCTCTCCATTGCAGTATACCAAAACATCTTCCTGTACCCTTCCAACCTGTAAGATCTTACTCTTGCTGGTACTGATGGTCATGCCCTTCCTGCGGAGCTCTTCATTCCATTCGTCAACTGCTTGCTGCAATTTCTCTACAGAATCTGCAATCAGGACAGCTGTATCACGACTGGAAGCAGATTCCTTCGCCCTAGGAAAGTCCTTTCTGTTCGCCTTTTGCAGATTGCAGCTATTTCATCCATATATTATGTGAATAGCAATGGGCTTAAGCTATCCCCTTGTTTAACCCCTCTAGCTATGCTAAAATGGTCAGATTCTTGCCCATTCAGTCTCACTATACCCTTTGGATCTTGGTATACGGATTTTATAGCTTCCACCAGGCTTCTTGGAACATTCTTGGCTCTTAGTGTTTCCCATATTTCGTTTCTTGGGACCGAGTCAAATGCACCTTGGAGGTCTAGGAAGGCAAGGTATAAATTTTTATCATGATCCCATGATTTTTGCATAATATTCCTTAGGGTGAATATATGGTCCTACGTCTGACGTCCTGGCCTGAATCCAGCTTGCTCCTCTCCTATAAACGGCTCAACTAGAGGTTTCAGTCTATTATGCAGGATGGTTGTATACAACTTGTATACCACTGGAGACAGGCATATAGGTCTGTAGTTGGAGCATTCAGCCTGGCTGCCTTTTTTTAATTACAGGATTATTCCTTTTTCCGTAACCTGAATAAGTTTCAAGGAATTGCGGAGTTCTTAAAGTTTTTTAAAAATGATTTTCAAAATGAAATATATCTGCGACGGCGCTTGCTTCTTGGCTACATTAAGTGAAAATAAAAATATACCTTAACGGGAAGAAATAACACTGTTTGACGAGAAGATATGATTTTATTATATAAAAGGAGAGTTGAACTTGACGGGAGTAACATATTACTAGGAAACTTCGCCCTCTGCTAATGATGTAGTATTTAAAATTCAGTAGGAGCCCCATTAGCCTATTCCAGGGTAAATACCCAAGTTCTCTTGGAGATTTCTAATTGAAAGACAAATATATTCGAGAAGAGGCGATAGAAGTTTTATAATTCGGTAGGGAGTTGGGAGTTTGCGACGTCTAGATGCAAATTGAGGCCAATATTGGCTTCTTCAGAATTAGCACTTCCCCGGCAGCTTTGAGCTCTCATGGCTCTGTGAATCTCCCCTCTTATCTCATTTTCTTTTAAACTATAACTTCAATATAGCTACTGAGGACTAAAGATAATTAAAATACTAAAAGGCGTGAAAGATTTTGGGTTGTAAAATAAGATCGTAACGTAATTCAGTATATCAATTTAATCCTCTCTGTGTTTTTAAAATCATGTTTACTCGGTCAATAATGTTTACATATTCTAAAAAAATTATTATTTAAAGTGCTTTTAAGCATCAGTTTCAACCGAGATTATTTATCGTTAAGTGGTATTTCGATTGCTCAAAATGGAAAAGAAAAACAATTAATTTTCGCCTTTTAATGATTTTTTTTTTTTATTTCCGTAAAATAAATCCGCTGCACAGACGGTTGACAAAACTGCAGTGTGTATGGCGAGGATGTCTCAGTAGAAAGAACAGTCCGTAAGTGGTTTGCTAGATTAAAAACTGAAAATTTTGACTTGTAAGACGCAAAGAGCTCGGGTCATCCTTTAATTGTTCAAGATGACCAAATTCAAGTATTGGTCACAGACACGCCTCTCTCTACGATTCGGGAAATCGCAGAAACGCTTAACATACAATAATCTGATTTTTTTATTGAAATAACTTGTAAAAAACGATACGAACATACTTTACAACCCAATACTTGCTAAGTATGGAAAGTACTTAAAAAAAAAAAATAGTATTAACTGAATATATAAGATAAAAGAATCTATTAGGGATGGTTAAAAAGAATCATTCATAAGTGTAGTAGAAAGATTTCCGTGACTGTGGTCTTTAAAATATCCGTTAACACCCAATTCGAAGTACAGCATCTTCAGGTACACTCAGACGCACAATAATAAAAACGCATACAAAAGAAAAAATATTGAAAATATACTGTCTTAAAGAAAACACCTATCGAATTAATGTATCAGATTTAAGCGCATCAATAACGTTTCAGGAATCCTGTGCTTTAAAATTTTTCTTTTTCATTTTTATATATAAAATGTTTTTCTCGGTCTAATGCTTGAATGCTGGAACTGTTTTAAACATTTAGCTTACGATCCTCACAAAGCTTGTATTCTCTGAATATTAATAATAAATTTCTAAATTTTATTTGATTACTTTTCTTTAAGAAATTTCATTTCATGTGATTTCATTTCATATTTTTATTCCCATTCCTGACAATATGAGAATCATTTTTTAAGTATTTCTCAAATTTCATCCTCCAGTCATATGTGTATGTCAAAACTGTTACAATCTCGTACTTGGCGCGTTGGAAACGTAGAACTTAGAACGTAGATTTGAGGCTACAATTTTTTAACATATTTACAAATGTATTGTGAAATAAACCAAGTAAATGTGATAGAATTACAATGAAATAATATGGAATACATGTAGAAAAACTCCCCATAGGGAGTACTTCAATAGCAATTTTAAATCTTAAGGTTCCGCGGCCATCTTCTCGTCAGACACCTTGAAGGATTATCAGGACTCAAAGAGGATGCTAAGATAGAACTAGAAGATTAGAGTGAGACTACAGTTTTTCATGGAAGGGATGGTGGTATTAGGTTCGGGGCAAAGCAGCAACATGTGGAAAATTAACGTTATTAAGGATTAGTTTTTTTTATCATTATTTTTTTTTATCTTCGTATTTTTTATTCGCTCCACTTGAATCAATAAGTGGCAATAAGCAAATAGAAACTTAAATTGTAGTCATAATAGACGTGGGGAAGGAACGTACCCAGCAGCACCCCTTCTTAGGAATTAATGTGGCAGAGGAGGTCTCTCATCCAGCTTCTTTTCAGCCTTCTTCTAATAGGTATTTGAACGAATGACTTGTCGTTTATACGTCTATTGTCGTGTCCGTATATTTTACTATAAAAATGCAAATAGAGGGTTCGTATGGATGAGTTTAAAGTATTCGAGAGGAATTCGATGGTTTAGTAGAGCCCAAAGCTCTACTCCTTAACTCCAGATTGGTCTAATGATAGTTATGTAAATGAGCCTTTTGTAGTTAAGAGAAGGGTTTGACAATTTGTCTAATTTTTACTCGTAGATTTATCTGTACGTTGTGTTATTTTAATTTAATTATGTGTAATTATTTTCAATAATGAACCTTTGTAATCGACCAAACCAATAAAAAAAATTAGCTCCCCCCATAAAAATTTTGAGGGCTTTCGTTTTAGCGTTTCAAGATGCTGACAATCCGAATATAGGATTTTAAAAAATCCTTTTTTCCTAATTATTATATAAATACCAATAATTTCTAGTCTTTAGTGCTATGTTATGGAGAATTTATTTTCCTAGAAAATGAAAAATGCGTTTTAGTGTTTAGGAAAGCAGAGATATAGCGTTTCAAAATTAGCAGTGGTGATATAACATGTTCATTTTGATTATTAATTGCTTTTCATATTAGTTAGTAGCTTATAAACAGTTATACCCTAATATTGTTATTTGGAAATAATAAACCATTGTGTAATAATTTGAAGCGTTTTTTTTTCTTAGGTGATCCTGGAGAGATTTAATATTTATTTTTTTTAGTTTAGATTTCCTTTTTCCACCATTGCACTCATCCATATCTATATTTTGAAAATTTTCAAGATTTCACAGAGATTCTTATTAATGCATAAATAGAATTATTCATGATAACTTTCATATTTCGGGATCCGAAGTAGACATATTAAAAATCATTAGAAAGTTTGTTAAGTTGATTTCCATCCGATAAACCACGATCGTCTGAGATGACCCGTGGATGTTTTGACCTGTGGACTGTAATCGAATATTAAAATAAGTCAGTCCCTTCACAAGTCATTGCTATTTTTGATCATTGAAAGGAGCGAGAGTGCATTTCCTATCAGTATAGTAGAATGTGAACATCTATAAATTAATTAGAGAGATTACAGGATATGTAATAGATGCTCTTCTATAAACTTGGGACTCTATATTTTGTGAAATTAATTAAAAAAATGTTTATGATGTTATTTAGTGTTTTAACCAACCTAAGAAACATTGAAAAATGGAGTAGTGGAGTACGTACCCTATTGTAGGCGAATGGAAACTATGTACAATTTGTTAGTGTGGAATGTAGGCAGGTAGGTAGGAAAGTACGGACAAAAGGTTGAGTAAAATGGAAATACGTACCGCATTTTTAGACGGGATCTGACAACAATAAGTAAAATTGTAATACTAACATAAAAATCTGGTGCGGGCAACACACGACTTTCACTTACCTCGATTTTTAAAATTAATGAAAGAATTTTCAAATACAGTTAGAGATAAAAATACGTGAAACTATTAAGGAATTAATCAAATTGAATTTATATAGAAACATGTGTTTTATTAAAAAATCAATTATATTATTATCTAAAATAATCAGTTAGTTTTATCTTCTTCTCATCACTCTCTATTAACTTCTAAAAGCTTGAGTATGAGATGATATTTTTTCTTAAATCTTTAGCTTTCCGACGGTATATCATACATGTATATTACTGCTCTTATGTTCAAAAACGAAAAATTGCATTAAAAAAATATTTTTTTTGTTTTCTCCTTTAGTTGGGTATCGAATTTATTCAATTTATATATTTACCAGTTTTTCATCAGCGTTAACAAGATAATCTAGTTATTATTATTGAATCTACAAAATTAAAGGTACTTTAGGGAAAGAAAATTTAAAATATCGGCATTTAAGCCCTGTCAGACCATTTTTATCTAAATAAAACCTACAAGATATTAAAGCCCATTAAATTTTACATCGATATAGCGAGTTTAATCAAAATCGTCGGAACAGTTTTTGAGAAAATCGAAAAAAGGTGCAAAATGCATGGTATAAAGTGCCTCTTCTGGTAGGCTCATTTAGATGAAAAAAGTTTTGTCACGTCTCGGGCGTATAGTTGTCTTAAATATGAAATTTCAGTTTCATAGGACTTACTGTTTCCGCCCGGGAGTTACCACACACACACACACACACACACACACACACACACACACACACACAGACACACACACACACACAGACCTTTTTGCGGGACTTGGTTATTTGGACTCAGGGGACCCTAAAACGTGTTGAAAACTGGAATTCGAAAATTTTCACGATCGCAATGCTTCACCTTACTATATATAGTAAGTGAAAGTAAAAAGAAATATAATAGTAATAATATCATAATGATTCGCCTACCATACGGTACGTATCACCTCTACACCATTTTTCAATGTTTCTTATTTCATGTATTTTGTTCATATCTTTCTACATTATCTGCTCTGTATAGCTCACTCATTATTATACCTTTGTCATTGTAGTTTAATTAATTGGTTTCATTACACATCTAGTTCCTTTTATGTTACAATATTGACATTCTCTAGCGCATTAGTTTTTAAAATAGCATATTTAATCTTATTTTAAATGTGTACCTTTTGTATCTTTTTAGCCCTGATGATGACCCCACAATGGGGGTCGAAACGTTGGCAAAAAATAAATGGTTGAAACTACTCTCAATTTTTTCATTCACTGACCACCGCCCGGACTAATTCATTTTAAGAATTTATTTCTAACAATTATGTCATTCTTAAGGGTCCAGAATAAAATCATTTTCTATTCTATCTATAAGGTTATTTAAAATCCCAACGACTCTTTACGATAACTTTAGAAAGCAGCTTTTGATTGGCACTTGACATTCAATTTCAATGAGTCAACACTTGAATCGCCATTTCGCAGTCCCACCACCCTAGGCTATAAAAACTGTCGGCGGAAGTCCAAGGGTGGCTAGGTAGTCGCTCTCAGTGAACTCATAGGCTGAGCCTAGTTTTATAAAAGAGGCAGCAAACAGTTGGAGAACTTTCTACCGTTTCCGTTCCATTCTCATCAGTAAATCCCTCACGTTTTTGAATTTGGCTTGGGTTTAGTGCTAAGGTTCAACTTTCCTAAAATTGCTCCCTTCGCATCCCGAATCTCAACTAACTTAGGAAGGTCTCTTTAATTCCGCCCTACCAACTATTAATCCCTCCTAAACACTTCTTTTATACAACACTTTTCCGTCATGAGTTGCCCAGTTCGTTATTAATATTAATTAAGATAATAAGTTTATTATTGGTAATGAAAATAATTTTTTTAAATATTATTTATTAAGAGATAATACAATCTGCCACCTACTGGGGCAATGCGTATTACAGCTAGAAGAAACCATTCATCCCATATGTGCATAGTAAAAAAATAAAATAAAATAAATAAATAATATATATAAAAAAAATAAAAAAATATAAGAATAATTAATGAAGACTAAATAAAGAAGAAAAGATATATGTATATATAATAAAAACAATAATATATATATAAAGAAAATAATAACAACTTTGATCTCATTCGTACCTATTTACAATATTTACAAACTGCTCCTGGGATCACCGAATCAAACCCCGAGATCCGCTAGTGGATCTCGAGGCACAATGCAAGGAGGCTGAGTGAGGGCGCTAGAGCCACATATACTCAGGGCATTGGCCATTGCCACATCCAATGGCATATTTACAAGAGACTCTGGACCACTGCCGCTTCAACCTACGGGGAGGGTTATATGGATATTTGGAACTAGATAGGGAGTGTGCCAAGGGATTAGGAAGGTGAGTAAGCTTCTGATGGAAGATTGAGAATTTGGATGGGATGAGATCAAGGACAAATGGAATATTCAGGTCATGGTGTAAGATTTTGTTGGTGACATAATATGGTGCATCAACTATTGTTCTAAGGACTTTAGACTGAAAGAATTGGATATGTTTAATTTTCGAAAATTTTGCTGTTCCCCACAGTTCAAGTCCGTAGGTCCAAATGGGTTTAAGAATAGTCTTGTAAATAAGTAGTTTGTTGTCCGTTGAGAAATGTGATTTATTATTTAGTAGTCTATATAGCTGGCCGTACCGTCGATTGAGTTCTTGTCGTTTAAGTCTAGTTTAAGTATGGGGGTTCCATGTCAGTCGTTTGAAAATAAATTAGTACACCGGTGTGCATAATGAGGGAGGGATGCATGAAGGGAGCTTCACCCTTAAATATTTCAAACGATAATATTAAAATTAAAAAATCTTGTGCGAGCAACTAACGACCTTAAAGGTGTGGTCAGGTTTGAGTTGATCGAGGATCTTAATAAATCATATCGAGAGGATTACAGTAATTGAACTACCCAGGCAGCCGCCTTCGGTAATGTTGAAAGACGGCGATAATAGCTCACCATTAATCACACTTATGGCATAATATTCAGGCTAGTTTTATTACATATTTCCTCAAATTAGTATAAATAAATATTACATTTCCTAATTGAAAATATTATTATTTTTACTAGTTATTAAGCTATGAACTAAATTGAACTACATCAAACATAATTATCACATACATATATTTAGTTGTATTCATAACAGTGAAATAAAAAAAAAAAACAATAAACAAAATTAAATTTTTTTATATATTTCTTCAAATTAGTATGAAAAAATATTTTATTGAAATTTACAACTTTAATAAATAATACAACAAATAAATATGATAAAAGAAAAATGACATGAATAAGACTCGTAGAAGAACTACCCAAAGGTAGCACTTATATAACTATTCCAAACTAGAAGGTCTCGAGGCGATCTTCTTTTCAGGCGCCTCGGAGGATTGTCAGTAATCGTTGAGGAAGCAAGGATTGAAACTAGTGAGTTAGAGTGGGAGTGGAGTTTTTCATGGAAGGAGTGATATCTGGTTCGGGCCAAATCAGCAACATATGGAACATTAAGGTCTTTATAGATTAGTTTATTTGTGATAAAGTAAGGAGCGTTAAAGATTTTACGGATGATTTTGGACTGTAAGGCTTGGATACGGGAAGAATTTGATAGTTCAGTCGAGCACCAAAGCTCAGTCAAAGGCCTAAATAAATATTAAATTTCCTATTTGAAAAAATTATTATTTTTAATCGATTTAAAACTATGAACTAAATTAAACTGCATCAAACACAATTAGCGCAGATATATATTTAATTTTAGTCATAATATTAAACATTTTAAACAAAAATTTGGTGCGCCCAACACACAACTTCGTTATTAAAATCAATTTTGAATATAAAATACTTCAAAAAGTTTAAATAATTATATTCAGTTTCAGTGGAAACAGGTTTTAAAGTAAATAATATAACTATCGAAAATTGTTATGTAGAATAATCACATAATTTTATGCCCTATTCGTTACTTTATATAACCTTCTAAAACTCTCTCTCTCTCTCTCTCTCTCTCTCTCTCTCTATATATATATAATATATATATATATATATATATATATATAATGATGACATTTTTTCTCGAATAATTAGCTTTTCAAAGGCATATTACACATCTATATTATATTATTATGTCCGGTTATGGTAAGTAAATATATTGTATATTTTCATAAAAATTACATACAAAAATAGTTTTGCTCATTTCTCATTTAGTTGGTTATCAAATTCTTTTATCATGCTGTTTTTTTTCGACGCTAATAAAATTATATGTTTTTTTTTTTTTGGAATATACAAAATTAAAGGTACTTTAAAGAAAGAACATTTAAAATATAGTATTTCCAAGTCAAATTCAACCTTTTCCAATTCAAATTCAACCTTTTCCAAGTCAAATTCAACCTTTTCCATTTCAAATTCAACCTTTTTCGATTTCAATAAAATAATAAAAATCAAATTAACATGATTTTATGTTTTAATGGTTATTTTAATTACACCTTGTGTTTTTAACCCTTGTGGCTTGTTAAATGTTCCCAGGGGCCTTTCTACATATAATAAGTCACGAATATAATAATAAGTATAACCGATACTTTAATTTTAAGACATTTGCGATACAAGGTCTGGTAGTCGGATTAGCGGGATTCGTTTTATTTTAGTTTTATAATCGCGGGCGAAAATATTATCAATAGAGGTTTATTTTAACTTTTTCGTATTTATTGGATAGTAGGCTCAGCAGATGCGTTCCCAAAGGTTCGTTACCGATTATACTATTAATTTTAATCGCGCTCGCTCAAATATGGGCTTATTATAACTTTTTCGTATTTATTGGATACAAGGCTCAGTAGCTGCGTTCCAAAGGTTCGTTTACCGACTACACTATTAATTTCAATAGCGCTCGCTCATATATGGGTTTATTATAACTTTTTCGTATTTATTGATACAAGGCTCAGTAGCTGCGTTCCTAAAGGTTCGTTACCGATACACTATTAATTTTAATCGCGCTCGCTCAAATATGGGTTTATTATAACTTTTTCGTATTTATTGGACACAAGGCTCAGTAGCTGCGTTCCCAAAGGTTCGTTACCGACTACACTATTAATTTCAATAGCGCTCGCTCAAATATGGGTTTATTATAACTTTTTCGTATTTATTGAATACAAGGCTCAGTAGCTGCGTTCCTAAAGGTTCGTTACCGACTACACTATTAATTTTAATCGCGCTCGCTCAAATATGGGTTTATTATAACTTTTTCGTATTTATTGGATACCAGGCACATTAGCTGCGTTACGGGGGGTTCTTTCCCGACCAGTCTATTAATTATTCGTGCGCTCGCTCAAATATGGGTTTATTATAACTTTTTCGTATTTATTGGATACTAGACTCAGTTGCTGCGTTACGGGGGGTTCTTTCCCGACCATTCTTTTAATTATTCGTACGCTTGCTCAAATATGGGTTTATTATAACTTTTTCGTATTTATTCGCTATTAGGCTCAGTTGATGCGTTGCGGGGGTTGCTATCCCAATTATTCAATTTATTTTAAGTGCTCTCGCTCAAGAAGAGGTTGATTTTAACTTGTTCGTATTTACTGCATACTAGGCTCAGTCGCTGCGTAACCAAGGACTCGTTACAGATTATACTATTAATTTTAATTGCGCTAACTCAAGTAGAGGTTTATCAAATAAGAATGTACTTATAAAATCGTTCTGTTTAGCTGATTATTATCAAACTCCAAAATATTAACCAAAAAGATAACTTACTATCCTGAAAAAAAGGAGAAGCGGTAACCCAATACATGAAAAGTTACAAAAAACACGAAATAAACATACATTAGACCAACTGACTAAAAAAACATTAACACATTCACTAAAAAAACTCCCGAAACACAAATACAGAAATTAGCATAGAAAAGAAACACGAATTTATAATAAACCCATAATTGAGCGAGCGCGATAACAATTAATAGTGTAATCGGTAACGAACCTTTGGAAACGCAGCTGCCAATCTTCTTGAGCGAGAGCACTTAAAATAAATTGAATAATTGGGTGTTTCTTTTCTATGCTAATTTCTGTATTTGTGTTTCGGGAGTTTTTTTTAGTGAATGTGTTAATGTTTTTTTAGTCAGTTGGTCTAATGTATGTTTATTTCGTGTTTTTTGTAACTTTTCATGTATTGGGTTACCGCTTCTCCTTTTTTTCAGGATAGTAAGTTATCTTTTTGGTTAATATTTTGGAGTTTGATAATAATCAGCTAAACAGAACGATTTTATAAGTACATTCTTATTTGATAAACCTCTACTTGAGTTAGCGCAATTAAAATTAATAGTATAATCTGTAACGAGTCCTTGGTTACGCAGCGACTGAGCCTAGTATGCAGTAAATACGAACAAGTTAAAATCAACCTCTTCTTGAGCGAGAGCACTTAAAATAAATTGAATAATTGGGATAGCAACCCCCGCAACGCATCAACTGAGCCTAATAGCGAATAAATACGAAAAAGTTATAATAAACCCATATTTGAGCAAGCGTACGAATAATTAAAAGAATGGTCGGGAAAGAACCCCCCGTAACGCAGCAACTGAGTCTAGTATCCAATAAATACGAAAAAGTTATAATAAACCCATATTTGAGCGAGCGCACGAATAATTAATAGACTGGTCGGGAAAGAACCCCCCGTAACGCAGCTAATGTGCCTGGTATCCAATAAATACGAAAAAGTTATAATAAACCCATATTTGAGCGAGCGCGATTAAAATTAATAGTGTAGTCGGTAACGAACCTTTAGGAACGCAGCTACTGAGCCTTGTATTCAATAAATACGAAAAAGTTATAATAAACCCATATTTGAGCGAGCGCTATTGAAATTAATAGTGTAGTCGGTAACGAACCTTTGGGAACGCAGCTACTGAGCCTTGTGTCCAATAAATACGAAAAAGTTATAATAAACCCATATTTGAGCGAGCGCGATTAAAATTAATAGCATAATCGGTAACGAACCTTTGGGAACGCATCTGCTGAGTCTACTATCCAATAAATACGAAAAAGTTAAAATAAACCTCTATTGATAATATTTTCGCCCACGATTATAAAACTAAAATAAAACTAATCCCGCTAATCCGACTACCAGACCTTGTATCGCAAATGTCTTAAAATTAAAGTATCGGTTATACTTATTATTATATTCGTGACTAATTATATGTAGAAAGGCCCCTGGGAACATTTAACAAGCCACAAGGGTTAAAAACACAAGGTGTAATTAAAATAACCATTAAAACATAAAATCATGTTAATTTGTTTTTATTATTTTATTGAAATCGAAAAAGGTTGAATTTGAAATGGAAAAGGTTGAATTTGACTTGGAAAAGGTTGAATTTGACTTGGAAAAGGTTGAATTTGACTTGGAAAAGGTTGAATTTGACTTGGAAAAGGTTGAATTTGACTTGGAAAAGGTTGAATTTGACTTGGAAAAGGTTGAATTTGACGGGAAAAGTTGATTTGACTTGGAAAAGGTTGAATTTGACTTGGAAATGCTATATAAACAATTTTATAATCAGAGTCGTTTTTGAGACAATCGAAAAGAGGCGAAAAACGTACGGTATAAAACAGAACTTCCGGCTAGCAAAATTTTGATGAAAAAGTTGGTGTAACATTTCTGGCGAATGACCAAGACAACTTAAATATGCCATTTCAGTTTCACGACTTTTTGTTCTAGACTTACCGCACGCATAGAGCAGACTTGGTTATTTACACTCAGTTGACCCTAAAATTTGTATTTCCATTGAAAACTGGAACTAAAAAATGTTCGTGATCGCAATACATTCCCTTACTATATATGTCATATGCAGTAAGTGACAGTAAAAAAATAAACTTTACTAAAGGCATTAATATCCAAAGTAAGTTTAAGAACATATTTCTAGCTATTATAGTTAGAGTTAATTAAGGTGGCTTTATACTTCTCTGCAACGAAAATATTTCCTTAGATCTAATATATTCACAAACTTAAAAATTTGAAACCTTCCTGAATAACTGAACCCCTCATCCTCCGTTTTGACATCCATTCGTTGAACAACAGAGACAAATCAATCCATATTTAAACTCCATCAGATAGAACTATGCCCTTTCACAAATCCTTTCTCGTTCACTCCTCTTCCTTTTGGAATTCGCTACTTATCTCTAGCAGTAAAACCACCTCTCCGTCTTATTTCAAACACCGACTCTTCCATTACCTACTCGAATCTCAATCTTTAGTACAATTGGTATGATTTACTATATAGTAAATACTTTTAATAAAAAATATGTTAGATTTGTTCTCAAATGATTTTTTTTTATATGATTTTAAAAATGGTTATTTCAAGTGTTACGACTCTATAATAATCTTATCTATAATCTTAGCTAGACTTCAGGAATAAATTAAGGACCTCAAAATTAGAAAAGAAAGTCGTATGAGCATGTGTTCGGAAATGAATTAAGGAGTCAGAGACGAAAATACAATGTAAGAGTCGAAACACTTTTTCAGGCATTATCAGGTTCTAGTTTCCTAGGAAACGACTTTTTGGCAAAATTTCTGGAATAAAAGTTGTAGGTCATCAAATTCTTTAAAAATTGGTTCCGAGTTGTTGAGCATAGCGCCCTAAGGCCCGGGAATAAATTAGTTTATTCCTAAATATCAGGGTTTTTTTCCTATAATTTAAACGTAATCATAGGGAATGAATTTATGAGAGTTACTTGAATTTTAAGATGTTATAATATGCCGTGAGAACACACCTCAGTCAAGTTTCCTAAATATGTGTTATTAATATCTTAAAACAAGAAACAAAATAATTTGACAGAATGAATACTAACACATTCCTCTGGAGAGGTATTCACGGCTAAGAATATGCAATAATATGATATCTTTAGGCTATAATTACTTAATCAATACTTTGCAAAAATATTTTTTAATGAATGCATTTCTTTATGCATTAAGGATCTTGCGTAGAAATGTTCTGAAAACATATTGCACTAATCTCTGAATATTTTGTATTTATTTTGAAATCTGTAATTCATATTTAGACCTTACATACATTCTTATTTACTAACACCCCATCATCGCCCCTTAACACTTTCAACTTTGATAAATCCATTCTACATGATTTAAAGTGTACAGTTGGATTACTGTAAAAAAAATCTGGTGCGGGCAACACACGACTTTCACTTACCTCCATTTTAAAAAATCAATAAAAGAATTTTCAAATACAGTTAGAGATAAAAATACGTGAAATTATTAAAGAAATAATTAAATCGAATTTATATAGAAACATGTGTTTTATTAAAAAACCGATTATATTATTATCTAAAATAATCAGTTAGTTTTTATCTTCTTTTCATCACTCTCTATTAACTTTTAAAAGCTTGAGTATAAGATAATATTTTTTCTAAAATCTTTAGCTTTCCAACGGTTTATCATACATGTATGCTCATATGTTCAAAAACAAAAATTGCATTAAAAAAATATTTTTTCTGTTTTCTCCTTCAGTTGGGTATCGAATTCAATAAATTTATATATTTACCGTTTTTCATCAATGGCAACAAGATAATATAGTTATTTTTATAGAATCAACAAAATTAAAGGTACTTTATGGAAGAAAATCTAAAATATCGGCATTTAAGCCCTGTCAGACCATTTTAATCCGAATGAAACCTAAATTATATTAAAGCCTATTAAATTTTACATCGATATAGCGAGTTTAATCAAAATCTTCGGAACCTTTCGGAAATCGAAAGTGCAAAATGCATGGTATAAAGTGGCTCTTCTGGAAGCTCATTTTGATGAAAAAGGTTTGTAACGTCTCGGGCGTATAATTAATTGTCTTAAATATGAAATTTCATTTCATAGGACTTACCGTTTCCGCCCGGGAGTTACCACACACACACACACCTTTTTGCGGGACATGGCTATTTGGACTCAGGGGACCCTAAAATGTGTATTTCCGTTGAAAACTGGAATTCAAAACTTTTCACGATCGCAATACTTTCCCTTACTATATATAGTAAGTGAAAGTAAAAACACTATATTTAGGTTTTCTTATCATTGTCCTGAGTTTTCTTTTGGTTCAATTTTTGTTCAATTTGGCCTTTTTGCAAAGAAATTTATTGATATATTTCACTTTCACACCTTACAACGTTTCGCCTCATAGGGCTATTTTAAGTATCCATCATGCATAGTTATCTACATATACTCTTACACTGCTTCATTAGTAGTGTCATCCAAATTAGCTTATCGACATCTCATCGGCCGTCTTTCGGGTGTTCTATGCACGACTGGCAGTCAATAAATATCAATGAACTTTTGGAAACGGCCAAATATATATCTTACAAATATTGTATGTAGTACTTAAACCGAGTAATCTACGGGTCTAAGGATACCAGGTCCAATTCCTTGGAACCATTTCTTGTACAATTTAATTACCACCAACTTTTACTCTAGAGATTTTGCCGAAAAATCAGTTCCTGAGAAGCTAGAAGCTGATAATGGCTGAAAAATATTTTCGATTCATTATTTTTACTTTTTTTTTAATTTTATTTTTTTTTTTTTTTTATTGAGATTTATTACAAATCGTTTCAAAATGAATAGTAGCAATAGTGATATGAGATCACACATACAGTATTTTCAACAAACAATGATAAAGAAGAATCACATAAAACTAAAAAAAAATTCATCCATATACAGAAGAATAACCAACAAAGATCATACATGCAATTATAGCAATGTACAACACTTACAACCTACTAAAGAAACTCCGGACTAGGCTTTTCCCTCCACTTGTTGAGGGAAAAGCAGAATCCAGGAAATCCCAGCGAAATAGCCACAAACATAAAGTAAATGAGGGGGAATCTTACCAGTGTAAGAACTCCAGTATAAATGTTAACAAAACTTCTTGAGGCCACTGCCGTTTCATTCTTCGTGGAGGATTGTAGGGGTGAGTGGAGCTGGATAGAGATGGTAAGGACGTGCTGGATGGTTAGGATGATGTATAAGATTCTGAAGGAATTCAGATAATTTGGATGGTACCAGGTCTAGAATAAATGAAGTATTAAGGTATGGGTGTAAGGTACAGTTGGTTAAATAATAAGGAGCAGTAACTTTGTTCGGAGGACTTTGGATTCGATGCGTTTGATGTTAGAATATCTAGCTGTTCCCCACATTTCAAGTCCGTAGGTCTATAATTTTCGATTCTTACAATTTATTTTTGTCTCTCGCTCCTTAACTATGAGTAGTGGAATCACCACATAAACAACATCGATAATGAATTATTCTTTATTTTTACACACTAACATTAACATTATTTGAAAAACACAAATAGTATCTGTGAGAAAAACACATGGATATTACATTTTCTATGCAATCTCCTGGGTTGACGCGAGGACTCCAGAAGTCGTTTTTCTTGTTTTGTGATCCTTGATTCAATCCTAAAGTCTGACCACTTAACAATGAAACATCCTGAATAATAGTTCCTTTATCTAATTAGCATCTATTCTCTAAAGCTATTCCAGTTATTGAGTTGATATTCTGATTGTT
The DNA here is from genome assembly GCA_023052935.1 of Piezodorus guildinii. Classification (NCBI taxonomy): domain Eukaryota; kingdom Metazoa; phylum Arthropoda; class Insecta; order Hemiptera; family Pentatomidae; genus Piezodorus; species Piezodorus guildinii. The sequence continues at coordinate 31,707,880 of CM041292.1, read as the reverse complement.
GATGGTCGTGAGTTAGCTTTATGTAGATTGCTATTGCAAAGTGAGGGGCAGGACCGCACCTAGCTAATCAGGGCGCATTCTTGTTCAGGCCTGGCTGGCGATGGATGGTCAATAAGAACTGCCTCGAGTGTATGGATTGGTCGTTTGGCAGTCCATTGGCAAGGTCGTAGCATCCAATCAACTAAGGTGAAAGGGAAGCAAATATTTATTTAATTGAAAGTTTTGGCATCCTAACAAATGGCCTATAAGACAAGTGGTCGCTGAGACTCAGCGTAGAAAAGGTCCAGCAGTATCCTTCTGTAGGTATTTTTTGAGGGCTTGAACTAATTATTCATTTACATTTTGAGTTTATGATAGTTTACAAAAAAAAATGCTTAAAAACAACATTAGGAAGCACTATTCATATTTCTAGCGATGTGAGAAAAATAAAATATACCATACTAAGAATAATACCGTAAATGGAATATAAAGGGAAGTTGGTTGGTGTTACGGCCATTGACACACTTCGAACAAGAAAACTTTGTGACAAATTTTCTGCTAAATTTTAGACTATCTTCAGACCTATAAAAAATACAGGGCCCTTTCTGAGATGGACGAGTAAGTCAAAGCGCTTTGCTGTTAATGCGTTTTGCGTTTATTTAATCTCCCGTCTTCACCCCCAGGACCGAGAAAACCCTCGTATAGTATAAAAAAAAATGAGAATAGAAGGTATGAAAAACACGAATAAAAACCATTAAAAAAAAAAAAAAAATATATATATGAATATATATATAATATATAATAATATATATATATATTATATATATATATATATATATATATATATATATAATATTTATATATATATATATATATATATATATATTATAAATATATATATATAATAAATAAAATAATGCGTTTAACTTACTTACCACCGTTGCTATAAATTTAAGAACTTTAAAAAAAAATGTTAGTGATGTAAAATGTTTTAAGAATTGTGTTGAGGATGTGTAGTCGACTATTGAAATTTTCACAGGCAGAAATAATCGGGATTCAGTCGTATAAAAATATTTTAATTTAGCCGACGTCTTGGCTCAAACTTGTGAGCCATTATCGCCATAGATATAAGAATTAATTAATCTGAGTTTCGATAGTAGCATGTGTTTCAATAAATGATCTATTGTATTATTATCTAGGATAATCACTTAGTTTATCCGCTTTTCATCACTCTCCATAATTTTATACAACATTATGTATGTATATAATATTTTTTCTAAAATCTATAGCTTTCCAGCGTTATATTATACATTTATATTACTTTTCTTATGTTCAAAAATATATATCCTAAAATATTTTTGCTCATTTATCCTTTGGCAGATAATCAAATTCGTATAGATTTGTATAATTTCGAAACTTATACAGTTACCTGTTTTTTTATTAATTCTAACATGATGGTATGGTAATTTTTTTCGATCTACTAAGTTAAAGGAATAAATATAGAAATACTAATATTCAATTCTCAGCCTACTTCAATAACAACGAAACCTATATCATATCATACTTTCGAAATGGTGAAAAACCAGTGAAAGAAATTCGGGTAAAAACTGTATGCTGATTGAAGTATTTGTCTACCTCAAAAAAGTCAACAAATTTTGGAAATCAATCGATCTGGTGACGAGATACGCCCAGAAAAAAAAATAGAAATTCAGGGAAAAATTATATGCTAATTTTCGTTTCTAACTGCCCCTAAAATGTTCGAAATAGGGAAAATTTATTGATCTGTTAGCGAGATATCCCCGGAAAAGCGAATGGAAATTCGAAGAAAATGTTTATGCTGCTTTTAGAAGCATAAAGTGACGTTAAATAAATAAACAAACAAACGAATAAATCTTGCGAAGTGACCAGCAGATGACAAATAACAAATAAATGTTTATTCGTTATTTAGATAAAAATTTATTCGAATAATGCTCTATACTGTTTCATATATAAGTAAGTGAAAGTAAAATAAATGTTAAATAATCCTTAAGGATTCCACGGACTATATAATTTTTGTCTAATAGTCGTTTTCTGGTATTGACCGTGTTTTAAGTTTTTCCACCAACGTTTTACCAGACCTGCTAGCTTCTAGGGTCTGAGTAAAAATGAAAATGTATTTATACCAGGACATAAAATAGATGATAAGTGGACACTACCTCAGCTCCTAATTTTTGAAACATCTCATAATATAGAATGAATCGATATAATTACAAAAGATACATTCTTTGATGTCGATAACTGTCTGGAGACCTAAATAATAAATTATTGCTTTGCCTTTCATATGATTCATTTATGACAAAACATTCTTTAACATCATGCTATATATGTACTTATATATTATGCAAGGCAATCAAATTATAATTATATGCTATCTTCTTGGACGATTGGCAGGTCAATTACGGTATGCATTGTCGACTACTGAATGCAATCTGTGAAGCTATACATTTAACCTTCCATAAATAAATACGTCCATAACTCAGTAATTTTTGAAGATAAGGGAAAAATGTGGAAAAAAGAAAATTGATCTGTATATTCGTCACAAATTATAATCGACGCCATTTCAGCAAAACTCAGTTATTATTGAAGGTAGAGAAAAATTGAAAATATTGTAATGTATTGAGGTCATTATTAAATAATTTTAATATTAAACAATTAAAGATAACGAACCTTTGTCGGCAAAACATCAAAAGTTGTTTACCTAGCCCCCTAGATTTCCCTTCGGTATGGGCTCCCCAGCAGTACCAGAAACCTCTGGTAGTTTCCCCCCAGCGGCGGGCAACAAGAATATTAAGAGTCGTGAAAAGATAAGAATAATAGCACGAAGGCTATACCGCCAACCGGGGCACTTCCCATATCGGCCCACCCGAGGTGACGAGAATGAGAGAGAAGAACCGAAGAGCTAGTCAAGTTTTATCCTCAAGAGGAGGGAGTCGGGTTCCACCTACATGAAGAGGAGGTGGCCGTCGGGGTTCTGAGAGCAGCTGGATGACGATGCCGAGAAAGGGGACCTAAGACTGTTTTCACCTTCGCTAGCCGGTTAAGGGTTTCAAAGGTATATCGTTATTTGTAATATTGTATGGCAAAGGTAGTAAAACGTCCTCAGTTTCTCAATACATTACAATATATTCGAGATTAAGACACCGCTATGAACAGAGAGAAAAAAAATAATCTTATACGGTTAAGCTACAACTTATAAGAGATGCAATTCCACCAAAAATTGGTTATTATTGAGTATACAGAAAAATCGAAAATATTTTCAAAATCTAGACACCGCGATGAACAAAGACAAAATAAAAAAAATCTAGTATGGTCTTATATATCTTATTTATTTTTTTCAAATCTACAAAACCATGATAAATTAGAGAAAGAAAAGTTAAAATATAGGCATTTAAGCACTATCAGATTATTTCAATCTGAATAAAAAGTCCACGGTGTTAAATTCCATTGAATTTTAGATATATTAATCTATTTTGACAAAATCGTTTTTGAGAAAATCGTAAAAAGGTGCAAAATGCATGATATAACGTGCCTCTTCTGGTTGGCCGATTTTGATGGAAACGTTGCTGTAACATTTCAGGTACAGTTTTGCACAACTTGTTTTCGCGCTAGACACACTGTGTGTCTGTAGACTTGGTTATTTAGACTCAGGGACTCCAAAACCCGAATTCGAAAATGCTCACGATCGCAATACTTTCCTACTTTACTAGTCGTTTACTGATATTGACCGTGTTTTAATTTTTTCCACCCTTGTTTCACAAGACCTATCAGCTTCTGGGGTCTAGGTAAGAATGAAGACGTATTTATACCAGGAAATAAAATAAACCATAATCAATTAATATTACTTACTTAATCTTAATTAAATTATTTAAATGTATTTTTATTATGAAAATAGAAAAAAAACAACAACAATAAGATGCCACTATCTCAGCTCCTTATTTTGGAAACATCTCATAATGTAGAATAAATCGATATAATTGCAAAACATACATTCTTTGATGTCGATAACTGTCAGAAGAACCTAACTAATAACATTACTGCTTTATCTAATATATGATTCATCAACTTCAAAACATTCTTTAACATCATGGTATATATGTACTTATATATGATGCAAGACTATTAAATTATAATTATATGCTATCTTCGTGGACGATTGGCAGGTCAATTACAGAATGCATTGTCGGCTACTGTGAAGCTATACATTCAACCTTCCACCTTAACGTTGACTTGATTTTAATCGAAAGCCATATCAAACTATTTTAAGTGACTCAAAGTCTAGTAAACATTTGTTTATCTGTTTTTTTTTTATTAATGTAGATTTTATACTTTTTTTTTTAACTCTGTTTATTATGTGAAATGTATCATATAAAATATATTTATAAAACACGCTGTTTACAATAATATTTAATTTATATTATTCTGATTAATTTTTTTTAATCTTATCATTTTAAATAATGTTCCTTTGTAAACCCACGTTTCAAGATACGTAAAACCTGATTAAATTGTGACGAATAAAAAAAAAAAAAACATTTTTCTGCCGTTAGGCTTTTCTACGAAACTGCTTCACCATTTCTTTTATTCAGCACAAAAACCATCTCGACGTTGATACTATCAGATTATTTTTAAAATGGCGGACGATTATAAATGATTTAATTCGATAACAGATATTTTTGAAGATAGAGAAAAATTTTATTATAATTTCTATAAAAAATAAACCGCAATTTATTATAAACAAGCAAAGAAAAAAATTGAAATTTTAAACATAAATATGCTCATAACTAAGATAGAGAAACATATGTATTATTTATTGCTTTTCATATTAGCTAGTTGCCTATACAGTTATACCCTAATATAGTTACTTGAAAATAATAAACCATTGTGTAATAATCTGCAGCGTTTTTTTTTTTATTTCTTAAATAATTTATAATTTCTGTAATAAGAAAAATCCTCTTACCTCTTAAACATGTTGGGCAATGTGTAAGATCATATTGGTATATTTTGTCATGCCTATAAGCTTTTTTCTTTTCTTTTTTTTTCAAACTTATTACGAAAAAAAATGCAGTTTATGAAATTTCCTTTTACAATTAGGAAAGGAAAGTTTCCTTTATGCCTTCAAGATGTTTATGGGCAGAACAAGAGAAGGCATTAGTGATATTTTACTTATTTTTAATTATTTACTACATTAAATCATGATTTTGAACGCGAGCCTATCAAAGTCATTTGATTTTTTTCTGCCTTCTAAGTGACCGACATGTGAAAGTGCTATATAGCACTGCTTTGCCCATCATCCTGCCAAACTCATCTTGCACTGTCATCAGCTTCAAAGACTACCTCGCAGACATCCGCTCTACTATCGCGATAGCCATCAATGAATGAGCACTCACGAATATAGCTTCTAATAAAATGCAATCGAATTAAAGATAACAAGAAATTCTAAAATGTTTCATTAGATTCACATTTGGAATCCCCAGGCGCTCCCATGTTTCTATAAGGTATACCGAGTTAAATTGGCTCTATCCCTCTTTCCGTCGGCAGTACCTCCTTGGAGTCTGTCTCTTCCGATTTTTCAATACAAAAAAACCTCCTTATATTCTTGATATGCTTACCACTTGTTCCTCTGTCCATTCAGTAAACACTAGATCCCAACTTAAACTTGTATATACCTTCTCACAGATCTGCTTCCTTAAAAAATCCTTTATTATTCGTGCTACCCTATTCTGAAATTCCTTGCCTGTATCCATTCGTAAATCCTTATCATTATCCACTTTTAAACACCAACTATTTCTCCATCTCCTTAATTATCAATCTTCCCAACATATGTAATATTTAAAAGCTATAGATGTTAACTATTCATTGTCACAGAACCTGTCTTTTATTGTTAAACTGAAGTCTTAAACGACCAGACAATTATTATTTATATTGTACTTATCTTGTTATTCATAGGGGACTATTCGCCCCAGAATAAAATTACTTTTCATTTCATTTCAAAGAAAACGGCTTAAATCAAGTATTCATATTTAGTATTTAAAAGGGTGTACTTAATAAATTTATGTTTATGTATTCTTAGGGGTTGGGGTAAAGTATTTTGGACCTAAAACTTTCTTATCTTTTTATGTAGTTAGTACGAAACATTTCTCAAATCTCTGACGCATATACTTCATATAAGTAAAACTATTACTATTTTCAACTTGACATATTGTAAATAGGTATGAGTGTGGCCAAGATTATAATTATTTTATTTTATTTTTTTCATTTGTTATTTAGGTTAACTTTTTTTTTATTTTTTGCTTGTTTTACTTTGTACATATGGAATGAATTGATTCCTTTAGTTCTAATACTTACTGCCCAAGATATAAGTGCAATTTGTATTATTTCAATAAAAATATAAAAAAAAAAAAAAAAAAAAAAAAAAAAAAAAAAAAAAAAAAAAAAAAATTCAACTCGAAAATGTAATATTCATTTATACTAATTTGTAGACATATATAATAAAACTATTCTCAATATTACGCTTTAAGTATGATTAATTGTCAGTTATTATTGCCCTCTGTCAACTTCGCGGAAGACGGCCAGTTCAATTATTATAAGCCTCTCGATATGATTTATTAAGTTCCTGGACCAACTCAACCCTGACCACACCTTTAAATAGTTTACTTATTTCTTAATATATTATATATATATAAATCAGAATTTTTTATTTTTTATTTAATCTTTGAATCCATCCTTGTGACTGCCTTTATTTAGGTTAGGTTCCTCTTCAACTTTTAGTTATCATAACAACAAAATAGAAATTAACTAACAAAAAAAATTAATTAAAAAATCAATTTTTTTTTACTATTCCTTTCACTCATTTCAATACTATGAAGAACACGGAAATTCTTTAAAACTGTTGTGAAATACTGAAGGTATTAAGTTCACTTTTAAATTCATTTCAATGCATACTAAAATATTATGCATAAAAAAAAAAAAAAAATATTGCCTTCTTCAACGTAAAAATAAATTCATTAATAAAATTATTAATAAGTAGGAAAAATAAGAGAGTTACCTAATTATAAACGTGGATCCAAGAAAATCTCGGTTTTAATAAATGAAAAAAAATCATAAATATATCTAGTTTCTTTTCTTTTTTAATTTTTCTAGAAGTTTTTCTTAATATTAACACTTAAATGAGCACACCTTAACTTCCCTTTGTGTTTATCTATTTTATTTCACAACCATTCACATCTATCAACGTTTCGGGGTTGTTTCCCCATTCTCAAGATATAATGTGCTTATCTGAAAGTTCATCTATTTTTTTTTATCAAATTTGATGAATTATTGTTCATATGGTTGGTGCTAAATTTCCATATTTAAATTTATTTCTTTTCTTTTTTAATTTTTCTGGAAGTTTTTCTTAATATTAACACTTAAATGAGAGATTAAATAAATATATCATATGTTTCAGATGATCATATTTATTTTTTACTCCAACTTTTTTACTTTCCAAATTAAACCTGGATAGGCAAACTTTAGGAATCTCACTGTAGGGTCGTCGTATTAGTCTCAGTAGCTTAAAGTGAAATACATAAATTAAAAAATAAGCTAGTGGTAAATAAAAATCAAAGAGATGAAGCTATGAGGAATATTCGAATATAAAAATTAATAGAGTTGATAACTTTAAATATTTATGGGAAATTAGAAAAAATATATATTTTAAAATAAAAATAAATAAAAACTTAATCCCGATCATATATATTAGAGTGAAATTAGGGTGAATCAATCATTCACGTGAAATGACTTGTTTTAATTCTTATTACACATAAAATTATATCACATATATGGGACAATCCATCCGTAATTATCCATACCTTGCTGCTCAACATTTTTGATTTTCACGATTTTTTTTATCAGTTATTCTGTACTTTGTCTTGAATATATAATCGTAAACGATATATTTTTCTAGCGAATACTTTTAGTGTTGCAGCCGTCTTAAGTAAGATTGGTGCTGAAAAAATGTGGTGGTAAAATCTTTCTCATTCTTGTAATTTTGTAGGTATCAAGTCAAAACAAATACTAATAATATAATAAAGATGTTCTTTCTATTGTTGGTCCTCACAACTCATTACCTTAATTGTGAAGAAAGCGGTTAAAACTTTTTTAATTAAAAAAACAACTATACTTTTAGCATGTTAAAAATCTGGTGTGCGCAACACACGACTTTCACTTACCTCCGTTATTTATAACAATTTAAGAATTTTTCAACAAATTTAGAAACGAAATAAATTGTTAAAACATTATTTAAATTTTATTTTAATAGAATCGTGTGTTTTATTAAATAGTCTATTATATTATTATCTACGACAATCAGTTTCTTTTATCGGCTTTTCATCACTCTCTATTAACTTTTAAAAGCCTCTGTATGAGATAATATTTTTTCGAAAATCTCAACCTTTCCAACGGTAATAATGAATATTACTGTTCTTAGGTTCAAAAACAAAAAAAATCCATTAAAAATATATTTTTTCAGTTTTATCCTTTAGTTGTTTTTCAAATTCGCTCAACATGCATATTTAGCCCTTATTTATCAATATTAACAATATAATATGGTTATTTTTATAGAATATACAAAATTAAAAGAACTTTAGAAGGAGAAAATTTAAAATATCGGCATTTAAACCCTGTCAGACTATTTTAATCAGAATAAAACCTACATGATATTAAAGCCTATTGAAATTTACATCGATATAGCGAGTTTAAACAAAATCCGTCCTTGAGAAAATCGTAAAAAGATGCAAAATGCATAGTATAAAGTGGCTCTGTTAAGCTGATTTTGATGAAAAATATTTTTGTAACATCTTGGGCGTATAGTTGTCTTAAATATGAAATTGCAGTTTCATAGGACTTTTCGTTTCCGCCCGGGAGTTACCACACACACACACACACACACACACACACACACACAGACCTTTTTGCGGGACTTGGTTATTTGGACCCAGGGGGCCCTAAAACGTGTATTTACGTTGAAAACTGGAATTCGAAAATTTTCACGATCGCAATACTTTCCCTTACTATATATAGTAAGTGGAAGTAAAAATGTATGAAGGAAAATTCATCTATGATTCTTTTTTGGTGTATAGATTAATAATAGTCTTATTTGCTCTAAAAAATGTCGATCTTGAGAACATGGTTCTTTTTTTGTTAATACAATTTCAAAAAATGACATAAATTCATTTTTAGTTGAAGTTGACACGGAAATATCTATAAGGGACTGAGTGATAAATTATGAAACTAATAGAGTTTACACATCTATACGAAGAGTATAAGTGATATAAATTATCCGAATTTAATACTCCAGTATCCAACTCAGACTCCACTGATTTCCTAATACAAAAATCCTTCTCGCTGTTAAACAAAAAAAAAAAAAATCATTAAAAATTATTAACTCCGGTATTTTTGCATATTTCAGGCCGAAACAAAATCTATAATGATGATGAGAGTACTTTCTAAATTTTTGTTTTTTATAATACACTTCCTAAACATCGAACAAAATTGTTTAAAACATTTACGAAAATCTACATCAACTGAGATTTTTAGCGAGCTGTTGTATCAAGGAAGGTTAAAAAGGAGAAGGTCACGCTTATTTATTTTATTGGGTTGTGTCACATGAAATGTCCGTTTTCAAGGTAAAGGATTTTTATTAAAAATACGATATGAAAACAAGATAATTTTATTCCAAGTATTTACCTTCTTTTTCTACACATTTTTCCCAACGTGACACCAACTTTTTCATCCCCGAACTGAAAAACTCTGAGCTTTGAAGTGAAACAAAATCTGAAAGCGTACTTTTCACTTTATCATCATTTTCAAAAAGTTTTCCTATGACGAAGTTGTCTAAATTGCTGAACAGGTGGTAATCTGTTGGAGACACGTCGGGAGAATATGGTGGGTGCGGAATAACTTCGTAGCCCAGTTCTTTCAATAATATATTTATATTATTAAATGTAGTTAAATGTAGTTTATAATACAAAGGTAGAGGATTAGTAACTGTTTACTTTAAATATGTAAACATTCGGAAGAAAACAACATCGACCTGCAAAATCCTTTATGTATTTCAGAAACTATAAAAACGGACATTTCATGTGAAACAACCCAATATTTTTTTTTTTGTCTAGTATAGTCTTTTCATTGAGCTATTTGATATGAGCACAATCCTTTTCTTAAAATTAATTTTCAAAGAAGGGTTATTGTTAAGTTCAGCAATATTAACAGCAGAATATTGTAAAAGGAATTTAATAAAAAAATTATGAAAGTTATACAGATTATATCTTTATATAATAAGTACTGTAGAATAAAATTTAGGGGCTCCGTTCGTTTTCAAAAAATAATACATTAAACAGTACTGTATAAGTATCTGTATAAGATGTACCTTATAAGAGTTGCCCTCATCTCATCAACCTACTTTATGCAGTGGTTTTAGGAATGATTAAAGAAGGAAAAATTGCTGGAAGGGCAGTTTTACTTGCTGGACCTCCTGGCACAGGAAAGACTGCTATTGCTATGGGAATATCAAAATCACTTGGTAAGGATACTCCGTTCACTGCAATGGCTGGCTCTGAAATTTACAGTCTCGAAATGAGTAAAACTGAAGCCCTTACACAAGCCATACGTAAGTCTATTGGTATCCGGATAAAAGAAGAAACAGAAATCATTGAAGGTGAGGTTGTTGAGATACAGGTAGAGCGACCTGCTACAGGGGTCGGTGCCAAGGTTGGAAAACTTACATTAAAGACAACAGAAATGGAAACTGTTTACGACCTTGGAAATAAGATGATAGATGCTCTTACTAAAGAGAAGGTTCAGTCGGGTGACGTAATTACAATTTATAAAGCTACCGGTAAAATTAGTAGAATTGGCAGATCATTTACTAGAGCTAGAGATTATGATGCCACTGGCCCCAGACGAGGTTTGTACAATGCCCAGAAGGAGAGTTACAAAAAAGAAAAGAAGTGGTACATACTGTATCTATTCATGAAATTGATGTAATCAATTCTCGGACCCATGGATTCTTAGCTCTTTTCTCAGGTGATACTGGTGAAATCAAACCAGAAGTTAGGGAACAAATCAACACAAAAATTGCTGAATGGAGAGAAGAAGGAAAAGCTGAAATTTCACCTGGTGTATTATTCATTGATGAAGTTCACATGTTGGATATAGAATGTTTTTCATTTTTAAATCGAGCCCTTGAAGATGAGATGGCTCCTGTTGTTATTATGGCTACAAACAGAGGGATCACCAATATCAGAGGAACTAATTACACATCACCGCATGGAATACCTATTGATCTCTTGGACAGGATGATTATCATATCTACCTCGCAGTACAGGGAGAGTGAGCTTAGGGAAATTTTAAAAATTAGATGTGAAGAAGAAGATTGTGAATTATCTGATGATGCCTTGACAGTTCTCACTAGGATAGCAATGGAGACTAGCCTTAGGTACGCAATTCAGCTGATAACACTAGCTGGCCTGGTTTCCAGAAGGAGAAAGAGTAATGAGGTAGAAATAGAAGATGTAAAGAAAGTATATTCCTTGTTTTTGGATGAAGGAAGATCAGTCCAGAAGCTGGTGAAATTCAAAGTGAAGATAGTCATAGCGGTCATTTAGATTTCCACCCAAATTTAATTCATGGTAAGCCCTATCCTTTCAGGCGTATTCTTTGAAAATTGTTTATAAAAAAAAAAAAGGACTATGCTCAACAAATTAAGAGTGAGACTCCATTTTAACCTTCTTTGTTGTAGCTAACATATAAATGAATTTTTTTCCATTTTATGTAATTTGACTTTATCATTATTTTCTGTATATATTGTATGAATGTGGTCCTATATAACTATATTGTATATAGGTGACTTTTGTATATATTTTATTGATTTTGTTTTGTATATATGTATATTGTATTATTATAATATAAATTTATTGTTTTGTATATATCGTGTGAATGTAAGATATGATGTTTACTTTATCACTATTAAAAATGCCTAAATGACAGATTGTAATATTAAAAAAAAAAATAATAAAAATATCACTATTACTATTGTTCATTCTGAAACAGATTGTAATATTTCTCAATTAATAAATATTAAATTTGTTATAGCTTGCAAAAAGTCTTAGTTGTAGTAAATTTTGAATGAGACTTAACTGGTTCTAGGGCTATTAATTTTATTTGATTAAAGTAGGTTGATAAGATGAGGGCAACTATTGCAAGGCAGAACTGTTTAATGTATTAGATTTCGATAACGAACTGAGCCTCTACCATCAAATTGTATTCTTTAGTACCAGTTATTTTATGAAGGTATAATCTGTATAAAGATACTGCGTAAAATATTTGGTCCGAAGAGAGATGAGGCCACTGGGGAATTTAGAAGGTTGCACAACGCGGATTCGCGAAACTTGTATTCTGTGAATATAATTGAACTGATAGCATCGGGGAGACTCAAATGGGCTAGTAAAGTTGTTGGGCTCGGTGAGGAACGGATTCTGAGTAAGTTGGTATTCGCTGATCCCACTGGTAGGCGTCCGAAAGGTAGGCCGAAGCGTCGACGGGAGGGTTGTGTTAAGGCTGATCTCGGGGGGCTTGGCTTGAATGGTGAACATAGGACGAGTCGGCGGAATATGGTGGTATCGGCATCGAACCTTCTGATTCGGTAAGCCTATTATTATTATTATCATAATCCGTATAAGTTTCATAATTTATCACTCAGCCCCATTTGAACTTTGTAAACTCATTGAACAAAATTGAATTCATGCCATTTTTACTTTCATTTACTACTTATTTATAGTAAGGGAAAGTATTGCGATCGTGAAAATTTTCGAATTCTAGTTTTTAACGGAAATACACATTTTAGGGTCCCCTGAGTCCAAGTAACCAAGTCCCACAAAAAGGTGTGTGTGTGTGGTAACTCCCGGGCGGAAACGGTAAGTCCTATGAAACTGAAATTTCATATTTAGGACAAATATACGCCCGAGACGTTACGAAACCTTTTTCATTAAAATGAGCTCACCAGAAGAGCCACTTTATACCATGCATTTTGCACCTTTTTTCGATTTTCTTGAAAACAGTTCCGACGATTTTTATTAAACTTGCTATATCAATGTAAAATTTAATGAGCTTTAATATCATGTAGGTTTCATTCTGATTAAAATGGTCTGACAGGGCTTAAATGCCGATATTTTAAATTTTCTTTCTCTACAGTACCTTTAATTTAGTTGATTCTATAAAAATAACTATTTTATCTTGTTGCCACTGATGAAAAACAGCTAAATATGCAAGTTAAGTGAATGTGAAAAGCAACTAAAGGAGAAAACTGAAAAAATATTTTTTTAATGCAATTTTTTGATTTTGAACATAAGTTCTGTAAGATACATGTATGATATACCATTGGGAAGCTAAAGATTTTAGAAAAAATATTACCCTATACTCAAGCTTTTAAAAGTTAATAGAGAGTGATGAAAAGGAGATAAAACTAACTGATTATTTTAGATAATAATATAATAGATTTTTTAATACAACACATGTTTCTATATTAATTCAATTCGATTAATTCTTTAATAGTTTCACGTATTTTTATCTCTAACTGTATTTGAAATTTCTTTCATTGATTTTAAAAATGGAGGTAAGTGAAAGTCGTGTGTTGCCCGCACCAGATTTTTAAATTACATTAACAAAAAAGACTATGTTCTCAAGATTAAAATTTTTACAGCAAGTAGGATTATGACTAAGCTATACAAGATAAAATAATCATGGATGAGTCACTTTTAACACGCAAAAGTCTACTTCTGTTATGACTTTCAAGAATTTTTTTAACCGCTATCTTCACTATTTAGGTAATGAGTTGTGAAGACCAAAAATCTAGAGAACATTCTTATTATATTGTTAGTTCTTGTTTTGATTTGATATCTACAAAATTACCCGAATGAGAGAGATTTTACGAGCACATGTTTTCAGCGTGCGAAGCTGAGCTAAAACTCCTGCAACATTATTAGTATTAGTCAAAAAAAAAAAAAATTTATCCACAGTTTTATATCCAAGAATGTATACAGAATAACTAGTAAAAAAATCATGAAAATTGAAAATGTTGAGTGTAAAGATCTGGGGGATTTCGAATGGATTGACCAACATTTAGTGTATTAATTATATAAAATGATTTGTAAACCAAAATGAAAAAGAATAAAACTTAAATAACTTTTATGGTGCAGGAAGATAGTTAATCAAAAAACGCTGCAAATTATTACACAATAGTTTATTATTTTTAAATAATTATATTAGGGCCTAACAATTTATGTATCTGCTTAGGCGATTCACTTATATTTATAGTAATAAACTAATCAAAGAGATCTATAAACCATCAACAATATCAATTTATATTCAAGAAAAATAGAAAAACACCAGTGATAAGTTCAAATTGGTTATTTCTGATTTTTTCTTGTATTTTTTTTTTTTTTTTTTTTTTTTGTTTAAAGGAAATTGTATACTCTATTGATTAGCACGAAACTAATATCAGCGTCAAGTTGTTAGGAACATCGTCTGTTGATCTGTTTTGTGCCAAATTTCAAAAATGTCTGCCAAGTAGTTTTGAAGAAAAACCTCGGACGGATTTTTGTTTTGTTCGTTATTTGGATTCTACGGATCTCGAAACGTAAGACCTTAAATTTTAAGAAAAAGAAGAGTTAATTTCGTTTTACTTGATTTTTGATATTTAAAATATTAAAACAAACGTTAAACCTCAGCTCGAAAACAATATCCACCTTCGCGATTATTTTACAGGCTCACGTAATATACTGATTGATATAAGTCATTACCTTGATTACAATTCGTAATTTTTACACCCATCTACTTACATAAAATATTAAAGATTCTTCTTTCGTATTATATCCCATCTAATGCCTTTAAGTTTATGAGCTTATAAAAACTCTCTATTAGCGTATTTATTGGGTTGTGTCACAGTGTTACAGTGTTTTTTTAACAATATACTAATAATATAATAAGTGCAAAACACAAGATAACATAAAATATAATAGGTATATAAACGTTTCTATCTGTTTTGTTATTAATTTTAATTGAAATTAGAAAACTAATTAGGATTCTTCCGAAATTGGAGGGACAGGAGATGATTGAACAGGCGAGATTTGAATGTCGGAAGAGTATTGGAGTCACGGATATAAGAAGGAATAGAGTTCTATAAGGATGAAGATCGAATTAGGAAAGATCTGTCGAAAGCTGCAGTTCGATGGGGCGTCATATACATGTCCGAAGGCCGTGAGCGAGTGTGGCGAGAGTGGACTGAGGATTTGAAAAGAAACATATCTGATATGTAAGACGGACGGCGGGATTAGAGAACTTGGGAGAGAAAGGAAGCCAGGAAGTACTTACAACAGTAGGAAGGGTAAAGCCACTTAAACTCTTCGTAGAAGCGGGTGACAGAGTTATATGTATAACTATTTGGTAATAATGAACTATTGTAAAATATTTTTTGGCGTTTATTTTTTAGCTTTGCTAGAGAGAGAAATTCCGATTTGGATTTGCTGCCCAACTTCGCTGAGTTGCGTACACAGGATACAGCATCAATCCTGAAGACAATTTTTAAGGTACAAATAGAGGAAGATTCTGCCAAAAAGAAACACTTGGACATATCGATGGGCCTCTTGGACAAATCGAGCCTAGCCCCAATATATATGGTGATGGAGGATTCCCAGTGAGTCCAGGATTATGGTCTTCGCCACGTTTTGTAACTGTTTTCTTTCGAGTCCATACCTCTCCAAAAATGATCCAGTATCTACTGGGATGAAAATTTTTCTCTTTCTTTTTAGCTTTTGTACTTCTATATCAATAAACTTCTTGTTTTAAAATCCAACCTTTATTTAAAATTTAAATTCTATATCAACCACAAAAATCCGTAACATCCTTTTTGAAATTGTGTGACTTTGGCTGTTAATTCAAGCTGAAATATATATTTACATTGAACTGATTTTAGCAATGAAGGAAAAAAATGAGAGTTTTGTTGCGCGCAACAAGTTTTTTTTTTAAGTTTTTGAAATCGATTGGAAAAATAAAGTGATTGATGACTTACTCATCAAGTGAACCTTTATTTCTTCCTGGCCTGTTTTACTGCACCCCCATGATAAGTAGTAATAAATTAAGTTATTAGTAATCCTGAATCTCAGTGACCTTAATGTCGAACCCGCATGGATTGCAAGCAACGGACGTCAAACGTCTGAAGCGAGTATCGGTATCGTCTTTCTTTCTTGTATTTTCGTAACAGCATTTTGTAACAATTACCAGTTCTAAGAAGGATGTTTATACTTTTTTAGTTGATATAAAATCTATATTCACAAGAAGGAGGTTAAAATTTGTAGAAGTAAAACAACTAAAAAATGTAAATAAATAACCAAGATTAAAAAAACAAAACAAAAAAAAAGGCCACAAATTATTCTACGATAGTTTATAATAATAACCAAATAGTCACACAGATGTAATATATATATATAATAGTATAATATACGTATATTATAATATATATATATATATATATAAATGTATATGCAAAGCTCAAGCGTGGTTTTCAATTGCTCTAGTTGTTGCATTTTTGGGGCGTTAGCGGAAACTAGGAATCGCAATAATCATTTTATTATATATAGATATCTCTATGCTTTATGTTTTATTTCGACGAAGTGATAATTATTAACGAAACCACATCAAAGATCAAATCAGTGAATGTCAATATATATTACAGCTTGAATTAACAGTCAATTTAACAGTAATTAAAGTCAAACATTTTCAAACAGGATGTTACGGCTTTTTGTGGTTAATATAAAATTTAAATTCACAAAGGTTAAATTTTAAAACGTGAACTTCATTGATTTTTTAGGGGTACCTCTTTTTTTTTTATCTGTCGGAATTACAGCACTTCTATCATTATTATCACTTCCAGTATTAGCTGTAGCTATTACAATATTATTAACAGACCGTAATTTTAATACATCATTCTTTGACCCTTCAGGAGGTGGAGACCCTATTTTATATCAACTAACCCTATTTAACCTTTGTGAATTTAAATTTTATATCAACACCAAAAAGCTGTAACATCCTTTTTGAAATTTTGTGACTTTGGCTGTTAATTCAAGCTGAAATATGCTTTAAAACGTGAACTTAATTGATGGGGAGCCTGTGGCTGAGTGGCTAGTGCGCTAGTCTCTCATGCTATAGGTTGTGAGTTCGAATCCTAGTCCCGGCGGGGCTTTTATTAGGATGTAATTAAATGGGGAGATTCACTCACAGCCTCTCCTCCGGGTATGTGAGAACCTTGAGCCAAATGGTGGCCACTCACAAAATAAGGCGTAGGGAGTGATGACCCTACACTACAAAATACATCGAGAAACGTGAGTGGAATCTTTCAGGTGATTAATACACGAGCCCCAGGGCCTACACGGCCTGTCGCGCCACTGAAAGAAAGAAATAAGAACTTAATTGATATACAAATACAAAAAATAAAAAGAAAGATCCAAATGTTTATATATAGCAAAGTTAAAAAATAAATCCCAAAAATTATTTTTTAATATAGTGAATCATAAGGGGTACTCACTACGTTTGCTATAGCATGATATTTGTGCTACTGTGCTAAACCCATCAATTTTATACAGGAAATAACTGTAGAAACTCGACGGGTTTAGCAAAATGACAAAAATAGCATGCTATAGCAAACGCAGTGAGTACCCCTATAATAGTGATATGAGATCATATTCATACAGTATTTACAATAAACAATGATAAAGTCGAATTACATAAAAATAAAAAATGAAATAAAATTCATATACGAGTATATATATAGTGAAAGTAAAAACTCACTCACTCAACTCTTTTTAATATTATTACTGAATGAATAAACCATTACTTATAATTAATTACTACATATTTTTTGTTAAAGTATTAACTTGATAACAGGTCCCAGTTGTCATTTCAATTTTAATATTTAGATATATTTATTATTGTCAAATTAACATTTTTTAAATTAAACACAGTCAATGGTTTTCCTATTAATATATTGACACCGGTTTAATCTGTTTTAGAATGTTTTTTTTGCAATATAAATGGTTAATTATGACCTTACATTTTTTTGTGTTTTATCCTATATAATTGGAAGAGCTCCTTTTAAGGACTGATGAAAAAAAAAATTAAAACATCATATTTATATATTAAATATTATCTATATAAAAAATATGGGAAACAGATAGCAGCAAACAATAGCTGTACAAAGAAAATTAAATAAAAGGATAGTACGAATATTTTTTTATATTTGTTACATTATTTTTTTTTTTTATGTGATGAGGTAATAATTGTATGCTGTTAAATGTTTAGCTACCATTTTCAAAAAATTTTATGGAGCACTTTACATGTTGTAAAATCTTATTAACATTAATAATTAAATATTAAAAGCACACCAGCTTTTTAATATAGTAATTGAGAACCCGAAGGGTTAGAAAATTAATAAATGCATTATTATAATTTCTTAATTTTGATAGTTATTTTGAAAATTACCTAGTAGCATTAATTAATTATTATATTTCGAATAACTTTGTGTACAAAGTTTCTTATCTAAAGTTTATTATCCAAAATGTATGGTCAATATCACGACATTCTGGGTATTCAATTCTGGTACTTTCCCAAGATCTGGATACTAACTGGAATTTTATCAAAATATTTTATCATTTTTATTGTATACTATTAATATTTTATTATTAATATAATATTGTCACATTGTTTTTTTTATAGGTAGAATGTTAATTTTATTCAAAAGTGTTATTTGTATTATGAAAATACGTATAAATGTGGCTTTGGCAAAGGGCAGTTTTCTAACATTGAAAAAAATGTCTAGTCAAATTAAGAAGTGTTTTAGGGGGAAAAAATATGGTGCTCCCAAAATATTACTTTCAGTTCCTAACGTTGTTAAAATCAATCTAAAAACTTTAAAATGAATTTGTTGCTGAAAAAGAACATTAAAAAATAACTTTGAGGTTCCATAGAAAGATTCCATAGAAAGATACTTTTAGATTATTTATAGATTTTTTTTTCTCTCTTCATATCTTTATTCACACCTGTCGAAAGCTATCTGACAATTAGCAAATGAGCTGTACAAATGTGAGATCAGACATGGTAGGCATGGAGAAGAAAGATGCTCAATTAAATTATTAAATATTAAATTAAATAATCTTGATATTGATTAAATAATCGAACAATAAAAATTATGATCAACAAAAATCAATCACTTATAAACACAGAGACTTTTTTGCAAGACTTAGTCATTTGAACTCGAGGAATTCTAAAACGTGTACTTCCGGTGATAACTCGAGTTTAAAAATTTTCACGAACACAATACTTTCCCTTACTATACATTTCATATTTAAGTAAAAGAAAATAAATATTTAAAATCTGCTGATAAAATAGGCAAACATGACTATAAAAACGAAATTGTGAACATAGACAAAGAATATTAACGCCACCTTCTTCTATCAAAACTTGAGGTTCCAAGCTTCGAGGTAAGTTGACTCCAAAATCATTTAAACTAGATAAATGATAGAATCAATCAAATTATTGATAATGAAGATTTTAAATTTTCAACTTTATTTAATGCTTTATTATTCGTAAATTTTTATTTTATATATATACACTATAAATCCTCCTCAAAACATCAACACGTGCGATTTAAAACATAAATTATATACAGTGCTGTGTAATATGATAATATACTCCAAAATAAGGAGATGTGAATAGCAATTTTTTTTTTTATTAATTCTAATTCACTTTATGCTGCTGTTAATCGGACGATGCTACAGTGGGAGTCCTAATTTTTTCCTATCCAGGTGTAATCAGGATAGAGTTCTTGTGGGTACCTAACATTGCAAGGGCTCAGGACCACATATTTACGTCCCCTCCGTAAGAAGACAGTCCTAAGGATTTTTTTACTTCCATCAAAATATCCTGCCAGGTTTGAGCCCATGAAGAAGGCCGTTATGTTACCCACTGCAAAATCTACATATACATATAATTATTTGGTTTATACAGTTGATTCATAAAAAAATATCTACCAAATGTTAAAAAAATATTTTAAGCCAAAGCGCGTACTCAAAATGGAGACGTATGGTCTACTTAAGTTATATAATAAATTGCTACGTTTGTAAATTGCTTCCTTGGGAACCTGTAATTACTTTGGCGGTCTTCAAACTACATGGAAAAATAAAATTTTTAATGATAAATAAAGCTAATAAGGTGTTATTCTTGATATATAACAACAAAGTCGGAGGTACTGCCACCAAATCGATACTTTAAAAGATCGCGTACCTGTTTGAGAGCCATAGCCGAAGACCAGCGACGTAGTCGCACAGCAACTGGACTGAGAGGCTTTCTCCAGACTCCAGAGGAGGGGCGGCCTGGAGGTCTGGAGTGGGTATCCACTTCCTTCGTCTTATCGGCCGCCGTGCCGTCCTCCCCTGATCGTTCTGTTCTTGGGCAGGGCGGAGGCACCTGTCACCGTGTCCAGGTTTACCTTATCCTGTAACTTCGTTCGAATCTGCGATCTCCCGTCTGTCTAAATAGAATTTGGAATCTTTAGAATTTATAAGCCTAGAAAAGCTTTTTTTTAATGCTCATTGACGAAAAAAAAAAAAATCTGGCGCGGGCAACACACGACTTTCACTTATCGCCCTTATCAAAAAAAAATTAAAGAATTTTCAAATACAGTTAGAGAAAATCTGGTACGGGCAACGCACGACTTTGACTTACCTCCATTTTTAAAATGAATGAAAGAATTAATACAGTTAGAGATAAAAATACGTGAAACTATTTATGATTTAATTAAATTGAATTTATATAAAAACATGTGTTTTATTTAAAAATCTATTATATTATTATCTAAAAAAAGATTTATAGAAAAAATAGAAAAAATGTGCAAAATGCATGGTATAAAGAGGCTCTTCTGGTAACCTCATTTTGATGAAAAAGGTTTTGTAACGTCTCGGGCGTATATTTGTCTTAAATATGAAATTTCAGTTTCATAGGACTTACCGTTTCCGCCCGGGATTTACCACACACACACAGACCTTTTTGTGGGACTTGGTTATTTGGACTCAGGGCACCATAAAATGAGTATTTCCGTTGAAAACTGGAATTCGAAAATTTTCACGATCGCAATAATTTCCCTTACTATATATAGTGAGTGAAAATAATAAAATTGAGTAGAACTAATAAAACATTGATTAACTTGAATTTATATAGAAACATGTGTTTTATTAAAAAATCGATTATATTATTATCTAAAATAATCAGTTTTTATCTTCTTCTCATCACTCTCTATTAACTTTTAAAAGCTTGAGTATAAGATAATATTTTTTCTAAAATCTTTAGCTTTCCAACGGTTTATCATACATGTATACTCATATGTTGAAAAACAAAAATTGCATTAAAAAATATTTTTTCTGTTTTCTCCTTTAGTTGGGTATCGAATTCAATAAATTTATATATTTACCTGTTTTTCATCAATGGTAACAAGATAATATAGTTATTTTTATAGAATCAACAAAATTAAAGGTACTTTAGGGGAAGAAAATCTAAAATATCGGCATTTATGCCCTGTCAGACCATTTTAATCCGAATGAAACCTAAATTATATTAAAGCCTATTAAATTTTACATCGATATAGCGAGTTTAATCAAAATCTTCGGAACGTTTTCAAGAAAATCGAAAAAAGGTGCAAAATGCATGGTATAAAGTGGCTCTTCTGGGAAGCTCATTTTGATGAAAAAGGATTTGTAACGTCTCGGGCGTATATTTGTCTTGAATATGAAATTTCAGTTTCATAGGACTTTTACGCGTTGGAGTTACACACACACACACACACAGACCTTTTTCGGGACTTGGTTATTTTGGCTCAGGGGACCCTAAAACGTGTATTTCCGTTGAAAACTAGAATTCGAAAATTTTCACGTTCGCAAAAGTTTCCTGACTACATATATTTCA
This sequence comes from Piezodorus guildinii, assembly GCA_023052935.1. NCBI lineage: Eukaryota > Metazoa > Arthropoda > Insecta > Hemiptera > Pentatomidae > Piezodorus > Piezodorus guildinii. The sequence continues at coordinate 31,685,824 of CM041292.1, read as the reverse complement.
TATCTAAAAAAAATCTCCTTTAATACATAACGAATGATAGACATTAATGAAGTTATAGAAGAAAGGACAACCTGAAATTCATATTTATAGAATTTGTGCTATTCTTTTTATATGCATGCTAACATAGAACCTAATAAAATAATTTAATAAAAATTAAAATGTATAGCTAAGTTAAAAAATCCTTTTTAGCCAAGTCTTTGGGCCACCCCGAACTTACTCAGTAAACGCCCTTATAGACACTAGTAAAGTAAGAAAGTAATTATAATCATAACATAAAATAAATATATTTCTATGCAACCATACCCAAACGTAATAAAAATAATCCCCGAAGGCGGGTTTAAAAACGTATTGTTGAACATACATATTACGTGTTAGTCTAGTCATTGTTTTAATTATTATCTTTTAATATTATAACATTTTTCCAAGGAGCGGCGTGGTCTAGTCTTTAGAGCACTAGACTACTGTTTTTCGTGTCTCGGGTTCGAACCCCGACCATTATTATTTATTTTATTATTTCAGCCGTAGAGCGAACCTAAGGTATTATTCCTATATGGACCTACGGACTTAAACTGTGGAGGACAGCTAAACATTCTAACATCAAACGCATCCAATCCTTCCAATCCAAAGTCCTCCGAACAATAGTTAATGCTCCTTATTAGGTTACCAACTGTACCCTACACCATGACCTTAATATTACATTTATTTAGACCTGGTACCATCCAAATTTTCATCAGAACCTTACTCATCATCCTACAATCCTCCTCGAAGATTGATAAGGCAGTGCCCGCGAGACGTATTGTAAACATTTAAATTGGAGTACTGACACTGATCAGATCCTCCACTCATATACTGTATGTTTGTGGCTACAGCGCTCTAACTCAGCCTCCACTGGCTCACACCAGTGATGTGGCTGAGATAGAGGCGCTGGGATCTCTTGGATTCCGCTTTTTCTCCACAAGTGGAATGAATGTATTTATTTTCTATTTTATGTAATTTGACTTTTGTTATTATTTTTTGTATATATTGTATGAATGTGTATCACATCATTATTACTACTGTTCATTTTGTAACAAATTGTAATACATCTCAATATATAAATAAAAAAAATAAAAAAGGAGGTATTATTATTATTGAATATCCTCATAACTTATAACTTTAGAAAACAATTATTATGTAATTCACACATTAAAAAAAAATTGTAATTTTAAACATTGTAAAGGTTATTGAAAGTAATAATAAAGATTTAAAATTATTTTCTATTTTACAACACTTTCTTTTAAATATTTTACTGGCAATACCTTCCTAAAGTTGAGCTAAAAAATAGTTTTATCGCCTGATACTGATTTATTTTCACTTTGAAGCAGCAAGACGTACGATTTTGGAATAAGATTTCATTATTGTAAAATCAAAAAAACATTTGAAATTAAATGGGACCTGTTACAGGTGTATGTTTGATCGGTGATCTAAACCTGCCTCCGGCTTCTAGATTGATACACTTCCATCAAATAAGTTAACTATATCGCCAAAGTCTGATGGATCCTGTGTTCGTAATCGGAGATGGAAATGACGTAAAACTCCGAGAAAAAATAAGATATTTTCGCCATGACAAAAATCTGGAGATACACTCTTATATCATTATGTTGTATATCGGACTGTATATTTAAACATCCTTAAATTACAAAATTATCTCTGGAGAACCTCGATACCAGCCCCACATCCAGCTCTGATAAGCTTCTTTGAATGAGGCTTTGATAAAAAATAGCTTACATTTATGAGATTTTTTGTGAATAAAAAACCACAAAATTCCATACTCCATATTCAAACAGGGACTCCGAGAGGATTCACAACGCATAAAATATTAATTTTTTCTCCATTATTAAGATTTGTAACGAGACTGTTTACTGAATAATGTAAATTAGTTACATCTCGCATGAATAAATTAAACACACGATTTACACTTTCGTCCCTTCATAAAAACTATTTAGTAGCTTTAAAATAGATTTTCAAGATGAAAAAAGGTAATCACATTGAGTTTCGATAGAAACATGTGTTGCATTAAATATTCTATTACATTATTATCAGCAACAATAAGTTAGTTTTAGCATAACTTACTATTACATTTTACAACTTTGTGTATAAGATATTATTTTTATGAATTCTATAGCTTTCCAGCGGTATATTATACGTCTGCGTTGCTATACTTAAGATAAAAAAGAAAAAACATTAAAAGTTTGCGCTTTTCTCCTTTTGTTGGATATCAAATTCGTTCAACTTGTGTATTCAACCTTTTTATTATCAAATATAACAAGATATTTTTTTTTTATCTACAAAATTAAAGATACGGTATAGCTACTAACCAAGAACTAAGAAACATTTTTTTTTTAAGCTTATGATATAAATAAGTAGAAAAAAATCTGGTGCGCGCAACACACTACGTTTACTTCCCTACTTGTTAAAATTAATTCAAAAAAATTTGAATACATATAGAGATGAATATAAACTGTTAATGAATAAATAACATTGAGTTTCAATAGAAATATGTGTTTTATTAAATAATGTATTATATTATCTACGACAATAAGTTAGTTTTATCAGTTTTTCATTGCTCTTAGTTAAGTTGTACAATTTTGTAAATAAGATTTCTTTTTTTTTTCTAAAATTTGTAGTTTTCCAACGGTATGTTATACATCTGTGTTACTCTTCTTATGTTCGAAAACACAAAAATTTCTTAAAACAAATATTTTTGCTCTTTTCTTCTTTAGTTGGATATCGAATTCGTTCAAATTAAACATCTATTCGTTTTTTATTAACCTTTAAAAGATTATATGGAAATTTTTATAAAATCTACGAAATTAAAGGCAATTTTCTGTCAGAAGATTTCAATCAGAATAAAATCTACATGATATAAAAACCTAATTAATTTTACATAGATATAGTAAGGTTAATCAAAATCGTTAGAGCCGTTTTGAGAAAATTGGGTTAAATAATTTACATAGTATTTTTAAATAAGGAGCGAAATGGATAGTATAAAGTGAATCTTCTGGCTCGCCGATTTCGTTGAAAAAGTTGCTGTAACATCTTTGGCACATCATTCTTATCATCACATCTTCGGCAAATCATCACAACATTCTTAAAATATGAAACTTCAGTTACATATAATTTATCGTCTTTGAGCTACAGTGACCACACACCTTTTTTCCGGGACTTGGTCATTAGGACTCGGGGGGACACTAAAACTTGCATTTTCCGGTGAAAAATTCGAATCCGAAAATTTTCTCTACCCCAATACTTTCCCTTACTATCTATTTCATATACAGGTAAAAGTAAAACTTATAAATATAAGTAAATGTTAAAAGAAAAAAAAAAAAACATGATGTAGTTTTGACTTTATAGGGTTATAATAATTTCAGAAAATGTATACAATATGATATATATTTTAAAGTCACAAAATGATAAATGTGGCTTCATTCAGTGAAGTTCCTTAATATGTCCTCTCTTTATATTGGGAGTTTTGTCTTGTTAACAAATTGAGATCGGTTACAGTTACAATTTTTGTTTTTACTTTCACTTACATATATATGAAATATGAGCCCAAATAACCAAGTCCCGAAAAAAGGTCTGTGTTGTGTGTGTGGTAACTCCAACGCGTAAAAGTCCTATGAAACTGAAATTTCATATTAAAGACAAATATATGCCCGAGACGTTACAAATCCTTTTTCATCAAAATGAACTTACCAGTGAGCCACTTTATACCATGCATTTTGCCCCAATTTACGATTTTCTCGTTAACGGCTCTAACGATTTTGATTAAACTCGCTATATCGATGTAATATTTAATGGGATTTGATATCATGTAGGTTTTATTCTGATTGAAATAGTCTAATGGGGCTTAAATGCCGAAACTTTAAATTGTATTCATCTAAACTATCTTTAATTTTGTAGATTCTATAAAAATAACAATATAATCTTATTATCAACGATAAAAAACAGGTAAATATATAAGTTGAACTAATTCGATCTGTAACTAAAGGAGAAAACTGCAAAATTATTTTTTAATGCAATTTTTCATTTTTGAACATTAGAACAGTAATATACATGTATAATATATCAATGGAAAGCTAAAGATTTAAAAAAAAAATATATTATCTTATACACAAGCTTGTAAACGTTAATAAAGGTTGATCAATAACTGATAACACTAACTGATTATTATTTCAGGTAATAATATAATGGATTTTTTAATAAAACGACGTGTTTCTAAATAAATTCAAGTTAATCAATGTTTTATTAGTTCTACTCAATTTTATTATTTTCACTTACTATATATAGTAAGGGAAAGTATTGCGATCGTAAAAATTTTCGAATTCCAGTTTTCAACGGAAATACACGTTTTAGGGTCCCCCGAGTCCAAATGACCAAGTCCCACAAAAAGGTGTGTGTGGTACGTCAAGCGTGAAAACGAAAAGTCGTATGAAACTAAAATTTCAAATTTAAGACAACAATGCGCCTGAGATGTAACAGCAACTTTTTCATCAAAGTCAGCTTACCAGAAGAGCCAATTTAAACCATGCATTTTGCACCCTTTCACGATTTTCTCATAAACGGCTGTAATGATTTTGATCAAACTCGCTATATAGATGTAAAATTTAATGGGCTCTAATACCATATAAGTTTAATAAAGGACTTGTGGCCGATATTTTAAAATTTCACTCACAAAAATGTTAGTGTGCCCATTAGGTAAGGCAAGGTCGAAAACGATAAGTTGCATACAACTGTAATTTCATTTCTTAGAAGTAAGTGAGTCTGAGATGTTACAACTTGTTCAACAAAATCGACGAACCAGAAGAGCCACTTTATAGCATACTATGCAATATGACAATATTATTTAGAGGAGAGATACACTTTATTCATAAATAAACAAATAAAATGATGCTGCCCAACTTAATTGGGTTGCTATAACACAGCATACCGATTTTTTTTCCTACAGGAATATTCTTAACATTTTATTTAACATATAATACAATATTTTTTTTTTTATTTTTTTACTCTTTTAAATTTTTTTTTCCTACTTATTTTTCCTGTTTTTTTTTTGTTTTTTTTTTCTCTTTTCCTTCTCTACTGTTTCATATTTTCTTACAAATACTTAGATATATCTATACATATACACCGAAGATTAAATTTTAAAAAACAACAACAAAAAAAACAAAACAACAAATAATATATACATTAAACAACTACATACTAAAAAATCACACTATCATCAATAAAAACACTCAGCACCCAAAATCAATATATTTATATTAAAATAATCTGTTAACATTAAAATATAACTGAACACAGATGCACATGCATGCCCCTCCAATTATACCTGTTAGGAGTAGATGTGATAGTGTATAATTCCCAGAGAGTCGAGAACCACACTTTCTGCTATCCTTGCTACGTCTTTTATATCGACACCTATGTCCTCCATGAAGCTCCTTGTTGAACCTGGCACAGCTCCGCGGGCTCCGAACCAAAGGCCTTTTACGTAGAAGTATCTCTCGCCTTGGCTCTCGCGGAACTTTTCCTTGAGGAAAGGGATACATTTTTCGTAGATTCCTCTCTTTTCCCTTTCCACTTTACTTGCCAGTTCAAGGTCGTTAGATTCATATCTCACGGTGGGATCCAGAATGACAGCCGAATTTCCGGTCTTAGGAAATGCCACGATATCAGTATATCGCGTGTATCCATCCGTATCCACACAGTAAACTTCCTCGAAGCAGGCAAAATCTCGTTCTTTAAGGAGCCTCATCAACTCATGCTTTACTCTATGGTGACGGCGTGTTATCAGGAGGGAGTTGTTGGGACATTTTCCCAGCACGTGAGCTGGTGTTTCTGGCTCTCTGTTGCATTTGCGACAGAGGGACCCAACATCTCTGACCTGTCCGCTGACACCTGGGACTCCACGCAGGGGTGCATAATTGATATTAAGTTTCAGGGCATTGGACCATTCAGACCCCGAAAGTATCTGCTTTTCGTACATAAATTTGTTAGCTTTCGGGGTTTCTTTAAAATGTCGTACCCCAATGCCCTGCCACCTGCAGCTGGTCCATTCCTCGAACGAGTTTTCTCGTAGCGACTGCCGTAAATTACATTACATAATTAAATAATTTGTACTGATCAATGACTAATTGACTAGAATGAAAATGAAGAAGTTGCTTAAGGTGATACGATCATTTATGAGATCAACCTTAAATAATGATATGTACGCCGACGTTTCGGCCTTAGTTATGGCGATTATCGGAGAGATCTCCAGACAGAAGACTGCAAACCCAAACAACTCAAGTAATTAATTCATATTCATTATAACTACAGTGAATTATACATTTTTAATAATTTCAATATATTCAAACCAATGCAAGTCGATTTAAATAAATGTTTAAATGTATGAAACTAAATAATGCCTACAGAACACTTATTCTAGGAATTTGACCTGTATAATGTCTAATGTATATTAATTATATGCAAATAGATTGTTTTCAATGTTTTGTTTGATCTCTTAGAGTATTCGCTTACTCGGGCAAGGTGAGCGGTAGTTAATATTTCTGTTGGGCTCTACCGCTTACGTGAGAACGCATCCATCAATGAATCGATTTAAATAGCTCTACAATCAATGGACTGGAGTATTGCCCATCGATCAACTTCTCATAGAATACAAATAGAATATCGCGATTACATTGAGAAAGTTTTGAAGACAGATATCCAACTCAATACCATCTGCAACTATAAAATCAGCTCGGTTAAGACAATTCTTAAGGCTACGCTACATGATGAGAGTTGGAGAATATGTAAATATGTAAAAGTTTGATGGGATGATTATTTTGAACTATCATACACTCTCACATACTATCAGCGTATTATAATAAATATAAAATAACCGTATTTTCTATTAAACTTCACACCTCAAGAAGGAATATGAATATAAATTTTATAAAAGTTATCGTTTTCGACCTACTTAATAAACACACACGGAGATATATACACAGAACAAAACACAATTTTTTGCGGGACTCAGTGACCTGTGAGACCAACAAAAATCATGACCAACAACTAAGTCACGTGCATACAGAAGCTCACTAAATGGTCATTCCGACTCAAAGGACTCTATAACGTGTATTTTCGGTGAAAACTCGAATTTAAAAATTTTCACGATCACAATACTTTCCATGGCAATATATTATGTATGTATTATATGTAATTAAAAGTCAAATCAGAAAGGTTTTCGTATTCCTACTCGCTGGTATCAACCCTTGAATTATTTTTATTATTAATTTTTAAAATTTAATTTACCAAATTAAATTTATCTTGACATAATTTGATGTTAGCCATAAAACGTACACATAGACTAATACAATCAACGCAGTCTAAAATTATACAATAAATTGCCTACGCGCCATAGTATATTTCAAATCACACAATACACCATTACAAAAACATCCCAACAATAAATTCTTACATACGCTATAAATATAACACATTTTATTCATCGACACATAACCACACAAAATCAAATATTATCTTAACTATCATCCTCCCTGTCATCTGGCTTACCTCGAAGACAATTAAAAATAAATTGGCCTTAGCATCTTTTAAATTAATTTTGTGATCTTCTAAACTCAGGATCTAGATCAGGAAGATTTTAAAACGTTAATAAATCACATTTTCTAGATGCGCTTCAACACATTTGTGAATGTAAATAATAATACATTTATAATTCGAAAGATTTTTAATAATTCCTTTTCCGCACTCTAATAATAAAAAAAATAATAAAAAACCTTATGCAAAATAAGCATACAACAAACCTTCAAAATACAATCTTACTTTAGATATGTTAATTAGGAAAAAATCAGCACTTAGCGTGAGATTCTACATTTGTAAACAGCTTAGTCATAATAATTATGAATGGGATAATTGTATTCATATTCGCACAGTTTTTTATAAATTATGATTTCGGGGTCATTGCATCATTTTTTTTTTTTTTTTTTTTTTTTTTCTGTCTGGGTTTTTTATTCCAATTACTCCTGAAAAAGGAAGAAGAATAAAATATATATAAATTATTATGAAAGAAACTTCATGTTATTTATGTAAAAATGCATGAGTGTTTTTAACCAAACAAAAACAAAAAACGCGAATAATTATAAACAAGAAAAGAAAAAAAAATTAATTTTATCTATAAATACGGCCATAACTCATAATAACCAGAAGATACAGAAAAATATGTATAGGGTTTTAGAGTTTAAAGCGCAAAAAAAATCTTTGATCTGTACATACAAGTCACAAATTATAATAGATTTAATTCCACCAAAAATCGGTTATTTTTGAAGATTGATCTAAAAAATTTTCGAAATTAAGACCACCAGATGAACAAAGAGAATTTTTTAAATAATCTTATATATGATCAAGTCACAACTTATAAGAGATGTTGTGATATTGGAATATTATTATCTTTTCCAATAATAATAATAACCACCTAAGTTTAGATACCGATACCACTGATCTTTGACGTAATACAATCCTCCCATCTACACCTCGGTCTACCTCTTGGACGCCTACCAGTCAGTTCAGCGCATATTAACTTTGAGGAATTCGGTCTTCAATCGTAAAATCTTAGCAAGCCCATTTGAGCCGCCGCGATGATGCGACTGAATTCCCTCCGTCACCTATTCTCATATGAAACCCGGAATCTCCTCGTTAGCTCTCTAATATTCCCCCACTTTGACTACTGCTGTACCGTATACGGTTGTGTTTCTGGGGATCTCGAAGTAAAAATAAAACGCCTAATTAATAGCTTTGTTCGATTTATCTTCGGGTTCCCGAGATACACCTCCGTCTCCGAATTCAATACCGAGTTGAAGTGGCTTTATCCTTACAATTGTCGCAAGTATTTCCTTGCATCATTCCTATACCAAGTTATCCAATCCCGCCGTCGATCATGCATTTTTAACCTTTTACAATTCAAATCCTCTGTCCATTCCCGCTGTACACGCTCTAGGCCTTCAGATTTATACACAACGCCCCACCAATCTGCACATTTTGACAGATCATTCCTTATCCGATCATCAATCCAGTGGAATTCTATTCCTCTTTCTATCCGTCACTCGAACTCTCTTCCTACATTCAAATCCCGCAAATTCATTCATTTCATGACCATCCAGTCAGAACAAAATTTTAAATAACTCTATTTTAGTTTATTTTCTACATATTTGCGTATGTCTGTTAACGATTAGTTTTAGTTAAATTGTTTATAAATAATAAATTGCTCTAAGACTCTGAAGCCCAATTTATATGTTATGTCAACGTTATTCTAAAGGAACGTCTCAGAATAATAAAGAATTTATTTATTTAATTTATACTAAAGGAATACAAGTTCTCTAATCAAGCATTGTGCGACATTTTAAATCCTCCAGTGGCTACATCCTTCTTTGAATCAAACATAATAAAAAAAAAATACATTAAATTATTTACTGACCTAATTTGAACAGATTGTTATATTACTCAATAAAAAATTGTTTACGGAAAAAAAAATTACTTAATTTTTATGCTTGGTAATAACCCTAAAAATATAAATAATCTCGTCAAAAACTGTCCTCCGATTAAGTTTCTTTTTTTAGGAGTGAGGAATCTTAATCTGAGCACAGTTTTTTATGAGATTATTTATATTTTTAGGGTCATTGCCCAGTGAGGAACACAGTTTTTAAGAAACCTTACTAAAATTATAGTTTCGAGAATATTTATATTGTTAATATCATACCTTATTTTTAGGATACCCGTCATAAAACTTAAATAATTTAGTGGAATGTTTTTAAAATTATTACGCTTTGAAATGGGGTAATTTTGACACTAAACTTATTTTTTTATATTCTCTAAAACTAGAGATATTAAATAAAATGTGTTTTTCGCGGAAACAATCTCCGATTTTTTTTGTGCGCGTATTGGGGAGTCTCTAATATTTTGCAGTCTAATGGTCGAAGGGGTCCATAGCTTGTTAGCATTGTGTTTGCTATTGCGCTGTGAATATGCAAGATAATATCATTTATTATCGGCATATTTTATTGTATTATTTAAAAAAAAAAAAAAAGTAAGTGTGCTGTAGAAGCTTCAGAACTTCATGAATGAAAAGAAATTCCAAAAGGAAGACGACATCAAAAACCACTTGGATCAGTTTTTAACAATGAACTTCTGAAATTCTTTGAACATGGCATTATGCAGTTAGTGGAAAGTTGGGAATAAGTCAAAATATTGTAGGTTAAAATAAATTTTATGTCTATAATACAATATATTTAGGGAGCGGCGTACCTAGTGGATAGAGCGCTGGTCTACTGTTCTCCGGTTCCTGGGTTCGAATCCCGGTTATGACAGAATATTATTTATTCAGCTAATTTAGACGGGGGGCTACCGTAGGGTATGGAGACCCTCCTGGGGCAGACCGAGCCTCTTTAAAGTGGGTACCCAAATCGGGGAAAAAAACCTGGCGGCTGAGCGTGATCAAGGCCTAATCACAGAATTGCACGGCCTTTGGCCTAGAAACAGTGCGAATCTCTTTATGCACTGTGCCCATTTCCCTCCATGGGTTGTAGAGGTACTGATATATTTTATTTTAATGCATTATTTTTATTTTACCAGAAAAAAACGAGAGAACTTATTTGCTAACCCTATAGTTTGGTTAATTCTAGCCTTTAAGATTCTTGACAGAAGATGCGAATCAACTAGTTCCACTGCACTACTGCATTCTAAGAAACGTTCAGCCTCGAATTTATTTTGTCCAGAATTCTAGTTATCATAGCACCTAAATGCCTAAATTCAGCGACATGCTTAACCTTCCTTTCCGATATGCACTTTAATACTCAAATAAATCTACCTCCGACATACTTAAAAAATAGGTTTCGCACAAGATTTCTTTCTATCCTCAACTCCATTCAGTGTTTTACAGCCAATTTTTCAATCAATGATCATAAGCAAATCTTAATTTATTTCATTCATAACTGGAAGTATAACATGGTAAAACGAGACGGTCATTCGGAATTAAATCGATACTAATATTCTTGACTGAAAGAATCTTTTGATTAGTTACAAATCTACTAACTAATTGAACGAAGATTCGATTAATCGTTTTTTCCTCTTTGGACAATAAACTTATGGATACAGATCTGTCATATTTCTTGCCTTGGTGACACATCAGAGGTATTGTCGTCCATGGCCTCGATATGGTAATAGATCCAACCTTGGGCAGGACAGTTCAAGTTAAATACTTGCAGTTACTTCTCATTAATAAATCGATCTTGAGAAAATAATCGATGCAATTATCCGAAGGTTGGACTACATTATGAGATTGTGCGAGGTATTCCACCAATGCTGCGAGTATTGAGTTCTCGTTTTAATGTGTTCTTCAGCTAAAAATAAAAAATATTTTTCAGCTTACCAAACGGTTACTATTAAAGTAGCTATCTATATCCAACGAGTCTATTTCCTATCGAATCAAGCATTACACTGCATCTACATGAATTGGTGAACCACAAAACTTAATCTTTTTAGTGCCGGACGAAAAACGAGAGCCAATGTGAAGATAACCAGCCGAATCTGAAATATATGCAACGATTTGGAAAAACGCTTATAACAAACTAAAAATTATATTTACATGCTTAAAAATACCACGTGATCGGGACGAAATTAGGAATAAATCAATGATAATGATTCTCCAATATCAATTGAAAATAATATGAATAACACAACCATAAACAATATAAAAATTGAGTTCTATCTCTCATAAACAGAACGACTTTGGATCTAAAAGAGTGTCTGGTGCCGAGTGTCCATCTTATTGTTTCAGCGTAAGCAGTCTCAGCACAATCCTGTACAGAGTGTCGGACCCAAACCTGTTTACAAATTCTTTGTCAACGAAATTTGATCATTTACAATCAAATTGGATCATTTATGAATTTATTTAGAGACAATTTTTTCTTGCAATGCGAAGAATAAGGCGATATATCTTCGTTGGCACTTTTGTCAAGTTTAGCAACTGACGACATATCGACGTCTACCATTAAAAGGGTTAAGAAGTAATGTGTCATTTCAAAATTACATTTAGCACGTAGCGCAAATATCTGATTTTAAGTAAGGGAATGAGTGTCAAACATCTCGTATAAACAGTACAAACGATATTGAAGCAGAATGCGAAAAACAAGAGGAAAATAATCAGAGAAGAAAGAAAAACAATGAAATAACCTAGAATATTTATTGTTTCCCAACCAATATTTATTGTTTCCCCGATTTCGTCGATCCACATCGTAGGTAATCCTCTAAAGGCTAAAAGAAAAAAAAAAAAAGAATACAATAAGGGTATAACAACTATGAATGTAGTAGTTGGAACAATCTCTTCTCTTTCTTTATATTTTTATTTATTATACCATAAATAGGGTATAACAACATATGTGAGAGAGAACATTAAAAGATTAATATATCGTAGAAACATAGAAATACAGTAGGAATTTCTTCCAGGTAGTGGTCAAAGAAAGAAAAGCAATGAGGGAGTCTAAAATATTTATTGTTTTGCCTAAGTTTCGACCCACAATCTGGGTCATCATCAGGGCTAAAAAAGATACGAAAGGAATACCATAAGTGCATAACAACACACACACACAAACACACATACACACACACACACACTCACACACACACACACATATATATATATATATATATATATATATATATATATATATATATATATATATATATATATATATATATATATATATATATATATATGAGAAAGGACAATTAAAGAGAATATAAGGGATTGAAAATATTACAAATTACAATAACAGTAAATACGATATTTTATATATTACTGAGTTAAAGGAGCTAAATATGCAAATTTCCACTAACTTAGTAGTACATAATATATTTTATTTACAATTATCATGCATACATCTTCGATGCTACAGCCCATTTCGGACCTGACTACCAAAAGAAATTGTCCCCATTCGCCTCTTTACTATTATTATAATATTTACAATTTCAATACCTCTTTTTGTCTATATTATCTTTAATTGTTATTTCTCATATATAGGTTGTTATAAACCTTTTTTTATTCTCTATCTTTCTTTTTTAGCCCTGATGATGGTCCATAATGTGGATCGAAACGTTAGAAAACAATAAATAGTTTAGACTGTTTCATTGTTTTTCTTTCACTGACCACCACTCGGACTGATCTCCTTTTGAATCTATCAACGGTTAACTATTGATATTTATTAAATCCAAAAATATAAATAAAAAAAAATTATTACAATAGTAAATAAAATATTATAATTAAAACATAAGAATATAAATATATGAATTAGTTACTTATTTTTCTTAACCCATTAATTTCTATTCTTAGATTAAACATGTTTACTTGCTATAATTTGTTAATAAACCAAATATTGTATATACTATTATTATAATTTATTATTTACTTATTTGTTATTAAGATTAATCTTTTAATGTTCTTTCTCACATATATCCTTACACTCCTATTGTATCTTTTTTTTTCTTAGCCTTATGATGACTTCTTTTTTTGAGGATTCTTCAAATTCAAAGGTGAGGACGAGGTATTGGTGGTATAGTCATTGATACTATAACCTACCCCACCTCTGGCAGGTTATGCGTTGGCGAAGAGCGGGTGTACCATACATTTATTTCACAAGAAGGGTAGATTATAGACGCTGTATACTCCGTTCATATCCTATACCCTATTGAACGAATGTCTAATGCTTTCATATTGCTTATAACACGTTGCAACAATATAATCAATCATTCTTCGCATCGATAACGTTCATATTGTCTTCACTGAATCCAATTTAAGGGCTCTATATTATTCAAATGAGGTGATAAATAGCCATTTACGGCTGGTTGTGAATCACATCTGAAGCCGTAACTGAAAATGAGATGTTTTTTTATATAAATGGTTATATATAAGAGTATATAACAACCACAAATTGAATCTTGTAACATATTACTAATAATTCGTTAATAAAAGGTCCTGACTGAAGACCGAAAGATTCTGATTTCTGAGACTAGCAAAGAATTCGACGTTGCTACATTTCTTAGCGTGTGTCACTGTTATCGTCATCTTTGATTTCAAAACTTTGAGAACAATGGAGACAGAAAATACCATATCGTCATCTTTGGAAACATTCAGTTTACGTATCACCAACAAATCATTTATCAACTCGGAATAATACACCTTTCATAGGACAGGAAAGTGTTCATGGATTGGAAACATTATGGGAAATGCTTAGAACAGGTATAGCAGAGGAAGGTTTACCCTGAAGTGTTTCTTGTCATTCATAAATTAATGATGAAATTGTTTTCCAAAATCCAAGTACTGGATAACTTCTGATCACTGATATGATATTTTTCAGATTCAATTCCATTGCGAATACCATAAGAAAGTTGTTCCCAACAAGTGACCCGTGGACCCATGTAGGTTCATGATCAGTGTTCAGGAGGTCCACGATGGGTGATTGGAAAATTATTTTTAATGATCTCAATGAAAAATATTTGCGAAGCCTTAGCTTGCAAAAATAATTACTGATGCTAGGTCCCTACATATATTGTTCCTACTCTAAATTTTTATAATTCATTGAATACAAGGTTTTGCGGATTGCACTCGGTTCTTAGAGCTTGGGTCTGGCATATTATCTTCCATTATCTTTAACAATTAATTTTAATCGTGATCACTAATTTGATGGTCTATTATTTCAATTGTAAAAAGTACTGGAAGCGCCTTGAAATTAAGACGATGGTTTCTAAAGATACTGTATCTATTTCTGGAAATATTCAGCGATTTCGTATGAACAAATTTACTTAATCATTTTTGCACTGAAATCTAAAATTGTTTTTTTTTTTCTGTATTAATAACCTTCTTTTTTAGTTATAAAAAGAAAAGATATTTAAATGAAATCAGTACCTTTCAAAAATAATTTACTGTCCTTACAATTGTACTGATTGCAAGAAGGGGTCTGCGAAAACTTTTTATGGGGAACCATTGCCATAAGATAAAAAGTTTTTAAAGACATTAAACACTGACATGCCCCTTAACGAACGCTGAAAAGGAGCTGGATGAGGGACCTTCAGTCATAAACAGAGACTGGGAAGAGATCTATCTGGGTGCAACTCGGCCCATCACGCCTACTACGTCACAAGATCAAACCCTTATCCCATCGCATTCACTAGAAACCATGAAGTTAACAAGTGTGAATAAAAAAAAAGAAGGCATTCAACAAGGATTCCTCTTAAATTAAGAATGCTAATACAGTTTTCCAACCACATCACAGATTCTGAAGCTACATTTCTTTGTATTTTCAGTGAATCATTTCACTATTCTCCGTAAGAAAGCCCCTTCTAGGTGACTTATCCAACAGAAATTGTTTCCTTGCCAGCCGCTTTTACTCATAGTGTTTTACAAAACCTGTTTAAAATTCAAGCAGTAGACTCTTCAGAGACGTCCATCAACTCCGTTTCGGGACAATGTACTAATATTTTACGATTCTGTTACATAAGCTCGCCTCTTGTAGCCAGCATTTTTTTGTAATTGCCTTTTTTTTTCTTTCTTTTGTGAGAATTTGGCAAATGTAAACCGTCTTGCTGAATCCCACCAACATTTTACATTCCTAATAAAAATACGATTTTCGATCGAAATGGATACTCCCTAAAGATAGTTAGCTTCCACTATTCTGAACTCTTGCCTCAGTAAAAATGGTGATGATGGGGACAGGAAAGATCGAAGAAAGTGGATGGAAATTGTGACAAGAGTTGCTTAAATTATTTTTCAAATATAAGTTTTGTAAATGATTATTTTCGATTGCTGAATAAAAGTTATTGAAGAATTCTTTCAAGATCTTAGAACTGATCTCGGATTTGTGAAACGGTGTTATGTTCCATTCCAATATACACGTTCGATTCAAGAGAAATGCTTTATTAAATAGCAAAATAAATAAGTATTATATAAATGTGTTGAGTAACACAAACCACCATCTTAATAATGTTGTATTCAGTAATAACAAATGATGGGTATTTTATAAATCAGAAGAAACCTCTTGAAGTTAAATGTTTCTTCCAAAACATTGCAGGAGTGCGTGCTAAAGTTATAGAATCTAGAAGGCTATGCGATTTAGCCTCTTCGAAGACCACAACACAATCCCCGATGATACGTTAGGCTGTAGGGCCATTCCCTTACATTTGATATTTTGTAATGTTACCAGTTGCCTGACTGACCTCACATACACGGAAGGTGGCTATGAGCGAATCCATTTTTAATTATATTGTTAAAAAATAGGAGACGGGACTGGATACCAAACTCACAACCTTGGAAGGCTAACGCACTAATCCAGAGTAAGCAAGTTCATCACCTTCACCACATAAGCCGTTACTTGGAGGACGTAAGAAAGTCTATTGCAACAGAGAATAATTTCTTGAGATATTTAACTGTTTATTGGACATCAAAGTCTTCTCAACGTAAGACTGTTATGTAATAAAAAAATAATATGCCAAAAAGGTAAAATATAGATTTCATAATTATAAAAGATTATTGGAGCTTATAATTCTTTCTGCTCCCAGAATCAGGGCTTTTCCACATAAAGCTTTTACAATTGTAAACATTATTAAAATGTACTAATGTTAATAGCATATATAGGTGGACTACTTGGTTTTTATCTACATCTTCTAAACGATCATCGGATCCTTAATGACGAAACAGCCAATCCATGATTAGCCTTCTAGTCCTCGTCAGCCACCGTGCGTTCGGGAGTCTTCTGCTGCAGCGCTCTATCGACCAAGAATGAGCGGGTAATCTAAAACAATATTGAAACATAGACTGGTTAGTAGCTACTGGGCGTTGATGACCCAGCTGTTATAAGCCCAAAATAAATTACATACAATATTATTTATATTTATGAACGAATTAAATTTTGTTTCCACTTTAGTAAACTTAAAAAAAAAGGGGGGTTTTACTGTTACTGTTAATTACTACAGTAATAAGGAAGAATTATTTATGTTGATTATTCAAATTACACCAAGTTCGAGGAATATTTGAAAGTAAACAGAAAAAAACCCACAGTTAGCATCTGACCAGGGTTAATTCTTATTCTGTAGAGTTGTTGGACCATTACTGATGCGCGACGAGGCTGTGTTCAGCGGAAGGCGGCGGTGTCCAAATTACCCACATTATGTAACTCACACAAAACGTCGCCTAAGGAACTCGTGCTTTTGATTGTTTGGAAGCTGTTAAAGGGGAAAGTTTTGACTTTAAAGCAACCTTCATATCTTATTGCAGGAGCCAGGTCTCCTCTTGTCGTTTAGTTTATTAGTACTTAATCAGCCCTGTGATCCACTTTCGTTTCTTATAGAAAGACTTCTGCTAACCAAGATCACTTCGTTGACATATCTAAATAACAATCACTAGCACTTTTTCATCGGAAATCATTCATCCTCTGTATATTTTACGGCTTGACATTTTTGCCTTGAATAATAAGCAATTCACAGTGAGTTGAGTCGATTCACACAGAATGTAGAATAAAGAAGCACATGATATTCAGTCAGGGTCAGGAAAACTGTACTTGAAATAATATGAAGGAAAAAAAATCTATTCTGGAACAAGTAATCCCTTAAAAATAACACATGTACACATTTTAAGACATTTGTTTGGTCTTTTTAATACTTAGGACTTGAAACGAAATAGACTTGGTGGCTATTATACTTCATCATTTTGAAGTGGGTACTGATTACCCGGTGACGAAACAGCTGAAAAAATATAATAAAACTTCGTAGATTTAAAACACTAACATTTTCGTTAGCTGGATAAAATAAGCTAAAGAGATCTTTTAATGAACTTAAAAGCGTAGGACTAATTTCTGATGGGTAAAAATATGTAAAGGTTTGGATTCAAAGAGACATTTATTCTGAATATGACATTCACTACAAACACGTCTTTTTTTTTTTTTTTTTCTTTTTTTGGTTTAACATTATTAAAACCCTGATAAAGGGAAACAGTTCTGATTATCATAATGATTACCACCATATATAATTGGAACCTCCGAGGTTCTTTCAAACACGAAAATTGGACCACCAGAGTAAAAGTGTACTTATCGAAAAAATGGACTGCTGTGACCGGATAATGCGCATGCTCCAGTGGCAAAAAATCGTGTTGGAAAGATGAATCTTAAGTAACACAAAATCAATTCGATAATCACTCCATCGAAGCATCTGATTCGAACCAGCATATTTCCATTAAAATGTATATTTTTGGAAAGGTTAGATTTGTTAATAAGCGTTCTGTTCCTATGTTGTTAAAAATAAGAATATGCTCAATCATCGGATTACCTTCCCTCATTATTACGATTATTATAACATCTTTTTACTATGTTTACAGAATACGGATTATTGGTTAAAGCGACATTGAATCAGGATTGTTAATGGACTACTATTTAAATGTTTTCTTAGTTCGTACTGCACAGGAGTGTAGGCAATCCATAGTGACTTTAATAGAGTTTTATTGTTTTAATATTTTCTGATTTTCTATTAACTTATGAAAGCGTCTTTCATTAATAAATAAAGACTGGAATTTCATGTTAAAAAATCAACATAGCATATAAGCAATTGAATCATATATATTGCGGCAAACAATGATATATTTACTAAAACCAAACAACTGATATAAGATTATTACATTACGTGGCTGCCCTTAGAAAAAGATTAATTTAATATAGAAATAGGTAGTCATGACGTCACATAACATTGCAGTCTACGACGTCGATACTTTGTTGCTCTTTGGATGTATTCAGAAGCTACAGTCTAGGAGGGGTTGTTTATATTGCATGAAGATATCACCATCAAAATGAAATGCCGGGTTGGGTTACCATTGCTTTAAGTAGTTAATTATAGATGAATGTTTTTATTGCTTTATTAAGGTGATCAATATGAATTCATGCTATGCAAACTAATGATTTTGAATTGCAATTTACTGCTTTCTTTCATTTCAGATGAGATTCAGTCCATCAAAAACCATATTCTCAATTTTATTGTTATTCACATTATTTGTCACATGGCTAATATCTAGAAAATTGACCCAGAAGACTTACACCCAAACTTGTAATCATTCTGAAAAATTTCATCAAAGTTTACATAGTTTGGCTGATAGGTAAATTATTATTTTTTTATTTATTTTCAATTTTTTATGTGCTTTGAAAAATTACTGAATTGTTCCCTTTCGTTTTTAGAGTGCATAATGTACTTAGTTCCATTCAGCTGACTCATTTTTTGTGTTACGGCTCCCTATGGGGGCAACTGAGATCTTCTAAATCTCTCCCATGGGAATCAGATATTGAATACTGCCTTTTGAATGAAGAAATCATCACTAGAGATGAAGTATACCTTGCAAGAATATTCCGTAGTAAAAAAATGAATCTGGAATATGACATAACTGAGGGTGTTTATACAATAACCGACACAGACTTTGTTGGTGGAAAAGTTCAACTTATTGTTTTCGAAAAAGATCCTCAAGTGAGTATTTAGAATATCAAAAACTTTCAAAAGTTACTAATTTGAAATGGGTAGTATTAATTAAATAATAGAATGGGTAGTTATTACTATGTTAAGCTTCCTTTAATTCAGATTACCTTTAATGATTTTGTTTTAAAAACTATTTATTAAGATATTTTTTTAAAACCATTACACTGATCTGAAAAGATTAATGAATTAAGTATTATTCCTAACTCCAAATACCTTTCAAATTAATTCTATATTTTTTTATAAATTACTACTGATTTTAAAGGTTGTTCTGCATGGAGTGAAACAATTTAAAATACCCTAACAAAAATAAAAGAATATGGAACGAGGTGGAAGGCACAATTATTCTAAATAAATTAAATAATAACATCAAATATTACGAGAAATATATAAATACAAAAAATATTTATTGGTGCCAATCAAGTTTATGCTTAATTGTGTGTTAAATTGACTGCACCCTGAACCAACTTCTCTCATATATACACACAGTCAACCATTGTCACTTCATCAAATATTAAAGTAAAAAAAAACTATAATAACATTAAATATTATTATGAGATACGCTGACAAAAGTATATGATAAAGTTAAGTAAAAACAAACAGTCATAATATACATCTTATGATGTTTGTTTATTTATTTAACGTCACTTTATGCTCCTATGGCTAATCGGACGATGCTACAGTGGGAGTCCTAAATTTTGCCTATCCAGGTTTTATTAGGATAGGGATCTTTAACGAGTACCTGACATCGCACAGGCTCGGGACCACCTTTTAACGTCCCCTCCGAAGGACGGCGTAACTAAGGATTTTTTACTCCCATTAAAAAATCCTAGGACCACCTGCGGATTTGAACCCGTGACCTTTGGCATGGGAGGCTGTTACGCTAGCCACCCAGCTACAAGTGATCCCAAATTCAAACTGCCTAACCTAAGTAGCGTATATACTGCGGAACTTGTAGCAATATTAAATGCACTTGAATTCATTAGGTCACATGATGAGTCAAAGTTCGTTATATGCACCGATTCCCTATCCGCCCTTAAGAGCCTTCATAATATTTGCATTGATAACCCACTAATTAATAAGATCAGAAAATATGTGGGAGATTTAAAAATACTGAAAAAAGAACTAGTGTTCTTGTGGATTCCATCCCACGTAGGCATTGATGGCAATGAGGAAGCGGATCGGGCTGCGAAAGAAGCTGCATTGTCAAACGTCCAAATCCACCCAACTTACATCAAGGAAGACGTAAAAAATTACCTTAAGGTCAAAATATAT
The DNA here is from genome assembly GCA_023052935.1 of Piezodorus guildinii. NCBI lineage: Eukaryota > Metazoa > Arthropoda > Insecta > Hemiptera > Pentatomidae > Piezodorus > Piezodorus guildinii. Next base: position 31,664,965 of record CM041292.1, on the reverse strand, counting down.
CAGGCATGGGAACAGATGTGGTCGGAACTTGACAACACCAATAAATTAAGAAATATCAAGCAATCGCCTGATCCATGGAATACATCATTGCGAAGTAATTGCCGCGAGGAAACTGCTTTGGCGAGACTTCGCATAGGACATAGCAGACTCACACATCTCCATCTCATCCTCAGGCAGCCTGTACCAATGTGTGACTTGTGTAGAGTGCCTCTCTCAATAAAACACATAATTGAGAACTGCCCCAAATTTCATGTACAAATGGATAAACTTAACCTAGCTAGATCGTTGAGTGAGAGCTTGAAGGACTCTAGTGAAACAGTTAGTTCACTGATTAGGTTTGTCAAAGAATGTTCTCTGCTCCCGGAACTATAAGAAAAAAAAATAAAAAGAAAGAAAAAAAAAATAATAGTAGTAATAAAAAAAATATATATATATATATATATATATGAAAATAATCAATAAATAAAGAAAAAATTGGAATAAATCCACTAATTCAGAATGTGTCAACAAAAGAATAATAAAAAAAAATAAACAATAAAAAAAAAGAATAAATAAATAAATAAATAAAAAAAAAATAGAAAGAAAAATTAATAAATAAAAAAAAAAAAAAAAAGAAGAAAAAAGAGTAAAACAAATCTGTTACTACAAATTTATTCGGTGCTAATAACCAAGAGGTTGAGCACCTATTCCAATACCCTAACCCTACATCTTATGAAAACATGTTTTTGTTTTTTTAATTCATTGACATCACTTTAAGAAATCAGACATCAGACAGATTTATAATAAAATTTTATAAATTAAATTATTAAGTTATTTAGGAAATATGGCTGTTGTATATTAATTTTAATATGTTGAATGTGTGTGATCATTTAATATCATAGACTTGCACTATCAGCTCTCACTTGTCTGTCTCTATCATGGTGTAGCACAGCCCTTAAGATTGGCATTTGCCTGACTTCAGATGTTATACTGTAAAATTTTAGTAATAATAAAAAAAATAAAATGAAAGATAGACCCATTACCTTCCTTCTTCCATATCAGGTAGCTATGAATCTTTAAGCAATTCTGCTAACAATCAATGAAACAAATATAATCAACTCAAGGGATTGAAGAGAGTTAATAATGAGATATTGATTTACTCATAATTATAGTTTGTAAATAATGATTTTGGTAATACCGATAACAATGTTTATGGTCATGACATAATTTTTGATACATGCCTTGTTTTAAATTCTATACTTTCCAACAGATAAACATGTTGCGGCGCGTTGGATGGAAAAGGAGAGTACTCCCACCTGATTGCGAATCGTTACCATCTCTCAACTGCTTTCCACCACGACTGGCTACCCCTCCCCTGCCTCTGAAGGAATTCGGAGGTTACATTGTTCCTGTTCCTAGGGAAGGAATAGAAATACAGAAGTACCATTATCCTACCAACTGGTGGAAAGAAATCCTTCCGAAAAATTGCTGACCTTAACCAGTCCAGTTTTGACTATCAAAGTTTTTTATTTATTTTGAGGTTCCGATATGTTTTTTATGTTATTCCCAAGGCTCGTTTTAGTTTTAAGTATGATCATGAACCTTAGTCAATTGTCTTTCATGTTTTTTTTTTAATAATATCGATTTAAGACTCGTGATGATTGTTACAATCAAAGACTTTTCCTCGATGTTAGTACCCATTAGCTTTAAAGTAGTCACATTAATATTAATGTATCCTGTGAGATTATTGTAATTAATGTTAAGCCATTTTTACGTGTTTGCAAGTGTGTAGTTTTTGTACATAAAATTTTCTTCCTATTTAATTTTTTTTTTTAACTTAGCGATATTGAGCTTGTTAATTATTGCTTATTAGGTTGTAGTTAGTTCTTAAGTAAAATGTTTTTATAACATTTCTTAAATATAAATAATTAATACCCTCAAAAAAGATGTTGTCCATTAGGAATGGCTAGTTTGAATCATTTAGTATATTCTTTAAATGGAAAATCTGTGAGTGTTTTCTATAATTTCATATGTAATGCTCTGTTGTTCTGCCTCTCTACATACTCTTGCTCCTCTTTTACGGTTATGCTGTCACTGTCCTCCCATTTCATTCTGGGTATACCCTACCTTTTCTGTTCTATACAGTCCTATCCTCCAGTAATCTCTTATGATCACTTTTCCTTAATTACATACTTAATTAGAGATGTGCAAAAACTGCTGCTTAGTCAGAATTTCCTTTGCGTTAATAATATTAATTATCTATTTTGCTATGGATCAAAATAGATGAAAGATGTTTGATAGTCCTTCTCCTAGCAGTTGTTGTTCATTTTTATTAAATGATTGAAATGTGTCAGGGAAGACTCCAGATCCAATCGACCTCTTTAGGAAGTAAACAGTTTGTCATCACCTTTATATTTAATAGTAGTCCTAAGGTTCCAGAGCCACCTGGCTTCACTACTGTCAGTGCCAGAGGATGGATAGTAACAACAATCTCCAACCCTACTACATAATCCTGCCTTGAGACAGGTTATGTACCATAGTCAAATCAGCACATAGGTGGAGTTAAATCTCATGTTCAGTCCAACCTAATCTGTATTATTTGAAAACATTAATAAATTCTTAATACAGTATAAATAATGCCTAATTTTCCTCCTTTACAATCCCTCAAGATTCTGCTTTAATATTTTGTCAGCCTTTGCCACAGACCAAACTTATAATCACCAAAGTTCTTTATCTTATACAATCTAATCTTTGTTTCCCTAGTTATTATGCTTCGATCAGATTCTTGAAGCCAAAATATCACCATATTCCAATTGCATATTTCCTAGGACATGTTAGCACAGAAGCAGGCAAACTCTTGCAGTCTTTCAAATTTGTAAGAACTTATCTCAATACATGTTCCTCCTTGCTGGGCTTTTAATTTTGATCTCATTTATCTAGAAGCCCAATGGCATGACTACCTATTGGATTGTGAAAAAAATGTTCCCTAGCTTAGTTTTAAGTCTTTTAACAGTTTTAGTATCTTTTTTATTTTATGTTCATTGGGTTTACCGTCTTTTCTGATTCTGTAATGGTAAACAGAACAGGTTATGCAGTAGATAACCAACCTATTCTTACTGGAGTGGATAGGTTGATATTCATTTTATGGTCCCATCACAAAATGATGTTCAACCAGCCCAGGCTAGGCCAGTGACTTTTAGGTCACCTAAGCCACAATATCATAGCTCACACAATGTCATCTGCAAAGTCCAATATATTGATGATTGTTGTCAGTATCTCAGAATAACTTACCCTCCCACCCTAACTTGGTCTAGTTTTCACATCACCTTCCAACATTTCTCTTTATTGTTTTTATTTAGTGGATGGTAAACTTGTTTGATGTTCCTAAAGAAAAATGATTCTTGTCCATTAAATGAAAGGACAAGATGAAACATTAAGCTATGAAATCAAACTTCCACAGATTTTTTTTTTCTTCTGTTCCTTATATATTTAATAAGGTACTATGAATTTTGTCTAGTCTTAGTTATTTCCAATATTAAAAAAAAAAATAATGATCTAGGATTACAACATAAAACCATAAATAGTAAGAGTTGTTTTATCATATTTACTACTAAACATTCAGGAAGACTTCACCTCTCCCATATTTCTTTCCAAATTTTGACTTTGCTTGTTTGTTGGTAGGTATTGCTTCATTCATACTTTACTGTTTTCAATCAATATTATATCAGCTTATTTTGCCCATGAACCAACACTTCAGTACTAGATAAATTTTTAAACCAACATTTCAATTTTTAAACAAATTGCATAAACAGAATATCAAACTCCAGTCAACGTTCATTGTATTTATTATTTTATGTATGTTGACGAGATTTATCAGTTTACAAGGACAATGCTTCCAAAAAACTTTGATGGCATGTATGTGAATAATTTTGTTTAATAAATACAATTTCATTTATTTCTTAAAGTTTCCCTTTTATCCTTTTTACATTATATTTTGTTTTTTGATTACTAAAAGATAAAACTGTTTTCCCATTAGATGTGTTAATATAACTTTATTTTACCTTTTTTTACACTAAATGACTAAGTAAATTGTTGCAAAGTTTTGTTTTTGCAGTATCTTTCAGTTTTATCTTAAACATGTAAATCATTATACTTACTTCATTATTACCATTTTTTAATTTGTCAATTCCCTTTTCTCACAAAAATATGATTACTGACAATCTATTGAAAAGCGATTTAATCCAGTTGTCTAAAAAACAATTATATGCAACTTGTGCTCCAGATCTCAGCAAAAATAGAAAAGCCAATCTAAACATTCTTCTCATTAAGGTGACTATCCCCATATTTTCTCTCTAATACTGGAAAACCATTGAACCACATTATTTTGACAGCTCATGTAGGCCCTTGGTCCAACCAGCAAACATATTTTGGTTATTTTTGCATACAAAATTTAAAATTACTGAGTTTTAACCAGGAAAAATTTAATAAAATACCTGTGCATCAGTATTTCTGAATAATTTAGAACTTTAAAGATTTCTTAATTCAATGAAACCATTCCGAATAAATTATTAAATAGCTCAATAACAGATAAATTAAATTGTATCCACAACAGTTTTGTTTGCTGTGTGTTTTATGGAAGAAAAGGGCATAAGAAATGTAAATGATCTGATTGAATTATATTAGAGAAAATCAACAGAAGTCAATTTATGATTGATGTTAAGTATTTTTGGTCCGGCTATCATGTTGAGGTCATGAAAATGGTTTAAAATATTGGGTTAAACATTTCATAAAAATTTCTTAAATCATTGAATGTGTGTGTGTTTATTCGTTTAACGTCACTTTTATGCTGCTATGGCTAATCGGAAATCATTGAATGTTATTCTTATTATTTTTACAAAAAAAAAAATAAATAAATAATTAAGATGATTATTATAATATAATAATCTTTATATTATAACGGTACCTAGGTAGTGAACAAGTGAGCTTTATTATCTGGGAGTGGATAGTAATTTTTGGTTCAAACTTGCTCATTGTGAAGATTTGTGATAAGCAATGGTTAGTATCCTCTGAGCAAGTTTCTAGTGAGTTTAAGAAAATACAAATAATCTTAGTGTATTGATATATATTAACCCTTTGCACTCCATTGTCGCCACTGACTAGACATTACATTTTATTAGCAATTATGTAGAATGAACTTAGACTGGCGTTTTCAATATTTCAATTTGATTCTCTCTGTGTTTATAAAATCATATTTTCTTGGTCAATAATGTTTACAATTTCTTAAAAAAGTTCTGGTTATGGTGTTTTTATGCATCAGTTTCAACCGAGATTCTTTATTTTTAAGTAGTATTTTGCTTGCTCAAAATGGAAGAGAAAAAAATTCATTTTCGTTTTTATGTTGTTATTTTTTTCGAAAGGAAAATCCACTACATATGCGGTTAATATTTGCAGTGTGTGTGGCGATAATGCCTTAAAGAGAAAGCACAGTCCGTAAGTGGTTTGCTCGGTCCAGAACCGGAAATTATGACTTGAAAAACTCAAAGCGCTCGGGCCGTCCTTCAACTGTTGATGATGACCAAATTCAATCATTGCTCGCAGACAACCCTCACTCTACGACACGGGATATCGGTCATATACATTGATTAAAAATATTTACAAGAATCTAAAGTTTATATTGAAATCACAAGTAAAAAACACTACGAACATATTTCATAATCCAATATTTTCTGCCACTCTCTCTCATCCGATTCTAGCCTAGTCTAACGATTCTAAGGAATAATTAGAAAATTTATAAAATTATTTCTAAGTGGTTATCAAGCTCTGAATGTGATGCTCTATCTTTAAAACCCAAGGTAGACACAAAGTACTGAACTATGCGAAAACTCACCGATTCGCAACGTAGAAATGCAAACTAAGTCCATTTATTTTTTAAAGCGAGAATGTAGAGAATAGTACAGAAATGTCAGTGAAACATGATGATAGATAAAGAACACAACATTAGGAAAAAAATACAAGATGTTTAGATGGAAACACGGAATGAATTTTTGTTATGACATGAATATATCGACTTGGGTAATTAGAAGACTGAATATTCAAGGCACCGAATATTAAAAAAAGATATACAATGAACGCCTTGTTGGAAAAAAACAGGCTTCAGTAAAGAATCCATCTTTTTAGATATTCTCAGTGAGCATTATTGGTGTCCAACAGACCAAGCATTAACTTGTCCAAAGTTAAATAAGATTTCATTTAAAGAACCCTTGGTTCTTCCGATAAATGAACTACCATCAACTTCTTTTTCAAGAAGTCAATTACCTGAATTAACAACATTTGTGAATGACATACATAAAAACAAACAGTATGTTTTCAATTGGATAGACATAAAAGCACAATTTTTATTAAAAGTTATTTTTTAAAACTAAACTGTCAATTCATTCAAACACTCTACATATACATTACAGAGAGTAACTTTAACATTCACACTTTTCCCATTTCACTCCACTGATGGTAAAATTCCTGCTCAGTTTCGCTAAATTCCTCTAAAGACAGTTTACCATCAGGTTTGCAGCCCATGTTCCTGGACATAGACGCTTTCACCATATGCTTCATGTGCTTATTATACACATACCGATGACAACCTCCATGCTTCGGACAAGAACAACTTTCCAATTCCATACATTGCTTCTCGTAACCTACAGCGGTAGGCTCAGGCATAACTGTCAACGGACCAAAATGTATCATGCCGTTGGGATACTTGGTCTTAATCACGTCGGGCCAGTAGTCGCCATCATTCCCCTCTATTCGCTTTTTGTCACATTGGGCACAACTGGAAGGAATATTACCCGGTTTAAATGGCTCGATATCTTCAGATCCTGTGATCACATCGTTAGTTGGGTTAGAGCTCTTCTCTTTGTTACCATTGGGAAGCAAAGATTTTAAAACACGCAATTGGTCTGTGGAGGACCAATGCTGAGAATTAACGAATTGCCGATTTAAATTTTTATCTTGTGGATTTATTTTTAATTTGAGAAGCCTGTTAATGAAATTGGTGACCATGTTTGGTAGAGGCTTGTTCTCTTTATGATTTTGCGAATCCTTCAATTTAGAGGAACTAAAAGAAGACTTCTCTAAATTTGGCGATTTTTCGTAACTATTGACGCCATTTAATTTCATTGAGTTGAAATTCCCAGTAAGTTTCTTCATGAAACTTTTGAATTGCGTATCATGCATTGTTTGACCTTCCATTTTTTCAAAAATTTCAACCTCATATTTGCCTTTTTTCAGGGTTGGCAAATGAGTTCTGTCATTGAATACAACATTAAATGGGATGTGTTTGTTTTCTTGAAAAAATCGTTTTCTTTCTTCGATTTCGTTCAAATCATCATTTGTTTTATTCGGTTCCGTTGGATCTATCATAAAATGTTTCTTTGTGCTTTTATCATTCACCTTGATATTTATTTCTTCATTCTTCGAATTAGATACAATTAGTATTTCTGTTTTACCTACAGCTTGCCTTTGGACGTGGTCTTCTAAATGTACGTCGATTGTCTCTATAGTTTGGGCGTAAGTTTCTTTTGTCCTGTCAGAAACTATTCCATTTTTGGACCCACCTGCAGACATAAACGATTCAAACTGTTTGTTTTCTTTGAGCCATATTTGGGCATTTTCTATCCGGATAGTGCTTTCTTTTCGACATATTTTATCTACATTTTGTTTCAACTCTTTAATTATCTCGTAAAGTCTTCCCATAACTTCACTATTAGCATTAGGATTGTTATTAGGTAAATTATGCCACATACAATCATCATTTGTTTTTTTAATAAAGAGTTGATCCACTCTGGAACTATGAAATCTTTTCTCCTTGTAGCTGTTGTAATATGGTTCCTTCCCTTTTAGCTGATGTATGTTAATTTCACTCATTGATTTCCTGTTATTGATTAATAAATTTCTCTCATTCTTTTTATTAGAACACTTAGTGATTTTTTTCACAGATTCAATATCCTTTTCACGATTATTTAAATCGGCATTATATCCTGTCATCTTAACATTACCACTTAACGATTTTTTCTGCATTTTATTAAAAAGGTCGAAGGATTCCTTTTTTTCTTGAACAAAGCCTACAGTCATCAAAGCATTTGCAATTTTTTCGCCTCCAGATTTTGAAGAAATTTCAGAAGAAAGGCTTATCAAAAATTTAGCAAGCTTATCTCCAGAGCCACTCACTAAATCCTTAATGAACGAAGAATATTCATTTTCGGTAAAGAGAGGTTGGGTTCCGGTGTGAGTTTTTTTCAATTCAGTGGGGTCGATTCTAGGTCCACCCTCTTCTGAGCTCAATGGACTTGACACGCTTGTTTGTATTGAACACGTAACACTCTCGGAATCAGTTTTTAATTGATCAGCTTGAACGCCTATTGATGTAAATGACATTGAATCCTTTAATGGTGTATTGATCTCTTTAGATTTAGGGCTGCTTATTTTATCATTAATGTTCTTTTCTGTTTCTTGTCTCTTTGTTAATCCTGATCTAAGAGTTTGCATATTGAGACTTTCTTCCAATGACTCATCTGTAGCCAGTGAATTAAAAGAAATCTTTTCGCACTCTCGATTAATTGTAATGGGCGTTTTGATAATTTTATCATCATGTTCTATCTTTGGGCAACCTTCCTTGTTTGTGAAATAGCTTTGACAATGACATTGTTCTGTATATACTTCTAAATTGGTTTCTACTATATTTTCCTTGGTAATATTCTCTGAACATTGGTAATTACTCCTAAATTCTGTGGATTTAGCTTCGGCTTTTATTTCATCGTTTAATTTTGTATCTACAGCTTTTGCGTTCTTGTCTGTAGGAAATTGACTGACAGTGTTATTTATTCCTTCAAAAGATCTTAAATTTAAATCGAATCTTACTTTCTTTTTGGATTGTCACCAATTTGATTGCTAGGTTCCCTTTTCAAAATAGATTTGATAGCTCTCTTAGTGCTGTCCTCGCTATGAACAGACGATTCTGATTCAGATACATAACCTGCTATTGAAGTTACTTCGCCGTAACCACCGATGTAAAGTTTGCTGATGTTTGAAAGTAATGTTTGGGGGTTTCCTTTCAACAATTTTTCTTTCAAAATAGGGTTCGCTTCTACTTTTATAAAATTGTACTTATTTTCCCGACGGATTCTTAACGTGGCAAGCAGTCTTTTCACTAGTTATTGGGGATTTATTTGTTTGTTTTAGGTCTTCTGATACGTACTTTGAAAGGATGCTATCTTTGCTCTCTATTTTTTTATAGGTGGGCAATAAATTAGTACTTCCTGGAGGTCCATCACTGCAAGCAGTTTTGCTTGCCAGAACACGTTTTTGTTTATCCGTGTCACCGTTCGACTCTGAATTTTCCATTTCCTCATAAATTTCATCTTCACAGTTTAACCACTCATTTGAAGAAGAAGACTCTCCGGAGTTGGAGGTCGAACTATCGACAGTAAAAGAAGGGTCGAAGATGCAACTCTGTTGCAAATTTTCCTTTTCGTAAGTTTGTACTTCGCGATCTGAGTTAATTTCTCTCTGGTTGGCTAAAAATATATAAGTTTTTTTAGAAATTATATTTTCTTTGTTATTCCAGTCTAAGACAGGACCTTTATACTTCACTCTTTTCCTTTCCATGTAAAGTTAATTCAGGCCAATTCAAAATTAATAGAAAGCGAAGACAATTTGGACTTGGTGAAATTTGAATAACAAAACGTTTAAAATGTCATTTTTGTATGTTTCTAAATGTAATTAACAGATGGATTTACTGTTATATGTAATTTTTTTTAAAAATTTGTCTTTGTTTATTCATTCTATATTTATAGGTAAAATGCCCAAGTAGGAGGAGATGGCCCAAACATAAGGTTAGGTTTGTACCAGTGAAATTGGCAAGTGGAAAATACATTTCTATATCATAAGATAGATGTATAACATAACCTAGACTTACTTTTTTAATTATTTTTTCTGTTGACGCAACAGTTACCAGTGTTAACAACGCAACGGAGACCAAATTTATGTATCGTAACGAATCACATCATCAGGATTGTGATTCCACTGTTAGTTAACTTGTAATAAAGAAGGAATATATGAAATAAGAATAGAAAAAACAAATTACTTAACCTTATCAATATAAATAAAATAAATCATTAAGTTAAAAATCATACCATAATGTAACTTCTTATACCTACAAACTCAGATATGAATGAAATGAGTTACAAAGACTTACTTTTTTTTTTTTTATAGCATATTTGATCGAATGGTATCCATGCCAACAAACTACAGACGTCACAAGAATATGCAAAAACATATAAGAAAAGGTCATCAAAGAAATAATACAGTTTTTGTATATCTTGGAAAATTGGGATAACTGAGTTTGTGGAACTTAGAACTTAAAAAATATTATATCACTAGCGTTCCAAAACCGAATTTTATACGGACATATTTATTTATTTAACGTCACTTTATGCTACTATGGCTAATCGGACGATGCTACAGTGGGAGTCCTAAATTTTGCCTATCCAGGTTTTATTAGGATAGGGATCTTTAACGAGTACCTGACATCGCACAGGCTCGGGACCACCTTTTAACGTCCCCTCCGAAGGACGGCGTAACTAAGGATTTTTTACTCCCATTAAAAAATCCTAGGACCACCTGCGGATTTGAACCCGTGACCTTTGGCATGGGAGGCTGTTACGCTAGCCACCCAGCTACAAGTGATCCCTTAGGGATATATTATTTTTATTTCGTGGACGACTCAGAGACTGATTGTTAAAATTCACACTATGGCTAGAACTTATGTTGTAAATATCATCCAAAACATATTAACAAAATAAAAATTAGATGACTTACAAAATATTTGAGCAAAGCATACGTTTTGTTCCATAATGGTAAAGCTGCATTTATTCAATAGCAAAGTTACTGGGGATCACCTGTGCTGTAGTGGCTAGCATGACAGCCCACTATGCCCAAGATGGCGGATCAAACCTGACATACTTTTATGTGGTGTTCCTTGGTGACTGATATCAAATGCTAATTAAAGATCCTAATTAAAACTGGATAAGCAAAATGCAGGACAAAGATTATGGTCTTGATGAGAAACTACACATTCTAATGTCTTGCTCATTTTAAGTATCTTTGAGCAAAGTTTAATGAAGTATGAGTGGAGGAGGAAGAAACAAGGAAATTCATTTTCTCAGCTAATTAATTTTTTTGTCCATAGGTCACCTAATGAGAAGTAGCCTGGTGAGTCGCTCAGCCAAGTGAAGACTTCATAAGGTCCCCATTAGGTCAGTCACAGCATATGCATGTGAGACATGGATACTTTAATCTTCAGCAGCTGATAAGATGGATATCTTTGAACATAAGATGTTGAGGTGCATTCTAGGTCCTTTGAAATTTGATGGGATATACCGTCTTGCAAAGAATATCGAATTATACCCCATATAAAAGATCTAAGGTAGTCGAACTATGTTAGAATACAGCATCTGAAGTGGTTGGGTCACTGTCCACAGAATGGATGAGGATGGAACAGTCGAAGAGTCATATAAGGGACACCCACATGGAGGGAGGCCACGAGGCAGGTAGAGGAACAGCGTCACAGAATTCTGTAGAAATCTTAATGTGTCTTTAAGACTTGCTTTAGACCCACAGGACTGGGCAAGTTTGATTGAGCAGGCCAAGGAACACAAAGTGCGTCTGTCATGCTTATGGAGATGGAAATCTAAAATTTAGAACAGCCACTGCAGCATCCTCCAATTGGCCACAATAGCATAAAGTGACCTTACATGAATAAACTAACAATTATCATTAGTAACACTATATTGTTTTTTTTTTAAATATTTCATCATCTTTTGATACAAAAAATTGTGAAAATATAATGTTATATTCCAATGGAAAATTTAAAAATGTTAACAGAAATTAGGATAAAATATAATAAAGGATATTTTAATGAATAAATAGAAAAATATGGAACATTCATATTGAATATTATGAACCCTTAAGATGAAGCAAGACATCTATCGTTCGAGAAGCACGGTTGATTTTTAAAAAATAACATTATATAAAAGAAAGATGGAAAAAAGAAAAGTCATGTGTCTCATCAGTAATGAAATAAAAAAGGATACATCTGAAAAAGCTAATAACCATACTTAAAAATGAGAATTGATGAAATGCAATGTATACAGTGATGTGAATAAAACAAAAATTAAGTGTAGATGAATTATGTAAAGGTGATGTGTAACAAAAATATATTTTGGTGAACAGCCTGTTTCCGCCCAGAGATTTATGTACCTTTAATTGAGTTTCCTGATTTAATTCATTGATAGCAAATCAGGTAGTTTAATGGTCTTTGAAATAAATGAGATAAACATTAGGATGGAAAAATTCCTAAATAAGATGCTTTAGAACATTAGCTTTTAATAACCATAATGTTTTGTCAAAGGTTACACATGTAACTACAGACATATATGTGATTATTTTTTTGTTTCAATACTATATCGCTCATTAAATATAATGTCAAAACTTTTATAAAAAAAAAAAAAAAAAACTTAAATCATCATCATCAGTTACTCTTTGAAGCACAATACAAAATATTCTTTATTAAAGTGACTATTTCTTTGCCCCCTTGTAGAAAAGAAGAGTTCAACATTTCCTGTTGACAGGAAGACTGTAATTCAATGTTAACTAGGATCATTATATAACTTAAATCTAAACTCTATTGAAAATCATGGAACAATACAAAATTCTACCAATGCAAAGAGAGACTGCACTTAGCCAATATAATTAATTCCAAACCTTAATTTTTTAATCATTGACAGAATAACAGAGGAAAAAAAACATAATCAAATATCCCCAATTTAAATTTAAACTGTTATAAATAGAAAAGTAGGTATTTTTTTTTAAATAAACCAATTCCTTATCTAGATCACGAAATTGGAGATACTAATTAAAACTTTAAAGAGAAGCAAAAGAAATAATAGAAGACCAATATTATTATTAATTTACCAATAAATTTTGAATATTAACAGTTTTCAATAACTAACATAAATAGAAATTATCACCATAGGATTTACAATTAATTGGAAAAAAATAAATAGAGACTTTCAAAAATAATAAATACTTTCATGAAACTCTTTTATTCTCCCTCCCTCCACCCAAAAAAATAATACTTTTATGAAAAAAAAAGTAGATTAATCCCAAAATTAACATTAAGATCTTATGAGGGAGAAATATTCTGGACTATCCCCTTAAAAAAAATTCGTAAAAAATAATTTAGAATTAGAGTAACAATTGAAAAAACTCAATAGTATAGTGTGAAAAATGTGTTTTTATTTTTTTTTTTAGTAATGACATATTTAATGACCGATATGTATGTTTGACTTATACTTAGATATATTTATAAACATTAATTAGATCTCATAATGATCCAGCAATAGTTTGGTTCTATAGACAACATTGATACCTAACATGTGCCTCTATATGAATACGTAACTGATACGACATCACAGATAATTATTGGAACGCTTCCAATATGTCTTAATTTAACACATATAGAACATTTAAAATTAACAATATTGGTGAAATACTACAACTATTTACATCGATGCATTGATTACTTTCATTTTAAAACATAAAATAAATCTAAAATTGTGAATTACACAAGCTAGGTCAGTGACTATGTTCTCTGGAAAAGAAAACCAAACAAGTTTAACCAAAGGGACAGTTCAAGTTCAATTTTTTTTTTCTTTTTAAAGTTATTATTTTTTTAATAACCTAACATTCTTTACACAGCCTCAAACTTACTAAAACAAATTTGTTACAACTGTTAAACGAAACGTACAGCTAGACATGCATTCCGAATGAGACCATCAGCACACTAAACTCAAAACCTGTACCACTAACAGATAAAAAAATAGCTCCAGTTAATATATTTATACAAGACTTTGTTATAAAACTTTAAGACTTTCTCGATCTGTTATTGAAAGACTGGCTTGAGAATTTGTTTTTTAATCAAAACATATACAGTGTATTTTTGATACTGATCTATTTTAGTTATCTTAAAGAAGATTTGACTAACTTAATTTTTTCTAAGTTATCAGACAAATCATAAGAAGTCCATTGTTTAGTTGTAGAATCTAAAGAAAGGATGTCCAATGTTTGTTTTTTTCTTTTAAAATAATCCTTCATTTTTTGTTAGTTTTTAATTAGTCCAGAGAAAAACAGTGGGATGAAAAAAATACTTTATGTTATGATCAGGATTGGAAAACATGATGAAACAAATGAAGGTTATATATATATAATATATATATATATATATATATATATATATATATATATATATATATATATATATATATATATATATAAAATTAAATAAAATCTTGGTGGAATACAATAGGTTTTAGGAGTACTATAGTCACATTGATGGTTCCAAACAGGTCAGAACTAAGCATATATAAAACAGTAAAAAAAAAAAATAAATAATAATAAAAAAATAAATAAATAATATATATATATATATATATATATATATATATATATATATATAAAGACAAAATAACTACATTGTATATAGAAGAAAGTAATTGTTTCTTTGTTACAATACAATTTCATTGACCCCTAATCAACTAACTGCTAAAAAAATATGGTTGATAACAGGTGGAAATGACAACAAGATGGCTGAGATAACTAAAATAGAACAGTACTATACTTTTTAATCCAATTAAATAAATAACTAATCACAATAATATTGTAAGAATACATCTTCAATCGACTTATTCCCTCCAATTCAATAAGCAGCCTTTTGTTCATAGATGCTAAATAATGCTTTAGACTCATGTTTCAGAATATATTTATATTTTTTTTTTCTTTACATGACTATGCTAGTGAATATTATTTAATCTGAAAAACAAAAACTTAAGTAGAAAACAAAACAATTAAAAAAAATAAGAACCCTTCTTTAATTTATATTTCACTTATTTTTTTAATATTTTCTTTTTTACAAATAGTAGCAGAAGCATAAAATGGAATTATTAAAATCCAGTCTTTGATTCAATTTAAGGCATTGATTTGCAGTGATAGTTTTTTAACTTTTTCTTCAATACTTGACATGTTTTAGCTTTACTCGGCTGTTCGTTGTAAAATTTCGTACAATACAGGTATACACAATCGCCGTATACATACCAATCGACACAACTGCTTTATTATTTATATATGTTAAAATGGATATATTAGATAATATTTATAGATTCAAGTAGGCAAAACTTTGTGCTTGGTTTTTTTTTTTTGTATAACTCTTATATCATTAAAAATCATTTGTACAATCGTATAAAATACTTCAGGGTAAAAGATGGTAATGCCTGTCTCTATATAAACGACTAGTGTCAAACATATATTATGAAAATAAGCAGTTTATATTGACATATAATATATATTTTTTTTATAAATAGACATTGTTAATACTATCTTCTGTATAAAAAGGATTTAAAGCATTAGGGTAAAGGATAAACAGTAAGTTGGGTCACAATCCGATACAGTCTTATATACATCTTATTGGGAACCAGAGAACATTTGTAACTTGAGGTGGGAACACCAATTATATATAATATATATATGTTATATAATTTTTTTCATTGTTTTTTTTTTTCTAAAT
Organism: Piezodorus guildinii; assembly: GCA_023052935.1. NCBI lineage: Eukaryota > Metazoa > Arthropoda > Insecta > Hemiptera > Pentatomidae > Piezodorus > Piezodorus guildinii. The sequence goes on along the minus strand of CM041292.1, from coordinate 31,649,313 downwards.
CTTTTTTTCTACAACACTTACATAAAATAACCACACATGAGGCTTTAAAAAGTCCTTTCTTTCCAGTAGTTTATTGTTTAATTGAGCTGAGAAATTTTTTTTTCGAGACTCGCCATCAAAATCATGGTACTAAAAAACATCCATTTAAAAGAACTAATGTCGTTATAAGACAATATAATACACCAAGGCACTCTATCTAACCATTTTTACTGTACATTAAGATACCGATAAGACTCCATTTATTCTCATATCGTGGGTCAATGAGGATTAAATTTTCTTAAAACTCAGAGAAAGAATGCACGGTTTCTGGTAAAAAGGGTTAGAAAATTTCATGGCTAAACAGACATGACAGTAAATAATGAGAAATTTACTCTAATTTCAGCTAAGCTAAACAGTGCAGTTCTCTTAACAAAATGGATCTTTGGCACTCTTCCTTCGAGGTTTTTTTACAAGAACAGGAAGCAATAACTATTAAAAACAAATATATTTTTCAAGTACTTAACCTAAACTCAAAGTTACGATCAAAAAAAAAAATTAAATAAATAATGAAGAAATCCTTGTCTCTTTGTGTTACTTAAAATATATTTGTTTTTAAATTCACTTATCACTAATCTCTACCACAAAAATGTTTACTGCCTAAGAATCGACATTGTCCTGTGCTGGCTTGTAAGTGTATTAGCTTAGTCTTTATGCTGTACAACAAATTACAATTTTCATACCTAAAATATAATATTTTATGTTAAAATCAAGAAAACCATTCTAAATAACTATGACAATTTCCAATAGGTACTTTATCCATTTTTACAGGACACGAAAATCTCTCATTAATGCTATATTTAACAAATTTATTTATTTTTTAAAACATATTAACAACAGTTTTTTTTTTTTTACAATAAGTATGCTTTGCAAAGAAATGAAACTGCAATTTTCAAACCAAGTTTTAAAGGACTTGTGTGTTTATTTTTTTTAAAGATGAAATTGGATGACGGGTTCCTAAAACCAAACAATTAAAATATGTATAATATCAATTTTGTGAAACATTTTTTAAAGTAACTTTTGGAAATCATCATCTCCATAAACATAGTTCTTACAGCCAACTCTGAATAACTAAATTTCAAAGGGATGATAAATCATTTTAAAAAAAATAATTAAAAATATTTAAGAAATAGGAAATGAGAAGAACATTTTTATTGAAGAAAGAAGTTTTTAAATTTAGAAAACGGAAGAACCTAATCCATGATTTGTAGAGGTATTTCTTACTTTGACATGAAGAAATAAAATCTCAAACATAACCCTACAAAATTTCAGAAGAGATTAGGAGGAGGGTCATCAAGAGTTGACTGAATTAGCAAAACACAAATTAATTAAAGTTTTCAATTCTTTCTGAATATTTTCTCTGGTTTTTAATCAAAATGACATAATTTTATTGACAGACTGCTTCGAACCTGACAATAAACATTTTTACTGATTTTTAGTATCTTCATTGCAATATACATTACTTTTCTCATCGTTTAAGCTTTTTCTTTTACTTATGTACATAAATAATGCTTTACAGAGATCCTGTAAATACTTATGTTGACCATTCAAGACGACAGATAAATGCATTCTTGTAATAGAAAACAAAATTTATTTTACATAGTCGAGATTACTTTAAACAAAAATTTATAATGAATTAGGAATCGATAACCATTAGACAGTAGATTTCATTAATAAAGTTATTTTTAAAAATACAGGAACACAAATATCCAACTTATTGAAAACACTTTTCATGAATGTACTTTTTTTGCCACACATGACGCAGGAATGAAAATCATTACATTGTTGTTTAGAATAATGTAATTTCAAATGAAGAAAGGAATACGATCATCTATAACAAATACTCTGAACTATGACATAAACACTCAAAGATGATCAATAAACCCTGCACAAAAAAAATTTTAATCGTACTCCATTATGCAGAAAAATATTACACTGATCTTACTCACCTACTATTGCACTGATCTAATAGGAAATAGAGAATAAAAACAATAAAAAATTAGCACCTTATACTAGGTATAGACAATAAAATTAAATAGAAGTAACCTATATAACAATAATGGAAGACCCCATTCACGATAAATCAGAAAGACTAATAAAAGAATTAAAAAGAAAAAAAATTAAGGATCACATTACATAGGCATTACAATTATATTTGTGTTAAATTAAAATACAATTTTATGCTAAACTTTATATCTTCCTTTCAAATAAAAGTTATACTTAAATAACTTTACCAGATAAGTATTAAAGAAGAATTTGGTAAGAGATGTGGCCATTGAAGAGGTCACACTCAAGTAAGTTACTTTATTAAAGTATAATGACGTTAGTGACCCCACCTTTAACTAAATTCTTCTATAATATATTCTAAAGTCAACTATTCTTCCAGTTCTCAATTATTTCTTTATTAAATATGTTTTTTTTTCCTTCAATTCCAATAGAAAGATACTTCATATATAGAAAAAGACACAAAACATACTTAAAATGTTTTATTTTATTATAGTATTTAAAAAAGTTGAGACCAAAGGGAACAAGTAATGTGTACTTCACTCATCTCTAGATCATTCAAACTGTCAGGTATGTTCGAGAACCTTTTTATTTATAGTTTTTAAAAGAACAGAATTTTTATCTGTTGAAGTTTAAAAAATTCAAATCAGTGAGTATAGAAACTATTTCCCACGATCAATAAATCAATTTACTTCATTCAGTTTTAAAATGTGAAGAAAGTGACAAACAAATCATTATGATCGTTAAATCGAAGCATACTCAATAAAAACCCTTACCCTGTCACCTAAAATCAAGAACAGAATCTAAGGCCAATTACACAATCAGACGGAAAATTACCAATAAATCAAATTACAAGTCCTACAAAGCTTAATCCTAAATGCTGGTATAATAATAAAATACCTCAAGCATTATACAAATATATAAAATATATATAAATTATTTCAAATTTTTTATATTGAAATACAAAGGGATATTTATAAAAACATATTTACATTAGCCTAATCTAAATTTACTTACAACAATCGCGATATTGTAATAAGCACAATTTCACTCTTATCACAAGTATTAAAGTATAAAAGAATTTACTTTATCCTCATACGAGATAATATGAAATTTATTGGTCTCAATTTGAGTAAAGAAGTCGAGATCCGAAATCTGGTGTAAGAGGCTTTAAAGTCTTTTCCTGATGAGGTAGACATTTTCATTAATAAATTGAAGATATATTGATAATTTAAAAAAATAAAATAAAAAGGTTCATCTAACAGAAAATGTACTGAAATGGTTAATTATAATTTTCTAGAATAATATCTCATTAAATATTTCATCAAATGTTTTTAAAGTAGGGAGGAAAAAGGAAGTTTCAGTTATTTACATTATTCTCATGGCAACTAACTTTGCCAAAGAAATATACAAATAAAATCATTAATATAGATAAGGATATGAAATTAATTTAATTGATTAAACAGCAAACTGGAATTTAATAAACAGGAAATAATAAATTTGTAAGAATGCTTTAGTAGTAAATATAGGTATGTTCCCTTCTTGCAAAGAAATATGGCAGGAAGAGAGCAGTACAGTTTTTCTATTCCTACAGATTGAGACAAAAAGAAAAAAAAAAAAAAATTACTGCACATGTACTACATTATCTATAAAAACAATAAACGATGAGGAAACACCCTTATTGATAAATAGTTTTAGGAATTTTTTTTTTAATACAGAAAATATCAAAAATAAATTACTAAAACATAATTGTAATGCCAAAAATTACTTTAACTAATAATTTATAATAAAATACCTGAAAATACAGAAATATTGATAATAAATATAGAGAAGAGATGGGAGACTTTAAATGAATACATTAGGAAGCTCATGTTACAGGTTTGAGAATAGACACGGGCTCAACGAGCTGAGGTGCTCCAACCTGATGTCAGACGTTGCTTTCTTCAAACTTGACCTCTCTGTGCCTTCTAACGCTGGTCCTCTTAGGGGTCACTGGAGTCAGGGGAACTGGAAGAAGGTTCACGGGCTGTGATGATGCTGCAGCAAAGGGAGAATTCTCGAGGAACTGGTTGGCAACGACGGGTGGCCACCACTCATGCTGAGTATACTTCAATGGTGACTCAGCTGTAATAAAAAATTAATATTTTGGTTTCCAACATTGAAATGTAGTTATTAAAGCAGACAGAATTCTCGTTGAGAGCATAATCTGTCAGAAACAACCTTTAAAGACAGCTTTAGACGCTTAAAAACTAATGATTTTAGTCTGAGAGAATACTCTGACACAATGAAAAAGTTTGAGGACGATGTATCAGAGAACTTACCAAATGATGACCCATGTGTCAAAAGGTAGCTGAAATTGTTACTAATGGGGTGTATAAAAAAAAAAGAAGACCATTTTATCAAAGGACTGGCAAATATTATGCCTACTAACCACAGATGATCAGAATTTGGAATAAAATAATTACGAGCTGGCGTCTCAGCGCTGGTGTGCTTTTAACTCAGCATTAATCAACCGTGCTCATCCCCTGAACTGAGAAAAACTAGTATAGTATATCCTTCAAAGGTTTTTTTTTTCTTTTTTCTTCCCCGCCTTATTATCCTTTGCACTGTAGCCTCGACCAGGCTTATTGTGCGCCATCCGTTATCCTGTTAAAACAGGCCTAATATTGCCTTGGTGACCCAGACCAAACTAGAAATTGATCAGTTCACACAGCTCAGGATTTAAAATGCGGTCATTTCCAAAATGGTAAAAATGTATCCTAGCAATCTCTGGACAACTTCATATCACTTGATAGGCAGTTTCATCTTCCTTCTTGAAGATTCTGCAATTCCGTGAGGCTACCAACCCCATATAATGGAGGTACTTATTAAGCTGACAGTGTCCTATATTGCATCAGGATAAAATTAAATTAAAAAAAATTGTATTCCTTTACTCACATTTTCCTACACTTGATCTCTTGATACTTTTAGATAATACTGTCTATGCCAAAGGTCACAAGTAGAGAATTAAGGCTTTACCCTACACTGTAAGCCAAAAGAAGATAATTACTCCTAAATCAGCCAGTATGCAACTTTCCTTTGTCCTATTCACAATAGCTTTTCAAGTTTTTTCTTCAATTTTTTTCTTGTGATTTCTTCAAAGAGTCTTTTTTCTGCAAATTATGAACCCCGAGACTCACTTAACTGAAACAGACTGTGTCAGAATAGTGACGTTTTCTGAAACTGGAATGAGTCACCGTGAAATTGCTCAGCGACTTAGAGTAAACCAATCCACAGTCTCAAGAGTTATTCGTAGGCACAGGGAGATCAGAAGCTACGGTAGAAGACCCGGGCAAGGCAGGCCATGGATAACTACTGCTCAAGAAGACAGATTTCTTCGGCTATCTGTCTTGAGAAATCGTACTTTCACGGGAAATCAGCTACGAGGACTGATCAGCCAATTCAGGAATGTTGAAATTTCGAGTTCTACAGTTAGAAGGCGTCTTAGGGAGAACAACTTATCGTCTAGAAGACCTGCAACTGGGCCTCTACTTACTAGATCACACAGAGTTTCCCGACTGGCATTCGCTCGACAACACGCCGAATGGACAGAAGATGATTGGAGGCGAGTTCTGTTTAGTGATGAGTCCAGATTCGCTTTGCACTCACCTGATGGAAGGGAAAGAGTTTGGAGAAGGAGAGAAGAGTGGTACGCAGCTTGCAACATGTCTTACATATTAAGTTTTGGAAGGGGCTCAATAATGGTTTGGGGCGGAATCAGCATCGAGGCATGAACGGAGCTCCACAGGATAACTGGAGGGGCTCTTACTGCTCACAGGTACTTGACAGAGGTAATTGATGATTACGTGATCCCTTTTGCTCCATATGTGGGTGATAACTTCCTTTTTTTACAAGACAATGCAAGACCCCATAAGGCGAATGTTGTCCGACAATACCTACTAGAGGTTGGAATCACACTTTTGAAATCCCACCAAGAAGCCCTGATCTCAATCCCATTGAGCACATTTGGGATGTGATAGGGAGGCGGATCAGAGGTCGGCAAAACCTCCCGACAACCCTGGATGAGGTGGAGACAGCTGTCAGGGAGGAATGGGAGAATATTGACCAGGCCGTCTTCGTGAACATTATTTCTTCGATGCCTGAGAAACTCAGAGAGATAATCCGTGCTAGGGGAGGGCTGACAAGATATTTTTAGAAGATTGTTAACCACATTTAAATGTTTTTACATTTTTTTCTTTATTTTTCTTATGTCAATTTGTTTGTTTGTTTTTATTTATCCCTTCCCAGATAATTTTTAATGCTATAAATTTGTTTTATACATACTTCACAACAGTTTTATTAAATAAAATTGCCAGAAAAGAAAGCATTAAAGTAATGTTTTATGAGATATTAAAAAATAAAGAAGTGATGCAATATTTTTGCACAGCAGTTTATATTCTTGTCACCCTTCTCAGAGTTGAGAGAAACTGTCCATTGAGAGAAGAGTACAGCTTCTCTCTTTGCAGGGTCTCTCCAAAAATATCTTAGAATGATGCTGCTTTCCAGTATTGCCTGGATCTATAGCCAGCACCCGCCTTGATCAGACCCGTTGCATAGCTGAGGATTATTTCACAAACAGGCTTGGGTGTGGAGGGTATCTGAGCAAAACCCCTCTTTGCGAGGCTATCGGCTCTCTCATTGCCTAAAATACCCAAGTGACGAGACACCCAATGAACTCAGGCCTTATTTAGCAGGGAGAGTGTGTTGAGATTTCTTTTACACTCTTCCACTAGTTTGGACCAAGCCATGTATCTACCCAAAGTTCCAATAGCAGCTTGACTATCAGTATGGATATTTATAAGTCTGTCTCTCATCTCTTCTAAAATTAGGGTTTGGGTACAGACATTTATCATCATTAATTCAGCCTGAAAGACTGACATATGTTTACCTAGAAAGATGGAGATCCTCTCCTTGGGTTTATCCATTCTCCTTAATCCCGCCCCTGAACCTGATTCCATCAGAGGGATCCGTCTGTGTAACAACTGACTCCATTGCATGGTCTGTGCGAGCCAGTCCTACTCGGGTTACTAACCCCTACACAGTAAAATGTGTCCGTATATTTCTTGACCTGAAGATCAGAGTGCATGGCAAGCACCGAATCTTCATCAATCCTTCCGAACAAGTTATCGTGACCCTGGTAACCCAGGGAGTTAGAAAGTCTTATTTCTAACTTAGAGAGCCTGTACTAAGCGCTTGAGTTTCTACTGCTATGTGCAATGGTGTTAGGTTCAATAGAATTTTCAATATAAAAGAACATCAGAGTTCGCACTGTATCTGACTTCTCCAGAACCTAAAATAACCAACTACTATGTAGGACAAAGAGACGCATTTGCCAACACTGAACAATTATCCAAACATGTTTCTTAGCATGGTTTAATTTTGGCATTGTGGCCATATGCTAAGAAACTTGTCTATATCATCAATGAAACGATTGTTAAATATTTGAAAATATGAAAAGCAGACACAGCAGCTATATTGTTTGAAGTTGGACCCTACAGATTTCATAAGTAGTATACAAATAGCTGGGTTATCAAGAGATGCAGAAAATGTTTCCTTCCTCTTTGGAACAATGAAAGGAATAATAGCACAGCGATAGGCAATAGTAGATACAATTAATAAAGACTATTTCATTGTTTTTCTTGACCACCATCAGACTATGATTCTTTGGGATTTCTGAACAGCCATCCACTGATATTCATTGACATTGACATGGTTTTCTAACCAGCACATAAAAATAAAAAACATATTTAAGAATTTTGTTTACTCACTGTCGGAAAGCAGAAGATCGGACTTATCAGCAGCTTGCTTACGCCAAGCATTAGATCTAACATGCCCCTTAGTGCTAGTGTTGACAGCATCAGCCGATAATGAACGTGACATCATTCTTCTCAGGTGTTCACATCCTGTTGGAGTCGCGTCTTTTGTTCCATAGCTTCCAGTTAATCCCACAGCTTCATTTAACCAGTACAACTTCTGTGTTATATCCTTACCTAAAAATGACAAAGAGTATATAACAAAACATCAATTATTAGCTAAATTATTTTAATACATAAAGCCATACACAACTGAGGGGCAATCACCAATCAATAAAAAAGAATAGAAAACTTCATTATGATAGTTCGACTAGTGGATTGGGTAATAAAGGAATTTTAAAACAAGGTTTGTGGTGAGAAAATGGATAGAAGACTTGAAATGGAGCAGATTGTAAGCATAAGAAGGCTGATCGTTCCATTTTTTTCTAAAGGAGAGTGCACAGGAAATATTATCTACAGAAGGAAGGGTAAACTCGTCAGAAAAATGGAAGGAAACACAAGAACATCATAAGGTCTTGTCAAAAAATTATTGAAAGCTGTGAACAATAATCTTCACTCTTTTCTCGATATCCTCCAAGAGAAGGGATATATGAGAGGATAATACAATTTTGAAGTATAAATTGTGTAGATGTTAGAAATCGTGAAATAGTTTGAGAATAAAAATTGAATGATAAGAGGTTGATCAATAATGGCCAAGTTTTTAAAAAAGGAGCAGAATATCAAAAAATGGAATGATCATTTGAAAACAGGATAGGAAAGTTGGAATTGGGTCTGAGAGGTTTAAAACTAATAGAAATGAGTGATTCGATCTAGGTCTTCTTGAATCATGGTGAATACGATAAATAAGTCAAAATGGGAAATAACTAGATTATCAAACATTCTGCATAAAGCTGGTGCAAATAGTGATAAGATGATTTAAGAAAGATATAGAAGCTGAAAAGAAGAGCAAATACTAAGAAAATAACTGCTTAGATACTGCTGATTTTGAGGGCTATCTAAAAGAAAGAAATGATCCTGATGGGAGAAATGAATCGGAGGATCAAGAAAATGACCCCACTGAAGATGAGGAGATTGGGAACCTTACTTCAAAGATGGACAAGAGAATCAGCAGGCTAAGACAACATAATAAATAAGGAAACAAAAAATCATTAGGAACTCATCGAAACTTTTTCTACAGTTATAATAACAGTACTACAATGTTCAAATAACTACTCATAAGAAAGGACTGAGGATTAGAAATCGCAAAATCAAAGAGGGTTTGGTTTTGATAAGAGATTCAAACAAGGCAACATTCCCCTCAGAGAAACTCCAATACTAACTGCATGATATAAATAGTGAGAAAAAGAGGGAAAAATGTTATAAGTGAAACCTTACTGGTAACAGAGATGCATGGCATCAATGGCTGGAAAGCTGAAAGGAAAATGGTAGGAAGGAAAAGGATATTGTTGACAGAGAAGAGACTGAAACCAACAAATACAACTGAATACTTCTGTCCTCAGATGGCAAAATGGTATAAGTCAACTTTGGTAGAAATGAGAGTTTTTGATATTCTGGAGAGTCATTTGTTTATTTTCTGAAGGTGGTTAATTTATATGTACAAGAGAGAGTTGTTTCCTCATTAACTGAAAGAGAAACACTTATGACATTTTGTCATCTTCTAAACATAAACAAATGCCATTTAAGAATATGAAAAACTTTCATTTCCATAAAAAGTGCAATAACATTATGCCGTCTTAGCAAAGATATGATATGATATATAATAGGAATAGAACAGTTTATTATGTCAAAGGGATCAAAAAAGATTATTTTCACAAATATAGTTAATAATAACTTAACAAACATGCAAAATTTAATCAATCAAATCACAAATAATTTTTCACAAACTATGGCAAAAATGAAATGATAACAGTTAAATATTATCATCAGTCATCAGATAACACCTAATTGACTTAGAGAAAAACAATCCTATGGAAAGAAGGAACATTTAGAATATAACAAATACAATTTAAAATTTTAAATAGTAACATTTGTTATGTTTTAAATTTAATAGATAAATGCAAACAAAGTTTTTGAAGTTTATATTATTCAAAAAATATGTAAAATAATTAATTACTGATGGCAATATTTGTGTTCTTGGTCAATAAGGGTAATTTATAATTCATTATTTATTAAAATGAATATTTTAAAGAAAATCTTAGCTAAGTTTTGCAAGCTTAATGAAACACATACCAATTAAATTAGACAATATTATCTTCAACATAGGCCTATGTCTGAGCACTCTAGCTAATTTTAATTTAGGCCAACACAAATACAGACTTTCTTCTTCCGCTGTGATTGTCACCTACAATATATTAAAAGAATATTTTAAAAAAATACTTTTAAAAAACTAAAACTTCACATAGTGATTATTAATATTAATTAATGTAAACATACCTGAAACAATTCATCACTTGTGACATGACCAGCCTCCCATTCAGGTGAATCGATGAATTGATAAGAGTTAATATAATGGAGATGAATGTTATCACAACTAACTTTCAACCTAAAACCATCATTTGTCTCAGATCTCAATACTTAAACTTTGAACAGCAGGAGAACTTAAAATAAATATAAAAGCACATTCGAAAGAAAAAGTTACATTAAAATACATTCATATAAGAGAGTAGTGTCTTAAAACAACTAATCTATTCTAATATCTAATCACATCAATAGTTTCTACTTGACTAACTTCTATCATGACATATTGAAGTGTCTATATTTAAATAACAGTATTTATAGTAGTGTTAATATCATAGAGAAACGTAACAATACATTATTCAAGTCAAACTAATTCTATAACACTTCACCAATATCTTAACTCTATAAAAACTGAAATCCCAAGACCGCTTTATAATAATACATAACAATTACCCAATAAACTACATGGTAACAAAAATGAGTAGTCAAAAAGATCATTATAATACAAAACAAGTAACATCTCCATTATATTCTTGTGAATTTTATGAATTGTTTCGACTCCTTCTAAGATGTATAAGTGGTGTATGGCCGAGGAAAATAGATGGGACCGTTCGAGCAACATACATATTAAACATACTCAACAGAACCCAAAATATATACCAAAATACCAACAGTAGCCAATAACTTATTAAATGAGTATGATATGGAAACTGCCTAACACCACTTTCTTCTATGTAAGTTACTTCTGAGTTCAATAAAAAATCTTGTATCCATTCATTGATATGAATCATAGTCGTAGGATGAAAATCCCAGACAAATAACAAAAATACCACTGAAGCTTCTTAACAGCTGATAAAAAAACGTAACTCTACTGAGATACCATGGCGTTCACTAATGCTTCAATACACTTCCTCCGAGGGTTAGATCGATAATTTGGAAAATACACAATTTATTCTCTTTGGTTTGAGAGTAATTCAATTCAAAATATGAAAATAAAACTTTAATTATTTGTTGTTTACTACTTTTATGTTATATTGTTACAATCGATAATAACCATAAAATAATTTAGGATAGTTATAGCGATTAGTATTATAAATAAGATAAATAAAATATCTCAATTTACCTTTCTTTCCCATTAAGCTGTTGCTAATTTTAATTAAACTTAGGTGAAAAATGGTAACAACTGCCAAGCTTTTCATAGAAAGAACTTTAACAATAATTAATGCAGTATGATAAATACACTTTTTTCCGTTCAGTAATTAAACTTAATGAAACAATTTTTTGTTTTAAAATTTAAAGTTTAAACGGCCAAGCTGCTCTTTCATTAGTTTCTTGAAAACTTGTGTGGAATATTGGCAGAGTTTACTCATATTACTCACGCTAACCCGCCTGATATCTAAGGTACACCTACTTCTACCATAAAAATTGTGAGTTATTAGGTTTCAACTAGATTTAATAAGATAATTTATTTTGGATTAAAATCAATTCTTAATAGTTTTTATTTATAGTTTATCTATTATCTTTTGAACTATTTAGATAAATTCGTACAAACTTCTTAATAATAAAACACTCAGATGCATCCAACAGTATCCCTTGTTTAGACTTGCTTAGCCCTCATAATCTTTTAGTATTGGGGGTACTGTATAACTTGCACCATTTGATTTCTAAGTTGTCCCAATATATTGAATATCTATTGACAACTTTAATGTAAAGTAAGCATGGGTATCTTTATAAGGGTGGGGCTAAATGAATATTTTTTAAATTCTTCTTCGTGCCTTTTGGTGTTAAGTTCACTCAGCCTAGTTTCAATTACTATTAACTCTGGCTATTACTTCCCTTACTTCAATTAATCTGAATACAGATTTTTTTTTTTTTTTTTATCTAGGTCTATTACCTACTGATCTTGCCTCCATAAATTGTTGTAGTACTTAAGAGACCTCATTAAAATTTTTTAGTCATAACATCATAAGTTTTCCATCATCCTCTAAGTCTCTTTCTCTGCTAGTAAACTCCTGCATAATTCTGCTCAGATTTTTTTATGCTTGATTCTATTCCTCCATGTTTTATACGGCATTCTGCCAAAGTATTTCATCTCTGCTTTAGACAATTTTTTGTCATTAAAGACCAACTCTCTGATTCATATAACAAAACGGGCATTTATGTGGTCTTGGAATTGTGGAGCTTGACATATTTCTTGATATCTTAATGAATGTCAAACTATCAATAGGTCTAGATTTCTTGATCTCCTTTTTTTTAACCATAATTCCTCTCCCATGAGAGGTATTTGTTGCTTTCAATTTTTCTAAATCAAATTCCTTATGTACGATTACTCATTTACCATTTAGAGATTCTTATTTATTCAAAGTTCAATAGATCTTGCCTATCTTCAGTGATTTGCTTTTTATTAAATTAATAATCATGTCCTTCCTCCTGAGTTCTGTTTCCTCTTTTCACCAAGACTTGTTGGAGAGCCCACCATTAAAATTATGTTATCGACAATGATCCATAATCTGATATTTTATCTCCAAAGGTGATAAGGAAAAGAGCAATCAGTTCTTTTCTTAGAATTGAGTTAAATATTTTTAGTATTTCTCATGTATTTTTATAAGTTATGTCAACTTTACTTTTGTGTGCATTAACTTCTAGTTTAATCATTAGCAGTCAATTTTATCTAATCATATTGTCCGGAAAATTATTTATTTTTTATTGTGGTTGGTGTTTTGTGGTTATTATATATATATATATATATATATTATAATATATATTATTTTATTTTTAATCTATTTTCTTTTTTCATTAATTTTGTGTCTTTACCAGATGCAGCTATTATATTATGTCAAATTTTATGTTATTTTTAGTTGACTTAGACCCAGAATAAAGTTTCTTTTCTTCTTCTTAAATGGAGATTTGGTATTTAGAAAAGGAAGATATAAGCTTTTTTATTGATCCTACACTTTCCAAAAACAAATATGCAAATCCTTCGCTATTCGACATCGTGGGCATAATGCAGCTTGATCATCCTCCAGGCTCTCTTCAACTAATTGCTTAGCTTTTTTTTCTGATATTTCAAAAAATAAAATATACATCCTGAATTTATAAAAGAAGTTAAATAAATCATGATAACAAATAAATATGCTTGTAATAAAAATAAATATACCGTCTTTAGTACTGGATCCTCTTCCTTTCTTTCACCTTTATTGCTCACATAAATTAATAATATAATCATTTTTCACTCTGAATATTTATTATTAAATATATTACACTCTTTTACAGAAATTTAGTGTTTATTTTAATGAAATGTTTAATGTTTTAAACGTTGAAACATTAAACTAATTGTCAAAGAATTTGGTTTGGAGTGTGGTTAGTGCATACAAATACTAGAGTAAGTCATCTTATTCATGTATTTTTCTTCACTGACAGCTTCCCTCTTCTTCCCTTAATTTTTTCCTGAGTAACTTCTCAAACAAAACGGATCTCATAAATAGCTTAAATTGATAAAAATAACCAGACAATCAATTTTTTTCTCAAGGAACTAATGTACATATAAAAATTAATTATAATCCTTTGGTCTTTTGGCCAGACACATCGTATATCTTAATTGTACATATCAATTGTTCTTAAGGGACCCTGTCCCAGAATAATAAAAAATTTCTATTTCTATTTCTACATAATTAGTTAGTTGGAGTATTGGAAACATATTTATAGATTGAAAAAAGTTAGAGATTTAAGTATTTAAAACTTGGTTTTATCGAATTACCGAAGACTCTCCTTTTTTTTGTGGACTCACAATTTAATTTTAATTGTTTTATTTTTTAATGGATACTTCTCTTTTTTAAATAACTATTTTGCAAAAAATAATTCAGACATGCCCACTAAGTAAAATTATGATTATGATAATAAGTAAAACTATCATACAGGTAAATAACAGCTGTCTATTTCCATTCTCTTACTAGCTGAAAAAACCGAAAGGTCGGTAAAGGTCTGACTAATCTTAACAGTGCGTATTTTAATTTCAAGAAAAATAATTCCCAACCTTATCTAGGACCAAATTATAACATTTGAAGAGAATATACTACTTTATTAAGCGTGAATAGACCTAATTTTTCTATGAGCAAAGACATGTAAGATTATTAAAACACCATGATACAGCAACACCAATCCTAATGATTTTTTTTTTTATTGCATTTGTTACGTTTCTCTTTCATGATATTCAAAAATATACAATAAAAATGTAAACGAACAATAATGTTTTTTTAAAAATAAGACATTAATGCAAGTTTGTTTGTTTATTTATTTAACGTCACTTTATGCTACTATGGCTAGTCGGACGATGCTACAGTGGGAGTCCTAAATTTTGCCTATCCAGGTTTTATTAGGATAGGGATCTTTAACGAGTACCTGACATCGCACAGGCTCGGGACCACCATTTAACGTCCCCTCCGAAGGACGGCGTAACTAAGGATTTTTTACTGCCATTAAAAAATCCTAGGACCACCTGCGGGTTTTTATTGTTATTAATGCAAGTATTTAAATATATATAAATCAATTAATATGATGATAGCTGAATTGTTGATGATGGGTTAATAATTAAACTTCTAAAATAAAGAACCAAGTTTAAAGTATGGAACAGAAAATTACCCTTTCTTTAACTGAAACTCTCCTAGGTTATTGAAATAATTTATCATGATTCTTTTTAGATTACCTCATTGGAAAACCATTGCTCAAACAAATGGTACAGGAGTTAAATCCTATAATTATAATCATTCAAAATTCATCCTACTAAATTGTAAATAATGATGTGATTATTGATATTAATAATAATTAGAACATGGATACCCTATGTCATAATTATGGCATTCTAAATCCTATTAGTCAGTAGCACTCATGAGCTGCTAATGGTGTCACTTCTGGTGTGGCACATAATAGCCTTCTATGCTCAAAGTCATGGGTTTCAACCTAGCAGATGGCCCAAGGATGTGTAAAGGGCATAACAAATTTTTGGCCATCTTTTGGAGAGGACCTAAAATGGTAGACCAAGCCTGTGCAATTTGAGGTATTGGTTAAAGATCCGTATCCTAATTTAATCTAGAAAGATAAAATTTAGGATTGATCCTGTGGCATGATGTGATTAGCCACAGTAGCGTAATGTTGAATGAATAAAAAACAACAGACAGGAAGACGGAAGACAAAATTCTGACAGAGAGAAATTTTGGAACAAATTCCTCCTTAAGTAGAATAGAAGATCCTAATCCAGGGAAGATACTGGACAATGGAACACAATTAGACATTAGTGATTGAAGAAAGAGAAAACATGGAAGAATGTAAATGGCTTTCCTCAAGTTCCTCAAGGCACGGCAGGTTTTAAATAAATAATAGATGAAGATATTTACATTTCTTTAAAGTGACATTTAGTGTTATAGATATATGTTTACTGAAATTTATATATAATTTACTTACTTTCCCTTCAACAAGATTGATAGCCTCTCGTCAGCATTTGTAACATCTTCTATTGCGTAAGCCTCCCCTTGCTCCAGTAGAAGGATACTGGCCTCTCTAGTCAATTCTTTAAAATGCTTTCTTGAAACTTTCAAAGGGCTAAACATTCTCACATATAAATCGGTTAGTTCGGGTGAGAGAGAGGGTGGAACGAGTTGCACAAAAACACCAATAGTATGTAGAAAATTTAAGATACCAAGAGCTGTTGACCAGGTTACAATATCTCCTGAACAAATATGCACCCCTGACCAAACAGCTTGAACAAAGAATCCAGCACTCAGCAAAGCTCTGAAAAAAAAAAAAAAAAAAAAATCAAATTATTATCAATAGGTAAAAAGCAATAATATTAATAATTCTTATAAAATTATTAATAGAAAGTCTATTCCCCCAATACCCAAAAATTCTTGAAATGAAGAAGTGTCAGTATCCATGTGATTTAAAAGCAAAGAAGTAGATTATTTGTACATATTTTGAATTAGAATAACATGTCTAATATATTATATGTCACCTATGATAGATATATTACAATACATGATTTATAAATTTTTTTATAATTTTGGGATAATTTTAATATAGGTTTGCCACTAATTATTACTGATATTATCATTATTAATTCAATTCAATCAACTATAATATAGAATACAAGAGTGTTGGGGGTACACCAAACAGATGAGGGAAGAAACTGAGAGATTGACAATAACAGACCTAGACTGTTTAGACAGAGATGATTACAGGAAAAGACTAAAAGGAAATGAGGTCCTTGTGGGAAAGAGAGATTTAAGAATAGGAGTGGCGTGGATCGAAGAAAGAAGAAAGCAGCAATAGGAGAGGATGAGGAAAAGATGGGAGGAAAGCAAGAAGGAGAGAATGAGTATGAAGGGAAGTAAGAGTAGTGATAATTAGGGGAGCCGTGATATAGTTTATTTTAATAAAAAGCGATAATTTTTTGTTTATTATCATACATATTGAGGAACGAAAATGCAATAAAAATATTTGATGAAACAGATCAGATGTAATAAACAGGTCTAGGGGAATTATTTAATTGAAATTAGAAAAAAAAAAAAGATAATGTCTTTATTTGTTAAAGAATATTAAAAAGAAAAAAAAATTATATGTTATATATAAACAAAACAGAAGAGTAGATAACCAAGATGATAATTAAAGTTTAGATATGAAAATACTAACATAATTTAGTAATTAAAAAAAAAAAGTTAGAAAAGAAACGATCAAAAACGTTTTGTGTAGAATTTCCAACAGGAGAAATGTTCATTCCAACTTTAATCGGAATTTAGACATGGAGCTAACTAATCAGTTTTCATTTTAATAATTAATTATCATTTTGATTTCTACTCTATCATTTGTGGAAAAATGGTCAACATTAAACTTACTAGTTTAAATTTTACTGTCCCAGATTTTCCAGAGTAATTCTCAAACGGGGAGACAACTTATATTAGACATTGACCTATATAATCATAAATTAGGGTCTAAACTCTTAAAAGTTCAGCAGATTGTTTCAAACTCTATCATATCATCTCTTTAATAATACCTTGGTTCATACGTAGTTGCATGCAACTACTTAAAGTTTAACCTGAGCATGCAAACTGAATCAATAACTTTGCTATTTTCTTTTTTATTTGGCTGCCTTCACAAAAACAAAATAATGTGGAAAAGCTCAATCACTCAATACAGGTTTATTTTAAGTTCTTTTTTTTTTTTTTTTTAAATATTTTTTCAGCACCATTAGACTCATTAAATAAGAAATAAAAATTACGATAACCAACTATTTGAATTAATAAAAACAATAAATATTGAAATATGATATCAATAATAAAAGTAGTTAGCTCCAAAAAGTAGCTAAAAATAGCTCTAAAATAGCATGTCATGTTTTGCATTCAGACTCTTCATATTGCATGATTCCGCTAATCAACCATATAGTATTTTTAGGAGACAGCCCTAAGATTTATCATTAGCTTATATCAATTACTTATTTTTTAGATTTAATGTACTCACAAATGATAAAAGCATACTGAATTTAAACATTTCATATGAAGTGTCAACACAAAATTCTGAAGTAGAGGAATTACAGCAGAAAATTCTAGTTGTTTTTTTAGGTCATTTATTACTACTATTACAAATTAGAAGAAACAATTTGCTTATTTTAATTTTCAATTAAAAGTGTGAAGTAATATTTTTTCTTCCATATTAAAAATTTATTTGAAGCGGCATAGTCTACTGGATTGAACTCTGGTCTACTGTTCTTACCATAGGTTCTGGGTTCAAACCCTCAGGAAATCCTGGGGTATGGAGAACCTGCTGGGGCACACCCCATCCCTTCTATAAAGTGGGTACCCGAAGCTGGAGAAAAAAATAGGCAGTTGTGCTTGATCTAGGCCTAATTGGTAAGACCTACTTATTGGCCATGAAACATTATGAATCTCTGTATGTACTGAAAGGTAAGACCCTTTATGGGTTGTAAATGTACAAGTTTTATTTTTATTACATATTTAATGTAATATATCACAAAAATATTAATGTTGACGTTTTAGGGATCCACCCCATCCTCAGAACATTCTTTACTTAAGATAATTTGTGTACGAGATGAGAGTGAAAGGAAAAAGGCTAAGATGAAGACCCAGAAGGACATGGGAAAGTGGAGTCAGAGGCATGGAGTGGAGAAGGCGTGGGCATTTGGTCCAGGATAGAGGCCCTTCGATCAGGCTTCACAAGCAGGATCCTCTACACTGACTAACTATATCCTGAAAAACTATAAGTATTTTGCCTTGATATCAATGGGTCATAAATATATGTGGACATCTCAGCATTTATTGCCACGGCAAGAGGAAGCACTGATATTAGGTTCCACAATTAGATAAAAAACAAATAATCGGGAACAAGACAATAAAATCCAAGATGAGAAAGAAAACATTTATACAAAATATATTCCCTACATGCAAGAGAAGTTTCATGAGGAGTTCGGTAAAAAAGTATTTAATGTCAAGGGTTTTTTTTTTCGGAAGTAGGGGAACTATCCCATTAGCTACGAAAGCATTTTTGGAAAAGTACAGAGTACAAATATGGCTTTCTCTCTATATATGTTTGTTTTTTTGTTTATTTATTTAACAGCACTTTATGCTACTATGGCTAATCAGATGATGCTACAGTTAGAGTCTTAAATTTTGCTTATCCAGGCTTCATTAAGATAGGGATCATTAATGAGTACCTGACCTCCCACAGGCTCACGTCCACCTTTTAACGTCCCATCCGAAGGATGGCGTAACTAAGGATTTTTTACTCCCATTAAAAAATCCTAGGACCACCTGCGGGTTTGAACCCGTGATCTTTAGCATGGGACGCTGTTACGCTAGCCACCCAGCTACAAGTGATCCCTCTCTCTATATATAATTTATTTTGCAGAATCTCCTGTTTTTGTTTCAGGATTTTCTTCAGGATTGATTCGGTATGTTGTGTATTCATAGCTACTTAACAAAGTTGAGCAGCTAATCCAATTGATAATTCTCTCTCTTATGGTGATTAATTTATAATAAGGAAAAAAAAAATACTCCACAAATTTATTCTCCCTAAGGAGGTATAGGAATCAGATTAATTCTTTTAATATTTAAAAGTTCTTAATCAATCTAAAACTTAAAAAAAAAAATTAAAAGTAAATTAACAACATTTTTATTATAAGTCTTAATCAAAATAATTTACCCACTAAGCCAATCCTACATGTTAACAATTAAAAAAAAATCATTAAAAAAATAAAGAAAGAAATAATTACCTCAAAATAAAAATTCCAGGTTTGTAGCTTCTTGGTATTAGGAAAGCAGCAGCGAAGAATAAGTTGGACAACTGGAATAAGTTGTGCTGTGCCGGTTCCCACTCGCCACAGACCTGAATATCTTGCTCAACGTAAGTCGGCAGACTTGAATTGATGTCTAAGTACAAATTTGTACAATTATCGTCCAAAAGGAGACTACAGTTTTCCATGGTGCTCGCCAGACTCGGCTCTCCCACCCATAGCACTTTCGACTAACTATCCTAAAACAATAATCATGCTCATTATCAAATCTTTTCTAAAAAAAACAATTGTCAATTATGGAACGAATTAAACATTATTGACAGAAGAAAAAAAATCATCATAAAAAATATTGAATGAAGTTTAATTTATTTATTGATAGACAATCTTACACAAATTTATGTAAGTATTGATCACTTCATACACATAGGCTTTCTCTAATTCTCATTTGTCCCAGGGTTTTCACTCCAATGATGATAAAGATAAGCCAAATTTTTTGCTTTTAAACTTGATCTTGATTTGGATTTTTTGTATAGGGAATATTTGTGGTCAAATGCTTATTAGAAATATTAAAACATGAATCGAGATTATAATACTTGCTCATTTGTTCCAATCATGAGAAAAACAATAAACAATAACTAAAATAATAAATAATATCACTCATGATAAATTATATCACAAATATAATTTTACATTAATTTATTATTTAAAGTATTTTTTAGCTTTTTCTTTCTAGATTAATGGTCTGGTTAGGTTCACATCCTCATATCTCCATGAAACTGTAAAAGAAGTTAAAAAAAAAAAAAAATTGAATCCACTAGAAGTCAAAAGAAATATATTATGACTAATATGTTTATATTTGTATTGATTGCATTTATATTTGTATATCTTTTTAAATTGCAGAGTAATAAATGTTCTTATCATTATCATAAAAAATAGGAGGATCTAGGAGATGTGCAGCAAACATTGTATTGGCTTTTTTAAGAAGAAAGCAAGAATGTATTGGTCACTAAAATTAAAATATCAATTAATTAATCAAATAAGGGAGCCCATTGCTGTATGGCTAGTCTACCATATCAAAGATTTTGAGTTTGAATTCCAGTCCCGGGAGGACTTTTCAAGAATATAGTTAAATGTGGATTCATCCACAACCTATCCCTCCTTTTTGAGACCCCTCAGCCAACTGGTGGCCATTCACAAAAATAGGCATAGGGAGTGATGACTCTAACATATAACAAATCATTGAGAATGGCAGTGTGGAATCTTAGGAAACCACAGTGCGCAGCTTATGGTCTCAAAGGCCTGTTTCACCAACTGGAATAAAATCAATTAAATATGACTTAATCTGAATTCAAAATTCATACTAGCCATAGAAATGTAATTTTAAAGTCTATAAAAGCAATTCTATGAACTATTGGTCAATGTATTGTGAAGGCTCTCATAGTTTCATATTTGTTATATATCTTCTTGTATTGATAAATATTTAATTTTTCTCATGCATATAAATTCAAAATGGCATTAGTGTGTTACCAGAAAAACCCACAAAAAACCATGCATACCGTCCAACTTTCAAAATCATATGACCAAGAAAAAAATAGCTACAAAAATTACTTTAATCATAATTTTCTTTTAAGGAAATACATACAAAAATAAAATGTGGTACTTGGTAATAGTTTATTATATAAAAGGCCAAGACCTGAGACTGGGTTGTAGCACCGTGAAATAAATTATATAAAATTAAATTATTCTGCTCAATTTTAAGTCATTAATGGATATTACAAAATGATATCTGCGTATGCTGATACTAGGCTTCTAAATAAGATTGTTATAATAATTGACTCGGAATTCTGAATTGAAAGTGTAAGAAAATTTGTTTTTTTCTGTCAAACATATGGTAGATAATAGTTTTATGGAGCGAAGAGTAACAGAAAAAGTTAAGATGTCTGTCAAAAGATTTTTCCATTTACTGTCAAATAAATTTTATTAATATAGGTGTAGCACCCAAAAAGCAGTTTTGGCCTAGAATCCATTGGACACATTACAGAATCACTATTTCAAATTAAACGGAAAGGTACAATAAGTAGAACTATTTAAAATAAGTATTCTAGCACAAATTTCTCTTGTACAAGAAATGAAAATCAAGATCTAGTTCTATCAAGATAATCAAGATCTAAAAACAAGGAGTTTGAACAATGTATATCATCATTGAAGAGAGATTCCTCAAAAACAAGAAAATAACAGAAAACCTATTTGTTCTGCCAAAAATTAAATTTTATTTGAAAATCACCATAAAAGATGTTTGATAAATAATTTCTAGAATAACAAAAAATACAGGTATAAATGAATAACAATGTTTCATGAATTATTTAGTTGTTTAACATACCTTTGACCAAATACTGGAAATTATATAAAAACCATTTTAGTGGGTTTTAAACTTTGCCTAAAATTTAACTAACAAGTTTTTATACTACTATGCACAATATAAGCTTCTTTAACTTATTTTTCTCTTATCAAACATGTTAAAAATAAATTAATTTTAAAATACATGACTTACTCAAAGACTATGAATATAATTTAAATGTTATGGTATTTAAATAGAACTAATGCTCTAAGGCTTCAGTCTCAACTGTTTTCAAATAAACACTTCAGTTAACATATTTTTTAATTACTAACCTACTAGCTCTTCGTTAATTCCTTTTTTAATTAGTCATGATTAAGATATAAAGGATCCCATTAGTAAATGACCTTTTGCATACTTCAGTTTCGTAATAAATTTATAATATAAATATAATTTTAAGCGTCTAATTATCTACATATTTGGTTTTATAATAGGATTAAAGTGATAACGATGAAGAAGATAATAACTGTCAATTATAATTAACATAAGTTAAGATTATTATTAAAACAATTATTATTTTGGTGATAATTTATTTTAATTGTATTTTTGAAAGAAATATATATCATTTAAGATCACTTTTTTTATCTATCTACTTTCTACGATGACTTTTTAACTATACATTCTTTAATTACATGAATGAAAAGGATTTTAATTGGGAAATTAAACAAGATTATGAATCAGTGTAATACAATTATAATTATAAATTATTGAATGAATATAATTTAAAGCTTTTTAAAAATATATATATTTTTTTAATAATTATTAATTAGCTGATTTTGAGATTAAATAATATAGTTAAATATATTTTTCATTTATTATTTTCATTTTTGTCAATTATTAATGTAAATTTTATTCTGTTGATTCCTATAGATTGGCACAAGATGAAATAACAACAGTCTTTTTTCTTTAAATTATCTCCAAATTAAATGCCTAAAGGTCACTATGTCAAATAAAAATATAATTTATTCACTGATGTAATTCAATTCCATTAAAATCAAACTTAATCATTAATATTCATAGTGAAAAATAACTTCTTACACAATAGATGCCATGTAAATAATACAATTTTTATTTATATTTGATTCTTGGGAGTGAATATTGAAAAACTATTTTCAGACATAGTTAATTACCTATAAATAAATTGATATGTAGATACGATAATTACAGATTAGATTATAAATATTATTTAACAATCTCATTATATATTTATTGTTTGGATTATGACTATTAAGCATAAATAATTTCAAAGAAATAATGATTTTTTAAAGTTATTTTATTAAATTTCCTTTTACAACATTTTTTAAAAAATAATTTCTTTTAGTGATGTGTATTGATAAATAATGATTTTTTAGGATTAAATGGAATAAAATAACTCTGAACTCACCTCATGTCCAGTCTGTAAACATTTCTGCCCAGCCTACTACTAACTGACAGTTAAAACATCACTCTGCACTTGTGTCTCCATATTTGTAACTAACCTGCAAAGTTACCAGCTGTCTTCATCCAAGAATTATTTTTCTAGAAATTTTCCATTCTTTACAATGTATATTTGAAACAAATTTATTTTTATATCAAGAGTGAAAACACTTTATGGAAGCTTTCTTGTTTACATCATGCACCTCCTCATTTGTTAAAAGAAACTGTCATGACATTTTTATTATTTCAGTTTTTAATTTGAATTAAAATGCCTTATTACCTTTTCTGAGTGTGACTATTGTATGTATTGTAGTAAAGAATAGGTTCTTGGTGGATAACAACATGGGTTGGTTTGGAATGTTACTTGCCCCTCCCAAGTGTGCAAAAATCAATATCCAACCAACAATCACAGGCCAGTGTTTATTGCTTCAGCTGAACCTTAAAAGTTTCAAATGACCTTATAATGGCTTTAGTGGTTTTAATTGCTGAATTTGCATAATAATTATCATTTAAACTACCTTGAAACATTGAAGTTCCTGTTTCAGAGTTTTCTCAAAAACATTAAACATTCTATGAGAAAATAAACCATGTTCACATTCTATAAAAGCAAATATAAATATAGATATATGAATATTTGTAAATTATAAATTTAATCATTTTTTCATTTGAAGTGTTATTATCAGGGGTTTGGAATATAATAATAATCCAGATATATATTTTTTATTTGAAATTATAAGAATTATTTACATGTATATAAATTTTCTTAATATATAACATTGAAAAAGTATGTAAGTACAAATGTCAGCACTATGTAAAAAAAATATATTTATGTTTTATTTTACATTTATTTATTATACATTCCATTTTGATGGTCTTAGAGGTACTGGTCATGGATTTTATTTTTTATGATTTTATAAAAAATAATACCCTAACATGGTCCAGTCACATGTACATGACCCTAACGACCTAACTTCACCAATGCAATTCAGTAGGAAAGGTAAACGCAACAATCACAATGTTATGTTGGAAGAAATAAATGGAAGAGGATGTGGCATCATTGTGGATTATTCCTTGGACAATAAATTGAAGGATTTAGAAACATTAAGTTGAGATGGAGAAGAAAAACATTAAGTTGAATAATTTAGTTTTCTATCAATAAAATTATTTGAAAAACATTTCAAAGTGCTTATTAAACTAATCATATTACATTTTATATCTATACCATTGAAAAGAATAAATTTATATTTATTTATTGCATAAAACAAAAATTCCGATTTATAAAATAATAAGCGATAGGTAATTTCTATTTTCATCTAAAATGAAACCTTTTTATTTTTTCATTATTAAAAAAAATATAGAAAATATAATCCAATATTTATCAAATATTCTTTTCAATACAAATTTTTTAAAAAGTTCTTCACCAAAAACTTTGCAATCTTAACTATGTAAATGTGATTTACAACAACTACTTCATTACATAAATTATTTGATTGTCCAAAAGATAATCAATATTATTAAATTATGTAATATCTAACTGAAATTATGTATAATTTAAAATTACTAATCATTTCGTTCTTATCTTAGTAATTTAATTTTGGTATTTAGCACAATATTGGATATAAAATAAATCTACTATTTTAATTTAATTTAGTCAGAATTAAGTTAATAAAGTTAACTTAAATTTCAAAAAATATTTGTTTGTCCTTGTTAATTTAATTGACAAGAATTTTAAAACTATTTTTATAAAAATTAAATAATCTAAATATATAGTGTTTTTCATTAGTAAAATTTAAATATTAATGGATTGGAAAAGAAAATTGGAGCCTGGGTAGTTTATTTACTGAACTGCTGGACAAAGATTTTTCATACAAGTTTACTCCATTGGTTTTGGTTGGATAATTTTTTCTTTATATTTTGAAATTTAAAATGTTCTATTACTAAAAGGTAACATGAGATTTTTTTGTCAGGTTCTTTAATTTGTTTGGGTTAGTGATTATTTTTAATGCACTAAATAGTATTTAACTTTTAAGCGAAAGGTGAAAGGTTTATTCGCTATGAAAGGAGGCCAGAGCTGAAATGGTTTTAAATCATTAACAATTATAATAAAAGATTAGTATTATACATTTTTTGTAATTTATATTATTTTGATGCATTCTGATATTTTATCTGACCTTTTAAAAATAATCTAAATTTACAGGCAGTTAAATGAACTGTAAGGCCAAATTTGAATATCCAATAATGTACCTAACTTATTTTAATCATGTTGTTTAAAAATTTGATTTACACTTTTATGTTCATTTGACAAGAGCTTTTTAATAAAAAAAACAAACAAACTATAAACTGTTCTTTTTAATTTTATAACTTTAAGGATTTTATTTTAATGTTAAATGCAAAGGATTCATTTGAGACGGAGAGAGCTGAGCATCATGTAGTAAGTCTCTATTTCGATTCTTTTTAAAATTCTTTCATGTATATATTTATTTTTCTAACTAACTTTTAATGATTGTCCAAGATTTGATATATTTCAATTTGTCCAACAGTTTATAATAGTATTGTTTTATTTTTACATTAAAAAGATCAACTTAAACAAAATATTAAAAAATAGCCTAAATGGTCTAAAATCCAAAATTAGTCTTTAATGTTATGCTATTAGTATTAATCTAAAAAATTGTTTTTCTTTTGTGCTTAAAAGTTATTTACAAAGTTTATTTAGAATAAAACTAAGCGTAAATTATGACTAGAGACCGGATTTACATGTTTTTTATATTCTATTTCACTCGTGTATCAGCTTCAAACCCAAACAGTTATCCTATTCATCAACTAGCAAATAATTTATTACAATTTGATAGTGCACAAAATTGCAAGTTTTGCTCTTTTTTGGGACTAAACTGCACGTTTTATATTTTGGCTGCATTAAATAGCTCGTTTTTACTTTTTTAGTAAAATTTGATAATTTTTATTTTGTTTGCGTTTCAAACTATTTCCTCTTTTATTTAAGTAATGAGATATCTACAATCATATTAATGTATTTCAATATCTATGTTTTCTTAACCACCATTGAATCTTTTATTAATTATATTCATAGATAAGATATGATTATATGATGAACAAAAAATTATGTCATATGTTCTAGGTGTTTTTTTGTTATACAGACTCCACTTGCAAGATTTGAGTAAACTTATTACGGATTATGTTCTCATAGATGTATCATTTCATAAACCTAATAAGAAATCTATAAAGAATGAAAAAGTTGACCAAGAATCAACAATGGTTTCTTGCTACATAATGTGTTTTAATACTTCTATTTATGTCAGAACATTTCTTTTCTCAATTAAAAGATATTTTGGTTGGTAAAAAAAAAATAAAAATGTATGTCAAATTTTGAATTTCAACTTAACTAAAGAAGTAAGCTTTTTAGTTTTTGACAATATTTACATAAACATGTTTAACTTGACATTAGAGGAAAATGCCTAAATGACATAAAAACTTCATTTTTGTTTAAATGTACAATACTTTTTTTAGAAATTTGGCTCTGCTAGTTACATAGAGAGATTGTAACTTCAACAAAAACCTCGTGCTCTGTGATTTGATATTATAAATCAAAGGAAATGGTCTAGCATTGAGGTGTTTTAAACTAAATATTACTCCTTCTTTTTTTTTTTTTTTTTTTTTTACTGCACATTTTTTTGCACAAATTGAGGTTTTTTTTTTATAGCAGAAAATTCCGGTCTCTAATTTTGACCTTCAGTGCTGTTATACCAAGATTTATGTAAATATACATCTTGTTCACAATCATTCGTCGACAACTTCGCAGCTGTGGTATTTGGAAGAAGTTTCCAGCCAGGATTCTACCTCAGCACTCGACCCAAGCTCCTCGGTCGAAACTACTTCATTGAGCGGCATCATCTCTGGTACCCTCCCGTTCGGAATTGTTGGCCCTGGTTTCTTCTCCTTAAAAAGCCTCTCTCTGCTCCCTGTTACTGCAATCATTCAGGAGGGTGGGTGATTCATACATTGCAATATCGATATGAGGACAATATTTTACTTTATAAGTTATATAGTAACTAGTTAGTCATATAGTTACTATTATTCATCAGAATGTAGGTCAATGAAAAAAAAAAAGAGAATGAAATGAAATTATGCAATAAATATACTGTTATCTATAATTTAAGTAAGGTAAATTACACAAATACAGTCCGTTTCCCATTTTGTCTTTATTAAGAAATATGTGTAGCTTTTCGTGTCTTAAGTGCCATATTAATCTGTAAAACTTTGAACAATTCAATAAGGGAAAAAAGGTTAAAAAAAAAAAATCCTCTCTCTTAAAATTTGACTTCTTACATATCAATTTTTATATCTTTCAAGAACCCAGATAAAAAATAAACCCATCTGTCAGCTATAAAAATTTACAACGACAGTTTTATCATTAGTTAATTAGTGCTATTCGATAGAGGAATAAATTTCCTAGAAAACAAAAAAAAACATTGAAATTGGTTTGATTTTTGAATCATTTTGAACTTGGCTGTGGGGATTGGCCATTTTCCTTGAATATAAATTGATATTGTTTTTATTAATTTATCTCTATACATATAAGTTAATTTCCTAGACAGCTATATAGATTGCTATACCCTATATTTTGAAACAATAAGCCAATTTGTTAAGATTTGCAGCGTTTTTCATATATTTTTAAAAATATGCACAATATTGAGAATATACACCTTCTTATTATATAATTCATTCAATTAATTATTGTCCAACCTTTAGCTTGCTTGTCCTATTTTAATTCTAAAAAAATAATAATAATTAACTAGTTAAAAAATGTTCAAATATAATTAAAACTAAAATATAAATATATAATTAGATATTTAAACTAGTTAATTATTATTATTTTTATAATTAAAATATGACATACAAGCTATAGCTTGGGCAATAATTAATTTAACAACTAATATAATTAGAAGGAGATAATTCTCAATATTCTGTATGACCTTTTTTAATAATATTGGGCTGATGCGAAATTAATGCAGGTTTCCTCTATTGCAATATCTTAATTCCAATTGTGTAAACAAAGCTAATCCTAACATTGATCATTATTATACCAAAACAAACCTTATCTAATACCCTCTCTTTCACCACGAATTTGTTTAGTAAAATCGTTTTGTTCAGTGTGTTCAAAGGTCTTGAATCGAAAATGTCAAAGTGCGATTTTCGTCAAATTTATTTTAACGAATTTAAATTAGGGCGCAGCGCTGCGCAAACGGCTCGTAATATTAATGAAGTGTGGGGTCAGGGGGCTATTAATGAGTGCACGGTGCAGCGTTGGTTCCAGAAGTTTCGCAGAGGAGATTTCGACCTCGAAGACAAGGAAGGTCGGGGCCGTCATCTTGCTCTGGACAACAACCAGCTGAGGTCAAAAGTGGAAGAAGACCCAACCAAAACCACACGAGAAATGGCGGCGGAACTCGGTGTGAACCAATCCACAGTTGTACGCCACTTGGAAGCAATTGGTAAGGTAAAAAAGTTGGCCAAGTGGGTGCCAGTAGTAACGCCAGACCACACGTTGCACAACCAACGCTTCGACGACTGCACGAGTTGGGCTACGAAGTTCTCCAACATCCGCCTTATTCACCTGACCTCTCTCCTACAGACTTCCACTTTTTCAGGCATCTGGACAACTTTTTGAGGGAGAAAAATTTTTAAAACCAGGACGACATTGAAAATTCTTTTCGTGATTTCATTGAGTCCAGGGATTCGGATTTTTTTTCTGGTGGAATAAGAAAGCTTGTTGAACGTTGGTAAAAGTGCATTGATTCAGATGGAAATTATTTTGATTAAATATATATGGTTAAAGTAAAGATATGGCGTATTTACAATACCTACTAAAAACCTGCATTAATTTTGCATCAACCCAATATATAAAACAATTATTTTTCCTTTTTCTCTTAAATGAATGGTTAAAAATTTTAGAG
The DNA here is from genome assembly GCA_023052935.1 of Piezodorus guildinii. Classification (NCBI taxonomy): domain Eukaryota; kingdom Metazoa; phylum Arthropoda; class Insecta; order Hemiptera; family Pentatomidae; genus Piezodorus; species Piezodorus guildinii. The sequence continues at coordinate 31,619,889 of CM041292.1, read as the reverse complement.
ATTAATACAATGCTTAAGATGAAAACCGGACTGTCTTTGTATAATTTACTGTACTTAAAAATGAAATTTTTACAGGATTAAATTAAGTTTATTTACCAATTCAAAATAAAAATATATTTAAATTAAATAAAAAATAAATAAATATAATTAAATGGTATAAGAAAAGCTGAGGTGCTTGTGTGCATAGGTAAATGTCTCTAAACCTGCATAACTGTTCAGTATTGCCGGTACTGTATAACCTATTACCCCTGTCCGAAATGTTAAACAGTCCTTTGGACATTTTCAAGAAAATAATGTAGAGAGGATATAAATAAATAAGAATATATAGATAATAAAGTATAAATAAATCGAAATTTATTTTTTACCAGTCATTAAAATGCAGATGGAATTAAAGGTTCCTGTATATCTGTAATCTAGGGTGATATTAATTTAAATGAAGTACTAGAAAAATGGACCAATTAATCTCTACTTCTTTATAAATTACAAAGATTTTTTTTTTTTAATACTTTCACAAAAAATGGAAAACAGAATTTAATGATGAGATTATAATGTGATTCCATGCAAGACAAATGCCAGTAATCAGCAGCAAGTTTACTTAATTCAAGTTCTCAGGTTCGATTTTCTCAGTAGGAAAACTCATCTCTCATTCATTTTAGCCATAAATTCATATCAAGTGCAGTAGTATACCAATTTTAACCAAAAACCGTGGTTAAATAGACAGTTTTTGTGAGTGAGTTTATAATTGTGGGGCATGCAGACGTTCCTTTAAATCAATTTTCACTTTTGATGAATCAGAAAGATATGCTAAAGTACTTTGAAATTTATATGTAGAGTATTCCTTTTGATTTTGACTATTAAGTTTGAAAACATCCTTTGGTGAATCAAAATTGTGAATTAATGTACTATTTTTGTTAGGGGTAGCTTTTTTATTAGGTAAGTGCCCGAATAAAGTTAGTGAGCAGTTATCATTGATATTTCAATGTTATTAGTTGGGATCTTTTATGATTTAAACACATTATTACAAAGTAGCATTTTGTGTTTTTGTGAAGTCGGTATAAAAAAAAAAAAAAAAAAAAAAAAAAAAAAAAAAAAAAAAAAAAAAAAAAAAAAAAAAAAAAAAAAAAAACCTGTACCCCTAAAATCCATGAAGAATCTTGGGCTCAGTAAGTATAGAGAATTGTACTATTTCTAGGCCAATGGTCGCCAATGAGGTGATTAGGCCTTGATCACGCTCCAATTTTGGGTACCCACTTTAAAGAGGCTGGTTCTGCCCCAGGAGTGTCTCCATAGTCTGGGGTCGTCTATCCTCCCTCTCCCTCCAGCTGAATTAACAGATTAAATAATATTCTGTCATAGCCAGGATTCGTACCTAGGATCCGGAGAACAGTAGACTAGTGCTCTACCGACTTGACCACACCGCTCCCAAGGTCAGTATAAGATTGTATAAATAAAAGATTTTGCTAAGAACAACTACCTATGCCAGATTTAATGTTGCTGATTGTGAAATTTACAATATTTTTAAAATTAAGGTCAAACAAAGTAACTTATTAGATTTTCAAACTAAAAAAAAACAAAACGTAGAGCTGGATTCAAGAGTTAAACTAGGATTAGAAAAACAGATACCTGAAACTGAAATAAGATATTAGAGGAGCATCAAGAGCCACTAAGTTTTTTTGCAAATCAAAGTGTACGAAAAAGTCCAAGAATAAGGACAATGAATGATAATAATTTTCCTTTCGAGTAATAATAAATTGCCTATAGACAGATTGAGGGTTGCTTATTGAATAAGCATTAATTAGAAATACTAAAACAGTGCCACTTACCATTAATTGTATTACTAAAAATAATTTGTTGGAATGGTAAGAGTCAAAATCTTACTAAACAAAGAAATAAATAAGTTTGCTTTGTTGGTTTCATTATAACATGTGATATCAGCCATTTTCAAGCCTCTATTATTGCCCTGCTATTGTGATATATTATGTAATGGCTAAGTAAACATGGAAGAATTAAGAACCATTTTATTAATCATAAATATATGTTTCTTTCGGAAAAATTAATATATTGTTTGTTTGTTTATTTAATGTCACTTTATGCTGTTGTGAATAATCAGATGATGCTACAGAGGGAGCCCTAAATTTTGCCTATCCAGGTTTAATTAGTATACGGATCTTTAACGAGTACCTGACATCGCAGAGGCTCGGGACCACCTTTTTACATCTCCTCCAAAGGATGGCATAACTAAGGATTTTTTACTCCCATTAAAAAATCCTAAGACCACCTGCGGGTTTGAACCAATGGTTGAAAAAATCCTAGGGCAGAATAATTATGATAGTACGAGAACTTTTTTTTTTTTTTGTTTTAACCTGTGACTCTACAAACCATGAAGAGTCTTGAGCTCAGTACATATAGAGATTTATACTGTTTCTAGGGCAAAGACAATGCAATGAGGTGATTAGACTGTGATCACGCTCAGCCACCAGGTTCTTCCCTAATTTTGGAACCCACTTTTAAGAGGCTGGGTCTGCCCCAGAAGGGTTTCCTCTATACCCTAGTGTCGCCCCCCAGCCGAATTAACAGAATAAATAATATTCTGCCACAGCCGGGATTCAAACTGAGGACCTGGAGAACAGTATCCTAGTGCTCTATCCACTGTACCCCGTCGCTCCCTTTTTTTGTTTTACTTCTTGAAAAATTATTATTTGGAATACTACAGTAATACACTATCTGTCACTTCTTATTCATCTATATTTGTATGTATTCACCTCAAATATAAAACCTTGATAGAAAAGAATATTTAGTTAGCTAAGAATGTCTGAGCTTCAAAGGAGTGATAATTAGATTGAATAATTAAAAAAAAATGGTCCATTGAATTTTTCAAAAAATTTTAAGTGTTAAGAGTTTTATCAAATTGTTTTCCTTTGTAGTCCAGATTGAATTTGGCCTTTTAAGTAGAAAAGAATCATTGCTGTACAAAATATAATTCATAGTGAAATCAGTTAGTGCCGTCCTTAAAAAAAATATATTTGAATTGTATGCATGAGTGTGTTAGCCTTAAGGAGCAGCATTAGTACGTACCAAAATATCTCCTACAGCATATATGTTGTAGATAGCCAAATAAAGACCATAATAAAAACATATTATTTATTTTTAATACTTAAAATATATTATATTCATATAAAATATGGATAGAATAGAATCAATAGAATAGAAAATTGTAAGAAGCCAGGGGCAAAAGTACAGGAAAACAATGCGAATGTATAGTATTGTATATTGCAGGGTCAGAAGTAGTTTTAAAGAAATATTTGTTCATGATATTAGCATATCAGAAAATTTGTTGAAATAGTATGACAAATTTTTCCAGTGTATAAATTTGTAGATTTTGAGTATAAATTACTATTTTCAAGAGAGAAGAAATTAATTACTAAAGTTGATTCTGCAAAAAATTGTTGATGGACAAAGGATTACACTATTACTAAGACACTCTCACTAAAAGGGAACTATAACTTTGAAATCAGATCATAATCTTTCTGTATTTAGACTATTCTCTGCTTGAGTTGACCAGACAATCTATTCGGTTGTTCGAAAAGTTCGTAGAGAAATTTGGACAAAAATTAAAAATGATGAACAGCTTAAAATTTATTTATTCAATCTACCACCGTTAGTGATTATTCTTTTCCAATGGCTTGGAAGGTCCTTTATCCCTTTTTTTCAAAAATAACTGTCCTTACTCCTGAAGAACAATAAAAGGTCCGTTTTGACGTCATCTTCTGAAGAGTAGGATTTTCCCTGTAGAAAATCTTGGAAGGAATGGAAAAGATGGAAACCTCCCATCTGAAGCTTAATAACTTTTGCTGAGTCCTTAAAGACACATGGGGACTAGCATAGTCTTTGCCAGCTCTGGCCGTTTTTCTTCATTTGCTGCCTTCCGTAAAAGTTTGTATTTATAGTTTGGTTTTGTGGAAGGAGCTCAAAATGTATGGTTCCCTTTCAGTCTCATCAAATACTGAGCATCACCTTTCTTGGATGCAAGCTGGCCTTTGGTGTTGCGAGCGGCGTCGTTCCAGGCAACCCCCAAGATTTTTTTGGGCTGGTGTTGATGTAGAGAATCCATTTTTCGTCACCAGTAACAACTCGTTTCAAAAATAGATCCTCCACTTTTTTTTTCTGCAGAAATCACAACATGAAATCCTTTCAACAAGGTTCCTTTCACTGAACTCATGGGGAACCCAAAAGTCGTAACGACAGATGTTCCAGACCTTCTTTAGATGGCCAAAACTGGTCGATTTGCAGGCTCTTAATGCCACAGCTATTTCACAGATAGTAATTCGTGGATTGTTTGCGATGACTGCCATAATGTCCTCGATGTCAAGAGTTGAACTCCGGTTAGCCCGGGGTTGGTCTTCCAAATTAAAATCTCCTAATCTGAACCGCGAAAACCACTTCATAACTGTTATATGCAGTTTGGGCTGCGTTTTTATCTTTTTTTAAAAAAGAACAGCAGAAAATGAACTGAATCCTCATTCATGTTGGTTTGCAATAAACTACACTACTGAGCCTTAATAAAGACAAATTCAGTGTGTGAACATAATTAATTCCATGAGGATGTGAATAAACATTAGCTTTGTGATTTATTTTTAGTAGAAAAAATAAAAGGTAAATTTTATTTTAAAAATCTTTACAAACTTTTCAGACAACGCAATATCTATTTCTGTTCTCAATCTAGGATGGCATTTCTAATATTTAAACACCAGTTTTTTATTTGGTTAAATCAAATGAAATAAATGTATTGTGATGTACGTAATGTAATATTTTATGTGAACCGTTATACTACAAGTATAAGGTTAGGACAGAAATATTAAAAAAACAAAAATTATTCATACCCAGTTTGATAAACATTTATTAATATCAAGTTGAAAGTTTGTTTATGTCATATAATATAGTATTATCAATTATAACATACATTTCAGTTCATTATTCTTTGGCTAATTATAAAATTTATATTTCTAAGTTTAAAGTCTTAAAGATACCCACAGTAAGAGATAATAAAAAAACATATCTGGTGGATGCCTCCTATATGCTTTAGAGGAGTTCCACTCATAACATACAATTCAGAATAAAATATTTAATTGTAAGTACATTTAAACTATTAACTAACCTAACATAATATCACATTATAATTAATTAACTAAATAAATTACCATTTTCATTAGAATTTTGACAACCTCCAGATAAAATTGCCTTATGTTTCACAAGAGCTTTGAATTGTGGATTTTTGTGGTCGCCTGAAGCCAATGATGAAGTTATACTTGGTAGTCTTATGTCAAGATGGTATCCTTTCTCTGTAACAATCTGCATATACCAATCATTAATTTAAAATCTTCCATAGAAAGAAATATATATTCAATCATGATTTCTTAAAAATCATTTAATTCTTTTGAGTATTACCTACATATTAAAAATTATTTTCTCTGGCATTAGAATTTTCCATACAGCTAATATTAGAACATTATTTCCCTTTTAGCGTCCGTGGAATACTACTAGTTAAACTTTATATTGCATATTTGAAGAATTTTGCATACATTTATTAAATTTAAAAAAAAATTAAGATAAAAAAAAATTTTTAATTAAAAAAAAATTTAAATCCACCTGTGCCAGTGCAATGTCCTGATCAAAATGATTTTGGGAAACTGTAAAGTATTAATAAAAAAAAACCATAATCCCAGAGTCAAAAAGTAGTCGGTCAAGTGGGCAAAGTTGCCTTCACTACCAGCCGGTCCAGCAAGCCCGCTCTACCTCCGCAGTAGTCGGACGCAAAAGGGTTATTATATAGTTAATTATTATTAAATAGGATTTTTTTTTTTATTCATAGATATATTTCCTTACCAAGTTCAAAAACTGCTTAAAACTTATGATTTAGTCGGGTTTTCTCAACATCTAAAAATTCTATACCGATTTACATCACTGGGGTATTTAAAAAATCTAGTATTTTATTTTTTTGGTTATTATAATTATGTCCTGGAGAGTTTATTATTTATCAAATTTATCACACTAAGAGGAGGTACAAACCAGGGTTAGATCTGAGTCGGGGCAAATATTTGAAAATGTCCCTTGGCAGTTTCAAGTCATAAAACTATGGCTTATCCAAGATTAGATACATTAGAATAATAAAGTTTCCATGTGATGGACTTATGATAATGTTGGGACCATTTATTTATTAAATCATTGAAAAAAATATTCAGAGTACGGCAGTCAGACATCTCCACAAAGCTCTAAGATATCAGTGGTTTTAGCTAGTCAGTCCAAAAGAATCTGTGAAATAAATCAGATAGTATGTTTTCTGTTGTATAACGACTGAATAAGTTGTTTATAAGGTATATTGTTTAAGATATATTTTCATATTTAAATAATTAAAATGGTTATAGTTTATAGACAAATCACCTTATTATTCATAGCATACAGTTTTGTTGTTATGTCTCTTGCTATCAAGGTAGACATGACTGTCGCGAGGTATGTCTCTTTAGCAAACAGGTATTCGAGTGATGTTCTCTGCCAATATAAGTACCTACATGAAGTTGCAGCTACTATAGACACCTAAAATAAACGAATGATTAGATACGAGTAATAAAGAATAAATTGTAAGATAATAAAGACGACCAATGTCAATAAATCTCAAACATTTAAAAGTTCAACTAAGTCATTTTTATTGAAACAGTTCATTCATTTAATTCTACAATACCTGTACCTAGAATATTAAATGAATAGGAATAAAATAAATTGCCTGAAACTTAGGCGTTTGAATTTAAACCTGTTCACTGATTGTGGAACTTCATTAATTATTTGTTTCGACACAAAAAATTTAGTCTAATGACAAGATCATATTGCTCAAATAAAATGATACTGGGGATGAATAAGTAAAGATTAGTTAAAAACTAATGTTACTCAGTCAAAAGCCAAAATACAATTTATCAAGTAGCTTAGTCAGTAAAACCTTCTGAAGTACATAATACAGAGAATTACATGGTTTCAACATCAAGAACAAAACAGCATCACATTTGTATTGAATTGTGAAAGGATCAGTTTCATTGATTAATTTTATAGGCTCTAAAAAAAATAATAATACAATAATTTATAACAGACTAATGTATTATTATAGACATATTAAAAATTAAATAAAACCTAATCATATTTTAAAAATGTTTTACATTGAAATCACGTATAATTTATTTTTGTCTAACCTACTGTAACTATCTCATTAAAAGAAATTTGCAGTAAACTGAAGTAGTATAGTTTTATGATCTCATTAATATTGAATATTATATTTGTCCTTAGATATTTTTCCTTTGATTTATGTTTACATTTATTTTGGTTTTAACAACTGCTATAATTTACTCTTAAATGTTAACTTTTTATAAATGGTGACATTTTTAATATTAAATTATTTTTTTTTTTTTACATACTCATAATCCCTTGTTTAACTTAGAACGTTCTTCTTTTACTAGAAAAAATTATATACCTTGAATTTGTCATCCATATTTGCCCTACTTTCGAATTCAGGTGAATCTAGAAATTCGCAAGCTAAAATAGGATGGAGAAAATGGCCATCACAAAGGACATTCAATTTTCCAGACAAGAGTAATCCAAGCCTGTCAGTTCTCGTTAAATTTTGTAACGCATAGGCTTCACCTGCGTGCAATGACATTATTTGAGCCATATCATTGTTTATGAGTTTTTTAAACTGAATTCTTGTTACCTGAAACACAAAAAAATTATATTTAAGACAGCCAAATACTTGATAGATAGATTAAGCAAAACAATCTTCATAATCATGAGATGTGCTATCTATTTTTTGAAGGATTTCAGAAAAACATTTGCTATTCATGAAACAATAATCTAAAATTAATGAAATTGTATAACTGTAAGAGTGCTTTAAACTTAAAATAAATAATAATTTTAAAAATAAATTTCATCATCATTTGCATTGTACCTAATGTTTTCGAACTCATCTATGAAAATTATTTTAATATGACTTCAAATTGAAATTAACAATGTATTAAAAATAATTAATGATTATTCACCTTAATTAAATGGTGTTATTTCCTGCTTATTAATAATACTGAGAAGAAACTATATTTATTAACATTTAATAATGCATGTTTCAATGACACACTGCAAATTTTCTTGATGAACTGTTCAGCAGATTTTAGTTTTTTGGAAATAAAAAATCATTAAATGACAAAAATGAATTTTTTCCCCTTCCGTTTTGAGCAAGAAAAACACCACTTTAAGAAAAGTAATCTTGGTTGAAACTGATGCATAAAAGTACCTTAACTAATCTTTTTTTTAGCATATATAAACATTATTGGCCAAGTAACATGATTTTTTTATGAGGATTAAATTGAAATATTGAAAAATCCCATGAACCTATTTTACAACCCAACACATAAGGGAGTTGGCTGCAACATAAAAAGATTTAATTATACACCCATAAAATAGATTTGTTTAAGTATTAAGCTAAGAACTCTAAATTATTCTTGCAATCATATATTTATTTTAAATTATCACACGATACACATTTTGGCACTGTAGAGTATTGATGTACAAAATAAAGATTTTAAAACAATAAATGGTATCTTCAGAGGCTTAAAAATTTGATTGGTCTACCTTAAAAGGTACAAAAAGTGTATGGTAGGCCTCCTCCAATTCTGGATCGAACTTAACTGGCCTCATCCGATAAAGTAAGAATATTAACTGGAATAAATTTATGACAGTATAACAGCTGTTCCAGAAGAATATGTCTGGTGCACAAACAATAATCCAAGCCCATGCTGAGAAAATGAAGAAACCTAAAACCAAAGTAGAAGTGATTGATATTATTGCAATGGGGAAACTGAAAAAAACAAAAACAATATGTAACAAATAAGAATTGAAACACAAAACAAACTGAAGGTTTAAATTGTAAATATAATCTGTTAAAATAAATACTGAGTTGTAATGAATGTATATGATTTTTTCACCATCACATTAAAATGACAGACTTACTTGTTAAGCATACTAGATAAAATTGAGGATATAATTTTCAATGAGTTGAATTCAACTCTGCGCCAAAAACCTTTTCATTCTAAGATGGAAGGTGCCTGAACAAAACTTACTCCCCAAAATTTTTTCACTTAGCTTTGTTCTAAATGTTTTGAACCAAACCCGTCTAGCATGGTAAAAACCATTCTTTTCTTACATTTAGAGAATAAATAAACATATTTTATTAAGAAATTAGAAATGAACCAAAATAAATGGCCATTGGAGTAAAGAAACTTGAATCGAACTATAATCATTCTTCTTCTTCCTCTTAGGTGTCTTTCAGTGTGAAGGGGTCTCATCAGTCCATTTTCGCCAGCCATCAGAGTCCTTTGCAAGTGTCCTTAAAACACCCAGTTGCTTGCCTCTTTTTTTCTCACTATCTTGGTGGTATCATCCAACCATGTTTTCTGAAGTCAGCCCCTTGGTTTCTTATCCGTCGGTCTTGCATTAACGAATTTTCAGAGCTCCCTTTCCTCATCCATGCTTAGTATATGACAAAACTATTTGGGCACTTTCCTTTCTAAAGTTACTAATAATGGTGTCATCCTTAATTCTTCTCTGATCAGTTTGTTACAAATATGGTCTCTTGTGGTTCAGCCTGAAACTCTCCTTAGGTATTTCATTTGGGATGCAGCCAGTCTACTTTTATGCTTATTAAGTAGGACCCAGCTTTAGATTCGTATAGTAGGGTTGGAAGGTACAGCGCTTGGTATATGGTCATTTTTGTCTTACTTTCAACTTCTGGTTTCCCTATGACAGTGTTAAAGATTTGATAATAGATGCCATTAGCTTTTTTAATTCTGTTCGATTAATTCTGATTGTTATTTTTGTGGTCTATTTTTCCATTTTCTCTAAGTTATAATCCTACTAATTAGATTAAATCTATTTGAGAACTTTGCTTTTAAGCACATACTTAATTGTTTTCTTCTTCTTTATCCTTCCTCTATACTTCACAGCAGTGTGGGTGGGGGTCGCATATAGAGTCCAATCAATAGGTTTCTTAGTCTCTTCCTCCCAAGTCTTCACTTGGTCTCTTTTGCATTATCACCTCATACATCGCTCTTGCCACATAACTCTCCAATATGGCTGAACTATCTTAGCTGATTTTGCTCAATAATATCCTGTCGATCTTACATTGAGGTTAGATCTTATTGTGGCACTTCTAGTTCAGTCTTGATTCGTCTTACCCTCCAAATATTTGAAATATGGCATCTCCATAGACTGGAGTTGGCTTTTAAGCTTATTAGTTAGAGCCCAGGATCTGTTTGTCATACGTCAGTATTGGTAGGAAGTTTTCTTATTTTTCAAGTTTTTGTGCACTTGGAGACTTCTCTTTTATGAATGAATCCTCTCTTGAGAGATTGGAAACACCTTCCTGTAGACTTATTCTTTCCTTTATGTTTTCAGCCATGGAAGACACATTGGAATGTGAAAGGAATTAAAGGAAGAGAAACTGATAGTGGAAATAGAGTGGGCAAATTTCCACATACTAGGCCTAACTGAAATGCTTAGTCGTGATTTTCTTAAAATGGGAGATAGGGAGATGATTAAAGTTAAGCATGATCTCAGTCCAATTAATAGAATTATTAATGTGATTTACAGATGGATATGGTGCTGCTTAAATGAGTTATTATTAAATGTTTTAAATGAAACTGTCCTTGTGGTATTAAAATTTAATTTAAAGTATAAGAGTAGTACAGTCTAATTTTTGTATAAATTAATCCCTTTCTTTATCGATTTTGTCAAATAATTTAATTATAAATAATATTTACCTAAAACAAGAGCTGCATGCATAAACAAGATCCCTTTTTTGGTAGAAGGCACTGCATAGGAAACAAAAAAGCAGGCATTGGCCAGTTGGAAAATCAAATGTTGGGGTGGCCTCCAGTTTTCACACCATCCGAGGCTAACTGAAAGTAAATCATCATTCTGTTTCAGGTTAAAAGTTTTATTCATTGTTCCAGATATTAATTGATAAACAAATTAAATAAACATTCCACTGTTTTGAACCTGATCTGTTTGTAAATAATCCATGGAATATGTCTCTTAATGTAGTTTCTTCAATGCAGCAAATGACATCGACGTAGCATTTGTTCCTAGATCCAAAAACCAAATAAAAATTTCAGCCTTTGTCTTTCTCAAATTTTATTATAACTTATGCTCAGCAAGAATGAAAATTGTGCCAGGTCTTTAGTGCTTCTTTTGTCTGCAGACTCAGCAAAAATCTATCAGCTAAAAGTCAGAAGCTGCTGATATCTTAGCATCACATTCAGGAAGTAAAGTTTCTGTCATGAGGCTTTAAGGAATTTTATAATATTATATCATAAAATGCCTTCGAGTTTTGCAATATAGCAAGCTTTGATTATTTACAAACAGATGGCAGTGCAGCAGCAGTTGTTTCACTTCATATTTAATTTAAAATTTTTTTGAAGAAAAACAAACTGCCAATAAATTGCTTTGATATCATATCAAGTATATTACATGAGTATGAGAAAAATTAATGAACAAAATGAGCAAAGAAAATATATACATAACCTAATGTATTTGTAAAGCTTTATTATAAATAACGCACTCTACACTACATCAGGCATTGATTCGTCAATTTATCATTTTATGTATAAATCAAGATTAATATTTTTTTTGTATTGATATTAATGTTGATTAATATAGAAGGAAGATGGTTTGGGTGTTGGTAAAGAAAAAACAATACATAGTTTTTTGACTATTTAATGCTGGTTTGGTCCGCATTGTCTCCAAGGCATCTTTAGGCATAGTAGTCAGGAGGAATAAGGTTTATTTTAGTTAAAGCTTATTTGAACCTGTAAACTTTACACCAATGTACCTTGAAGCTGCCTGCAAAAGACTTACAATGTAGGTCAAAATATCGGCATTGAATAATTAAGTCTATCTTTTTTTTTATTTCTCGACAGCCACTAGAACTATCTCCCTTCTGATTTTCCCAACAGTTTACTATTTATATTAATTAATGTTGGTTAATATATTTGGTAAAAATTTACATTCCAAAGCTATTCAAATACAAAGAAAAAAGCTGTTATGAGAGTTAATTTTTTTTTTAAGTATGTAGTAACATGGTTACTTGAGTCTTGAAAAATAACATCTCGTTTTTATTACTTCATCAACTAATTAACCTTGTTTTTATCTATGAGCTTATGTTAGTTTCTCCAATCACTTTCCTTATTTTTTAAATGTCTTCAACTCAAATTTTAAATTTTCAGGTATTTAGACTGAAGATTGGATGTCAGGATTTTTTTGCTAAAATTTCTCTGTGACTCCCATTTCTCTCACCCCAGTTTGACAATGTTTGTTCTCATTCTTTGCTATCCTTAAAATATACTCCTTACAATACAATGGTTAATTATTATCTCTTCGAGTTGTCAGTGAGTTTCCATAATATCCAATCCCATTTGAGCATATACGATACATACCTAAATCTTATTTTCATTCCGATTTCTTACTCCAATTATAAGATAGCAATAGATGAGCTTATTGAGGGAAAGAAAAACAAAAATTATATATTCATTTATTTTTATTTTACATCATATTTATTGCAGTTAAATAATATTTGATTATTATAATTATTATTTTTTGGCAATTTACAGAATAAAAATGATTTCTTCCCGCAAATATTTCAGCAGAAGAGCAGAATTGCACTCCAAAAAAATTAGGACAGGTTGAAATGTCGTCTACTGTTCAAATCAATCTTGTTCTTGAACACTTAAACATGATTGTTTTAAAAACAAACATCTTGAACCTTGTTGCAATGTATTATTATTTTATTTTTTCCAGAAAACATTCTTGTATAAAACCGGTCTCCCTACAATCCATTAAGGGCCTTGAGTTTTGTGCATTTAGAGGTTTGAACTGTTGTAGTGCAAGAAGGTGATGAGTCCAATATCGAGCTTAGTTGCCAGTTATTTTTGCCAATTTTTGGGTACCCTCTTTACTGACACTGACTTAACCTCAGGAGAGTCTCTCTACATGAGAATCACCCCACGGCTGAAATAACAAAGAAAGAATTTTCCTACCATGGCTGGGTTCAAACCTGGGACCCTGAGAACTGTAGCCCAGAGCCCTGAACACTGGACCAACCTGCTTCCTTAAACATTATTATCTAAAGGTGGGAAATATTTAGGATTGTATTCACCTTAGTAAATCTCTAACCATTCATTTTCTCATATCTTTCTTTTTCCTAGTCATTTTCATTTTTTTTTTTTTATCTCTTTTTAAAGCATTCTTTGACATGCAGTACTATTCTATTATCCAAGCAATGAAGTAAATACGTCTACAACTGTTAGTAAACCTAATCTAACACATTTTAATCAAATTTTTGTCAATAATATTTACAGATTAATTTTTTTTCTAATTAATATCTACAATATTCCCCTATTGCTACAGGCATATGATAAAATTGGCCTTTGTGACGAGCTAATTCCTAATTATAGTAAATATTTATGTACAATACAGAAATTTGTATACGATCTTCTGAATTTTATACCTTTTATTTGTATTATTTTTTTTTTTTTTACTTACTGAAATTATTGAGTCAAGAATCACAAATAATCTTAAAAAGCCTAAAAGAAAATGTAGAATCAGCACAAAGTTGTTCATTAATATTAAATTTTAATTTGAAGTCGTAGAGATAAATGTTTTCTTGGCTTGAAGGGATAACATTTCTTCTGAGATTATTTATTACTTATTTTCTTGTTCTTTTTTTTTATTTATTTTTTTGAATTAGGAAAAAACATTTAATTATGATGAATGCAAGTTTCTAAGTAATAAGTTTAATATTTTGTATTAGATAAGTTGATTGGATTACGATAATAAAATAAATAAGTAAACTTATTATGTTGATGTTTTGTCCTAAAATTTCAGCTTTCATCAAGGCGACTATCAAATATCCAACAACTGTAATTTTTCCTCTGTATTCACCCTGATAAAGGCTTATAATTTAGTCTGAAATGTCAGCACACTATATGATAAGTTCACTTAGTTCAAGTGTTATGTCTTTGATGAATGGACTAACTTATCCATAAATTAATTTGATGGACAACAATTTCTTCATAATTAATATTTTTTTAATTTATATTATAATCACAATACACCAAGATTATTCCACATTATAGATTCAGATATGAAACATTGCTGTTATGAGCTAATTATTCATGAAGGTAAACACTGTATTATCTTTATAACTAAAGTCATATTATTTGATATTTTGAAAAAGTTATCATTACATTTCTTATTTGTTTTCACCTTCGTTTATTTATTTTCAATTTTAATCAAACTTACTTATGCCTAAATATGTTGTATAGTTGAACGGGCCTTCTTCCCATGTGATGTTATTATTCCACGGACGTACATGTATGACTGTAGCTCCACGGTCATATAGACCCTGGTCTTGTGACATGCTGGACACTATACATGACAAGTAATTATTTTATAAGAAAAGTTATTAACTGGTAAATTTACTAAAACTAACTGACAGGCGTGAGCATTGTTTAATTTAAATATATAATTTTTATTCGATAATTGTACTTTTATCTCTAGCAGCTATGCATCATAATATCATTTTTTTTTTGTTTAAATAAGCAGTAATCAGCAAATTTGAAAACATATTTTAACTACTTCTCTATAGTACTGTGTTACCACATGCCTATTTAAAAACTATGAAAACTAATAATATGTGTATTGCCTCTTGCTAAAGCTAGTCTACTTAATAATGATGGAGAGAAAAAAAAAAATAATATTGTTCAAAACTTTGATTAACTGGAATCTTTGATACAAGGCTCACCTCTAGTTTACATTACAAAAACATGAATGAATGTAGTCAAAAAGGAACTTAATAACATGTGGAAAGGAGTGTTCTGTGAGTGTTATCCTCTGCACATTATTGATCCCAACTGAGTACTGCATAGTTCATCCCCTTACTCACAGGTTGCTCTTAATGTTCTATAATTTAGACAAGTTTCAATACCTGGTGCTACTTAGGACAACAGAGATTTTTTTCATAAATTAAAAAGAAAACTAAAATAATTTTAAATCTCAAAAAAAAAAAAATATATATATATACAAGAAATTAATTTATCGACCCTTTTATATTATAATTTTGTTTGAAATTATTTGGGTTTTAGGTCATTAAACTTTAATGACCTAAAACCCGAATTATTTCAAACAAAATTTTATATATATATATATATATATATATATATATATATATATATATATATATATATTACTAATACAAATCTATCCCTAAAACATTAGTAATATTGAAATTAATTTATTTTTGGGGGACACTGGATTTTTAGATGCTTTAGTAATTAAGATAGGTATTGTCCAATATATATTGCTAAATTTTAAAACCACTATGTTCGTATAGAAATAGGTCTAAAAGTAATTGAAACAAATGTTCTAAGAAGATTGATATGCTGGTAACGGAAGATTGAGTTAATGCAAGATGATCGGTTACCGAAAATATGTTTAAACATTTTAAAGAAATATTCCTTGAACCAGAAAATCAATGCAAAGTATAATTAGTATATGCAAATAATTAATCAATTGCTAATTATAGACTTGGCTAAGTTTCTAAATATCAAAAGTAAAGCCTTATTTGAAAGGGAGTTCAATAACTATTTTACATTCAAAGTTTAATCTCAATTTTAGGAAAATTAGTAGCTTAAATAGAGGGGAATATTATTTGAAAATAAAGGGACCTATAAGAAAACATAGATTAATCAGTCAACTAAGAGTATGCCAACCTAACAAACTAAGAGTAACCTGTTATGGATTCCTAAATAGTTATTTAGAATGCAGTGTTAAATGCCCTATTTGTAATTCAGGGGAACCTGAAGATTTTTATCATTTTTTGTTGCGATGCCCCGTTCACTCCGCATCTAGAAATAAATACTTAAGGACGTATACTGAAAATATTTCAGACAATGATCTCATAAACATTAGTAATAAAAAAACAAAAAAACATAATAACATTTTTGACAAATATACAATAAAAAATTTGGTAGGGGCAACACACGACTTTCACTTATCTCCATTTTGAAAATCGATTAAAGAATTTTCAAATACAGCTAGAGATAAAAATGAGTGAAACCATTAAAGAATTAATTAAATTCAATTTCTACAGAAACATAATTTATTTTCTTATGTTATAGAATGTTTAAAACTAAGATATTGTTATCTCTCTATTCAAGAATAATTTTAATTTAAGCAAAATATCAAAATAACAATAAATTGGATCTATTATGGTATTAATAATTTTTTTTTATATTTCTATAGTTATATTTTATTTTGTCTACAGAAATTGTTTTGCTTTATCATGTCTATTTTTGTCAAGAAAGCTTATACTGTTTATTACAATTCTAATACATCTATTTGATTTATGTATAAGTGGATTAATTTTGTAAAACTCAACTTTATTTGTATATGCTAGCCCAAAAACAAATTAAGAGATTTATTATTTATTTTTTTTATATTGCTAAATTGTATTTAAAATATTTGTCAAAAGTTATAAATAATAATGAATTATATATAGTACCAGAAGTCACATCTTTGAATCTATTTTCACTTGCTTTTTATGATTACAGATGATTAAAATAATATTAAGCATTTTTTTTTAGTATTGTGTTCTATTTAAAATCATGTTAGAAGCTTCTTTTATTCAAGTATGTTGTAGGAAATTTTAATTTAGAAAACATATTAACTATTGACAAAAACAAATTGAATGATTTTTTAAATTTTTTATATACTGTAGAAGCCTGGAAGATAAGAATTGTTATGTTATAATTTTTTCTTAATATAGAATCGTTAATATGCTATGTCTTATAAATTAAAAAAAAAAAAATATTGCTTATTATTTAACAAAAAATTGTATTATTAGTGATTTTGTTAATATTTTATTTTTTTCTTATGATATTGTTTCTAAGAATTAACTGTTTCAGATGCAACATCAAGTACTTTTTCAAGATTTGGTTTTATTTTATTCATGGAAGGGGGAAATATAATATGACGTAATGCTAATAAATATAATATAATTTAATTTAACAAAATTAGGTAATTTATGTAAATAATATTTTTTCCAAAATGCTAATTAGACCATTTATAAATTTATTTTGTTCAATGTTTATTAGTTGTTATACCGATAATATGTGGAATGGAATAGAGTTCCATTTGGAAGGGGATCGGATAATGAAAGATCTGTCAAAAGCTGTGGTTCGATGAGGCGTAATATACAAATCAGAAGGTCACGACTGTTGTGGGAATGAATCGAGGATTTGAATAGTAGGAGGTCTGCGATGTATGATGGATGGCAGTAACAGATTAGTTGGTTGATGAAGGATGCCAAGAAGTACCTGCGACCATAGGAAGGATAAAGCCACTTTAACTCTCCATAGAATTGAATGACAGAGGTATCTCAGGAAATCACAAAGATGAAGCAATTCTATTAGATCATTATTTAGCAAAGTGTAGGAATGGGAGGGAGAGTGATGACCCTACCCTATAAAATGCCATCGAGTAATGCGGTGTGGAAATGTCAGAAGTTAGTATCTATGATAATCCTCTGAGAAAAAATTTCTTGTGAACCACCTTACTACTGCAGTGCAAAAATGTATTACAACTGGTAATACAGATTAAAAAGTTTAATTAAATTTTCAGTTCATGTATAAGTTATTTATTTTATTTAAGTCAATAACGTTTAAAAAAAAATTCTTTCCTGTCCAAATATAAATTATAACTTCAATTATCAAATGTTTAACGCCTTCGAACTGCTGGAAACTGTGTGCTTTGCATTGTAAGACTGAATAGTATAACTTTACAACATGAAGGCGTTTCTACTTGGGAAGCGTATTTTAGATAAAATTCGAGAATTAAGAATATTCCTGCCACAACCTGGGTTCGAACCTAATAGATTAGTGCTCTATACACTATACCAAAACACTATCAACACATTGAAAACACAATTATTTAATACTTTAGTTTTATCTATATTTCGTAATTATATTATTATATTTCTTATTAGTACCCGTGATAATCATTTCAATAACTACTTGCAAAAAAATTAATAAAATTTATTCATTGCTCTCTAAATGTTTATGCTAAAGATCTTCCCTGCAATGGATTTGATATTAACAGATACAGAAAACATTCAACAAGTTTTGAATCAGTACACTAATAAATTAAAAACAAAATGTTTGAATGACGAAATGTATCAATATTTGTATCACAATAAATCACCGTTGGAAAAAAAATCTCTTTGTTCAGTACTATAGACTTTTCCACGTTCTTGTACTTATTTGATGACTCGAAAATTGTATAAAAAATAAAAATCAGTCTAATGATAGAGAACATGTATAGCTAATTAGTACTGTTGTATTGGAATTCATAGTTATAGGACAAATCCAATTATCTTTATTTATTGTATAAAATCTGGAATTGGAAAATTCACTGTTTAATAATTTGTGGCGTTGTTTTAATAACAATATAAATTTATAATTTAATATTATATAGTTGACCGTGCGATTATAACGAAGGAATAGATATTTAGGATGGCGGTCAATTATTTGTTATAATTTATTGATTGCCACCAATTTATCCTTCATTAAAATGTAGTATATATATATATAATATATATATATATATATATATATATATATATATATATATATATATATAACCTGCATTATATATAGGGGTCACCTGTGTTGTTGCGGCTAACATTAAAACCCATCTATGCCCAAGGTTACGGTTTGAAACCTGGCAGATGGCCCTAGGATTTTTTAGAAGGAGTATTTATTTATTCTCAGCCCTTTCTTAACTTTCGGCTAAACGGGCTTCGACATCGAGCTTACTTAACAGCATTGATTGATGTGATTCCCACTTCAACTTCAATCGCTCCGGTATTGAACTGCCGCCTTCCTCTGACGCTCTGCTTGGTCTTGGCTCTCTTCTCCTTTGGCCTCCGAGTCTGAAGTAAGCTGGACCTAAATCCGCCTTCCAGCCGTAAACGAGCTCGTTGAACCACAGGAAGTTGATCTCAATCACTAACTGAGGAAACCTCTCCTCAGTGTAGACGAATATTCCCTTGAATCTCAACATCTTGGACATCGGTGACCATATGCTTGGCAGTCTCCGGAAAGCAACATTCAGGGCACTGGGGGTCAATATACGGCAAAAACTGTAGAGTTTAGCTCGGAACCTCCCATGCCCTCTGAGGAATTGTGATAATCAATTGTCTGGAGTAAAATTGAGTGGGGGCGGGGTAGCTGAGCGGGTTCGCGCGTTTAACAACACAGAGGACCAAATAATTTGAAAAACAAACAATTACGAGTTCGAGACTCGGTGCTTGGGGGGGCTTTTATTTGAGCATTTATCCCCCGCCTTCACCCCCTGGCCCGAGAAATCCCGTATAGCCTTCAAAGGCGATGTAGGGGAGAACAAAATAAAAAACAGTCTGGAGTAAAAATTATATCATCTTGATTAAGCCGTCCTTCGGAGGGGACCTAAAATGGAGTTGGCCTGTGCGATATCAGGTACTCTTTAAAGATCCCTATCCTAATTAAACCTTGATAGTATAAATTTAGGGATTCTAGCTTCATCTAGTTAGCCACAGCAGCATAAAGTGACGTTAAATACATTAATAATATAGTACTTTAAATAATCATTTTCTGTGTATTATTTTACAGAAGATTGCCATGTTTTTCACAATGTTTCTATTCTTGGACTCGGGGAGGAGGGAATTTTGCACAGGCGTGATTATTAAGTGGACAGCATTGTCAAGTCCAGAATCCGGTTTGAGCGCCACCGCTGGATCCAGAGCTGTCACCGGAGGGAATGGAAATACCCGGCTAAAAATACCAACTTGTCCCAAAGGTATTATGCTAAAATAAAATATTGTTTATAATTTCGAATTCGACGAATTCTCCAATTAGCATGAAAAATTGTTTATCTGATATTTTAGTAATGTACATACTTCAAATTTTTGTCGTGATTTAATCTCTATTGTTATACTTTTTATAAAAATAAATCTAAATATTTTTCATTTTATAGAAAAGAGCCAGTAAAATGGATTGTTTAAATGATGAGATATTTAAATAATTAACTTAAACATGTAATTGACTAAGGGCATATTGATAACACCTTTACACGATGTTAAGATAGTCTTTATGACACTGTCTAGTTGGGTAACTGTTTTTTGTGAATTCGAAACTCTTCTTTTACGAAGTGCAGCATTAAGACTTGCTTAATTTAATTTTAATCCAGTCTTAGTTTAAGAGAGAGACCAAGAGCTATTTACCATTTCAAGCCATGAGCATCTTATTGGCAGAACCATTAAAGTACATTGATCCTTCTGAGCCTTTCGGAGTGAAAGGAGCAAACAGAACTTTGGATAAAATAAGTAAAAACTTAATTGAGATGGGATTTTTTTTTTAACTTACACTTAGCTATAAATGAAATATTTAGAAGGGGAAAGTATGAACAAAAATTAATCCGAGCTTTCAACTGAAATAAAGTTTTATAGGATCTCTGAGTATCTCTACAAGTTTTGGTAAGTCTTATTCAAATCAAAAAGTCTTAAGAGACTGGAACTTCATACTTAAGATAGATATAGACCTGAGATGTTGAAGAAACATTTTTTACCAAAATAGGATAGCCAAAAGACCCATTTTACGCCATGCATTTTACACATATTTACCATTTCTTCAAAAGTGGCTTTAACACTTGTTTTCTTATTTTCTCTTCTTATAGTAGCTACAATTTTAGAAGATTATCATTTTCCTGCAAACACCTATTTTAAGGAGTTACATCTCTTCAATGTAACTTCTGGCGGTTAACAATATTTTAATTGGTTTAGACTTAACAACATAAACTAAAATTTATTTATTAAACAGTTTTTGTCATCGTTGAGGTATATTTAGGTGTTAGACTTAACTAAATAAGAGATTGGTTACGAGTTTTGCTGATTCGAAAAACTTCAGGTTCTCCTTAGTTAAAAATTGTCTTATTTTTGGTATTTTCTACACTTGGATTTGGATCGTTTGATAGATATTGACTTTTCTGGTCGTTGATACATACATACATCCTCGGCGCTACAGCCCCGTTCGGGCCCTGGCCTCCAGAAGAAACCTTCCCCACTCCTCTCTATTCCTGGCCATCGTCCACCAGCCTAACGCTCCCAGCTGCACTGCATCCTTTCCAACCTGGTCCAACCATCTCATTCGGGGTCTCCCTCTCTTCCTTTTGCCTACCGGCGCATAGCTCATTATTCTCTTGGGGATACAATCATCTGCCATCCTTTGAACGTGGCCAGCCCAACGAATCCTGCTTATCTTTATAAATCTCACCACTGGGACATCCTTATACTTTTCATAAAGCTCTCGATTGTGTCTTATTCTCCAAAGACCATTTTCGCATATAGGCCCATAAATCCTTCTCAGTATTCTTCGTTCGAAAACAGCAATCTTTTGTTCATCTGTTTTCTGGTCGTTGATGTATATAAAAAATGGTTATGGTTCTGTAGCTGAAATGTTTAAGGAAGGTTCTCCATACCGTCTAGATGGCTTTGAAAAAATTCGTCCCCTAAGTGATTGAAAAAATATATATCCCAAAGTCCTTTTAAAAGTTTTCCTTTTTTTCTTTTCTTTTTTTTTGAATAACATAGAAACTAAACATTTCCTGAAAAAAAGTACTTATTTGAAAGAAAATCAAATTTATAAACACGTGAAAGCAAAGTCATCTTAATCTGATCAATATAAGCAAGAAATAAATATTCCCCATACTTCAATAGGTATTCAAAACTATCACCAAAAACAAACTAATTCTCTACAAAACTGTCATCCTTCCCGTATCGACCTGTGCTGCTTGTCTGGAGTTAAACAGGCCATTCCAATTACCGGAAAATGGAGGTGGTGCAAAACACATGCATGATAATTATAAATACGATAATTATGCTCGTTAAACACGGATCAAAACTATGTCATCGGATTTACAGTTCCCGTCGATTAAAAACTATATGTACTCGCTGGAACAAGATTTTTTTTTCTCTTTCTTCTTACTTATTGGGACAACCCAATCACTCAAAAAATAGGTGATTACGACAAGAACACACTAAAACGTTACATACATATATGTACAAAAGAAATACTACTGCATTAATTGTGAAACGTAAAAAAGAAAAAAAAATATTAGTTTGATAGATTAGAATATAACCAAAATATTGTTAGTTTGTATTGTTTTGTTTTTTAATTTAATTGTTTTTGTTTTTTACTTTAATTCTTTTTTATAGTGCAGGGTTTTATTTTCAGATTTTCCCTACTGATTTATAAGTAACTTAGGCTACAATAACTATTAATCCTTACTGTAAATATCACGTAAAAGTAACATTTTTTTAAAAATATATTTTTATTGAAATTTACAACTGTACAAAAAATACATCAAGTAAATATGCTGAAATGTTATAACACATGAAATAAACATAAAGAGAAACTGCCCATTGGCAGCTCTCTTTGGTAGTGAGTCTAAAAAAGAAGGTCTTGAGGCCATCTTCTTTTCAGACGCCTCGGAGGATTATCAGGAATTGAAGAGGAAGCAAGGAATGAAACTAATGGATTAGAGTGGGAGTGGAGTTTTTCATGGAAGGTGTGATACCAGTAACATTAGATTGGTGCAATTACCAAAAGATGTATGAAGTATGAGGCTTGTCGCCATTTGTAAAATCTTGCGTAACAAAAATCTTAATCTAAAAAAGTAAATATTCCAAAGCATGTTGAGTTTCGTATCTTTATGTATATTTCTGTGTGCAGGTTCCCATGGAAACATGTTTAATTTTTATAGATTTTTAAATCGATTTGGGGTCACTTGGATTATCTAAACCAAAGTATATATTTCCAACTAAACTCAATGTTATTCTTCTTGTGTTTTTTTCAAGTTTATTTAAAAGTTTTAAAATTAATTGCCAGGGAGAGAAGATAAAGCTGTGTTGCAAGAAGCAGATTTTTTGTTTTGTAACCAAATGTTTTTAATTGTTATAATATTTATATCATATAAATTAATACATAAACAATTTTGAAGAAGATCAATTAATTTATTTAAATTGGTATTGATACAACAACTTAATAAAGTTATTAAGGATTATATAATTTATTTCCCTTTTGAGGATACCAAAGAATAACGACTTTCTTTAATAAGGGAACAAAGTTGATTCGATGACCGGTTCTTTTTGATACGCCTTCTTTTAAGACTTGTTTCTTGTTTTTGTTTTTTAATTTAGATGGGTGATATAAGAGGACTTTGGAGAAGAGTTAGTTATATAAACAGATGTGTCTAATGAGATATCTGTCATCGCCTCTGGTAATTGGCTACCCTATAATTTATCGGCTCGGGAAGGAATAAAGGATATCCTATCGTGTAAATGACCTTCCATTTATTGTAAAAATCAGGTTTACAATTAATCGTTACAGATTTTCGAAATTGATAAAGAGGTGCAAATTTATTGGGAATTTAGTTATATTATTTCTTTCTATCCCTTATTTATGAAATATTAAGTAAGGAAAAGTATTACGATCGTGATAATTTTCAAATACTCGTTTTCAGCGGAAAAGTGCGTTTCAAGATTCCTCAAGTACTTTTAATATATCTAGATATGCCTAATAGTCTGTAAGCCAGAAACGTAAATTGCAACTCATTTTATCAAAATTTTAGTTTGCTTTATGCATAGCATCTATCATGATATAGCAAAAATACACGTCTGCCAACTCAAAACGAGTGGATTACAAAATGGCGGTCATTCAAAAAGGGAATATCACTCTTTTTTAACATAATAAAACTTTAAATTGAAATGACTCAGAGCTGGGGCTGATTTTTATTTATTTTTTAATTTTCTTTTTCTCGTTTTTTTTTATTTTTTATTTACTTCTCTCTTTCTCTGCTTCTTTTGTTTCTATCTTTTATTGTTTTGTTTTTTTATCTTAATATAATTAATTTTGTAGGAGTATATATATGATGAATTGTTTAAAGTTTTATTTCTTTTTTAGTTAGATTATGATATTTGTAAGTTATATATATTTTTTTTTTGTTTCATTATATAAATTAAGCTGGTATGTAGTACATTACTATTTAGTTTGAATTTCAATTATTGTATTTTTTTTGTATGATTTACCACCTGTAATTGGGCCTAGGCCTGTTGGTGGATGATGTAAAAAAATAAATAAAATAAAAAAAAAAAATTATGGTAACTATCATGGAAACGGCTCATCCTATGAGGATAATATTAATAAAGTAGATCATCAAGTATTTATTAAGCTTTCATTAGAGTAGTAAAATACGTATATTCAATATCCAACTATATTGAGGTATTGCAAAAAAAGAATTTTTTTTCGGAAAACGAGATATCACAATTTTTTTAAACATTATTATGGCTACTATCGTGGAAACGGTTCATCCTATGAGGATAATTTTTATGACAATTAATATAGAAAATTAAATCACCTATAATTTGAGTTGTAAAACACGTCTGTATCACTGATATAGTTATATAGATATGGCTGTTACAAAAAAACGGAAACCGAGAAATTTCTTATTTTTGCATTAATTTGGTTGATATCATGGATACGGCTGTTCGGCACAATATAATGGTTATAACCTACTTAACGATGCATAAAATTAGCTTTAATTCGAGTAGTAATAGAAACCCGTTTTTCAAATACTCACCGACGTACTGCCTTCATAGAGGTTTTTCACGGTTTATTAAAGTAAACCTTAGGTGGTCTCAAAGTTTTGACCCGCATTGCATATGTAAGTGAGAATATGAGAATTATATACAATACAAAAATTCTTTTTGTTAAATGCTAATGTTTTGAATGTACTGGGATTCTAATATGTGGATTAGTGCGGGGGTAGTTAACAGGATAACATTAGAATAAATTTGTACTAGAGACCATTCGATAAATTAGTTACTAGAAGAAACCTGAGGCTATTACCATGGTTTCGCAAAGCTCTCTTCCCCAATCACCATCCTCCAATACTCGGACAAAGAGCTATGGAAATTCCAGAAGCTGGAGAAGAAAGTGGGTTCTAAATCAGAGTTAGTGTGGTAATAGGGACCATCCTAGGGATCTTGATAATTCTAATGGCCCGGCATTATATCCCCTTTTATCGTTTTATTATACCGTAGCACTATTCGATTTAATTGCCTATGTTTCTGCAAGATGGGAGATAGGGAGGATCTTTATGCGGTATCTGGGATCTGTAAAACGACTTTTTATGAAGGTTTTAATAAAAAATCGTCTTTACCTAGATGACTGTTGTAAATTGATGTGATTAAATTTTATAGTTCATCTTTATTTCATTCGCTTATTCAGGTGTCATTACCGTACCCTCTGGCATAAACATAAAACAATGCGAATTATTACAAAGACTATAGTTAATAATTATCACAGCATTATACGTACAGATGTCTATTACCACTCAAATCAAAACTAATTAATCGGACTATGAATTACATTACCTTCATAATTTTCTCAGGAAGTACAGTTTTCATGATATTTTACACAATAAAATAAAATACGTCGTTGGATGATTTTCTGAAAACAAAAGAAAAGAAGTCTTTACTTGCAAAACATTATCTTCAAACGTAAACATGCATTGTATATATTGTATCATGCATTGTATATATTGTATCATGCATTGTATATATTGTATCATACATTGTATATATTCATAAATATGTATGTGTCTGCTATTACTACTACATTACTTTCATTACTTATTTTTGATATCTGAATCCCTATTTTAATTAGAATTATAAGTTTTAAACTGTGACTTCATTCTACTTTTGATCGATTGCTTTACCAATCGGAATAAGTTCAGATTAGTCGAATATTTAGTAAATTTTATTCAACATTTTATAGTTGTTTGTCATTTTACTAGCTATATAAATTCTTTGAGTTTGAAAAAATGTTTGCTTTGTTATCTTATAACTTGGAATAATTATTATAGTAGTAGTACGAGTTGGGTTCTAAAAGATATTAAATTAATATTACTTTCACTTAGCTATGTATGAATAATATAGTAAGAAAAAGTATTGCGGTCTTGAATAATTTGGAATTCGAGTTTTCACCAGAAAAGCACGTTTTAGGGTCCACCGAGACCAAATTGCCGTCCCGCTAATAGGTCTCAGTGTGTTTATGTGGTAAGTCTATCTCAAAACATATAAGATGTTAAAGCGACTTTTTCATCAAAATTGCAAACCAGAAGAGCCACTTTATACTATTTATTATGTATATTTTTTCGCTTTGTTCATAAACAGCTCAGCATTAAACTACCTTCATTGATGTAAAATTAAGTGGACTTTAATTTGATGCAGGTTTCATCTCGAGTGAAATAGTCTATGAAATACATATTTTTTTATCTATAGTTTCTTTAATTTTGTAGGTTTCAAAATATTAACTGTATCATCTTGGTTCAACCGTTTTTCGTGACCGATTTTGTTAATAATTTCTTAAAAAAAAAAAAGCCTTTGTCGGCAAAAGATCAAAAGGCGTTTATCTAAGCCCATGGGGCTCCCAGCAATACCTCGAGAAAGTTTCTAGACCTTAGGACTAAGGACCCCGGCTTGGGGCACTTCGCATATCAGCCCCGGCCGAGGTGACGAGGATGAGTGCGAAGATTCGAAAGGAGTCTTATTCCCGCCAAGAGAAGTCGAGTTCCATCCTCAAGAAGAAGCGATGTCCGTCGGGGGTCAGAGAGAGCAGCTGGAGGATGAAGTAGAGAAGGGTCGCCTAAGTTGATTCCACCTTCGCCAGCCGACAAAGTGTTGTAAAGGTATTTTCTTTAATTGTAATATTGTATGGCAAGTTTAACTATAATGTCTCTCAGTATTCTCAAGCATTGGGTAAATATATTGTATATAGTTAAATTAATTTAAATAATAATAGTCATCTATTGAAATCTGTCTAATTACTAATTAGTCTTAATTAATATTACCCTGCATGCTACCTACTGGGATTGGTGAACACGATACCTTTGAAAGGAAATCCAATGGTTTCAATAAATATCGTTTATAAATTTATTTAAAAATCAATAAGCTAGTTTTTGAAGGTACCGCTGCCTTAGAAAAGCAGCCGATCAAAAACAAAGCAGTATAATATACCGTTGAAATGCAAATAATTATAGAGCAAATAACATCCTATACACAAAGTTGTATAAGGTAATGAAGAGTGATAAAAAGTGGATAAACCTAAGTGATTATTGTAGACAATATTGCAATAGATTGTTTATTAATTTACCATACGTTTCTATCAAAACTCAATGAATTATTTAACGAATAAAATTGGAGGCTGATTTTTACTTCACCACTCTTTTATTAAAAATCAATGCACGACGTTTCGGGTATTTAGACATGAGGTTTCTGGTTGTAAGCATCCACTTACAATAGATAAAATTGTTTCTTTGCACCTGATGATGGCATTTTAGCCGAAACGTCGTGCATTGATTTTTAATAAAAGAGTGATGAAGTAAAAATCAGCCTCCGATTTCATTCATAGAATTTGACCTTCACCTTAAAGCATCTACACGAATTATTTATTGAATAGTTCTTAAATTGGTTTTAACAACGAAGATGAGCGAAAGGAGTTGTGATTTGCATACCAAACTATTATTTTTTTTTTAAATATAGCCCTTATAAATCTAGGATAAACCTAAAGCTAGTTTTATATTTTATGTAGAGCAATTTATATAATCTTTTTGAAGAGTTTTTGTTCCAACAGAAATGTAGGCCCCTATATGCTTCCTTGTGATTTGTGGGATGGATTAGGAAACTGAAACCTATCGTTTGAAAAATAGTGGACTACCGCACACCTCTAAAACGAGATTTTTTTTAGAGCATTGTAGATCATAACTCCTCCGTCACCACCCATCATTCAGAGGACTTGGCCTTTAGCGATTCTTATCGTCCTCAAATATCTTCAAACCTCTCGTTTCTGACAAATGGCCTCATTAATCAGAAATATCAGTCGCGAATACGAGTCGAGTTGTAAGTGATGATGGACGGCCGCTTCTTTATAAGTGACCGTACAAGACTCTCACGGCACCTCCGAGCTCCTCCGAGCCTAAAGTTCATCAGCTGTGACCCCGAGACGGGCGCCCGTCCTTGCAAGTTCGCCCGAGGATCACGAAGAGAAGGCACCCAGACGCACAACATTTCACATCCTGCCGCCAAAGGACAGGCGTGAAGCCGTTGGCCAATCAGGATGCCCCGAGAAAGGATTTGCTAACTAATGCCGACCGATTAGGATGGAGGTTGCTTCGCCTTAGCATTGCAGATGAACTTAAGAGTTTAAGGGTAACTAGTTGAGTCATCTCATAACCCGAAGAGCTCGATATTATAATGGATTATCCTACATTTCCTGTCAAATGGCCGTTTTAATTACTGTATCGTGGGGGTCACCTGTTGTGAAATGGCTATAAAAACAGCCTCTAACGCCCAAGAATCAGGCAGGTGGCTCTAGGATTTTTAAATAAGAGTAAAAAATTCTTAGTTATGCCGTCCTTCGGAAGGAACGTAAAATGGTAGTCCTCAGCCTAATAAAATCTAGATAAGCAAAATTTAGGACTCCCATTCCCCAGCCTAAGTAGCATGCATGTTACGTTAAATGAATAAAAAATTTTTAAATGAATAAATAAACGAACAAAAATTTTAGTATAACATCAGATAGCCATTAGGAATAGCTTCTGGAACCTGTGAAAAATTGTCGCCATTACGAGCGGTATCTAGCGCCTTTTTTGGTAACTAGGTTCTCCAAGCTTACCACCTTTTTGAACTAATACCGCGCTACACAGTGAGAGAAGATATAGGTGAAAATCCGTGAGAGCAAGGTAGGTGAGAGTTCACGAAATTAGCAGGATAGGAGGAAGGCATATTTAAAAAATAAATAAATTCAGGTCAAGTAGATAATACAAGCTGACAAGGCTTGTTAGAGGCCCAAGTATATTTTTTATAATATGACTAAATATGTATATTTTTATTTATGCAATAAAGACAGGAAAGATTAAAGTAGGATCCTTGAAAATGGAAAAAGGCTGAAGCGTTGGAGTGATGAACAAAATAAAAAGGTTGTTGAGTGAAAAATCCGGGTCACTTGTTTTTTTAAAGAACCTACAAATAAAATTATTCACTCAAACAAATACAGATGCAATAAAAAATAATAAATTCGGATAATATCATCAAATATTACTTACTTTTTAAAAAATACTATGATATCATATAGTTAAATCATCCAGTAAAAAAATAATATTATATGATTATTACTAAATAATATAATGATAATATTGCCCTCCGAAGGAGGTTTAACTAAGTATCCCATTAAAAAATCCTGCTAGTTGGAACCCGCAACCTTTGGCATAGAAGGCTGTTATGTTAGCCACTATGCTGTGGTGACCCCGATTGTTGTCTTCACTAAAATGTAAGCGTGATATTCGTATGATTTTGATTTAGAAGTTTAAACACGACCGGAACTGTTTTAAGACGGACAGAAACCTCAATCAAGACTGGATCGAGAGCAATTGAGGCGTTGATTTCCAAAATGTACTATGTCCATTCCAGGAAATTTTACAGGAGGCGCGAAAATCACTAATTATTATATTATTAAATTAGCTAATTTGAATATTTTCGCATTCAAATCCAGAATTATTTTTTTAGTATATTAATAACATCATATTAAAGATATGAAATGAGATGTTTTGGTATAATTTAGAACGAAATTAAATGTGTAATTATTTCCTTTAGAAAATAATTATATTTCTAAATTGCGTTTATAAAGGGCTTGGGTGTTCATTAGATAAAATCAAATAGGAGATTTAGATATAACTATAAGAATACAAATATGTAAAAAAATCAATTTTGTAAAAAATGTGCTTTAGTACTTTTTGGAAATAAATGTCTCAATTACTGAGTGCATTGTCTAACGGTAGTTCAAAGAATTTTAGAATGAAGACTCCAACTTTGAATTCAAAGAAGGTCGTGAAAGAACTCCTTCTTCTTGATGACTATGTTCTGAGGGCTTTGGTGGAAGAAAACCTCGGAACTATAGTTCGAGATCTAGCAGCGAAACTTGACCTTAACAAATTGACAGTCGATGACCAACTAAAGACGATTAAAGGTAAGAAAGTTGAACTCTACATATATTAAACTGGACCTGAACACATGTTCGTTCCATGATTGACAAACAGCTTTTATAACCTTTACAATTGATTTTGAAAAATGGGATTATGAAAATATGATATTTTTTAAAAAACTTAATTAAACATAAAATGGTCCTATTATGCTTACCGAAACTATTCACTGACGAATATTGGAAGGGGATTTAGAGACACCATTTCCCTTAACATAGAATTTTGAATAGAGACAGGAACTACCTCGTTCCTCCCGTGCCAGAGCCTATGTATAGTGTACGACCTTATTTCCATAAATAAGTAATTGGATTGACAACCATGAGAGAGAACGATGTTACGAAGATTGGTAGTTGGTCACAGAATATTATTTATGTTTCCTTTACCGGGCCTCCAATTTTTCACTCAAATCTCCTTTTATTTAATAATACATAAATCTCACAGGTTTCCAAGGGTTTTACATATTTTTATCTTATATGCTTGAGATGTGCAACGATATTTCATAACGTATTTTTGTTTTTACTACCTGATGAGTTAAGCATTATTGTACAGCAAATTGCTTTAACTAGGTATGAGCAATGAGTAATTAAAAAATCTGGTGCGGGCAACACACGACTTTCACTTACCTCGATTTTTAAAATCAATGAAAGAATTTTCAAATACAGTTAGAGATGAAAATACGTGAAACTATTAAGGAATTAATCAAATTGAATTTCTATAGAAACATGTGTTTCATTAAATAATCTATTATATTATTATCTAAAATAATCAGTTAGTTTTATCTTCTCCTCATCACTCTCTATCAACTTCTAAAAGCTTGTGTATGAGATGATATTTTTTCTAAAATCTTTAGCTTTCCAACGGTATATCATACATGTATATTACTGCTTTTATGTTCAAAAACGAAAAATTGCATTAAAAAAGTATTTTACTGTTTTCTCCTTTAGTTGGGTATCGAATGTATTCAATTTATATATTTACCTGTTTTTCATCAGTGTTAACAAGATAATCTAGTTATTATTATTGAATCTACAAAATTAAAGGTACTTTAGGGGAAGAAAATTAAAATATCGGCATTTAAGCCCTGACAGACCGTTTTTATTCAAATAAAACCTACATGATATTAAAGCCCATTAAATTTTACATCGATATAGCGAGTTTAATCAAAATCGTAGGAACAGTTTTCGAGAAAATCGAAAAAAGGTGCAAAATGCATGGTATAAAGTGCCTCTTCTGGTAAGCTCATTTTAATGAAAAACGTTAGGTCACGTCTCGGGCGTATAGTTGTCTTAAATATGAAATTTCAGTTTCATAGGACTTACCGTTTCCGCCCGGGAGTTACCACACACAGACCTTTTTGCGGGACTTGGTTATTTAGACTCAGGGGACCCTAAAACGTGTATTTCCGTTGAAAACTGGAATTCGAAAATTTTCACGATCGCAATACTTCCCCTTACTATATATAGTAAGTGAAAGTAAAAAATAGATCTCTCGAAAAACAGAAATAAACACTCCACCAGGCATAATCATCATCGAAATTTAAAATGATCAATATGAAATCGAATGAATACGGACCCTTAGATGCATATCTCCGATTTTTTCAATTTTTTATGATACAACTATAGTTACTTTTTATTTTTACTTATAATACTAATTTAAAACTTTCTGTAGTACTCAACGCCAGATGAAAAAATAAATTAACCTTACAAAATATGTTCGCTGTTTTTCTTCGTTTGGATATCAAATTATTTCAAATACATAATTTTTTTTTATCAATCAATCAAGGCAATACAATTTTTATCATCAATATAAAAAGTTCTATAAAAATTATTAGACCTGTTGTAGAGAAAATTTTAATTTTCTACATTTTAAATTCTAAATTCTAATTACATTTTGTAAAATGTATAGACTTCTGGTGAGTCTTACATATGAAGTTTAGTGTCCTTCTACTTACCACACAAAGATTATTTTGTGTTACTTGATAATTTGGACTCAGGTGACCCTAAAACGTATTCCTTTCCTAAAACTCGATTTCGAAAATTTTTAAGATCGCAAATATTTTCCTTCTATATAAAAATATAGGTTAATGAAGACCTCATTCTATGCACCCAATTTTATTAAATATAAACATTTAACTTATATATAAAATATTTAGGTCTGGTCATTGATAAAAAATTGACTTATACTTAATATATAAATTATGTGTGAAACACAGCCGACTCTTTGTACTAAATGTCTATATTAAAAAAACCAAAAAAAAAAAAAACCTGTATTACTACAACCCATTATGAGTCTAGGACGCAGTACATATAGATGTGCACACAGAATAAATAATATTCTTTCACAGCAGGGATCGAAACTAGGATTTGGAGAACAGTAGAAAAGTACTCTATTTCCTAGGTCCCACCGCTCACCTATTTATGTTTTAACAATATAAATTTTAAAAATCTGCCTTACTATGTTACTTACTAAATTATAATACATGTATCAAATAAATTATTGTTATATGAAGCTTGTCTATGACCACTTCTTACACATGCTCAATATATAAATATGTATAAATAAAACTATAAACAATTTCAAAACTTAAAAGGTTAATGAAAGGAAAAATAAAGAAATACAGCTGAGAGCAACATTTTGTAAATTAAAAAATATTCAACCGAAATGAATTACACGGGTTACGCATAAAAATGATACATGTAGTTTTTTTTTAATGGGATTATAGAGTAATCTTTTGGCTTATTTCTAAACGAATTGAAGCATGAATCGATTTAGAAAAGAAAGATAATAGCAATCCCAATGATGATGGAAGAAGAAAATGTGTGACGGGAAAGAGCGATCGAGGTCGGGGCGATGGCGAAGAAAAACGGTCAATGTCAAGGCAAGCTTTTTCTTCCGACATTTTTACTTTGTATTGTGATCGGCTTCAACGGATCTATGCGTATCATATCATACCGAGAAAACAAAAAATATCCCTCATTGATTTGCCTGTGAGATGATCGATTATCGCTTGAACAGTCTGACCGAATTCGTTTTTTGACCTCTTATGCCTAAATATTGATATAGCCGTACTGGAAGTAAATATTTATTTTTGTTTTAAATCTCTTAAACCATTTTTCTTATACTCCTTAGCTATCCTAGTGTCAATAGTTTTTGAGAAAAAAACAGGAATAAAGTTATATTCAAAACAATGTTTAATATAACTAAAAAGTACAACGCAAACTCCTTTTTTTGTTATGAATCACAAGTATTTAAAATATGATCAATTTCCATGAATAACACTCATCAAAGCCGACCAATACTGCCAAAGGACTGGGAATATTTTGTTAAAATTTATTTATTAAGAATACAATACATTTAAGCTGAAAGCATATTGTAGCGGAGCCGGCCGTACATAGTAATTTAAATTATCTATTAACATTCATGATTGAACAATGAAGAAAAAAAACAATAATAATAGTAAGTAAAACAACAAATAATCACCATATTATACCCGAATACAAAATAACTAATACCTATTTAATTAATTAATTAAATTAATAATATTTATATATCAATCCTATTATTTATACAAATTTCTTCGTCCTTTTTTTCTTTTTTTTTCCTATTCACAGTTGTTACTATTATTTCTAATTTTTAAACAAATCACTATATGGAAACAGATATTATTTAAGTTATCTATGGAATCAATATATAAAACTGATGACATTTGAAAATCTATACTTTCAGTTTGATCTATGTATTAATTAATATATTGCTGTCGGTAAACCTCATACAACTGACAGTTTAACAGAAAATGTTCTATTTTTTCATCCTTTCCTTCATGCAAAAGGACTGAGAATATACAGGATGTCTTATAAATGTCTCATCATATTATGGGAGCAGGTATTAGACTTCAAGTGGAACAAAAAACTTGATATGACCAGTTGTTCGATTCTCAAAAGTTAAGGAGGAAAATCTAATTTTGTATTTCTTGCTGTTATCCATGGTATCAATTTGCACTAACAGAAAAAGAAGTGGTATCAAATGAAGGAAGTGAAAATTTCTTTGAAAGTAAAGAAGTTAAACCCTCAAAATAAGAAAGTATGTGTCACACGTCTTGCAGAAAATTAAGTTTTAATATTTCTAAGAATATTAGGACATTTCAAGGAGATATTACTCTTCTGTCGTTATGTTTTAACTTTTTCGTATCTTACAAAAACTTTTTCCCTTAATTAGCTTTTAAATGGTACACACATCCACCCACACACAAAAAAAAAATCGGCCAGTCGCGGATGCGATGAGGCAAGAACTTTTTTTTTTTTTTATCTTCAAATTTTTTATTCACGCCTGTCAATGAATGTTGACAATCAGCGAATTTGATGAAGGGATGATAGTTTGGCGTGGTAGACATGATGGAGAGAAGTTGCCCAGCGGCACCTCTTTCTGGCGTGCTTCATATTACGGATTTAGCTTAGAAGGTCCCTCATCCAACTTCTTTTCAGCCTTCTGCCAGTATTGTCCGGCATGTTATTAATGGCCATGCTTCGTATTAGTGTGTTAGTATGTCCGTGTAAGTTGTTGTGAAAGCGTTTGTAGAGGGTCCGAATTTGTTCGTTGACTATTCGCATGTGAAGGTCTGTATGTAAGGTAGTGAATTTTACGTATTTTTTTTTTATTTGAATTTTACGTATGTGTGTCTTTTTGGCAGTCCCGTATATCTGTGAGGCGTAAGTCAAAATGGGCTTCAGTAGGTAAGTGTAAGTGTTTAGTTTATTTTGAAGTTTTTATTTTGAGAGTAGTGAGTATAAAAGTTTTAGTCTTTTGTTTAGCGTTGATGTGTGGGACCCATGTCATTCTTCTGTCAAATGTCAAGCCGAGATATTTTATTGTGTCTGTCTGAGGAATTTGGATGTTGTCAAGATATACTGGCGGGCAGGTGTTGTGTCGAAGATTAAAAGTAATATGTTGGGATTTGTCTTGGTGAATTCGAATTTTCCAAAGTTCGCAACATTGTATGAGGCAAGAATTAAAAAAAAAAAAAAAAAAAAATTACCAAAAAGAAAATTTGTGCTTAATATGTGTCTTAATAATGTCTAGTCATACTGTGAGAGCAGATATTAGACCTCAAGAGAAAAAAAAAAGTTTATATGACCCATAGTCTGATTGCCAACGGTTAGAATAAAAATCCAATTTTGAGATTTTTGCTGTTCAATGAAAACCATGGATAACAGCAAAAATCTAAAAAAATTATTTTCCTCCCTAACCGTTGAGGATTAGGACAATGGATCTTTTGAACTTTTTTGTTCCATATTGAGGTCAAGTATCTTCTTCCACAATATGACAAGAAATTTATGAGACTCCCTGTGTACAATCCACATTGTGTTCCATTTCACATTCGTTAATTAATATATGAAATACCTAATAAGGGAAAGTATTGCGTTTGGATTGGAAAATTTTCCTTTTCGACTTTTCAAAGTATTTACGTTTTAGTAAAAAACAAACAAAAAATATTATCCGTGTACTTGTTAATTCTAGCGTAAAAACGAGAAGTCGTGCGAAAATAAAATTTCATATTTAAATTATTATGCATCGATAATTTAACAGCAACTTTTCCTATAAAATCCAAAAACTAGAATAGCAACTTTATTACATGCGATTTAAGCCTATTTACTATTTTCTCTAAAACGGCTTTAAGGTGTTTGATTAAGATCTCTATATTTCTTTAAAGTTAAATAAGCTTCAGTGCCTTATAGGTTTATCCTTATTGAAATAATATAACTGAGCCTTAGTGCTGAATTTTTAAAATGTTCTAAATAATTTATTATTTTCCGTTCTTAGTATTGATAAAAATTGGGTAAATATAGAATGTGCAAAAAATGTATTATCAACTGAACGAGAAATGGTAATATGTACTGTTAGGAAATATAATATTCCGGAGGACCGGATTAATTAACTTATTAACTTGTAAATATAAATTAATTCGCAATTAACGCGTTTTAGCGTTAACATGTACAGATATATCGTTTTATATAATTTTTCCAATCATTTATTGGCCACCAAGAGTTATTTTAACCAAGTGGACATAAATATAAGTATAAAATAACTTCACACAAAAAGAAACCAACCGTTAACTCTGATACTGGAACTAAAACTTAGTATTAAATATTAGAATAAAACCTAAAATTACATAATAGAATACATGGAAAGTTATAACCCGTAGCAAGACTACAATAACAAATAAATATGAGAAATTATAAGCATTAATCAGAATACATTTCATAATGCAACTAAACTGAAATTATTAGTCAAAAGAAATCTAAGAGCTTACTATTTTAAGTATAGTTAAATGTTTTAATAACTTATGTCCTAATCTATATTGTGTTCATCACATTTAATAATAGAAATTGAATTTACATGCCAGAAATAGAACTTGACATTCCTAAAATAATAACTTATAAATGAGTCAAGGTTATAACACAAATTTACCAATTATAAATTATTTCATAAAATATGGGCGGGATATGAGTTATTGGCTCAAGTAACAGTTTAAAATTAAGAAAAGTTGTTCATAAAGGAAAAAAAAAATCTAAACTGAATGTATTTATCTCATTTTTTCATAAGTTATAGTTTAGCTGTTATAATTAATTTATTTATTAAATACAAGTTTTACATTCATAAAGACCTTAATGTCTCATATGTTGCTGATTTAGCCCGTACGAGGTATCATTCCTTCCATGACAAACTCCACTCCCACATTAACCCACTAGTTTCAATCCTTGCTTCCTCTACCATTCCTGACAATCCTCCGAGGCGTCTGAAAAGAAGATGGCCCCCGAGACCTTCTAGTGTAGATTACCTAGTGGAATGTTGCCAATGGGCATATTCTCTTCATGTCTTTTCATGTATATTATCTATGTTATAAGCCAATTTACTTGATGTATTTACTAATACAGTTGTAAATTTCAATTAATTAATTTTTTTTAAATACATGTTTTAGTGTTTCAATTATATCTG
The DNA here is from genome assembly GCA_023052935.1 of Piezodorus guildinii. NCBI lineage: Eukaryota > Metazoa > Arthropoda > Insecta > Hemiptera > Pentatomidae > Piezodorus > Piezodorus guildinii. Next base: position 31,582,623 of record CM041292.1, on the reverse strand, counting down.
AGAATCTAATTATATAAATTATAATTATTTATATATATAAATAACGAACTTCTTTGATCTATTTTTCGAAATAGAACATAACCTATCCCTCTTGACGCGACACTTGATAAAAGCTACTTTGAATAATGTGTGGAACTGAGGAAGGGGGCATTCTTTCTCTTGAAGAGGAAGATTGATGGAGGATTTGGACTTTAGATTGATTGCTAACACTACATTTGTGTCTGTGGCCGCCCGATTCAAAACCCACACTCACTTCAGTATTTGAGAGCAAGTACGGTATTCCATAGATTCCAACCTTATCCCATTAGATATCAGACCACTTAATGGACTAAGAAATATATATATATATATAGTGTGGAAAGAAGAGGAACAGGTCGAATTCTAAGAGTGGATTACACACAAATATATAATTTAAAAAAAATATGTACGTTATTCGGCTTGGAATTATTAGGAAAAAACTATAGAAAAACACTTTATAAATATTCTCCTTAAGACTCCCAAGGACGTTATATTTCTGAATATAATACGTGGATTTTTTCGTTCGCAATAAGATAAGAATATATTGTAGTTTTCAATAAGAATACAAAAAACACTAAGAAAAAAATAAAGAGTTAAATTTTTGTTTCACGGAGGACCGTGGATTTTTAGACCAAGTAATTAGCTGAAATCACACTCGGTCGATAGGCTTTTCCCGAATTGTTTGGTACTCACTTTATAGATGCTGGTTGTGCCCCTATCCCAGGGCTGCACTACGACCGAATGATGAGAATAAATAATTGGTACAGGTCGCACATTTAAGAAAAAAAACAACAAAATTTTTCACGGCTGTTTTTCAAAAAAGATTTAATTTTAGAGCCTTAATATTTTTAATATTAAAATTGTATATATTCCTAAGAGTAAGTATTTCAATATAGGTAGATCTACAGAACCACTATCTAACTATCTAGACCATTGGTAGTCTACAGAAAGTAGAAAGTAGAAACTAGAGCATTCAATTAATTTTAGTTATTTAAACAAAAAATATTGCATTTAATCATAAGTGTAACTGTACCATTGCATCAAATTACGCCTAAAAAAAATCTGAACCACTACAACCCATGTAGAGTCTTGGGCTCAGTACATATAGAGATTCGTACTGTTTCTAGGCCTACGGCAGTGCTATGAGGTGATTAGGCCTTGATCGCGCTCTGCCGCCAGGTTTTCCCCAATTAATTTGGAAACCCACTTTACAGAGGCTGGGTCTGCCCCAGGAGGGTCTCCATACCTAGGATGGCTCCCCGACCGAATCAACAGAATAAATAATATTCTGCCATAGCCGGGATTCGAACCCAGGACCCGGAGCACAGCAGACTAGCGGTCTATCCACTAGACTACGCCGCTCCCTACGTTACGCCAAGGAGACTATACTTATAGTATTATGGTTATAACATTTAATTACTGTAGATTTATCTTACACCGCGACCTTAATATTCCATTTATTCTAGACCTTATACCATCCAAATTATGGAAATTCCATCAGAACCTTATCCAGCACCCCAATCCTCTAGGTTAATCCCTATCCAGCTCTACACACCCTTACGATCCCCCTAGAAGGTTGAAACGGCAGTGGCCTCGAGACCTTTTGTAAATATTTATATTGGAGTTCTAGTACTGGCTAGATTCTCCATTCAGTGTGCCGTATTTATGACGTGTATAGAGGTCTAAACTTTGTATACATTTTATTAATTCCGTATTATATATATATATATATATAATATATATATATATATATATATATATATATATATATATTTTATTATTATTTTATAATTTTATTGCTGTGTAAATATTGTATGAATGTACAATAGTATGAATGCTGTATTTCATCACTATTCTTAATGTCAAAATGAGTACAGATTGTAATATTACTCAATAAAAATTGTTGTTTTCTAAAAAAAAAAAGTTTAACTATAAATAAAGTTTATACGTATGTTAATTATCTCGCTAACACCTCAGATAAATAAATAAATTTATTTATTGTTTGTAAGACATTGAGAAATAGCTGGAAAAGAATCTATTTCCAGATGGCGGTACCTCATAGGACATATTAAACTACTGCCTTATCCAAGATTCCATTCGTTCCTACATTTCCTCAGAGAATGGTTCCAATAAAAAAGAACGATAAATCCTATAAAGAATTTCTATCACCCTTTTCTACCAAATGTATTCTAAATTTATTATATTATAGACGAATATTAAACTCTATATAAATTTTTTTAAGAGTTTAAAATCATGAGCTGAAGTTGTAAACTCTTGGGTTAGACCTAAAAGAACCAATAAACTTATTCAATCGGAATATATTTTTCTAATAAATAAATATAATGATCGCCTTGCAGTATTGCTTTTAACTAACACATTTTATAAAATTAATATTTATAAATAAATATATAAAAAAAACACATCAGTAAATCAACGAACGAACATCGATTGTTTTTATACGTTAAATACAAGAATATGCAAAGTTAAATTCCAAAAAAAAAAAAGTACAATTAATTACTATTTCTTATTCATCCGTTACCCTACGTTTGATTTAAATGTATAATAATATAGACCATCTCTATATACAACTTTCTATACTCCTAAAAAAGAAAGTTACATTTCAATGCTCATCCAAATCAGATATTGGGTTGTCCGGAAAATAATGCATTTTGAGTTTTCATAAAATATCGCTCTATATAACACACTGTATACCTTTACTATTTTATCTACTTGTAATAATGTCAACACTTATTATTACTCTTCCAAACGATAATATTTGTTTACCTTTGTAGCATTTCCGCATTTAAAAATCTGGTGCGCGCAACTTACCTTCGTTGTTTAAATAAATTTGAAAAAATCATATACAGCTTGAGATGAAATATAAATAAATAAATAAATAAATTCTTTATTATCCTGGGACATGTCCCTTTAGAATAAATAATACAGAAAGTACAAAGTGCTTTGGAGTCTTAAAGTATATTAACTACATATAAACAAATTAAGAATTACTCATATGAACTAGACATATTTAAATGTGAAGAAGGCAACAATCACACAAAAAAAAAAAAAAAAAAAATAATAACAAAAAAAAAAAATAAAATAAGAAATAATAATAAAAAGAAAGCTTATTTGCAATTTTATTGAGCCTGGATATTCATTAAGTAATTAAATATACAGGATTTGAAGGTAGAAAGAGAATTGGAGTGACGGATGGAAGGAGGAATGGAATTCCATAGGATTGTGGATCGAATGAGAAAGGATCTGTCGAAATGTGCAGTTCGGTGGGCCGTACTGTATAAATCCGAAGGCCTGGAGCGTGTACAACGAGGATGGACAGAGGATTTGTAGGAGGTCAAAAATGTATGATGGGCGGCGGGATTGGATAACCTGGTAAAGGAATGACGCAAGGAAATACTTGCGATGATTGGAAGGGTAAAGCCATATAGGTAAGTGAAAGTAAAAATATTAGAGAATTAATTAAATTGTTTCGGTAGAAACATGTGTTTATTAAATAATCTATTATATTATTATCTACACAAGTCAGTTAGTTATAGCGACTTTCCATCACTCTCCATTAACTCTTACAATTTTGTGTATACGATAATATTTTTTCTGAAATCTTTAGTTTTCCAACGGTATAATATACATCTATGTTAATTTTCTTATATTCAAAACACAAATATATTTTTTAGATAAAGTTACAGTTTAAGAAAACAAAGAATTACATTGAACTTCGAACGTGTGTTTCAGATTAAAAAATCTAACAATGAAAATGACTATCTTCAAAAATTATTAACTTTAATCCGCCTTTCATCACTAAAGATTACCTCATACAACTTTGTGTATAAGATAACATTGTATCTAGTATCTTTAGGTTTTCAACGGTATATTATACGTATATATTACTAACTAATGTTTGAAAAAGAAATACCTAAAAAAGTATTTTCCCTTCTTTCTCCTTTTGTTGGATACCGAATTGGTTCAAATTATATATTTACCCTTGTTTATTAATCCTGACAAATTGATATATTTAATTTGTTTTAACCAACATAATTAAAGGTACTTTAGAGGAAGAAAATAAAAGAAATAGATATTTAAGCCCAGTCAGACTATTGGGTTGTTTCAAGTGAAATGTCCGTTTTTATAGTTTCTGAAATACATAAATAGGATTTTGCAGGTATCTGTTGTTTTCTACCGAATGTTTACATATTTAAAGTAAAAAGTTACTAATCCTCTACCTTTGTATTATGAACATTAGCTTCCCAATTAATGACCCACCTTTTAGTATACCTCCAAATATGAACATGTAAACACGGCCATGCAGCAGCTGAGGTCTCTAGAAATATTTGCAAGGTGTTTGGGGAAGGGAGTGTTAATGAAAGGACCATTCGCCGTTGGTTTGCTAAGTTTTCAGCTGGGGATACCGACTTGGAAAGCTTTCCCCGATGAAGACCTCCGTCCGTAATAGACAACGATGTCCTCAAACATACAGTAGAAAGAAACCCCTACCAAACAGTTAAAGGACTCTCAGCACAACTAAATGCAAGTGCATCTACCGTTTCCAGACATTTAAAGTGCATTGGGAAAGTAAAATAGCTCGATACCTCATGATCTCACTGAGCGGCAGCAAGACCCCATGTTTCAAAACATATCGTGCAAAAATTGAAAGAACTGGGCTACGAAGTTCTTCCGCACCCACCATATTCTCCCGACTTGGCTCCAACAGATTACCACCTGTTCAGGAATTTAGACAACTTCGTCAAAGGAAAACTTTTTGAAAATGATGATCAAGTGAAAAGTGCGTTTTCGGATTTTGTTTCACTTCAAAGCACAGAGTTTTTCAATTCGGGGATAAGAAAGTTGGTGTCACATTAGGAAAAATGTGTAGAAAAAGGAGGTAAATACTTCGAATAAAATTATCTTGTTTTCATATAGTATTTTTAATAAAAATCCTTTACCTTGAAATGGACATTTCATGTGACACAACCCAATATTTCAATCAGAATGAAATATAAATTATATGAAAATCAAATAAAATTTTACATCGATACAGCGGGTCTATTCAACATCGTTAGAGCCGTTTTCGAGAGAATCTTAAAAAGTTGCAAAATGCATGGTATAAAGTGGCACTTAGGGTGCTGTAACATCTCGGGGTTATAGTTGTATTAAGTATCTAATTTCGGTTTTGTACATATTTTTCTTTTCGTCTTAGGCTTTTCCCTCTTCCTCAGGTCCACACCCAGACACGACATGGTTATTTGGAATAAGGGACTCTAAAATTTGTATTTTCTTTGAAAACTAGAGTTCAGAAATTTTCACGATCACAATACTTTTCCTTACTATTGTATATATGTCATATATAGTTAAGTGAAATTAATGATTCAATCTTTACTTTGATGTAAACGCGAGATATTCGTATAATTTTGTTTTTCGAGTCGGACCGGAACTGCCCAGACTGCCAGAATCATCTTATTATTGGGAAGGTAATTCTTGACCTTGAATTATGTGTTTAGAAATTTTGGTTTTATTATTGGTTTAAATGGAAATAAATAAAACTACTTGTACCAGTTGTGTTCTGTAGTTGGTAAAGAAGAAATGTTCCTCGGCCAAAGGTTCTAAAGGGGTTTTGTACAGCGAAATGATGTTTACTCTCACTAATTAAAGTTAAACAAAACGACTATTGAACTGGACCCTGCCGTTTGACCCAGGATTATCTGATGACAAGAGAAGACCCACCGCAGAGTCTACATCTACAAAGCCAGCCTGTCAGTAAGTCATCTTACAGGAGCTTTTTCGGAAAATATAAAATTTTGGTAATCTGGAAAACTTTCATGAAAATTTTTTTGGGAATTTATTAAAATATAGAATTTCTTTTAATTTCAATTTAAATAAAAAAATTAAAAAAATACTACTTTTATCATAATTGCAATTTGTTTAAGTGAATAGTCTATTGCTAGGTTATTTGTAAATAAAACGATCTATTTTCACTTAACACTCCTTTACTTCTTTTTTGTCTCTCTCTAAGTTTCGCCTTTGCTATTTTCAAGGGTTCTTTAATCATTCCTTTATATATCACATGTATAAAATATAATTTGTCACATTTTAAAATTATATACTATAGGCTGAACTAGCCTTGCCAGCTTGTTATTATCTACTCTTATATAATAACAACATGATAACAAGCTGACAAAGCTATCTCAGCCATATAATATAATGCAGCCATATATATCTCATATAATTTTAAAATGTGACAAAATATATTTTATATATGTAATCTCCTACTATTGCCTCTCAAACTCTTCAATCCCACATCCGAGGCCTTGAGCTATGATGTCAGATTTGGAGAATTAAAAAAAATGTCATCAAATCCCACCAAATAACCTTTACACTTCGTCGTAAACCTATGGACATCCTGTCCTACAGTATCCTTTAATAATACTCCGCTTGTTCCAGTTGAATAGATCCGCTACCTAGGACTTCTACTTGACAAACGTTTAACATGGAATCCGCACACTAGACTGAAATGACAAGAAACTGTCCGTCGCTTTCGCTTACTACAACACTTACTGGACAGACGCTCTAACCTTCCACTTATCTACAAAAGGCCCCTCTATATCACTATCATAAGGCCTATCTGGACTTACGGAGTTGAGCTTTGGCGCTCTACTAAACCATCAAATTCTTCTCGTATTCAATTCTTACAATCCAAAATCCTTCGAAAAATCCTTAATGCTACTTCCTTTGTCACAAGTACACTCACCCTTAAAGACCTTAACATCCCATATGTTGCTGATTTGGCCCGAGCCAGGTATCAATTCTTCTATGACAAACTCCACTCCCACTCTAACCCACTAGTTTCAATCCTTGCTTTCTCTTCTATTCCTGACAATCTTCCGAGGCACCTGAAAAGAAGATGGCATCGGGACCTTCTAGTTTAGATTACCTAATGGAGTGATGCCAATGTGCATTTTTTCTTCATTTATATTTCATGTATTTATCTGACAGCTAATTTTCTTGATGTGTTTACTAATAGAGTTGTAAATCTCAACAAATGAAAAAAAAATATATGTAATCTAAAGGAATGATTAACGAATCCTTGAAAATGGCAAAGGCCGAAACGTAGGGAGAGAGAAAAAAGAAATAAAGGAGTGTTGAATGAAAATGGATCGGTTTAAAAAGAACCTAGAAATTTACAAATGTATTGATTCAATTTAACATGTAAATGAGATAACTGGTTAAAACACATGATAGTCAAGTAAGCAAACTACTCATTTGTCGTTTTATGCTAGGGAGTCTCTAGCTCATCTTCTTTTATGTCGCCTCGGTGGATTATCGGAAATAGATGGAGCGAGAGGTGGATCGAACTATGAACAAGTGGGTTTTAGTGGGCTGGTAGTTTGGAATTGAAGGAGGTATATCTATTTCGGTCTAAGTCTTCAATTAATGTGATATTAGGGTCTTTATGGACGATTTTATCAGTAACGGAAAAAGGAGAATTAAGGATTTTACTAAAGATATTGATTGCAAGGATGGGATGCGCAAGGAACTTGATAGTTCAGTGGACCTCGTAGCTCAATGTCATACGTCCAAATAGATCTAATAATTTTTAAATAAATGATTTTTTTGCTGTTGTTAATAGGAACTTTTGAGCGTTTGTCTAGTTACTGTAGTAGTAATCGGTATCTACGAGCAGTTTATAATGTTCAGTTACTCATTATCATCTACAAATTAATATCATATTTTGGATAAGGTTTTTTTTGTAATCATTAGCATTCCGATGGCATATTATACATCCTGTATTTTTTTTCTGATTTGAGAAAAAAATAATTAATTTTATCATGAAATATAACTAAATTTCTTTGGAAACTCGTATTCAAAAACCAAGATTTCAATAAATTCCTTCTGTTTCAAAAAGAATCAAGTTAAAGTAAAAAAAAAAAATATATATATATATATTTTTATTACAAAAACAGTTTAATGTAAAATGATTATAGTCGTTACTATACTCAATAAAATCGAATTTAATTTTTAAATCCTCTTTTTTATATATTTATCAAAACGTTTTTATTTTTAATCCGAACGACTTTAAACTAATTTACATACTTAAAAAAAAAAAAAAGAAATTGTGATATAAACCTTAATAGGAAACATACTTAAACTCATAAAGCTTCTCACACGGTATAACCAGATTTATTCCGCCTCGTAAAAAATAAAACTTCACACGTGACTAACAAAAACTTACATGCACCAAGTAACAGTCGACGTACACATAAAGTCTTTCTTAAAGATTTAATAATAATTTACAACGGCAAAAAAAAAAAAAAAAAAAAAAAAAAAAAAAAAAAAAAAAAAAAAAAAAAAAAAAACTTTTAAGAGCAATGGTTTAGACACGTGAGCATGAATACGAGGAGGGTATTAAAAAGGTGTTGGATGTGGGACCTTTTTCCTACATTTATCAAACTAAGATAAGCGAATGAAGTCCTACTGCTTGTTACTACCCTTCTCCATATCTCACTTGTTTTTACTCTCTCTCTCTCTCTCTCTCTCTCTCTATATATATATATATATATATATATATATATATATATATATATATATATATATTGTAAAAAAATATTTATTTATAAACGTTTCAACCATCGTTAAGGATTTTCATCAGGGTTTGCAGTAAATATATATATATATATATATATATATATATATATATTTTTTTTTTAATGTAGATAATTATATCCATTATTATTATTTTGCTTTTTAAACTAAACAGCAAAACCGAAAATGTTTCCTAGCAAAATTGGCAGTATAAAGGTTTTGATAAACATTATCTTGTAATTTCCTATAAATGCATGAAGTCTAGTTAAATACGAGTTACGAGAAAAGATTAAGATTAAGGTATTTTTTTTTTTTTAAAGTTTCTCTGACATTAGTTATACTGTATACGCGTTGGAGCTAGTGTTTGGTAATAATTTAAAAATCATTCAAGAAAAAAGAAACCATCATATAAGAAAACTGAAAAAAAAAAAGAAACATGGATTCTTATCATACATATTGGTTTTCATTTACTTAAATTTTTTTTTCTTTTGTGGTCTCCATTACTCAGGACTAAAAGCTACCCCTAAAATTTAATCGAAAACAGTTTAGGAATTTAGGAAAAAGTTCGGCAAGCCTTTCTTAATAAAGTTATATTGTGCTTATATTGGTTCTGCGTGCCTCTATTTAATTCACAAAAAATGTTTATGGAAACCACAGATTTCAAACTAAATATTATTTCATTATCCATTTTCAATATTTCTTTTTGTCATGAAATTTTAATGCACTTATATAAAATCTTTGGTGTATCTATTACAAAAAAAAAGAATAGAAAAATACTTACGGTGTAATTTTAATATTCTTAATGTTTAGATATTTAAAAAAAAGTATTTGATATTTCAATTTCATCTTCTCTGTGTTTATAGAACATGTTTACATATTCTAAAAGAGGATTAGTTAAGGTGCTATTATGCTCGAATTAGAAGAGAAAAAAAGTTCATTTTCCCCATTTGATGATTTTTTATTTCCAAAGAGAAAAATCCGCTGTACACACGGTTAACGAAATTCACATTGTGTATGGGGATGACACCTTAGGAGAAAGCGCCATCCGTAGGTGATTCTTTTGGTTCTGAACTGGAAATTTTGACTCGGAAGACGCAAAGAACGACCCGATCCTCAGAATTCCTATTTTTATAGTGAGATGTGTTTGTTCATCTAACTTCACTTTATGCTACTGTGGCTAATCGGACGATGTTACAGTTGGAGTCCTAAATTTTGCTTATCCAGGTTTTGTTAGGATAATCTTCAACGAATACATGACATCGCACAGGTTCGGGGCCACCTTTTTACGTTCCCTAAGATGGAAAAAAGAAATCCTAGGACCACCTGTGGCATATAAGGCTGTTATGCTAGCCACCCTGCTACATATGATCTCTAGTGAGATGTGTTGTTGTGTATGGAGGTTTCTATTGATGTTGGAAATTGTTTAATTGCGAAGATAATTTGTTGTTTTGCCTTTAATGGCTATAAAAATTCTTTAAACTTTTTAGATCTCTAACATTTAAAAGTTCTTCTATTGATTTTCACAACAAAAGTTTTGACTAACCGTTGTCATACGCACCAGATTTTTAAATACAAGATTGCTTTTAACTGGAAAATTATTAATGATTAACCTTTGTTAAATATTTTATTTTTTGTTGCTCTATGTCATTAGTTTTTGTTTAATAAAGTTGATTTCTAATATGAAGTTAACAACGTCTTATGTAACTACGATAGAGCAACTGGTGTCAAAACATGTTTTTTGAAGTTCCGTTCGACTCCGTCGAAAAGTTTTAACTTAACGATTCTTCATATATTTAATATTCAGACACAATGAATTATAATTTCAAATTGTCATTGATACCTTTAGACCTCGGGCGAGTATCCGGGCTCCTGCTGAGATGAAAAGAGTTATTGATAGAAATAAGGAGGGTGTTATGTAAATGCCAGGGGGCCGTCGACCCATGGACCAGATGCCTCTTACGCTAGGACTATTGAGGAACAGATAAGGACCAAGGATATTCTCCTCTGGAACAAGCAGGACCTAATGAAGAGCCGTTTCTTCTTGCGTGTCTCCGTCGCACAAAGCTAATCGTTGGTCGTTAATTAGAAATTCGCCTCCAAGGCGTGCGTGGATGAGAAATTTTACAAATCGTTTGTTGACAAACGACCTTTTTTTCGAACAGGTTTTGCGAAACGGGTTCTCAGATTTTGAAATTAATATTGGCGATTTACTGAAGACCCTTTATTAATAATTCAATTTCTTGCCTTTAGTAATCATAAGCATATTTAATCGCTGAAAATCAACTTGATGAACGAACCAAGTCTTTTTATTTTTTTTTTGTTTGAAACTATACTTTATTGAGGCAGTAAATGTTGTTGTTTTTAGATTTCTTTTTCAGTGAAATAGCTATAGATATGTTTTTTGTTTAAAAAAAATTATTTTATTAATATTACTTTTTACTTTCACTTACATATACTTGAATGTGGAGTCCTTCCTGTCTCAACTATCGTGCTCCGAAAAGCGCTGAACTGGACCGATAAAATATTAAACATGGAAGACTCTAGGTATCCAAAAATATGTCTTACCATACTCAATAAATTAGCTGAGAAATTTCCGAATACCACAAAAAAGAATTTTTTACTACAACTGAAACAACTAATCAGCACATGTAAAGAAAAAGACACCATTACAAATTGTAAGGATGCAAAAGAGAGGAAAAATAGAATTCAAAATTTAATTAAAAAACATAAAAACGTCTGACTTAACCAAAATGGAAATGTCGAATTACTGTCCGAATTATATAGAAATGTTTGATGGAACCCAAATCACTCAAATGTACCTCACAACCAACCTGCCCTTTACGCATAAAAAACTTATGGCTCAAATCCGGACTGCTAACAATAAATTTCAGCAAATCACAATGAAAAACATGACGCACAGATTCAATCCAATAGAAAACTGCACCATCTGCAATAAAAAAGAAGGTGACAATATTCACCATTTCTTCACATCACACCCAGCCTACTCCTCCTACCCCTCAACCATCATACCAGCCATAGCCCAGTTAACACCCTCAAACTTCAGACTATATCTCAAAAATATAATCTCTGAAAATACTAAAAAACTTTACTTTTACACCAGAGCAAGTCTAAATTTAAAAGGTTTTGTGATAGATCACTAACTTAAAATATTTATCTCAATTTATATATTATGATTTTGTTCTGTTCTTGAAGTCATAAGAAATAGATATATATTTTTTTGCTAATTATTATTGTTTATTTTATTTGTTCTATTTTTTACTGTGGCTAAATTTATTTTTTTATTGTACTCTTATATGACAATTTACATATATTTATTATTTTATATTTTCTTTGGTTTGTTACACCAAAAAGTAGAAAATTGTTTATAAAAATATAATTTATGTACACACTCCTATTGTATGGGGACATCCCCGATTGCAATAAAATTATATTCTATTCTATTCTACTTTCACTTACATATATAATAAATATTTTCACTATCGCAATACTTTCCACGTTTAAGGGTCCCCTGAGTCCAAATAACCAAGTCCCGCAAAAAGGTGTAAGTCTAGCGCCAACGAAGAGTCGTTCGAAACTGAAATTTCATATTTATGACAACAATACGCCCGAGATCATACAGCGATTTTTTCTTTAAAACCGGAAAATCTACATCATACCATGCATTTTGCACCTTTTTACGATTTGCTCAAAAACGGCTCGAAAATTTTTGATTTAACTCCATGTATGGATGTAAATTTTAAAAGGATTTAAGACATTGTAGGTTTCATTCTGATTGAAATAGTCCGACGGGGCTTGAATGCCGTTAGTTTATATTATCTTATTAGCATTGATAAGAAATGGATAAATATATAAGTTGAGTGGAGTCGACATCCAACGAAAGAAGGAAGAAGCAAAAATATTTGTCATGCAATTTATTAGGTTTCATTCTGATTGAAATAGTCTGACTGGGCTTAAATGCCGATATTTTAAATTTTCTTCCTCTAAACTACTTTTAATTTTGTACATTCAAAAATATTATCCATCTTAATGACATTGATGAAGTAGGGCTAAATATGCAGTATGAAGGCACCCAAATCTAACCAAGAAAAATATTTTCGCTATTTTCACCTTCAATTTGTTAGCTTATTCTTTCATACTTCATATTTATCCATGTTTCATTAATTTTAACATCGAAAAATGGTCATTATTACGAATCAACAATACTAAACATATTTTAGCTTAGGAAATTTTGAATATTTTGCATATAAGCCTGGTCACAGTATTTCAATAAGAATAAAACAGACATGAAATGAAAGTTGATGTTATATTCCTTAAATTTTAGTTTAAAAAGTTTAACCGAAATCGTTTGAAGCGTTATTAAGTAAATCGGAAAGAAGGTTCAAAATAGATTTGTGTAAAGGTTCTTAAGGTTTGCTAAGTTTTTGTGCTGTCTTATTTATGAAATTTTTATTTTCGAACTAGACTTGCCACAAAACACTCTCACACAAACGTTTTGGTAAGACACCCCTCATTTGTACTACTACAGAGAATCCTAAATAGTGTACAAACTAGTGAGTCAAATCCCAGTGAAAATTTTTTTTTGGTAAACAACTTTTTTTTTTTTTTTTTTTTTTTTTTTTTTTTTTTTTTATTGAGATATATTACAATTTGTTACAAAATGAACAATAATAATATTGATAAGAGACCACATTCATACTATATATACAGAAAATAATAATAATGGTCAAATTTCATAAAATATAACATAAATTCAAATATATACAATAAAATAATAATAATAAATAAAAAACAAAACAAATCGAAACATAAACCTATTATTGAGATAAATAAAAAGTTGGCAAATAAATAAACATCTTACACACAATCATAACTATATACAATATATACAATTGCTAAAGGGACCCCAGCAAGCGGTTTTTCCTCCACTTGTGGAGGAAAAAGCGGAATCCAAGAGATCCCAGCACCTCTATCTCAGCCGCATCACTGGTCTGAGCCAGTGGAGGCTGAGTTAGGACGCTGTAGCCACAAACATACCGTACATGAGTGGAGGATCTGACCATTGTCAGAACTCCAGTTTAAATGTTTACAATAGGTCTCGTGGCCACTGCCGTTTCAATCTTCGAGGAGGATTGTAGGGATGGGTGGTGCTGGATAGGGATTGTGCTAGAGGGTTAGGATGATGACTAAGGTTCTGATGAAATTTGGAAAATTTGGATGGTACCAGGTCTAAAACAAACGGAATATTAAGGTCATGGTGTAGGGTACAGTTGGTAACGTAATAAGGAGCATTAACTATTGTTCGGAGGACTTTGGATTGGAAGGATTGGATGCGTTTAATGTTAGAATGTTTAGCTGTCCCCCACAGTTCAAGTCCGTAGGTCCATATAGGTTTCAGTACTGTCTTGTATATTAGTAATTTGTTGTCAACTGTAAGATGAGATTTTCTGTTTAGTAGTCTGTATAACTGGCCGAATCTGTGGTTGAGCTCTTTTCTTTTTAGTCTTGTATGTGGGTTCCACGTCAGTCTTTTGTCTAGTAAAAAGCCGAGATACCGGACTGTGTCTGAGGAAGGAAGCGGTATGGAATTGAAATTAACCGTTGGACAGGATTTGCGTCGAAGGGTGAATGTGACGTGAGTGCATTTGCTTTCGTTCACCTTAATGCGCCAAGCATTGCACCAGTCTTCGACAAGGGAAAGGTGCTTTTGGAGATTTAGCGATGCTGCTTCAGGATCGGAATTGGATGATAAAATGGCTGTGTCATCAGCAAATGTTGCCAGAAAGGTATTGGGGTCGGTAGGGATATCGGCGGTGAAGAGGATGTAGAGGACGGGTCCTAAGACGCTGCCTTGAGGAACACCGGCCTCAACAGTATATTGTTCGGAAAATTCGGAACCACAGCGAACTCGGAAGGAGCGGTTGGATAAATAGGATCGGAGGATTAGGTATAAGGATTGAGGTAAATGAGTTTTGAGCTTAAAGAGCAGTCCCGGGTGCCACACCCGGTCAAAAGCTTGAGCTATGTCCAGAAAGGCACCTGAACAATACTCCTTGCACTCAAGGGCGGAGGAAATGTGGTCTACAACTCGGAGTCCTTGCTGAACCGTGGAATGTTGAGGACGAAATCCGAACTGATGTGAAGGAAAATTTTGAAATTTGGCTAGGATTCGTTTTAGTAGGAGCTTTTCGAAAATTTTTGAGAGGATCGGAAGTAGGCTGATAGGTCTGTAAGATGACGTGTTGTTAGAAGGTTTGCCTGGTTTTAGGAAAAGGATCATAGTTGAATGTTTCCATAAGAGAGGAAAATAGGTAGTGCGTAGGATACAGTTATAGAGATATGTAAGGAATGTAATGGCTTTAGGTGGAAGTTGTCTTAAGATTTGGGGAGTAAGGAGATCGTATCCAGGAGATTTGCGGAGAGGAAGCTTTTTAAGAAGATATCTGACCTCAGAGGGATTAACTGCTTTAGGTGGTAAGGATAGTGGTATTGGTGACGTGAGGAACTCTTCAACTGCTGCAGTATGGATTGGATTAAGCTCTGGATGAGGAGTAAAAACTTTGGAAAGGTGCTGTGCGAATTCCCCGGCCTTATGCTTGTCAGAAGCAGCCCAGGAACCATCACAGCGCCGGAGAGGATGGGAAATGGTGTGGGATTTTAGGATTCTCTTCGTGACATTCCACAGGGAATTGTCACGAGTCGAGAGAGAGGAGAGGTAGGTATTGTAGGATTGGGAACGGAAGATCGCCAACTCCCGCTTTAATTTTCTACAAAAAAAATTATAGGAGCGGCGATCTTCTGGGTGGCGGGTGCGTTGCCATAATGTTCTAGCTCGACGTTTGCTGTTGATGAGGTCTGTCAGGTGTTGTGGTAAATGGCTTTTGTAAGGAATTATTTGGGATTGTTTGGGAGAGGAGGCAGTCCAGGCGGCTTGTTGAATAGCGGTTGTAAAGGAATATACGGCGTCGTCAAGGTCATTTGGGGTTTTGAGAATCACTCTGAGGTCAATATCATTAGTGAGAATTTCGCGGAAGAGGTTCCAGTTGACAGGGCCCCTAATGAATGACGGTGGGATAGGTTTAGGAATAGGTGTTATGGATACATTTAGAATCAATGGACTATGATCAGAGGATAGTTCATCAAGGCGAGCTATGGAAAAATTCAGAGAGCCTAATCCGCTGTGGATGAAGAAGTCGAGGATGTCAGGATTACGGTTAGGATCTGATGGCCAGTAGGTAGGAGAATCGGGAGGTAGGAGATGAAAGCGTCGGGAGTTGAGTGCAGACTGCAATGTCCGTCCACGAGAATTGGTGGTTCTAGAACCCCACTGTTGGTTCTTAGCGTTTAAGTCTGCACCCAAAATGAAGTGATTACCCAAGGAGTTGAAGAAGGATCCAAATTGGGCAGAGGAAATGGGATGTTTAGGAGGGCAGTATGCTGATGCGATGATAAGCGGAAAGGAAAAGGTTTTGATAACGATGGAAGTTGCTTGTAGGTAATCGTGGGCGGAAATTGGGTGTAAGTGATGGGTGAGGGATCGGCGGACTATGACAGCAGTACCGGCATGGGCTTTGCCGTCTGGATGGTCTGTCCGGTATGTCGTGTATCCTGGTATTTTAAAGTACTGTTTAGTGGTTAGTCTAGTTTCAGTAATGAGTGCAACATCAATGTTTTTGTCCTGCAGTACGGCTGTAAGTTCGTCAGTGTGAGTTCTAACACCATTCGCATTCCAAAGGAGAATGGATAAGGAATTAGGTGAGGTCATTTATGGTTTTTTTAAGGCAGGAATGAGATTTGTTACGAGATTCGTAAGGAGTGATATTAGGGGCATAACAAAGGATTTAATTTCGGAAATAAAGGATGTCATCAAACTGGTAAGGTCTGTGGCGTTTGAAGGAGGAGGAATATGAGAGATTTGTGGTGTATTAGGATTCTTAGGATTGGTTACATTTTGAGAAAGAGGTATATGTGGAATGGATTGAGGTACATTCTGTAGTTCCGGCAGGGCCACGGATTCAGTATTTTGATTCCCACCTCCAAGTAGGTGGGCAAATGATACATTGGCATCAATAAGTTTTGAGGGTTCTCTTCTGTTTCTTACTTGTCTTGCTGTTTCATCCGGTACTTGAGGTTTTTGAAACCTGGTCCTCAGTTCCTTATAAATTTGGCATCCTTTATAGTTGGGTGCCGGGTGGTCCTTCAGGCAATGAGCACATACAGCTGGTGTTGATTTTGGTTTTGTACACTCCACAGACTTGTGCTGTTCACCGCATTTCACGCATCGAGGTATGTGATGACAATAACTTTTAGTATGACCATATGCTTGACAATTATGGCACTGAATTATCTCTCTCTTTGTGTAAGGTTTTTCAACTCTTACACTGGAATAGTACAATCTATTGAGGTCATAGATTTTTTCAACTCCTTCAGCTGGTTCCAAATCCACAAAAAAGAGAGGTAGAGGAATTTTATCCTTTAGGACGTTAGTGACTTGCCGCACTTTATAGCCCATCTCCGTTAGTTCTTCTTTAATAGCTTCAACTGGTGTCGAGGGGTGTAAGTTTCTGATTACAACCCTTAAAGCTCTCTCTTGGCGTAGCTGATAGGTATGGAAATCTGCTTTGGTTTCAGTTAGGTATTTCACTATTTTTCTATATGTCTCGGCAGTAGTAGGAGATATTTTGGTATCATTGATTCTACTCATACAGTAGTAGCTGGTAGATTCGGTAATTTTGTTCAATTGCGCACACAACAACTGGAAATTTCTAATATTTTTGACAAATATTGGAGGAGGCCGTGGTTCACTAGGTATAGGAGTAGATTCCATGTTTTCTTTTTCATTATGTAAAATCTGAAAAGGATTTGGGGTGAAAAACGGCGATTCGTCAGTCATCCCTTGTGACGATGTGCCAGGTTGTGGTTCAGATTCTGAATTAGTACCGGAAGGGGTTGCTTGTAGATTTAATCTTTTATTAGTATCACGGCGGGGTCTTTGTTTTGTAGGTGACGGGATTGAACCACTAGATCTAGATCTTTTAGTTGAAGCTTTGGAGGACATTACTTGATGATAATATCGCATTTCATGTATAGAAAGTAATTAAATAATAACCGGATGTGGGAAAAAAACAATAACTTAAAAAAAGTTAAGCAAGACCAGCCTTGCCGGGCTATTGGCAATCAGCTGATATGAAGAGGTGACTCAGCATTCACTTTACACTGTAAATTATATCACAACTTACCGCTGTTTGCTCCAATAATAACTGTTGTTGTTATCCTGAAGTCTGATGATGTTTTCAAGACTGTGCTGAAGTGAAATCCAACTGTAAAAGCAAGAAATCCGAGAGCCGACTTGAAATATGACTGCTATACTCACGCGCATGCGCAGAACTCTCCAGTGAAAATTAGAATTAAAAAATTTGCAAGATCACAAATTTGCAGCAACATGAAAATCAGTTTTTCCGCTATATAGCCATTCTTTACGGGTATTCGGATTCCGTCAGTAAACTCACTTTTCATCATAGACGATAACCTTCCGGCAAAATCTCATATCAGAAGGGGTTTTCAATAAATTTGCACAAATTTCTAACCTCTTAGCTGATTCCTGAGGAGTGACTTCATGAGCAACCAATCCAATCAATGGAGAGTACGTGACAACTAACAATTGAAAAAACATACTCTCTTGTAAGCTCACGAGTATTTGTGGAAAAATTTGATTAACAGCTTCCTGTAGAACTTCATTGGTGAAGCTGTGTAGAACTTCACCAATAATGTTCGCCTGGGACCCTTCCTCCTTTACAACGACGTATCTCAACTGCTGATTTGTTTAAACCAGTGACACACAGTGCGTAGTCAAGGAATTTCCCTTCATATTTAATAATTTCCCGAGTTACTTTAGCGGCTATGGTATATATATATTTTTTTTCGTTTAATGCCATATAATTAAGAGAATTCCATTGGACAATGTCGTGTTTCTTCTTTGAACAAATAACTAAACTAATGCTTTTTTTAAAGAAGCCGAATAAGATTAAACAAGCTTAAAGAATGTTCTGAATGGATTAGTAAGTATTGAAATATTTACAGTCCTTTAAAATCTTGAATTTTTACTTTCATTTACCTCCTATATATGAAATATATAGTAAGGAAAAGTATTGCGATCATGAAACATTTTCAATACAGCTTTTTCAGTTTCAGAGTTTTCACAGGGAATACATGTTTTAGGGTCCCTTGAATCCAAAAGCCCAAAGGAAAGGTGTGTGTATGTGGTAAGTCTAGAAAAAAAAAAAACGAAAAGTCGCACAAAACGGAAATTACGACCGAGATATTTACGCAACTTTTTCATCAAATTCGGCCGACCAGAAGAGCATCTTTATACCTTAAAATTAGCAAGTTTTTATGATTTATACAAAAACGGCCCTATGTCATATTATATTGTAATAATTTAGTTTATTAGTATAATGTAATGTAGACTTCATTCTAATTAAAATTGTCTGTTTAATTCGGGTTTTTTAAATATTTTTCCTCTGAATTACATTAAATTTTGTATATTAAGAAAAAATTACCATAAAGTTTTATATAAGCATTGATAAAAAACAACGAAACATAAAAATTAAATATATTTGAGAAGCAATTATTGGAGAATAGAGAAAGCATATATTATTTTTTTTTATCCCGAACATAGAAATAGTAGGGGTTTTTTAAATATTTTTCCTCTGAAGTACATTAAATTTTATAGATTAAGAAAAAATTACCATATAGTTTTATATAAGCATTGGTGAAAACAACGAAACATAAAAATTAAATGTATTTGAGAAGCAACTATTGGAGAATAGAGAAAACATATATTTTTTTTTTTATCCCGAACATAGGAATAGTAGGGGTTTTTTAAATATATTTCCTCTGAAGTACATTAAATTTTGTAGATTAAGAAAAAATTACCATATAGTTTTATATCTCGTCCTTTCCATCTTACACTCTCAGCTGTATACTGTCCTCCTGGTAACTCCCTTTCCTCTAATCAACTTGAAACCCTCTTCCGATCCTTAGGACCGCGCTTCATTGCTGGAGGAGACTATAACGCCAAACACCAACGATGGGGTTGCCGGACATCCAACTCCCGTGGTAATGTCCTTTCTCGAGTCTCTACCTCCAATTGCTATACTATCCTTTCTCCTACGAGCCCAACATATTGGCCAACATCCCTCAAAAAACGTCCTGATATCCTTGATATATTTGTTTCCTCTCAGATATCTTCCTCCCAATCCACAATAAAATCCCTAAATGACCTGTCATCTGATCATAGCCCAGTTTTGCTTTCCTTGCACTCGAGCCTTGTTCCTAAACCCACCATTCCCTCTCTGATTACAGGACGAGTGGACTGGGACGGATTCAGATGTGACTTGGAAACCAAACTGAACTTAAAGATCCCACTTAAGACTAAACATGATATTGATAAAGCCGTTGACCATCTGACTGACTCAATTAGCAATAGCATACTTGACAACACTTCAACCATTACTACTACTAACTCACAGGAGACTACCTTGCCACAGCACATTCGAATCTTATTAAGGGAAAAACGCAGGGCAAGATCGAAGTGGCATAGGACTAGATATCCATCAGACAAAACTTATTATAATAAACTGGCTAACAGACTAAAATCAGAAATCAGAAAAATAAAAATTCAAAACTTACTCAACTTCACCGAAAAACTTACTACTACAGACAGATCATTATGGATGACAACAAAAAAGCTACTAAAGTTCAAAAACTGTAATCATCCACTCCTAACTGATTCCCGTATCTGGACAAGATCTGATGAAGAGAAGGCCCAGATATTCGGTCAGCACCTTTTTAGAACCTTTAATCCACATCCAGATATCCATAATCCCGGGCACACTAAGTTTATAGAAGATGAATTAGATATCCCACTCCAAATGGTCCTTCCTCCTAAAGCGTTCCATCCTTCGGAAATATCTAACATCATTCAGAGTTTACCATCCCGCAAAGCTCCTGGGCATGATCTTATAACTTCCCATATTTTAAAACTACTTCCTCGAAAAGCTATCCTATATCTCACTTACATATACAATTCCGTACTCCGTTCCACATACTTTCCTGCTTCCTGGAAATTATCCATTGTCAAAATGATACCCAAACCTAAGAAACCGCCAGAAAATCCATCTTCTTACCGTCCCATCTCACTTTTACCAATCATGGGAAAAATCTTGGAAAAGCTTATACTGAAACGCCTGTATCCCATCCTTGATACTAATTCCATAATTCCTCATCATCAATTTGGATTCAGAACGTCCCACTCCACTATCCAGCAATGCCATCGTGTGGTGGACGTTGTATCGTCTACATTGGAGCGCGGCTTGTATTGTACGGGAGCCTTCCTCGACGTGGAACAGGCCTTTGACCGTGTCTGGCACCCAGGGTTGCTTTACAAGCTCCGCAAATTCCTCCCCCCAACATACTTCCTTATTATCCAGTCCTACCTCACTGACAGATCCTTCAAAGTCAATAATTCCTATTCATCCATTTTTAGTCAGTTTGCTGGTGTTCCTCAAGGCAGTATCCTAGGACCCATTCTTTACACAGTTTATACAGCTGATATCCCTTCCCATCCTAACACTTTCCTTTCTACCTATGCTGATGACACTTGTGTGTTATCAGTCAATACTGATCCAACTATTGCCTCTCAAACTCTCCAATCCCACCTCAGAGACCTTGAGGTATGGTGTCAGAACTGGAGAATTAAAATTAATGCCAACAAATCCAACCAAATTACCTTTACCCTTCGTCGTAAACCTATGACATCCTGCCCTACTGTCTCCTTCAATAATACTCCTCTTGTTCCGGTTGAACAGATCCGATATCTAGGACTGCACCTTGACAAACGCCTTACTTGGAACCCTCACACAAGACTGAAAAGACAGGAAACTGCACGACGTTTTCGACTTCTTCAACACTTACTAGACAAACGTTCTAATCTTCCACTTAACTACAAAAGACTCATCTACATGACTATCATAAGGCCGATATGGACTTACGGAGTGGAGCTTTGGGGCTCTACTAAACCATCGAATTCTTCCCGTATCCAATCCCTACAATCCAAAATCCTTCGTAAAATCTTAAATGCTCCTTATTTTGTCACGAACAAACTTATCCATAAAGACCTCAACGTTCCGTATGTTGCTGATTTGGCCCGATCTAGATACCATTCCTTTCATGACAAACTCCATTCCCACCCTAATCCTCTTGTTTCAATACTTTCATCCTCCTCAATTCCTGACAATCCTCCGAGGCGTCTGAAAAGAAGATGGCCTCGAGACCTTCTAGTGTAGAAAAGTTACAGGAGTGCTGCCATTGGGTAGTTCTTCTTCAAGTTTGTATCACGCCAATTAACATTTGTCACATTTACTTGTTGTACCTTGAAGTACAGTTGTAAATTTCAATAAATGATGTTAAAAAAAAAAAAAAAAAAAAAAAAGTTTTATATAAGCATTGGTAAAAACAAGGAAACATAAAAATTAAATGTATTTGAGAAGCAACTATTGGAGAATAGAGAAAACATATATTTTTTTTTTTTATCCCGAACATAGGAATAGTAGGGGTTTTTTAAATATTTTTCCTCTGAAGTACATTAAATTTTGTAGATTAAGAAAAAATTACCATATAGTTTTATATAAGCATTGGTAAAAACAAGGAAACATAAAAATTAAATGTATTTGAGAAGCAACTATTGGAGAATAGAGAAAACATATATTTTTTTTTTTATCCCGAACATAGGAATAGTAGGGGTTTTTTAAATATTTTTCCTCTGAAGTACATTAAATTTTGTAGATTAAGAAAAAATTACCATATAGTTTTATATAAGCATTGGTAAAAACAACGAAACATAAAAATTAAATGTATTTGAGAAGCAACTATTGGAGAATAGAGAAAACATATTTTTTTTTTTATCCCGAACATAGGAATAGTAGGGGTTTTTTTAAATATTTTTCCTCTGAAGTACATTAAATTTTGTAGATTAAGAAAAAATTACCATATAGTTTTATATAAGCATTGGTAAAAACAAGGAAACATAAAAATTAAATGTATTTGAGAAGCAACTATTGGAGAATAGAGAAAACATATATTTTTTTTTTATCCCGAAAATAGGAATAGTAGGGGTTTTTTAAATATTTTTCCTCTGAAGTACATTAAATTTTGTAGATTAAGAAAAAATTACCATATAGTTTTATATAAGCATTGGTAAAAACAACGAAACATAAAAATTAAATGTATTTGAGAAGCAACTATTGGAGAATAGAGAAAACGTATATTTTTTTTTTATCCCGAACATAGGAATAGTAATATAGATGTATAATATACCGTTAGAAAGCTAAATATTTTAGAAATAATGCTGTCTTCATTACATAAATTTATGTAATTATTGAACATAGTAATTTTCTATTGTTAGTTTTTTTAACGCATGTTTCAACAACTTTTTTTTTTATAACTCTTAAATTGATTTTAACAAACCAGAGAAGTGAAAATCGTGTGTTCCCCACAACCACTTTGGATATGTCTGTTATATTGTTATTTTTTCTGTATTAACTATTTGAGGGTCAAAAAATATTATGAGATACAACCATAACTATTCGAACACTCAAATTCTTTTTAATAAAATCTTAGGAATTATCAATGAATCATCTGATTTCATATTTCCCACGGATCTCGACTTGCTCAACGGTGATCTATTGACAAGGCAGTTGTGAAATATATTCTTAGAGTAAAAGATTTGCTAAGCAGCAAGTGTCCTTTGGTAGAGGCCACAACTAAAAGGCGATGTACTTTCCAGGATCTTCTATATTAGAGAATCGTGGGGCCCAGGGGTCAGTGAGAGAAGGTCTCGGGAACAGTCTGTGAAGAAACTGATCAGAAACCAATAGAAATAATATTAACATATTATTTTTCGCTGTTAATCATCCATTCTCGTAATGGTTCTACCACCAAAAAAGTTTTAGTATAATATCATTACTCACCTTTCAACAGATAAAAATCAAATATGGCAGTCAGTGAGCGGAAATATAAAGGTATAAAGATCGATTTATTTGAAGTAATCCAAATTGCTGGCTAATTTTTCTGATTTTTATCATATATTTACCGTTAATGCCCAATAATTACGTAAATGAAAATAATGGTTTAATCATTTTTCAGGAAAATATACTCTTATTGTATTTTCTCATAAAATTACTACCATCATCCTGAGTAAGTTGGAGTTAGACATAAAATAACATTTTTGATCGTATCTTACAACATTCGTTTTGAAAATGAACACCACGAAAAGGCCAAAGGAAGGACATGGATCGATAAGTATTTTAATGAAAGAAAAGTTTGGTTGAAAAGTGATAGTTGATTAAAAAATTGAAATGTTATTTGAAGTCATGAAAAAGAGATATATGAAGAATTAACATTGGGATTTTGTGACAGTTTGCTATTAAGTGTGTAAAGTCATGGTGTATTTTTTCCAGAATCGATTTTTTTTTAGAGTTGTCTGACCTGAATAAAGCGGAGTGGATCGTCTTTAAAATCTCTAATTAGGGTAAAGAATACATGTTATCCTTCAGGTGGATAAGCTATTTAAACACCCGAAACAATATGTCTAAGGCGAGTTCAAACCGATATTGCTTGGAACTCGGGATTGCTATGGTGAATTAATAAAAGTTTCTGTTTTCTCCAAAATTACAATGTCATTGCGAGTTACAAAATATTCATTTCTGGGACATCTTTCTAAGATCTAGAAACGATTGGCGGATCGTTTTTAGGGCTTCTTAAGCACTTCCCAGAAAAACGTTTTAAGCTCCTATTTAACTAAAAATACATATGACTATAAGGATAGCTGTTATATGATTAACGGAGTTAAGATTAGGGCTCCCTTATACCACTTATTCCTCTAGTGTCCGATTCGTACTAGTTGCGAATTTGAAGAGAAAGAAAAGTCATTCCTCACATTTACCACGAAACAAATATAATAATGGCTAATTTAAAATATCACAGCATATACCAGAGGTCACGAGAGGTATAGTGGTTTAGCATAACAGTCTATTATGCCCAAAGTAACGGGCTCAAACCTGATGGCTCTAGAACTTTTTAATGAGAGGAAAAAATTCTTCGTTATGCCGTCCTTCGGAAGTGACGTAAAAAGATAGTACTGACTTGTGCGATGTCCGATACCCATTATACATCCCTATCCTAATTAAACCTGGATAGGCAAAATTTAGGACTCCCACTGTACCATTGCCCGATTAGCCACAGTAGGATAAAGGGACGTTTAATGAATAAACAAACAATATATGCCAAATAACCTACCCTTGTACCAGTGTTAGTGTGTTAATGTTATTAAAATAGCCTGTGCTTGATTGGATTTGGCAAGTATCTCTCCCCGCCACAAAAAAATCTGGTGCGGACAACACACGACTTCCATTTACCACCATTTTTAAAATCAATGAAAGAATTTTCAAATACAGTTAGAGATAAATATACGTGAAGCTATTAAAGGATTAATTAAATTTATATAGTTTTATCGGCTTTTCATCACTCTCTATTAACTTTTAAACCAACGGTATATCATACATGTATATTACTGCTCTTGTGTTCAAAAACAAAAAATTGCATTAAAAAATATTGTTTTCTGTTTTCTCCTTTATTTCGGTACCGAATTCATTCAATTTACATATTTACCTGTTTTTTATTAGTGGTAACAAGATAATATAGTTATTTTTATAGAATCAACAAAATTAAAGGTAGTTTAGAGAAGGAAAATTTAAAATATTGACATTTAAGCCCTGTCAGACCATTTTAATCCGAACGAAACATAACTGATATTAAAGCCCATTAAATTTTACGTTGATATAGTGAGTTTAATCAAAATCGTCTGAACCGTATTCGAGAAAATTCATGGTATAAAGTGGCTCTTCTGCTAAGCTTATTTTGATGAAAAAGGTTTTCTAAAGTCTCGGGCGTACATTTGTCTTAATATGAAATTTCAGTTTCATAGGACTTACCGTTTCTGCCCGAGAGTTACCACACACAATTTGGACTCAGGGGGCCCTAAAATGTGTATTTCCGTTGAAATCTAGAATTAGAAAATTTTTACGATCGCAATACTTTCCCTTACTATATATAGTAAGTGAAAGTAAAAAAAGTCTATTAAAAAATAACAATAAGTCACTGATCCTAATGATAAAATCCTCCTTCTGATCCATCGCCACGAATAATGACCTTTATATTCCATATGTTGATAATTTGATACATATGACCTTATGCTAATCATGTCACGATAAACTCAAACACTCACTTATTTAAAATTTTCCTTCGATTCCCCATAATCCTAAAACAGAAATGGTCTCGCATATTTGTTTAGAATTGTTACCGACGCTCTAGCAAAGATCCCTTACAAACTTATTGTATCGTCATTATATCATAATCGCTTCCTATATAGTGGTTATTTTTTTGGTTCATACAATTGTATATTTCAATGAAGATATTTAAAGAGAAGCGCGACCATGATTATGATAATTTACAAGTCAAAACTATTAGATATAGAGTGATAATTTTATAGTAGTTCTGAACTCCGTATTGTTAAACACTAGGGTAGTACGTAATCGACATCGTTTAGTAAATCCGACGGTATTAAACTAATGGACGTAGTCAGGAGCCGAGACCAGTGTTGAGGACAAGGATCCCACCTGGTTGTGGACAAACTGGTTCCCTTGCATAATCTCTCTGCACGGGAGCTGCATCTCGTAAACAGCCTTTTAGTATTATTATAGTTATTCATAGTTTAAAACAGCATATTTTTAAATAAACATAGAATTATTATTATTATTATTTACGTTTGCAACGGCGCTTATAGCGAATGTCATATGTGGTATTAAGTTTTTCGTGATTTTCCTGATTAGGGTTCTGCAAGTGAATTTTCTAAGTTGTGATAATCAATCGAGTAGATCCCTCGGCCATCTTCGTTTTAGTCTTCTTTAGTTTGGCCTGGTAACAGTGAGAAAGAAAAGAAATAAACGAGTTGATATGGATGGTTAGGTGTGAATAAATAAAAGAATGTCAAATTTACGGTTTCGGGAGTTTGTATTATTGTGTATCGAGTCATGGTTTGTGAACAATTTTTGATAGAATTTTGGATTGAGTTGTTTATTTTTACGTGTTTTGTAGAACCTAAAAGTACAATAATATGTCCAGACTGGTCTCTTCCGTAGAATGGTGTTAATTTGTTGGTTGTTTCGTACCTCTAGTGATAATCTGTAATCCAATATAACGTCTTTTTAGTTTTCGTATGCATATTCTATGTTAGTCTTTTGGAATTGCGTTTTGTTGATTTAAGACGCTAGAAATTTACCTTTCCGTAGAGAAAAGCTCAGGTCACTCGATTTGGAGGCATTGATTTCAATTCTTCATTTTTGAAACCACTTTTCCAGGTCAAAGATACGGTTTGCAAGGAATCGAAGCTGTTGATAGTGTTTGGCACAAAGGTGTGGAATATAGTGTCGAGTTGTGGTTATTATAATGAACAAGATAGGGTCACGAAGGCCTCGACAATTGCGTGTTCATGCAAGGAAGAGAGTTGGATGGAGATGGTACTCGCCGTGGTAGAAGCACGAACCGCAGCACCAGGCATGAGGTTACTCTGCCAGGTATGAGGCGAACCCGCACCCACCAATTAGCAGAGGGATTTAGTTCGGATGGATACACCCCGTGTGGTTGTAGCACAACAGCAGTGTTGGATAGGAGCCCTCTTAGGTGCACTTGGGTAGAAGCCATACACCCCATCCTATGAGGGGGATAGGAAGGATGAAGGAGAAGAAGGCATTTGAAAGATGTGAAATAAACATAGACCACATTATGTTACAAAGTCAGAGATACTCTGACCTGGGGAGATACTACTTGGTAGAAGCAGGTTGGTGATCTGAAAAGCTGAGCTACTTCTTGCTATAGTGTTAAAACATTATATACTGTTAATAGCGAGAGTTTCTCTAACAGACTAGTGTCTCGTGTTTAGGTCAAGATACCTCGTAAGGTTTATTTATTATCTTTAAAAATTTTCTTGAACAATGATATTTACAATCGTATCAGCAAGTTAAAATACACAATATTATTAAATATAACGTCTTCTTATATCCGGCCGGTGACTTAAGTAGCCGCTACTAGCGCTATCTGTGAGCGAGCGTGTGAAGTATCCAAAACTGGATGTAGCATCCGCTACAATAGAATTTAATAATTAACACTCATAATATGACAGTTACCTTATTTTAGAATTCTTATTATTAATAAAATTAATTATTCGAAAGAAAAATATATTAATAATAAGTAATTGGCACATATTTCTTCCTCAAAAGTTCAGTAAGCTTCTTGCTTGAATTATTATACAAATTCCAAATGTATACTCATTATTAAGTAGGTCTTTAGACATCTTTATTTATGTTACTTTAAATTAATATTGCATTATGATATATTTTTAAAGATCATTTACTTATTATATATATATATATATATATATATATATATATATATATATATATATATTAAAAATTTAATTTTTTTTTTAAATAATAAAATAATATTTTAATTATTTTCCAAAATGTATTTACATCTGCTATTTATAAAAAAAAGTTTGCTCAAACGGCAGATAAAGTTGTGGCGTCTTAATTAAAAATTGATTTTATCTGTAATCCTGGGTATTGGCTTCAGGCAAACTTAGATTGTAAAACTTTCTTGACGAAAAATTCAATGTAGCTCCACTGATCTGACAGAAAATATCTGAATGGAAAAAAAAAAAAAAAAAAAAAAAAAAAAAATGTTTGATAGCAGTTATATTATTTTTAAAATGTTATAGAAGTCGCTGTTTGTTGAGGAAAGTGTTGTTAATATTTCGGGTAATCAGTCAGGTGAACATGTTGGTTGCTCGTGCCTGGAAGACTTCAAATGCTACTTGGAATTTTGCTGTTGGACTGGGAAATTTCAACCTCGATGCTCGTAGAGTTGTTTTTATACCTGATGGGCCTTTTAGCGAAGTGGGATAGTATATGTAGCGATACTTCTTTACGTTTAGTTAAATCTAGAAAGTAAATTAACAATAGAACCGAAGAAAACATTGTATAGAATGACTTATTCCAGATTTCCAAACCACATAATAATATTTTTCTTTACTTTAATGTTTAAAATGATCATAATAAGTTGTAACTATAAGAAGTGTCGATTTTTTTTTAATGAAACATAAATATTTTATACTTCCTTCTCCTTCTTTTTTTAAAAATTAGTTCTTGAAATTTATGACTCTTATTTGATAATATGTACTATGGTGAAAGAAATGTATATAAATTGCCCATTAGTAGCACTCGTGCAGGTTATCCAAACAAGAAGGTTTCGAGGTCATCTTCTTTTCAGACACCTCGAAGGATTATCATGAATCGAAGAGGACGCCAGGATGGAATCTAGTGGATAAGAGAGGAAAAGTTTTTCATTGAAAGAGAGGTACCTGGTTCGGGTCAAATTAGCGACATAAGGAACATTAAGGTATTATGGGAAAATTTATTCATGAGAAAGTACTCTGGAAAATTTCAACTTCGGTGGCCAAAGAATGAGGAAATGCTAGGCAAAGAGAAATTCCGTGATGAATAGCTGTCGACATGTTGAAAACGAACTTGAAGGGTTAACTGCAGGAATAGGATAATAGATCAATCTATTATGATGTCTTTGGAGTAGGTGTTGGAGCTAGGTAGTGTTATTGTGAGGGCGATTGTGATATCCAACAATGGTCTGATAACGACGTCCACCGTGGAAGCCACTGGACGGTTTAGCTTTTAAAAATGAAGCCCAGAAAGCTGTACCGCTAAACAAAGCTATTATTGTTAGGAGTTTCCTAAATATACAACTGTAATATTTAACAAAAAACCAATGTCGGTGGGGTTGATCTCACCTTTTCAGGAATATTCCTACATATATCTGTGGTGGTCGTGAATAAGTGGTTAAGTCTAAATCTTTCATTTTACAGGTGAGCGACTTAAAGTTTTACGTAATACCAAAATACAGTTATTAATTACAGCTTTCTTTAAACCTAAAATTTCTTCCACCGAGAAATTTCTTTGACCAATTTAACTAGACGTAGAAGGTCTGAGAGAGCGATACGTGAAGTTAACTCATTTTTTATATAACTCGAGTTATCTAGTTTTTCATGACCGCCACAGATATAGAATCGGCAAATTAGAAAAAAAAAATATTAATGCGGAAAACCTTACAGTTAAAATATAAGGAAAGAAACCTCTTTTGGGTTCAGTACTTATAGAGATTCTTGCACTTTTAGAGCTAACATCAGTGCAAGGAGACGATTAAGTCTCGATCACGCTCAATCGCAAAGGTTTTTTCCACAAAAGATTTTTTGCCACAAAAAATAAGGAAAGCTTTTAAAAATAACTTGAGAATGACGGTATGGTGTGCGGAATGTGCCTTGACACTTTAGATCCAGACAGGTTGGTCCTTAAATGACAGTTTGAAGACCTACGACTCCGAAAGGTTATTTTTCGCCCTCCTGTTCGACGAAGTGTAAATTATTCAGCCAGTTCAAATACCTTTGTTACCTACTTTCTGATACATTTTCAGACCCATTTTAGAAATTATTGTCAAACGGATAAAAGTTGTTTCGGAAATAAAAAAGAAATACTTATTGTTGAGCGGGGAACAAAGTACGACAAAGGTCGGGCGAATTCCCCTGCATTACCCCGCAGTCAAAGGGCCCCTCATATTTCCGCTTCCGCAATAATTGAAACGACTGGAGTATGAAATCTGCCTCCCCTCCATCTCCTTCGTTTTCTTGACCTCTTCAGGATAGAATAAAACTTAAGCAACGTTCTTTGACCTGAACAAATCACTGAATTATTCGCGAGGTAGAAATAGAGTGATGATTCAATTTACTTTAAAGTAAGATACTTAATATTATCTTGAGTTTGAGGCACATTTCTGATGATCTGTGGAAATAACAGTATGCGTGAAAAAATTTCCTAAAGGTTTAATAAGAACATTTGAACATACTAAATCGGATATCAAGCTAAGATTTTTTTGAATTATTAATTTAATACATTTTTTTTCTTATTAAAAAAACCCAATAAACTGTGAAGTTAATTGCATATTGTTCACTGGTAAAAAAAATTTTCCTAACTTCGTTTTAGGTCTCTAACACACAACACAATTGAGACATTGATTTCCAAAAGGTGCTATAGGACGTTTTTTACGAAATTGGTATTTTGACATATTTTTATTCTCACAATTTAGATTTATCTAAATCTATTTAATTTTATCTAATTTTTTTTTTTTTTTTTTTTCCTTATCCCCTTAATTTAAAATTCTTAATTAGTTGTTTTCGTTACTAAATTATTCCTTTTTCTGTAACTTGCATACATTTTAAGGAATTACGGAGTTCTTAAATGTTTTAAAATTATTTTCAAAATGAAGTATATCTGCGACGGGGCTCGCTTCTGGCTGTTTGGTGTTCTTAAAATTACCTCTTAAGCCTATCTTATTCTATATTAACTTACTCAGATAAAACAGCATTTTGCCACCGTTTTGGGGCTGGTGGAGGTACTAAGCTAGAAACTCGCGGATTCGCAATTTGTTTTGTAGTTTCAAAAAACTTAACCTGGCGTCACTTCATAAACTCTTGTACAGTTGGGATGTTCAAAATTGTATGGACATTGAGAGTTTTTTCCCTCCAGAGTGAAGTGCTTCTGCATATTTTTTTGACCACCCCATTTTGAAATTGCTGTAATTTCTTCGCTGTGTGCTGTGTGATATGAGGAAACATAGGAGCACCGTACAGCAGAGCTGGCCGGATGAAGCTGCTGTAAATAATGATTTTCAGTCGCAAACTTAAGTGTGGCGAAGTGAGGAGATGGGCTAGTCTGTACGACTTGTTTCTAACCTGATTTAGTTTTTTTCTAAAGTGACCTGCAAAAGTCAAGTGTCGGTCAAATTTGATTCCTAGGTATAATATTGTCCTGGAAATGGATTTCTTTACTTTTTGTATCGCAAACTTTTTAGGTAATTTCTTTTTATTTTTTTGGAAAGAAAAACAAAGTAATGGCGTACGCTGATGACATTGCCATTTATAGTTCAAGTATTAACTCATCCAAGGCAATGGCGTATGCTGAAACCACTGCAAACAAAATAGTGGAAAAGCTCCGATTTTTAAATATAATTGCAAATCCTGAGAAAACGGATGGTATAATTTTTTCTTTTCTTTCCAATTTTATCTAATGAACGCTCAAGTCCATTAAATATGAGATTTATAAATGGAAATATTTTCTGAAGGTACTAACTACACACTGATTTTTGGTGCTAATTATTAGATACTTATTAGACGAGAAAGATGGACAAGGGTTGACGCAGAATTTTCATTATTGAAAAGCCGAAGGGGGTTGAAAATTTTTTTTTAGATTTCCGGAACCTCCCCAATCGGAACATATGAAGAAAAAAGGCAAACAATTACTAGCACATACAGCGTAATGTAAAAATAGAAAAGAACCTTGAAATGTCACCGAGAAAAACCGAGGAATTGTGGCATCCTGTACATTAACCTGTATGGGTTTGTTTTCATTGTTTACCATAAATAAAAATAGAGGAAAAGAATAAAAAAAAAAAAAAAAAAAATGAATTCTTCAAGCAAAAGCAAAAAAAAACCTCGCTATTTTAGTTTAAACTACATGGTATACCAATTTATTAAATTAAAATTATAAACATACACAATTTTTTTTTTTAATAGAAAAAAGCGCTTCGACGTACGAAACGTTTCCATCAAGAAACTACAAGATAGCTGTTTCACTAAGTAATGATGTATTATTATTCTTAAATTAATACTGTATAGAATGGGTTATTTACTTTGGTCATTTAATTTATGAAATTATATCTGATCCTTATAGCCCAATTACTGAACATAGTGTTTTAATCTGATGCCTGTAATTTTTTTTGTCGGAAAATAATATTAAATAGTCTGCCTCTTAATATAGTATGCTTCAAATTTACGGAACAAATGGATAAAATTAAATTAAAGTAATGATGCGTTTTGAAAATTGTTTCTAAACATGGTGTATATTTTAAAATGTCTTCATTTTATTTTTACATAAGCCAATTTAGGAAAAGTAACTATGAAAAATGTATTAAATGCAACCGAGTATTAAGAAGAGTTGTTATACATTAATTTAAAAAATACAATTGGCTATATTAATAATAATTTGTAGTTATTTCCTACGAAATTTCTCAACATACTTAATGTAAACTTGATTTGTTCTTTGTTTGCACATAAAAAAAATTGATGAACTTTTAGAAAAGGATATAATATCTTGATAATGGGGAAACAACCCCGAAATGTAGAAAAACTATGTAATAGATTGAGAAGAAAAATAATTGTATAATAAAAGGAAGTTAAGGAGTGCATATTTGAGTGTGAAATATAAAATTTTGTTTTTTTTTAATGTTTAAAATTATCATAATATGTTAGAACTATGATAAGTGTCGCTTTTTTTAACTAATCCGTTACCCTCTGGTATGATATTTTTAATAGAGCTTAAATATTTTATACTTCCATTTTTTTACTTTCACTTATTATATATAGTAAGGGGAAGTATTGCGATCGTGAAAATTTTCGAATTCCAGTTTTCAACGGAAATACACGTTTTAGGGTCCCCTGAGTCCAAATAACTAAGTCCCGCAAAAAGGTGTGTGTGTGTGGTAACTCCCGGGCGGAAACGGTAAGTCCTATGAAACTGAAATTTCATATTTAAGACAACTATACGCCCGAGACGTGACAAAACTTTTTTCATCAAAATGAGCTTACCAGAAGAGACACTTTATACCATGCATTTTGCACCTTTTTTCGATTTTCTCAAAAACGGTTCCGACGATTTTGATTAAACTCGCTATATCGATGTAAAATTTAATGGCCTTTAATATCATGTAGGTTTTATTTAGATAAAAATGGTATGACAGGGCTTAAATGCCGATATTTTAAATTTTCTTCTCCTAAAGTACCTTTAATTTTGTAGATTCAATAATAATAACTTGATTATCTTGTTAACGCTGATGAAAAACTGGTAAATATATAAATTGAATAAATTCGATACCCAACTAAAGGAGAAAACAGAAAAAATATTTTTTTAATGAAATTTTTCGTTTTTGAACATTTATTTATTTACAATCGTTTTTTGTTTGACTTTAATGTTATTTGCTATCTGCAAAAAAAAAATTGCAATAAGCAAATATGATGATTTCCGAAAGTCGGTTAAAGCAAGGCATCTCTAGGCCACCGCCTCAAAAGTCGTCGGGGTGGGTTGTACGGGTTCGTGTAGGATTTAAGTGTTTGGGCCGATGGGTTCATGTTGTAAGTCAGTTTGTCATGAAATCTTTTATAATATTCTGTGGCTGTGTCTGAAACTGTGAGTATGTCCAAGTCCTTGTGAAGTAATTCGTTGGTTACATAAAACGGTGCATCCACGATTTTTCGCAATATTTTCGATTGAAGGGTTTGAATTATTTGGATGTTAGAATATTTGGCAGATCCCCATAGCTCTATCCCGTATGTCCATAATGGTTTGATCAGTACTTTGTAAATAGTAAGTTTGGTGTTCACGGATAATTTGGATCGTTTGTCAAGCAGACGGGATAGTAGTCCAAATCGTCTGTTCAGTTGTTGTCGTTTAAGTCTAATGTGGGTCCTCCATGTCAGTCTTTTGTCTAAGTACAGTCCCAAATATCGTACTTCCTCTGATGTCGGAATGGGTTTATCCTCAAAATACACTGCTGGACAATCCCCATGATTGAGCGTGAAAACGATAAATAGACTCTTTGATTGGTTCATTTTCACTTGCCACCAATTAGCCCAACTGGATAAATCATCAATGTGGTTTTGCAACATGAAGGATGCAAGAATTGGGTTTTGATGGGATGTCAAAAGAGCTGTATCGTCTGCAAAAGTGGCGAGTAAGGTGTGGTCATTTTCTGGTAAGTCTGCTGTGTAGATATTAAATAGTAGCGGTCCCAGTACACTGCCTGTGGGGGACCCCTGCTTGAACACGTTTTATTCCAGAAAATGCGTCTCCTACTTTTACAGTAAAGTTGTCGGTCTGTCAAGTAAGAGAGTAATATTAAATAATAAGTCGGAGGGAGCAAATTTTTGAGCTTGGAAAGCAATCCTTCATGCCACACCTTATCGAATGCTTGACTAATAGTAGATAAGAATTGGGCGAGCTGGCGCACTTTTTTGAGGAGCCAATCAGATGCCAGCATTTGGTCACGTGACCTATGGCGGGAGATTTGAATTTGAATTTCGATCACGACCTAACCTTAACCACGCTGGTTCGCGCCATCGACCTAACCTAAACCACCGGGCCAAGCCCCTTTTTAGTCACGTGACCCTTCATAAACCTAACCTAAACCACTAAGCCACGCTCCTTTTTGATCACGTGACCCCTGTTTGAGGGTATTAAGTCATTATAAAGCATGAGTCTACCCGGCGTCCATTTTCTTTTCCCTACGTTTTGGGCTAATTTAGTCTTTATAAAGCATGAGTCTACCCGTCCGCCATTTTCTTTTATGACGTCACAGTTTACAAAGCATGAGTCTACCCGGACGCCATCGTGCTTCCCCCACTCCTTCAATAGTTAACCAATCAGAGTGCCTAACTTGAGAGTTCCTCCCCGGGTAGGTCCGATGGTCAAATTGTAATGTGTGCTTTTACAAAACCTTTCAAACTGTGACATAACCTTACTATTGTTTACATTTATTGAAACCTCCCTTACTGTTACATAACCTTCTCATTGTTTACATTTTGATCCCTCTCCCCCCCCCCCCACTCCTTCAATAGTTAACCAATCAGAGTGCCTAACTTGAGAGTTTATAAAGCATGAGTCTACCCGGCGTCCATTTTCTTTTCCCTACGTTTTGGGCTAATTTAGTATTTATAAAGCATGAGTCTACCCGTCCGCCATTTTGTTTTATGACGTCACAATTTAAAAGCCTTAAGTCTATCCAGCCGCCATTTTGTTTTTTTTTTAATATAGGATGATTATACCTGACCGGTTCGAGCATGCACCGACATGTCGAATCATGTAAAAACAGGTTAGCGAAAGTACAAACAGGTTTGAATCATGTTGAAGCATGCAGGTATGTGAAACGGAAACATGGACTTTGAACCTTCCTAATGCCTTTAATATAAACATCGTTATAGGGCTTCTTAATCCTATACAGCTTTGAACTTTGATCTTTAATCCTACATTTTAAGTAGCGATAAAAAGTTCCTTAAGCTTAAACGTAAACATGGACTTTGAACCTTCTTAATGCCTTTAATAAAAACATCGTTATACTGCTTCTTAATCCTGTACAGCTTTGAACTTTGATCCTTAATCCTAATATTTAAATAGCGATAAAAGGTTCCTTAAGCTCTTGGACTACGGTCTATTATCTTCCTATGTGTAATGAATTTTAATCCTATATAGCTTTGAACTTTGATTCTTAATCCTACTATTTAAATAGCGATAAAAGGCTCCTTAAGCTCTGAGACTTTGAAGCATTATTATATATATAAATATAATGCGGACCTTGTACGTTTCATGTCTTAGTATAGTAAAAAGATTTAATCGTAAACAAGATAAATTTAAGACGTCAATATCAACTTCGTACTGATAATTGCTGAAAGTATAAATATATAATAATATAAAACTTGTACCTATTTCGGTAGGCGAATATAATTTTTTTATATATTTTTTCAACCGTTTTAATTGTTTTCTCAACTTCTTAGACCATTTTTTACCTTTTCTATGTATTATTTACTTATCATTAACAATTCTGCTTTAGAATTGCTATTTCGCGATGTTTTCGGAAGAGTTCGACTAGGCCGGCTTCGGTCTTCTACCTCACCTAGTTGGACAATCTCTAATCCTTCCGAAAGAAATAAACAATGATATCGTTAATTCTATCGAAAAAACAACTAACTAGTGTTATCTCTTGCTAAGGTATTATCAATAATATAGCCGTGAATAATGATACACTACATCGTAATTATTTCGTATTACACGAGTTTATCGCATCATTATATAGTCGTTAAGTAATCAAAGTTTAGAACCTTTTTCAGTTCAATATTGAGCCTTCAGCTCTTTGATTTTGAATTTTTAATCTTTAAAAACATAATAAAAATAGTACGTTATGACAGAAAATTTCAATAAACACCTCTATCTAACTTTAACTAGTATACGACGCCCATTATTAATCACGTGACCTATGAACACATCCCCTTATTGTTCATGCCTTTTTCTAATCAGCTAATCAAATTGCTCCATTTTATGAATTTGAAAGTTCCTTCCGGCTAGGTCCGATGGTCATCGCTAACCTACTTATTGTAATTATAAAAATTCAATCAACATTTCTACCTAAACTTAACTAACCTACAATTCCCTTTTTAATCACGTGACCCTGGGACCCTGTCCCTTATCATTCATACCCATCTCTAATCGGTGCTCTATTTTAAGCATCTGAAAGTTTGATCCGGCGAAGTCCGATGACACTTGCTAACCTACTCATTGTACTTATATTTTACGCATGCAAAAGTTCCTCCCGGCTAGTTCCGATGGTACTCGCTAGCTTACTCATTGTACTTATAATTTAAATATCCGAAAGTTCCTCCCGGTTAGTTCTGATGATACTCGCGGACCCATTGCCAAGTTTACTTTCTTTTTTTCTTTTTCTTTTTTTAAGCCTTCCTAACTGTTACATAACCTTCTCAATGAATGAAAATTTTGTAGCATGTTCAATAGTATAATTTTCGGTAATATTTCTATACCTTTCTTATTTAATTTAATTGTCTCCTAACTTAGTCGCAGAACACACATTACTTTATAAAATATCCACAAGAGCGCAGCACCCACTCTATTTTGTAATATGTCCAACAGGGCGCAGCTCCTATTCCTTTGGGATTGTATATGTTATCTTCCCAATAATGTTTTGTAGAGGCTGAGTGTGCCCAACCGCCATTTTTTTTTTTTTTTTATGGCGCCACCATGTTTGAAGCATAAATATTTATATACACAATGATATAAAACTTCATTTTCGACCTATTACGGTCGGAAATTTGTTTTTTATACATAATATTTTCAGCATTTACAATTGTTTTTGCGCCTTCTCAGACGGTTATTTACCTGTCCGGACGATTACTTAATTTTACTCAACAACTATGGTCTACCCAGATCTGGATTACCCTCATACTCGGAAAGCTTTGGCCTTCCCCCACTCCTTTTCATCCCAACCTCGGTACACACCTCCTAATCCTTTAAGCCTTGGACTTTGAACAGATAATTCCTAAATTTTGTAAACAAAGGAGACTATAAATAGGGATGGTTTTCTAGGCCTCTTTCTCATTCTCTTTTACAGCCTCTTGAAAGATAATTTTAAACGTGTCAGTACTGTTTTATTGAACTGTTTTTCATTTTGGCTTTAAATTGTAGATCATTATAAGTTTTTCAACTATTTTCCATTTTTCTTTTACCCTTCGGATTTTCTAATTTTTAGAAGAAATTTATTCAT
Organism: Piezodorus guildinii; assembly: GCA_023052935.1. Classification (NCBI taxonomy): domain Eukaryota; kingdom Metazoa; phylum Arthropoda; class Insecta; order Hemiptera; family Pentatomidae; genus Piezodorus; species Piezodorus guildinii. Next base: position 31,544,379 of record CM041292.1, on the reverse strand, counting down.
TTATTATTTGCTATTTGTTTTTGTTTTACGATTAATATTTTGATTATTTCATTTATTTTTAAGTTTATTAATTATATCGCATTTAATTTTTTTTTTTATCATTCGTTTTCAATAATGGCATCAAGTAACAATAAGTGTGGATATTGTGATAGAAATTTCAGCCGAAAAGATAGCAAAGTACGTCACGAAAAGTCATGCTTGACGACTCAGAAACGGCGTACATGTGTTTCTTGCGGCGAGATTTTTTCGTCTCTAAACCAACTCATGAATCATTTACGTCGTTGTCAGAGAGAAACTCCCCTTGTCATGACGAAACGAAGGCGGTTGGAAATGGCTATAGGGCCTTTATTTGAAATCGAGACAGCGTTTGGAGGGGATATTAAGACTTTTTACCTTCCATGTTCTGAACCAATTGATGCTGTGGAATTTCTCTGCCATCAGACTGAAACATTATATCGATTAATTACAGAATTTTTGGCGGAATCAGATGCTCCTCTAAAATTCAATCTAGTTCTAGAGGCCACTTATGAAAATATTAGAGGGGAGACGTGCGATAGGGCGTTTAAAACCAAAAACATAACAATATCCGAAAGTTCTTCGGTCTTGAACAGTCTCAGTGGAAGCTACTCGAAAATAGCTACCGAGATGGAGGATATGACAATAAAGGGGAGCGGTTGGTTCCTTAAAAGTCTAGACGGACTTCTTCTAAGAGTGAATCGATTTAGGCCTCTAGGTGCCTCAAGTCATGATAAATAAACTAATTATTTAATGATTAAATTAAATGAATACAAACCAGTTTCTTTCTTTTCTTTATTATAAGAACATTGTTATATTTTTATTTACTCAAGTGAAATACTACTTTTGCCCAAGAGAAAAACTTATTATTTTCTTTCTTTATTTATTTTTTATTCAATAAAGGTTTAATTTATCACTTGTTAAGGTTTTACATAATTTTTTTATTATTTTAAAGATATGTATTCTTTATTGGTATTTATATTTATTTAAAAAATATACACACTTCAAAATATGGCCAAATGAAATAAGGTTTAAAGAAAGTTTTATATTATTTATCGTTCCGGATGCTGTTTAAGAGAGCTTTTTTTTTTTCTTTTTTTTTTTTTAATTTTTGCTGATATAATATTGTTGTTTTTATTTTTAAACCAAAGTATGTATGTGTGATGGAATGGATGGGTCCCTGGCGTGGCTCTAAAGGCTCCTAAACCTAAAAGGAATGAGTGTTGTGGTTCCAAGAGAGGTTTTACCAAAACCTGGAAACCTTAACAAACAGATAAATAAATATGTGTTAAAAAATATTTACAACGATTTTATACCAGCACACCTTCTCTATGCACTCACACCTTGACGAGGTGGGAAGGCTTACTTCTAAATTATATTTAGAAAACCAAGATGAGTGTAAAAAAAAAAAAAATAATAATGAAAAAAAAAAATAAAATAAATAAATAAATCATATGTAATTCACTTAAAAACAACTTAATATTTGTTAAGTTTTTACATTTTCTGTCATGAACTTTGAACTTTTTAATCCTTTTATGATATCATGATAGGTGAAGTGGCCTTTGAACCAGTAATTCGCAGCCATCAAACATTGTTATTATTTCTCTATATTTTTAATAATTTTGACTTGAAAAAATGAGGAATCATTTTTTTATGAAATATATAGGTCATTATTAATAATTTAATGATATAATATTTTAGTAACACTATTGAAAATGGGTACAAAGGGGAAATAAAAAAAAAAAAACGGCATAAGGAAACAAAAAATATTTATTATATCCAAATACTGTTATGTACAGCAAATAAAACACCATTAAATAAATGAAATTTCATGTTTAAAACAAACTCTCCCTTTATATATTAATGATATCATCTCATTATTATTGTTGAAAGCTACAATCTCTTCATCCGACATCTTAAATCTTTTAGGAAGATATACTCTGATAGTATTATCATGATCCTTCAACGTGGCGACCAACGCTAACCCTAATTTGGTCTTAAGATGCTCCAATTCCGCTATGATGTATTATGGCCGCCCGATTTCAATATCCTTCAGTTTACACACTAAACGAGCGTCATCGTTTAAATGATTCAATAACTTTTTGAAGTCCCTCGCAGAACTAAAAATAGAGAAAAAAAAACAAAACAGGTGTTTAGGATAAATATGGTAAGAAAAAAAACTCTATTAAAAAAAAATAATAATAATGAGATATTATTAAAGTAATAAATATACTTACGAATTCATGACGATTGATATGATGATGATGTAAAACAATATGCTACGATCGGATGCTAGAACGAAAATGAATCCCTAGGTACTCACTCGTCAAGGACTATTAGTTGTGTGCATGCAAGCTAGTTGCGCATGCGCTAACCCCCTCCCTTCTTCCCCCTCCACCAACCTCACTCCTACTCTTACCATCACTCGTCCAATTTCAAACAATCATTTTCACGATTGTCAATTCTCTGTCACTAATTAGGACATTATTTTTTGTTAATATTCATATTTGATATACTCTCTCTCTCTCTCTCTCACTCTCTCTCTCTCTCTCGAAATTCAATAATTCATTAAGTTATTGGAAACATCAAGACTCTCATGTAGAATTAGATCGTGAAGGTTTTTATTCAGCATATCGCGATTAGGAAATCTTCCAGAAATATAAGTTGCTAAACATCACCGTATAAGCATTTGATGCTAATTGGAAATGTAATAACCACTGATTATCATGAAACTGTTAGTAAAAATAAGGAAGAGCATAAAGTCCAGCGGAGAGATAGGATGAGAATTCATCAGATGAAAATTTGTCAACTATTTGATAGTCAATATGATCCAATCTTCCTAATATTTACACTTTTATAGCATTATTGTCCAACGATTGCGAAATCGTTCTTAAAATAATGCATGTTTTTATATTTTCTAAGGTTTTATTAATGGATATTCCTATTATTATCTCACTACTGTTGAGAGGTACGAACGATTGGGGATGATTTATATAAGGTTAAGTTCTATATCCTTATTCTATGAGGTTCGTGGTCTTACAGGTACAATTTCCTAATATTGAAGATCAGGAACTTACATTCACATGAATTATCAGGTACGCTATCTGTCTTCCTCATATAATGGAATAAATAAATGAAGTACTAGTTTAATCACCTTTAGGAAACTCAGATCTTGTTTTTGTGAAACAGAAACAATTTTTTATTTTAGGATAGGGACTGTTGTTCATTGATTTTGATTTTCACCTGTGCCTGTACCTGCCCTTCCCCCCTTCTCCCTCCCCCCCCCCTCCCTCCTCCTCCCTGGCTCACCCGTGGAACGAACGCTAGTCGTCTATATGAACACATTAGTTGTATATTTTAAGGATTTTTTTTTTTTATATTTATATTTCAGGACGATATCAGCCGGTCGTGGAAGTTAGAGTTAGTTATGGGTGATGGGAGATGGTCAAAAGTGGTTAAGGATGGTCAGGGATAGAGAGAGAGGTTCAGATATCGGGAGAAATCTGAACCTCTCTCTCTATCTCTGACCATCCTTAACCACTTTTGACCATCTCCCATCACCCATAACTAACTCTAACTTCCACGACCGGCTGATATCGTCCTGAAATATAAATATAAAAAAAAAAAAATCCTTAAAATATACAACTAATGTGTTCATATAGACGACTAGCGTTCGTTTCACGGGTGAGCCAGGGAGGAGGAGGGGGGGGGGGGAGGGAGAAGGGGGGAAGGGCAGGTACAGGCACAGGTGAAAATCAAAATCAATGAACAACAGTCCCTATCCTAAAATAAAAAATTGTTTCTGTTTCACAAAAACAAGATCTGAGTTTCCTAAAGGTGATTAAACTAGTACTTCATTTATTTATTCCATTATATGAGGAAGACAGATAGCGTACCTGATAATTCATGTGAATGTAAGTTCCTGATCTTCAATATTAGGAAATTGTACCTGTAAGACCACGAACCTCATAGAATAAGGATATAGAACTTAACCTTATATAAATCATCCCCAATCGTTCGTACCTCTCAACAGTAGTGAGATAATAATAGGAATATCCATTAATAAAACCTTAGAAAATATAAAAACATGCATTATTTTAAGAACGATTTCGCAATCGTTGGACAATAATGCTATAAAAGTGTAAATATTAGGAAGATTGGATCATATTGACTATCAAATAGTTGACAAATTTTCATCTGATGAATTCTCATCCTATCTCTCCGCTGGACTTTATGCTCTTCCTTATTTTTACTAACAGTTTCATGATAATCAGTGGTTATTACATTTCCAATTAGCATCAAATGCTTATACGGTGATGTTTAGCAACTTATATTTCTGGAAGATTTCCTAATCGCGATATGCTGAATAAAAACCTTCACGATCTAATTCTACATGAGAGTCTTGATGTTTCCAATAACTTAATGAATTATTGAATTTCGAGAGAGAGAGAGAGAGTGAGAGAGAGAGAGAGAGAGTATATCAAATATGAATATTAACAAAAAATAATGTCCTAATTAGTGACAGAGAATTGACAATCGTGAAAATGATTGTTTGAAATTGGACGAGTGATGGTAAGAGTAGGAGTGAGGTTGGTGGAGGGGGAAGAAGGGAGGGGGTTAGCGCATGCGCAACTAGCTTGCATGCACACAACTAATAGTCCTTGACGAGTGAGTACCTAGGGATTCATTTTCGTTCTAGCATCCGATCGTAGCATATTGTTTTACATCATCATCATATCAATCGTCATGAATTCGTAAGTATATTTATTACTTTAATAATATCTCATTATTATTATTTTTTTTTAATAGAGTTTTTTTTCTTACCATATTTATCCTAAACACCTGTTTTGTTTTTTTTTCTCTATTTTTAGTTCTGCGAGGGACTTCAAAAAGTTATTGAATCATTTAAACGATGACGCTCGTTTAGTGTGTAAACTGAAGGATATTGAAATCGGGCGGCCATAATACATCATAGCGGAATTGGAGCATCTTAAGACCAAATTAGGGTTAGCGTTGGTCGCCACGTTGAAGGATCATGATAATACTATCAGAGTATATCTTCCTAAAAGATTTAAGATGTCGGATGAAGAGATTGTAGCTTTCAACAATAATAATGAGATGATATCATTAATATATAAAGGGAGAGTTTGTTTTAAACATGAAATTTCATTTATTTAATGGTGTTTTATTTGCTGTACATAACAGTATTTGGATATAATAAATATTTTTTGTTTCCTTATGCCGTTTTTTTTTTTTTATTTCCCCTTTGTACCCATTTTCAATAGTGTTACTAAAATATTATATCATTAAATTATTAATAATGACCTATATATTTCATAAAAAAATGATTCCTCATTTTTTCAAGTCAAAATTATTAAAAATATAGAGAAATAATAACAATGTTTGATGGCTGCGAATTACTGGTTCAAAGGCCACTTCACCTATCATGATATCATAAAAGGATTAAAAAGTTCAAAGTTCATGACAGAAAATGTAAAAACTTAACAAATATTAAGTTGTTTTTAAGTGAATTACATATGATTTATTTATTTATTTTATTTTTTTTTTTCATTATTATTTTTTTTTTTTTTACACTCATCTTGGTTTTCTAAATATAATTTAGAAGTAAGCCTTCCCACCTCGTCAAGGTGTGAGTGCATAGAGAAGGTGTGCTGGTATAAAATCGTTGTAAATATTTTTTAACACATATTTATTTATCTGTTTGTTAAGGTTTCCAGGTTTTTTGGTAAAACCTCTCTTGGAACCACAACACTCATTCCTTTTAGGTTTAGGAGCCTTTAGAGCCACGCCAGGGACCCATCCATTCCATCACACATACATACTTTGGTTTAAAAATAAAAACAACAATATTATATCAGCAAAAATTAAAAAAAAAAAAAAGAAAAAAAAAAAGCTCTCTTAAACAGCATCCGGAACGATAAATAATATAAAACTTTCTTTAAACCTTATTTCATTTGGCCATATTTTGAAGTGTGTATATTTTTTAAATAAATATAAATACCAATAAAGAATACATATCTTTAAAATAATAAAAAAATTATGTAAAACCTTAACAAGTGATAAATTAAACCTTTATTGAATAAAAAATAAATAAAGAAAGAAAATAATAAGTTTTTCTCTTGGACAAAAGTAGTATTTCACTTGAGTAAATAAAAATATAACAATGTTCTTATAATAAAGAAAATAAAGAAACTGGTTTGTATTCATTTAATTTAATCATTAAATAATTAGTTTATTTATCATGACTTGAGGCACCTAGAGGCCTAAATCGATTCACTCTTAGAAGAAGTCCGTCTAGACTTTTAAGGAACCAACCGCTCCCCTTTATTGTCATATCCTCCATCTCGGTAGCTATTTTCGAGTAGCTTCCACTGAGACTGTTCAAGACCGAAGAACTTTCGGATATTGTTATGTTTTTGGTTTTAAACGCCCTATCGCACGTCTCCCCTCTAATATTTTCATAAGTGGCCTCTAGAACTAGATTGAATTTTAGAGGAGCATCTGATTCCGCCAAAAATTCTGTAATTAATCGATATAATGTTTCAGTCTGATGGCAGAGAAATTCCACAGCATCAATTGGTTCAGAACATGGAAGGTAAAAAGTCTTAATATCCCCTCCAAACGCTGTCTCGATTTCAAATAAAGGCCCTATAGCCATTTCCAACCGCCTTCGTTTCGTCATGACAAGGGGAGTTTCTCTCTGACAACGACGTAAATGATTCATGAGTTGGTTTAGAGACGAAAAAATCTCGCCGCAAGAAACACATGTACGCCGTTTCTGAGTCGTCAAGCATGACTTTTCGTGACGTACTTTGCTATCTTTTCGGCTGAAATTTCTATCACAATATCCACACTTATTGTTACTTGATGCCATTATTGAAAACGAATGATAAAAAAAAAAATTAAATGCGATATAATTAATAAACTTAAAAATAAATGAAATAATCAAAATATTAATCGTAAAACAAAAACAAATAGCAAATAATAAATGAATAAATTTCTTCTAAAAATTAGAAAATCCGAAGGGTAAAAGAAAAATGGAAAATAGTTGAAAAACTTATAATGATCTACAATTTAAAGCCAAAATGAAAAACAGTTCAATAAAACAGTACTGACACGTTTAAAATTATCTTTCAAGAGGCTGTAAAAGAGAATGAGAAAGAGGCCTAGAAAACCATCCCTATTTATAGTCTCCTTTGTTTACAAAATTTAGGAATTATCTGTTCAAAGTCCAAGGCTTAAAGGATTAGGAGGTGTGTACCGAGGTTGGGATGAAAAGGAGTGGGGGAAGGCCAAAGCTTTCCGAGTATGAGGGTAATCCAGATCTGGGTAGACCATAGTTGTTGAGTAAAATTAAGTAATCGTCCGGACAGGTAAATAACCGTCTGAGAAGGCGCAAAAACAATTGTAAATGCTGAAAATATTATGTATAAAAAACAAATTTCCGACCGTAATAGGTCGAAAATGAAGTTTTATATCATTGTGTATATAAATATTTATGCTTCAAACATGGTGGCGCCATAAAAAAAAAAAAAAAATGGCGGTTGGGCACACTCAGCCTCTACAAAACATTATTGGGAAGATAACATATACAATCCCAAAGGAATAGGAGCTGCGCCCTGTTGGACATATTACAAAATAGAGTGGGTGATGCGCTCTTGTGGATATTTTATAAAGTAATGTGTGTTCTGCGACTAAGTTAGGAGACAATTAAATTAAATAAGAAAGGTATAGAAATATTACCGAAAATTATACTATTGAACATGCTACAAAATTTTCATTCATTGAGAAGGTTATGTAACAGTTAGGAAGGCTTAAAAAAAGAAAAAGAAAAAAAGAAAGTAAACTTGGCAATGGGTCCGCGAGTATCATCAGAACTAACCGGGAGGAACTTTCGGATATTTAAATTATAAGTACAATGAGTAAGCTAGCGAGTACCATCGGAACTAGCCGGGAGGAACTTTTGCATGCGTAAAATATAAGTACAATGAGTAGGTTAGCAAGTGTCATCGGACTTCGCCGGATCAAACTTTCAGATGCTTAAAATAGAGCACCGATTAGAGATGGGTATGAATGATAAGGGACAGGGTCCCAGGGTCACGTGATTAAAAAGGGAATTGTAGGTTAGTTAAGTTTAGGTAGAAATGTTGATTGAATTTTTATAATTACAATAAGTAGGTTAGCGATGACCATCGGACCTAGCCGGAAGGAACTTTCAAATTCATAAAATGGAGCAATTTGATTAGCTGATTAGAAAAAGGCATGAACAATAAGGGGATGTGTTCATAGGTCACGTGATTAATAATGGGCGTCGTATACTAGTTAAAGTTAGATAGAGGTGTTTATTGAAATTTTCTGTCATAACGTACTATTTTTATTATGTTTTTAAAGATTAAAAATTCAAAATCAAAGAGCTGAAGGCTCAATATTGAACTGAAAAAGGTTCTAAACTTTGATTACTTAACGACTATATAATGATGCGATAAACTCGTGTAATACGAAATAATTACGATGTAGTGTATCATTATTCACGGCTATATTATTGATAATACCTTAGCAAGAGATAACACTAGTTAGTTGTTTTTTCGATAGAATTAACGATATCATTGTTTATTTCTTTCGGAAGGATTAGAGATTGTCCAACTAGGTGAGGTAGAAGACCGAAGCCGGCCTAGTCGAACTCTTCCGAAAACATCGCGAAATAGCAATTCTAAAGCAGAATTGTTAATGATAAGTAAATAATACATAGAAAAGGTAAAAAATGGTCTAAGAAGTTGAGAAAACAATTAAAACGGTTGAAAAAATATATAAAAAAATTATATTCGCCTACCGAAATAGGTACAAGTTTTATATTATTATATATTTATACTTTCAGCAATTATCAGTACGAAGTTGATATTGACGTCTTAAATTTATCTTGTTTACGATTAAATCTTTTTACTATACTAAGACATGAAACGTACAAGGTCCGCATTATATTTATATATATAATAATGCTTCAAAGTCTCAGAGCTTAAGGAGCCTTTTATCGCTATTTAAATAGTAGGATTAAGAATCAAAGTTCAAAGCTATATAGGATTAAAATTCATTACACATAGGAAGATAATAGACCGTAGTCCAAGAGCTTAAGGAACCTTTTATCGCTATTTAAATATTAGGATTAAGGATCAAAGTTCAAAGCTGTACAGGATTAAGAAGCAGTATAACGATGTTTTTATTAAAGGCATTAAGAAGGTTCAAAGTCCATGTTTACGTTTAAGCTTAAGGAACTTTTTATCGCTACTTAAAATGTAGGATTAAAGATCAAAGTTCAAAGCTGTATAGGATTAAGAAGCCCTATAACGATGTTTATATTAAAGGCATTAGGAAGGTTCAAAGTCCATGTTTCCGTTTCACATACCTGCATGCTTCAACATGATTCAAACCTGTTTGTACTTTCGCTAACCTGTTTTTACATGATTCGACATGTCGGTGCATGCTCGAACCGGTCAGGTATAATCATCCTATATTAAAAAAAAAACAAAATGGCGGCTGGATAGACTTAAGGCTTTTAAATTGTGACGTCATAAAACAAAATGGCGGACGGGTAGACTCATGCTTTATAAATACTAAATTAGCCCAAAACGTAGGGAAAAGAAAATGGACGCCGGGTAGACTCATGCTTTATAAACTCTCAAGTTAGGCACTCTGATTGGTTAACTATTGAAGGAGTGGGGGGGGGGAGGGGGATCAAAATGTAAACAATGAGAAGGTTATGTAACAGTAAGGGAGGTTTCAATAAATGTAAACAATAGTAAGGTTATGTCACAGTTTGAAAGGTTTTGTAAAAGCACACATTACAATTTGACCATCGGACCTAGCCGGGAGGAACTCTCAAGTTAGGCACTCTGATTGGTTAACTATTGAAGGAGTGGGGGAAGCACGATGGCGTCCGGGTAGACTCATGCTTTGTAAACTGTGACGTCATAAAAGAAAATGGCGGACGGGTAGACTCATGCTTTATAAAGACTAAATTAGCCCAAAACGTAGGGAAAAGAAAATGGACGCCGGGTAGACTCATGCTTTATAATGACTTAATACCCTCAAACAGGGGTCACGTGATCAAAAAGGAGCGTGGCTTAGTGGTTTAGGTTAGGTCGATGGCGCGAACCAGCGTGGTTAAGGTTAGGTCGTGATCGAAATTCAAATTCAAATCTCCCGCCATAGGTCACGTGACCAAATGCTGGCATCTGATTGGCTCCTCAAAAAAGTGCGCCAGCTCGCCCAATTCTTATCTACTACTAATATCAAGAAAAACACCTGGGCAGTATTTTTTAGACTCTAAAGCATTCGAAATGTAGTCTACTAATCGATGGCATTGTTGAATGGTCGAATGATGTTTTCTGAAACCGAATTGATGATTTGGAATGGCTCTAAATATTTCGAGCGAATTTAGACGATGAAGAATAATTTTTTCAAATAATTTTGAAAAAGAAGGGAGAAGGCTTATAGGACGATATGAAGTCAGACAGTCTGAAGATTTATTGGATTTTAATATCATTACAACTTCAGAATACTTCCACACGGCAGGGTAATATGTTATCCTGAAGATAGCGTTGTAGATATTAGTTAAAAAAAGAATTGCTTTCCAAGGTAAGTTCTTTAGTATAAAATTTGAAATTAAGTCATAACCTGGGGTTTTTTTGTTTGGTAATTTGGCAATAAAATCACAAACTTCATTGGGATGTATTGCTTTTGGCGGCAGAGTCATCGGTAAAGGTATGTTAATGTGGTGTGACACTAGTTCATTTGTAAGTTGGTTGTTGATGTCAGAGTGCGGTTTAAATGTCTCTTCTAAGTGCCTAGCAAACAATTCAGCCTTTTGAGCATCAGATTTCGCCCAAGAACCATCAGGCTGTCGAACAGGATGCGAGACATTATGATGGTCCAGTATGCGTTTTGTCGCTTTCCAAAGTGTGTTGTCAGAAGTAGTCAAACTGTTTAAAAATTTATCAAATCTTTCAGTCTTTGCCTGTCTAATTTCGTTGTGAAGTTCTCTTGTTAGTCGATTAAATTTACGTTTGTCAGTGGGATAACGAGTCTTTTGCCAAGTTTTTCGCGCTTTTCGTTTCAGTTCAATTAGGTGTCGAATGTGTGGTGGAAGAAATGCCTTATTTTGATGGTGCTTTGTTTCCTTATAGGGAATAGAGGAGCCCCAGGCAGCATTTTGAACAGCTTGTGTCAGGAGCTGCACTGCATCATCCAAGTCTTCCGGTGTACGTATCTTTGTGTTGAGGGATAACGAGTTTTCGATTAATGCCCTAAACCTGCACCAGTCCGTTTTTCCAGTTGTCAACGTCGGGCCTGGAATCCTAGCAACTGGTTTTAAGTTCATCTTCATCAAAAGAGGTGAATGATCAGATGATAGGTCAGGGAGGTTTGTGATATCACAATGCTGTAAGTTCAGTCCCTTAGTAATAAAGAAGTCCAGTACGTCTGGAATCCTGTTCGTATCTGTGGGCCAATAAGTTGGTGAACTTGGGAATAAAAATTTACAGTTTCGACCCATAACTGCATTCTGAAGAGCTCTACCCCTAGAGTTTGTTGTTCGGCTGCCCCATACTTGATTTTTGGCGTTGAAATTCCCGCCACATATGAATGTTTGGCCAAATGAATTTAGCAGATTGTCCAATATTTTAAACGATAATGTTTTACCTGGAGGGCAATAAAGAGCTGCAATAGTAATTTTAAAATGCTGCATATCCAACACAATTGAAGTACATTGGATACTCCCATTGCCTTCTGAGGTACTAAAGTAGTGGCTGATAGAGCACTTTATCAGAATGAGAGTACCCCCTTTAGCTTTGTTTGAAGGATGGTCAGTCCTGTAGGTGACGTAGGACGGTATGTGGAACTGCATTGTCTTCGTCAAGTGAGTTTCAGTGAGCAAAGCAACGTCTATGTCATTGTCAGTTAAAAAAATTTCTAGTTCGTTTTTACGGGATAGTATGCCATTCGCATTCCAAAGAATCAGTCTAACTCCCCTCATTTATTTAGCATTGGAATGACATGTTGCATCAGTGATGTAAGCAGCGATATTAGTGGTGAAACAAGATTTTTGAGCTCAGTGATGAAGTTTGTAAGTTGAGTAGTAATATCAGATGTGTTGTTAGTGACGTTTGATGTTGTGATTGTTTGCGGTTGTATATCAGTCTTAATTATAACATGAGAGAAGTTAGGTAATGTTGGTATAGTCTGCGTTTGTAAGTCGGAAAGAGGTTGAGACGGTGGTTCTAGAATACCTGCTTCATTCCGGATCATATTAGGTTGTTCAGCCATTTTCCCTGTCTGCTGCTTATTAGCTTCATAAAACTCCGTATTTCTTGCCGGTGGTTGGAGACGAAGCTTTTTTAGTTCCTTATGGATTGAACATCCTCGATAATTTGCTGGATGAGATCCCTCACAAAGAACACATTTGGGTGGATGTTCTTTAGGCTTTTTACAAGCTGATGACAGGTGAGTGCCAGCACACTTAACGCACCTAGGCTTCAAGTTGCAATAAGTCCTGGTGTGACCATAAGACTGGCATCTTTTACATTGAGGTATTTCGCGCCGTTGTCGAGGTTCCTCAACCTTAATTTTCGTGTAGTTCAGGTATTTTAGGTTAAAAATTTGGGAACTTTTTTCGGATTTTTGGAGATCCACGAAAAATAAAGGCAATGGGGTTTTTGATTTGGGATGAAATACGTTATGGACTCCTAGCACTCTGTATCCAAGTTCTTCTGGTTCGGCCTTAATCATGTCACAACCGAGTGTGTGATGCAGATTACGGATAACGACCCGCATAGGACGATCCTCGGGTAGCTGATAGCTGTGGTATTCGGCCTTTCTTTCCTTGAGGTACCTAGTTAGCTTTCGATATGAATCGATATGAACATAAGAGCAGTAATATACATGTATGATATACCGTTGGAAAGCTAAAGATTTTCGAAAAATTATCATCTCATACACAAGCTTTTAAATGTTATTGGAGAGTGACGAAAAGAAGATAAAACTTACTGATTATTTAAGATAATAATATAATTGATTTTTTAATAAAACACATGTTTCTATATAAATTCAATTTGATTAATTTCTTAATAATTTCACGTATTTTTATCTCTAACTGTATTTGAAAATTCTTTCATTGATTTTAAAAATGGAGGTAAGTGAAAGTCGTGTGTTGCCCGCACCAGATTTTTTTCTTTTTTAATTGTTCATATAGTTGTTTTAAAACCTAATGGACCTTTTACCAAAGTGGGATAGTCAGTAAATTATAATTCGGGCTTAATTATAGATTAGTACCGTGTGTATATAATTAGAGCGGTGTTCGGCCTACAAGTTAATTGTCTGATTCACAGAATTTGCGATGCGTCCCAAGTTGAACGGAGAGCAATCAGAGTTTGCAGAGTTATTTTAAAACCTAATGGACCTTTTAGTGAAGTGGAATAGTTAGGGCACTATAGGCATCACTATACCTCTTGACGTTTAGTTAAATCCAGAAAGTAAATTAACAATAGAGTTGAAGTAAAACATTGTATGAAATGACTTATTCTCGATTTCCAAGCCATGATAACATATTTGATTACTTTAATGTTTAAAATTATCATAATAAGTTTTAACTATAATGTGTCGATTTTTTTAAACAAGACTGTAATCCTGAGGTATGATATTTTGAATGATGCTTAAACATTTTATACTTCCTTCTTTTTTTTTTTTTTAATTAGTTCTTAAAATTTATGATTGTATTTGATAATATATACTATGGTAAAAGAAATGTATATAAATTGCCCATTAGTAGCACTCTTGTAGGTTATCCAAACATGAAGGTCTCGAGACCATCTACTTTTCAGACGCCTCGGAGGATTATCATGAATCGAAGATGACGCTAGGATAGGAGAGGAAAAGATTTTTAATTGAAAGAGAGGTACCTGGTTTGGGTCAAATCAGCGACATAAGGAACATTAAGGCATTATGGGCAAATTATTGATGAGAAAGTACCCTGGAAAATTTCAACTTCGGTGGCCAAAGAATGAGAATATGCCGAGAAAAGGGAAATTCCTCGATGAAAAGCGGTCGACATGTTGAAAATGAACTTGAAGAGTTTTATTGATATATGATGGTTTATGTAGCAATACATCTTTATGTTTAGATAAATCTAGAAAGTAAATTAACTATAGAACTGAAGTAAAACATTGTATGGAATGACATTTTCCCGATTTTTGTTTCGATTTCCAAAACACATAATGACATTTTTCATTGCTTTAATGTTTAAAATTATCATAATAAGTTCTAACTATAACAATATGTGTCGATTTTTTCAAAATAGACCGTAACCCTTTGGTATGATATTTTGAATGAAGCTTAAATATTTGATACTTCCTTCTTCTTCTTCTTTTTTTAAAATTAGTTCTTGAAAGTTCTAGCTGTATTTGACAATACAACAAGTAAATATGTTCTATAGTAAAAGAAATGTATATTGATTGGCAATTGGTAGCACTCTTGTAGGTTATCCAAATAATAAGGTCTCGATACCACCTTCTTTTTAGACGCCTCGCAGGATTATCAGGAATCGAAGTGGATTAGATTGAAAACGTTTTTCATTGAAGGAGAAGTAAATAGGTCAGGCCGAATCAGCGAAATGAGGAACATTAAGGTCATTAAGGATGAATTGATTCATGACAAAATAGGGAGCGTTGAGGATTTTACAAAAGATTTTGAATTGTAAACATTGGATACAAGAAGAGTTTGATGGTAGGACCCTAAAGTTCAATTCCGTACGTCTAGATTGGTCTTATGATGGTAATGTAGATGAACTTTTTGATGTAATGTGGAAAGTTTGAGCGTATCAGTTGTGTTTGAGGATTTAAGCTAGACATAAGTCAAGATAGAGTCAAAGGTTATCGTATCTGTTCAACAGGTGTTAGCCGAGTGTTTTCATTTTTTCAACCAAAAACACAAAGATTTTGCACAATATTAGACTATTTTGAGAAGTAACACCTTTTATTTTTTTAATCATCCCAAATCACTTTATTATTTTTAAATGAAATCAGTTATTAGAATCTTAATGATTTGTTTAGATGCTTGCTTCGATATAGTTGTTTATCATCAAAACTAATTTCATACCTACAAATTCATATTGTAAATATTATCAAGTATTCTACGCTTTATTAAATTTATTTAACTTCACTTTATGCTTCTGTGTCTTATCGGATGATGCTTCCGTGTAAATCTTAAATAAGCCAACAAAGTTATTATCAGGATAGAAATGTTTATTGAGTACCTAATATTGCCCAGGCTCTGACCAAATTTGTATGTCTCCTCCGAAGGACGGCACAACGAAAGATTTTTACTTTAATTCTAGGGTCACCAGCCACGTTTCGAACCCGCAATTTTAGGCATAAAGGCTGTTCTTCCTATAATAATATTAACAAATATTGATACACTCTAAAAAAAAAAAAAAAAAAAAAAAAAGGCACTATATAGTTTTTGAAACTACTTAGCTAAAAATTGAAAAAAAAAAAAAGGAATTTAATACACTGTCATAAACTGTTTTAGCTAAAGGCTATACTTTGCCAGATTATGATGGCAGACTCGCAAGGGCATATCCTGATTAGCAGAGATAATGAAGGATGCTTATCCACTGTTAAGCCTCGACCTTAAGAAACCTTTCACAAAAATAAAAAAGAAAATTAAAGGCATTCACTAATAAGAGAGCTGAGTTAGCTTGGTGACCCCTCACTGTATGCAGCGGTCTTCCGACCTTCTATTCCTAATAACGGCGATGGGACCTTCTTTACCCAAACCAAAGGTCAACAGTTCATTCCGGAGTCATTCTTCGGAAGTGTAGTAACAAGGTCGTTAGATAGAAACATTAATTTTCTGAACGTATCCTGTTATAAATGTCCATTATTTAATTTTCCGATTGTGAGAGGATAAAGGTATTGGTGGTAACGAATAAGATGATCATTCATAGAATCAAAAAGAACACAAAAAAGTCGGGATCGAATATAACATATTTTTTATTCAAACAATTGTATTCACCATCATTTTCAACATACTTCAGCCGACAGCTTACCAAATTTTCTTTCCCAGATTTGAAAAAACTTTGTGTCACGTGTTGAATGAAACTTATAAAACTCATTTCTAATGTCTAAATCATTGTTAAACAATTCTCCTAGAAAATTTATCAAAACTCGCGAAAAAAAAATAATAATAAATAATCGTCTGTAGAAGATAGATCAGGGAAATATTGATCGACTCCTTTAATTTATTTACTGTCTCTGATGACAGATGGGACGTTATCATGAAGGAGAATACATCCTGTAACATCATTAAATTTAAATGCATTTGATAAATTTATTGCAAGTATAATGTTGATTCCATTGGTAATCCTTTTGATAGAAAAGAAAAATAAATGTTCTTCGCCATGGAACAGTAAAGTAACTATTGACTTTTTCTGATGGAAATTCTGTTTTGGACCTTTGAGGTTTAAATCTCTGACCAGGAGTTTGATCAGCATTTAACCACCGACCTTATTATATTATCACCGAAAAGAAAGCACTGATATTAGATCCTACAATTTGATATAAATCAAATGATAAGGGAAAAAATACAAAATGAGAAATTTATTTATTATTTCAAAATGTATTCCTTACCTGTAGGAAAAGTTTCGTGAGGAGTCTTCGAAAGAGCATTTAAATTTAAAGGGAAGCTGGAAGACAATCCCTTCAGCTAACCTTGCTGTAATGTTTTGTCAACTGTAAGCACAGAATTTCTGTTTAGTTGAGTGATAGTTACGTGTTTGCATTTGGCTTTATTCATCTTATACGCCAATTATTATACCAGTGCTCGATAAGACAAAGATGTCTTTGCAGGATTAAGGATGGTGTTTCAGGATCAGAACCTGGATGATAGGATGGCGGTATCGTCAGCAAATGTTGACAGTAAGTTATCAAGGGAGTAGGAATATCAGCCGTGTATAGGATGTAATGGATGAGTCTCAATTCGCTCCCTTAAAGAGTAATCTGGGGCGCCATACCCGGTCTAAAGCTTGCGCTATGCCCAGAAACGCACCAGAACAATACTCTTTGCATTCAAGGGCTGATGAAATATAACAGTAAACAATGAACAGTAAACAAAATATTAGGAAGCAATATGGCAACACACCATTTTTTTTTTGTTGACATTATTGCTGACGGATTACAAAAGTGTAACAGTATGGATTGGAATAGTTTATGGCAACACACCTGGAAATATGTAGAATATTGATACTTGAAAGTGATCCTCTTAATTTACAGTTTTATAGTAAATACAATAATATTTTATCTATTTTAGTTGGTTGTATAATTAATGTCAACTTAGCCCTGCTTCGGTTCAAAGTTATTTACAAGGTAAATGGGATGACTTCTTCAGCCATGACCCCGCCAATATTCCGCATTCGAGTTGAAAAATAGGGAATGGCATAAACAAGGAGGAAAGGGATTACTTATGTATACGGAGCAGCTGCCCTCCGTCCCAGCTCGCTTCCAGGCCCGCGGCTTTTTGTCCCTAAGCATAAAACACGGGCAGGTGTTCTCCTAATGGATTGGAAAAACAGTTTCAACTAGACCCATTCACAGGCCACCAATAGGACAGGAGGCTAAGGTAGAAGAAGAAGTGAATTTGAGCCTAATGCATTAGTGGCGATGGATGATCAAGAATGGCATATAAGCATTAAAGAGGTGTTTAACTATTTTCTTCATATGATTCTGAAAAAATTCACATATCTGTTGTTAAAATCACTTTAAGAACTTTTAAATGAATTTAGAGTTAAAGAAATGTTTATTAGATAATTTTAGGATAGAACTGGTTATTTACATAGTATCATCCGCTTTTAATCTCTCAGAATGACCTTATGCAACTTTATATATAAGGTAACTTTTTCTTTTTTTTTAATCTTTAGCCTTTTAGCGGTATATTATACATCTGTATTAATATTCTTGTGTTAAAAAGAAAAAAAAAATCAAGAAATATTTTTGATCTTTTCTCCATTAGTTGGATATCAAATCCGTTCTACTTGTTTAATTTATCTGTCAGATTTATCTGTTTATCAACGCTAACAAAGGAGTATTGTCTATTGTCTTTATGGGTGAAATCTACGAAATTGGTAGGAGAAGAATGAGGAACATGAGGACGGTGCATTTAGAGGCGTTTTATATACAGACGATATCGTGCAGGTGACAGACTGAGGAAAAAATGCAGCACGCCATTAAAGAATGACAAGAAGAATTTTCTCGCATGAGTATTAACAGCCGCAAGCTCAAGGTTATGACTGTTGCTAGCGATGAAATGGATGTGGGCAATGTGATAATAGAGTGCAGTGATGAAGTTGTGGAAAAGATGGTTCCTACATCTACCTTGTAACAAATTTCAATAAATCTGGTAAAATTGACAGATAAGTATAAAATAGGGTAAATAAAGCAAATAATATTTACGAGCAGATATGCAATACTATTGTGGGAAAGAGGAAGGTAGGTAACGACATCAAACTCCATATTTTTAAGGAAATATTTCTTCTAACGTTGTTATTTGGTAGTGAAAGCTGGGTTACTCAAGACAAACAATTGAGCAGGATTATGGCTTCTAAAATGCGATTTCTTTGAAGAATATCGGGCAAAACTAGCAGAAACAAGAGAAGAAATGAAAGAATAAGAGAAGAGCTCCAGATTCTCTCAGTGAAATCAGCAATAGAACACTGAAAACTCCGACGGTATTGACATGCATGTAGAATAGAAAAAGAGTGCCAAGTAAATGTATGGAGGCGATGCCGACTGAAGAAGTAAAAGACCACGAGGCAAACCTAGAAGTAGTTATTTAGAGCATATCCAACGGCTAGGTCTGGAAAGAGGAAGAACACTGGCTCAGATAAAGGTGCTTGTTAGGGACCGAGATGTGCGGACCACATGGAAAGGCAAAGGGAGAAAGAGATGGAAGATCAACTCTAACAGCACAAAATGGTTGATCTCCTTGAATCTACAAAATTAAAGGTACTTTAGATTAATTAAGGTACTTTAGTTTGGTCAACCATTTATCAGTAGATTTATTAAAGTGTAGACTAATTTTGTAGGTTGTTCATCAAGGCAAATAGAAAACCACGTTTTCTATGTATATATCGCCAACAAACAAACATTTAGGAAGTTTTGTAAAAATACGTATGACGCTTTTATTTTTTATGTCAAAATTATTAGAAAAAAAAGGGCTTTAGAATGTAAGTTCCTTCAAGTTTCTAATAGTCGTTAAGGTAATTAGTCACAATAAATTACCTATATAATAAAACGTTAAATACCTAAGTAAATTCTCAAAATATCACCTTTTATCTGCGGCATGCGATGTGTCTTCCAGTTTTCTTAGACAACGCAAAAATCCCACATACAAAAACTGTCCACTACCTGGGTCTAATGTTTGACCGAAGAATGACATAGACTCCACATATCATGAAGAAAAAAATAACAGACATATACACAGAAATGAAACATTTACAAATACTTACTGAAAACTTTTTGGACTTATGCATCACAGATATGGTACAGCAAAACACTCTCAGATTAACAAAATTCAAATCTTTTAGTCTAAAACATTCATAACAATAACAAATTCATCATGGTACGTTGGTAACATAACTATACACACTGACCTGATGCAAACTGTCAATGAACACATAAGACACAATACAAACGGTTCCGCGACAAACTAGAAGGCCATCCGAATACGCTTGTCAACAGCGTGGCGACAACATGCCAGGTAATGCCCACAGAAGACTGAAGAGGAGTTGGATGAGAGACCTTCTGCTTTAATAATTCTCGCTGACCTCGTGCCAGGAGTGGGTGCCGCTGGGTACTACTCTGCCTCATGCCTATCACGTCGTGTTTATTAGATTGTTCCTACATTCACTGGTTGTTCATTATATTATTAAAAGGTGTAAATAAGTATTAAAGTTTTAAAAAACATAGCAATGTAGATAAGTATCCGTCCTACACGTAGCTGCTAGTTCAGAACATATACTTTATAAGGTTAACAATTATTAGGTTATTCGAACCTTTATGCCACTACGAGGCTAATACCAATTGATTGTTCAAAGGCTTTTGAAGCCGTTAGGTACGAAAAATTTGCATACCATTGGCGAATCTTCAATAGCCGACTAAATTCGACTTTCAGATCATTTCTCCGTCTACGTTCAATATTGTCAATAAATATTAGTAAATTTAAGAAAAAAATATTGAAAACAATTACCTCGTTTTAGTGAAGTTCCTCATGGAGCGATGTTGTCCCCAAAACTAGTCTACCGCAACTTCTACTATAGTTGGTGCAAGGTACTCACTAGTTTATAATTTATTACACTAGTTTTAGGTTAGTAACTTAACATCATCGTTATAACTTAGTAAGTAATCCCATTAATTAGGAGTTAGTACTATCTTTATTGTCATCGTATTTAGTTATGTTTGGATACTTCTCCTTCATACATTTTTCAGGTTTTGAAGCCCTTAATTCAATCTTGAAGTCTGACCGCTTAACCCTAAAGCATCCTTTGTATGGTATTCTGAAGCTTTGACTCTTCGTGAGATGTAGAGTAACAGTTTTTTAAAAATCTTTTTTCTGACTATAATATTTATCCTTCATTCAACAATGGAGAACTATATCCATTTTTTTTTGCTAATCTAGATCCAGATATATCAATTCTCCTGCCTCTTAGGCTACTAGAGGCCGAAAATATTAGGGCGGTGTGAGAAAAGAATCCACTTACTGCTGATAGGATCAGAGATAGCCCTAGAGGTAATATCCATTCCCTGGCCAAAGCCTGCTTCACCTCTATTGTTTGCTTCTGATGAGGGACAGATCGAGATCCACGCCCGTCGGAATGAATTATACATGAATATAGAGCAGAGTAAAACAAACAAAAAACTTGGATAGAGAGAGAGAATAAATAAATTCTTAGGTTCTCTTTAGAAAAACAAAAAATGAACTGGGATTACGATGAGATAGCTGACTGTTAGGTGAAGGTCGACTGTATCGAATGGCAAAGGGCCTCAGGGCGTAATTGTCTCACTATAGTACTTTTTTTATTTGTGGTATGGTTTATAGTGCTGTAAAATTAGGTTTTTTTTTTTTTTTTTTTTTTTTTTTTTTTTTTTTTTTTTTATTCGTATATATTACAATTTGTCATAATAGACAATAATAATAGTGCTACAGGATCTCATTCATACAATATAAACAAAAGGAAAGTCAAATTACATAAAATAAAATCAAAATAAATAAACGTATACAATAACAAAATTTATAGAAAAATTAAAAACAAATAAATGAAGTTAACAAATAAATAAACAAAACATGTCACATTCATACCTATGTACAATATTTACAATCAGCTCGGGAACCCCGGACGGGGCTTGTCCCCCCACTTGTGGAAGGACAAGCAGAGTCAAAAGGATCCCAGCGCCTCCCTCTCAGCCGCATCACTGGTGAGAGCCAGCGGAAGCTAAGTGAGGGCGCCACAGCCACAATCACACCGCACATGAGAGGAGAATCTGACCAGTGTCAGAACTCCAGAATAGATGTTTACAATATGTCTCGGGGCCACTGCCGTTTCAACCTTCTAGGAGGGTTGTATGGATGAGTGGAGCTGGATAGGGATTGTGCTAGAGGATTAGGATGATGAATGAGGTTCTGGTGGAATTTGGAAAATTTAGATGGAATCAGGTCTGAAATAAATGGAACATTAAGGTCGTGGTGTAAGGTATAGTTGGAGACATAATAAGGAGCATTTACTATTGTTCGGAGGACTTTGGATTGAAAGGATTGAATGCGTTTGATGTTAGAACGTTTGGCTGTCCCCCATAGTTCAAGTCCGTAGGTCCACATTGGTTTCAGTATTGTCTTGTAAAGTAATAACTTGTTGTCAACTGTAAGCTTAGATTTTCTGTTTAGTAGTCTGTATAACTGTCCGAATCGTCTGTTGAGTTCTTTTCGTTTAAGTCTTGTATGTGGGTTCCAGGTCAATCTTTTGTCTAGTAGTAAGCCAAGATACCGGACTGTGTCTGAGGAAGGAAGCGGTATGGAATTGAAATGAACCATTGGACAGGATTTGCGTCGAAGGGTGAAGGTGACGTGGGTGCATTTGCTTTCATTAACCTTAATACGCCAAGCATTACACCAGTCCTCGATAAGACAAAGGTGTCTTTGCAGGATTAAGGATGCTATTTCAGGATCGGAATTGGATGATAGGATGGCGGTGTCATCTGCAAATGTTGCCAGAAAGGTGTCAGGATGAATAGGAATATCAGCAGTGTAAAGGATGTAGAGGACGGGTCCCAAGACGCTGCCTTGAGGAACACCGGCCTCAATGGGATAAAAGTTAGAAAATTCTACACCACAGCGAACTCGGAAGGAGCGGTTTGAGAGATAGGATCGTAGAATGAGGTATATAGACTGGGGTAAATGCGTTTTAAGCTTGAAGAGTAATCCGGTGTGCCATACCCGGTCAAAAGCTTGCGCTATGTCCAGAAACGCACCAGAACAATACTCTTTGCATTCAAGGGCTGAGGAAATATGGTCTACAACTCGGAGTCCTTGTTGAACAGTAGAATGATGAGCACGGAAACCAAACTGATGGGAAGGAAGATTTTGTGATTCAAATATAGGCAGGATTCGTTTTAGAAGGAGTTTTTCAAAGACTTTTGAGAGGATGGGGAGTAGACTAATAGGTCTGTAGGATGAAGTGTTACTGGAAGGTTTACCTGGTTTTAGGAATAGAAAGATTGTGGAATGTTTCCATAAGAGAGGAAAATAGGTGGTGCGAAGGATGCAGTTGTAGATGTATGTAAGAAAAATAATGGCTTTCTGGGGAAGTTGTCGCAGGATCTGGGGGTAAGGAGATCGTGTCCAGGAGATTTACGAAGGGTCAGTTTTTGAAGAAGATATTTCACCTCAGATGGATTAATAGCTTTAGGAGGTAGGGAAAGAGGTATTGGTGAGGAAAGGAATTCTTCAACTGTTGTGGTATGATTTCTGTTGGATTCCGGGTGAGGAGTGAATACTTTGGAGAGGTGTGTGGCGAATTCCTCGGCTTTATCTTCATCAGACGCAGCCCAGGAGTCATCACCACGCCGGAGAGGATGGGAAACTTTGTGGTATTTTAGGATCTTTTTGGTCACATTCCACAGGGAATTATCTCGAGCTGATAGAGAGGAGAGGTAGGAATTAAAGGACTGAGAACGGAAGGTCGCCAACTCCCGCTTTAATTGCCTACAATAAAAGTTATAGGAGCGGCGATCTGTTGGGTGTCGGGTTCTTTGCCATAATGATCTGGCTCGGCGTTTTGCATGGATGAGGTCAGCTAGGTGTTGAGGTAAATGGTTTTGCTGAGGAGTTCTATTGGAGTGCTTAGGAGAGGAGGCAGTCCAGACAGCTTGCTGAATGGCGGTAGTAAAGGAGTAGACGGAATCATCAAGGTCATCCGGTGTTTTGAGGGTCACACTGAGGTCAATATTATCGGTAAGGATTTGGCGGAAGAGGTTCCAGTTGACAGGGCCTCGGATAAATGAAGGTGGAATGGGTTTCGGAATAGGAGTTAGGGATACTTTAAGGATCAGTGGACTATGGTCAGAGGATAGTTCATCAAGGCGAGTTACGGAATAGTTGAGGGAGCCTAATCCGCTGTGAATGAAGAAGTCAAGGATGTCAGGATTACGGTTAGGATCGGTTGGCCAGTAGGTAGGGGAATCAGGAGGCAGGAGATTGAAATGACGGGAGTTGAGTGCAGACAGCAAATTTCGTCCACGAGAATTTGTGGTTCTCGAACCCCACTGTTGATGCTTGGCATTTAAGTCTGCACCCAGAATGAAATGATTTCCTAAGGAATTTAGAAAGGATACAAATTCGGTGTTGGAAATGGAATGTTTGGGAGGGCAATATGCTGATGTAAGGGTTACCGGAAAGGAAAAAGTTTTGATTACTATGGCTGTGGTTTGTAGGAAATCATAGGTAGGAAGTGGGAGTAAGTGATGAGAGAGGGACTGGTGCACAATGACAGCAGTACCGGCATGGGCTTTGCCGTCTGGGTGGTCCGTACGGTATGTTACGTATTGAGGTATTTTAAAGTACTGTTTAGTGTAAAATTAGGTAAAAAAAAAAAAAAAAAAAAAAAGGCCAACCAAACCTGAACATCCAAAAGAAAAGTTTGTTTATTTATTTAACATCACTTTATGCTACTATGGCTAATCGGACGATGCTACAGTGAGAGTCCTAAATTTTGCCTATCCAGGTTTTATTAGGATAGGGATCTTTAACGAGTACCTGACATCGCACAGGCTCGGAACCACCTTTTAACGTCCCCTCCGAAGGACGGCATAACTAAGGATTGTTTACTCCCATAAAAAAATCCTAGGATCACCTGGATCAAGTTTAAATGTACCAATTTTCTTTATAATATATTTAATTTTCTTTACATTCAGTGTTTCTTTTATCTAGGACCACCCTTCATTAATTTAGTTTCAATTTGCAATATAGTCCACTTCTATACTAAAAGGAGATCATCTTAACATTTAGTTGGAGGTGATTAATTTAAACACAATTCTTTATTGATTTATATTATAATCAGTCCAAATTAGGACATTTTTAATAGTGATAAAGTACAACATTCATACTACATTCACACAATAAATACAAAACAATAAATTTATAAAATAATAATAAAATATACATATATAAAAAACAGAATCAATATGAATATATACAAAAGTATTTATTTACTAATATATTTAATTTAAATATTTGTTTTCGTAATTTGACTTTAACTCTGCTTTTTCCGTAAATAATGTATGAATGTGGTCTCATATGATTATAACTATTGTTCATATAAATAAAAAAATGTAATATATCTTAATGAATACAAAAAAAAATGTATTGATTAGAAATAATTCACTATGTCCAAGTTGTTAAAATGGATAAATATGACCTATAATACCAATTATAATTACTTAGGTAGGTACTGTAAAATACTATAGAACAGAAAACTTTAACGATATAATTTTGTATTAACCAGTAATCTTTTACCTGTTTACCATCGAATGATAATTGATCTAAATATAGGGATATGTATAGGGTTATAATTCTGCTATCAAACTTTTCAATGTACATTGTAATATACTTCAATGCCACTTCTGAAAAACCCTCTTATTGTTACTAAAGATGAAAATGTTGGACAGTTTTCTCGTATTTGTTACAAAAGCCTGTCATTGACAGCTGTTTTCAGAGGAGGAAATACTTTTCTATAGCCACTAGTCACTGCTTACGCTATCCTACTGTCTGTCCAAGACAAGGAAAATTAATCTCAACGAGGTGGCTTATTCGCTTCTTTCTTTTTCACGTTATATTAACATCAACATTGTTTTTTTTTTATTTCCACATGTCATTGTATAAAATATACAGTAAGAGAAAATATAGTGATCTTGAAATGTTTTAAAAAAAATTACTCTTTTTAGATGCTTCTTAGTCGCTAAATCTCGCAAAATAGTCTACAAGTGTAGTTTCTAGATTCTAGTAGAGTTTGTGATAGGTATAACTCTGAAACATAAAAGTCATTCGCAGCTTTAAATTTCATATCTAAGATGAACCATAGATCCTACATCAAATATTTCGCTAACATAGACCAAGTGAAGCGTGAAATACCGTTGAGACGTTGAGTTCCGAAAAGTACTATATCCACTTCAGACAATTTTACAGGAAACGCAAAAATCTGTTATCTATTTATTTTCAATTTTCTTGATTATTTTTTTCTTAAAATCTTAAGTTGATTTTTTACTGTATTAAAAACTTATTTTTCCAAAATATTGCACTTTCCCCATGACTTTTTTTTACAATATGATATGGATATAGGAATTTTTGGAATTAAGCGTGGATATAGAATATTTTGGAAAGAATTAAAAGATATATAAGATGAGGAAGATGGTTGGGGGTGCGGTCATTAAATAGAAACACACATTTAAAACAAGTGCTATTTTAATTATGTGGCGACGTTTCGGCCTACAATGTGAGCCTTCATCAGGGTTGACTCTGAGACGGTGTCTAAATTCTCAACGGTCAACAAAAACTCCATTAAAAGAGATATAGTATTTTTTGAAAGTTATCAGAACCTTCTTCATACAACATTATTCATAACTAAACTCTTTATAATGTCAATTACTAAGTTATGTATATTTCCTTATTCTTACTCATCTTTCCTTGTTGGTTAACTAGATTTTATTGTCTATCCTTCATAAAGAAAGCGTATATTCAAAGGATCTTCTATTTATTTTTGGTACTATAATAAGAAAGTATGTAATTTGTTTTGAACATTTACTTATTCTTTCTGTGTATTTAACAAATCTATACTAATATTATAAAGCTGAAGATTTTGTCTGTTTGTTTGTACGCGATAATCTCAGAAACTTGTGTTAGATAGTCCATTTATCAAGGAAGGCTTTAAGCTATATAACATCACGCTGCGACCAATAGGAGAGAAGAATCAGTAGAAAATTTGGGAAAAAACGGAGAAAATTAATCTCGCATCCCAATGATTCCAAATGATTTACCTTTTAATTTTAAAATAATTCAATTTCCCTTTATCTTTTGCCAATTTTCAAATCAAATTTATAAACACTTAAAGAGCACACATTGACTTCCATTTCTCACTTAATCACTTTATTTCATAAGCTTTCATATTTGTCGACGTTTCGGGACTGTTTCCCCATTTTCAAGACTGAAACAATTTTTTTAAACTTTCATTAGTGAATAAGATTACATTATTTAAATATTTGTCTTTGAAAAATTAACTTCAGCATTTTGTCATAATTATTTTAAAACTAACTAACATTAATTACCTTATTTTTTTTCATTATATAATTGCTATTTCATATATCACCCATCATTTTATTTCATAGCACACTGCTATTTGTCCTTATTGGTGTTCAACGTCGACAAATATGAAAAGCTTATGAAATAAAGTGATTAAGTGACAAATGGAAGTCAATGTGTGCTCTTTTAAGAGTTTATATTAAGAAAAACTTCCGAAAAAATTAAAAAAGAAAAGAAATCAAATTTATGTTGCTGTAAGAAGAAATACTATGGAAAAACCTAATTGAAACATAAGTTTGATCTCAATAGACCACAAATTTTGGAAATAGTCAAAAATAAACAAAATAGAAAAAACATAGAGGCTATATATATCAATAAAAATATAGATAAAACCGTGAATTTTAAAACTGACTCAAGACATTTAGGTTACCACTATTCTGATTTAATTAAAAAATTAAAAATATAATATAAATAATTAATAATAAATGTTTTAAAGAATTTCACAATATGAAATAATAATAACCATATACAAGTTAAAAATTGGTCTAATCCTTAATTCAGTTGAGGACAAAGATCTGAGCAATACTCTTGCTCAGATCTGATGTATTTAGATATTGACTTCGTTTTTACTTTTTTACCTGGCTCAATGTGTGATTAGTGAAAATGTTGGGATTACTGAATATATAACGAGGTAACTTTATAATATTTATTTATTTATTTAACTAAGTACTATGTAACATTGTTAAATTTTTACTTTTAATGCCTCCTTATGATTTTAAAATTTGTTATTTAATAGTTTTAAAATTTTTGTTATCAATTGACACCTAATTTATAACATTTTTTAAACCATTCACTTCATTATAGTAATTTTTAATGTGATGGTAAATTGCTTAATATAATTTTTGTAGACTTCTGAAGATGGGAGAATATCCCGAAAGGTCATGAAATAAAAGAATGAGTATTAATGGAAGAATTATTCAGCCCAAAATCAACCTTAATAATTGAGAACTTAAGAGAAACGAAGTTATGCAATTAAGTTATTTAAAACAGCCTAAAACTGATTAATAGGTTAAAACTACTGATCAAAATAATATCAGTGATTCAATACGAGATAAATGAACTAATAAAAACGCACAAAGTAAAGAAAACAATAAATTTATGGTGATATATTACGGGGTTAGGTGCTTCTACTATATAATAGGAAATGTAGTACTTTTTGGATGGAAATAAAAGGAAAGGTTACTTCTGTTTACAGAGGACATAGTTCGTTTTAGAAGGAAATGTTTTTAGTACCTTTTGGAATGAAATGCAATTTTCAAATACGTTGTTAAAGGATTTCAATGTTTTTTTTTTAGATAAAATCTATCTATTAGTATACCAATATATTAAAATACCAATTTCGAAAGAAATGTCCTTTAGTACCTTTTGGAAAACAACGTTTCAATTGGGGGAACACTGACAGTACCAACGTCAAATATCCTTTAAAATTGGTCAACATTAGGGATCATTTGTGATGTAGTGACTAGTACAGCAGCCTTCTATGCCCAAATCCAGCAGATGTCCCTAGATTCTTTTACAGAGATTAAAACATTCTTGATTGTGCCGTTCTTTAGAGGGGACGTGTAAATTCTTGTGAAAATATAAATCTTAAAAAAAAAATAAGACAAAAATAAAGGAGAAGTACAATTATCAGAAAACGCAGATTGACTTACTACGGGCACAGACAGAGAATGGATAATACTTACAAAGAGAGTCTTTGACGGTTAACATTTTAGGTCAAAAAACAAATTAGTGTCATGAAATAGAGGAAGATTTGAGGCAGTGGGGATCAACAAGCAAATGAAAGGAGACAGAAAGGAATTCAAGAACAAAATCAGGAACACAATACTTATGGTAAATGAGAAGAGGAAGAGAGGAGCATTTTGGACGAAACAAGTTCAAGGAATAAAGAGATTTTGGAAAGAGAGGAGGAAGATGGCAAAGAAGGGAAAATGTGCCACCGTGAGACATTCGAATCAAACACTGTCCCATAAGGGCCAAAATGATATTAATGAAGAAAAGGGGACGTAAAGTGGTGGTCCAAAGCCAATGCGATATCAGGTACTCGTTATAGATCCCCTATCCTGATTAAACCTGGATAGGCTGAGTTCAAAACTAGCACTGTAGCATCGTCCGATTAGTCACAGTAGTATAAAGTAGTGATATTGAATAAATAAATGTCTTAGTTAAATGATACTAAGCTTTGCTTTCTGACATAAAAGAAAGGGAAATTAAGGGCGTTTCAAAATTATACGATATCTTAAACTTTGAGTGCTATAGCGGCAGAAATGGTAAACATAATTGTTTTAAATTAAAATTTTATCATGGGAGATAAAATTTATCAGAGCGCAGTCAAAAGAAAACATATTTAAGCATAAACTTAATTTACAGGTGCCGACGTTACGGCCTAAATTATAGACCTTCTTCAGGGCGAATAACATTGCTTCATTGTGAAGCTCTCCTTCATACGCCCTGAAAAAAGCCTATAATATAGGCCGAAAGGGCAATTGAAGGAGTGAGCGTCACAACAATGAAGGTTGTGAGCAAGGTAGTGAAAAGATGGCTTATAACGTAGGCCGAAACGTCGGCACCTGTTAATTAAGTTTATGCTTAATTGTGTTTTTTTTTTACTGCACCTTGAACTAACTTCTCCCATATATACCCAAAGTCAACCATTAGCACTTCACTAAAATTTATTATAATTAGTGTTAATCCAACAGTGTTTCTTCACTGGAACCTGAATTAGAATGCTTAAGAAAAGAAAATCGTCGTATCAACTACTTTTTTTGTGGATTTTGATAATTTGTATAGTTTTTCGCGAGAATAAAGAAAAAAAATCTTTAGTTAAAATAACAGGAGTAAATTAACAAAGAAATAATATATTTTCTTATGGTTTTTGAATTTCAGTAAATAATTAACAACTATATTTTGGCGACGTTTAGAAAATTGATTGATCATACCTTAACTGACTACCACGCGAAAAGTTGTCAGTTCATATCTGAGTTCCAGGAGGACATTTTCAAGCATAACATAATTAAATGGGGATTAACTTGCAGCCTCTTCTCCGGGTATGAGAGACCCGTCAGCAACCGGTGGCCACTCACAAAAGCAAACAATCATATAGAGTGATGACCTAACCCTATAACCTATCATCGAGAATCGCGAGTGTATTATCTTAGAAGATAACACCGCCCAGTAGCGCCGTTGGAAACAAATTAAAAATAGTGAAACAAGGATATTATAAATTACAATTAATGTTTTCGGATGGCACAGAATTGTCCTCAATTACTACGGGCCAAACGTTGTCTGACAGGCATCATAAAACCGGAGGGGGTGCAGTGAATCACCATTTAATTAAAAAAAAAAAAAAAAAAAAAACTTGTACCACTACAACCCATGAAGAGTTTTGGGCTCAGCACATGTAGAGATTCGTACTGTTTCTAGGCCAACGGCCGTGCAATGAGGTGATTCGGCCAAGATCACTCTAAGCCGCCAGGTTTTTTCCCCTTTTTGGGTACCCACGCCCCCACCCAGGGTATCCATGCCCCAGGATCGCCCCTCTGCTGAAATAAGAGAATAAATAATATTCCGTCACAGCCGGGATTCGAACTCAGGACCCGGAGCACAGTACCTACCCACTAGACCACGCCGCTCCCTTATTTATCCACCATTTAATTATGTTACTGAAAAATGTTCCACCTGCCAGTCCAATCTTACTTAAATCCTTAAGCTAATAACCTTAAACCACGGGCTCAATTTTAAAATACATATGATAATTAATAGATGACATTATTACAAACAATACTATACTGAAGTAAATATATAATAGGGTATAAGATATTACAATTGCTACCAGAATAACAATATCCCTCGTTCCGATTTTGCAAATATGTTAAAAGAAAATGTTAAAATAAAATATAAAATAAAGAAAATACTAAATTTACTAACAATTTGATGCAAAATAGTATCTTAAATACATTGATGCCTCAATACATAAAGCTCAAACTTATTTATTTACTGATTACTATTTCTTTCACGATCTGTAGATAAAAAAAAAAAAATAGATAATTGAGAACAGGATTCGTTTAGATGTTTGTTAAAAACGGCAATGAATTATTTTCAAAAGAAAACCCAAGGGTATTTGTATGTACTTCCATTAGGGTCGGTGAGGGCATCTTATCACAAGAACATTAATCCAATTTATTTTTATATTACACTCTGGAGGAAAGTCCTTTTTCACTGTTTCAGCTTATCTTCTGGGCTCTCGGCTGGGTTAAATAATCCGCATGTCTGTGGTAATGGTTTTAGTGGAAACCCTTAATGTGTTTTGTATTACCAATGATTAAACTAAGTGGAATCGTTTTCTTTTTCAAATTAAAAAAAAAATGTACTAAGCATTTTTTTCTCCTTTGTGAATGATACCGGCTCATTTATATAGCACAAATATAAAATTTTGAAAATATAAAAGTACGGTAACGTTATCATATGAGGTAGCGACACTATTAGCAGGACTTTTACGCATCCAAACGAAAATCGAAGAACGCACAATATTATTAGACATAAGACAGTCTATAAAAACATACTGGAAAAATATTGAAAAACCTTTGGCTACCCCCCGCAACTATTCAATGTCCAACATCAATACAGGTTAGAATCGTATTGTTCTTACAATCAAGCTGAAAATTTGGACAAAGGGACCTCTTAAAACTAAAGCACGTATTACTACACATACTGACAACAAAACAATATCGCAAAGGATTTAACATCATACAGACAGAGTTATGTGACGAAAACGGACAAATTCAATATTTAAAAAATATAATTTATGTTAGCAAAATATTTGACAGACAAAGATTGCTTTTAATTAAAAACGTAGACTTCGAATTACTAACCAAAGATGGGCAGCGTTGTAAATTATTTTTTTCTCTTAATATTTATTTTGATTGTATGATAGTTATTTTGGTTTTATTGATGTTTATATTTATTTTCAAATTCTTTTGTACTAATTGTTTAAATCAGTAACTACATTCATTTGTTAATTAATATTATCATGTATTATACCATTAAGGTATGGAACATGATGTAACCAAATAAATGGTCCTTTTCTGTGGTTATCATATATGAAAAAAACAATACTCTTGAATTAACTGAAGTAATATGTTAAATTATGGGAGAAATATTAACACATTAAGCTTCGAAAAATTATTTATATAAAACCTATGAGATATGAATGTAATTAATAGCCGATAATATATACTGAATTTAAAAGTTATAACTTCAGTTAATGACCACTTTAATTAAAAGAAACAATAGTTTTACAGCTCAACTATCTTTATGATGCTATTTTAATTTCACTCATTCAGAGACAACTAGATGTGCTTTTGCTAAGACAGTTTTAAAGCGATTTTTAATTTGTATTTCCTCGATCTATTGATCAAGAATTTGAAAAACAAAATTTTCATGGAAGTGCAAATATATTGTTCGGTCTAATATCATAAATGTATAAATACATATAAATATATAAATCAGATTATATGTGGATGTGAAAATGTTGATTGTAATCTTGGCCAGCTCTCTTTTACTTGTAAAAGCGGCATCGACTGAAGAAGAAAGAGGATTTAATCAAGAGAAACACAACGAGAAAGGAAACAGGAAAGGTAATGAGTTTGTTCATAAAAAAATATATATTCAGAAGGAAATAAAAACAAATTTCAAATCAGGGGGGGCTGAAAACATTGGAGAAACCCATGTTCAAGATAGTGTAGTCTCCAACGAGAAGAATTTGAAATTTCGGACACTTCCTGAAGATAAAGAAACTTTAATTGTTTTAAATGAAAATAACAACTCTACCGAGAAAGAATTTAATGAGACAAGCAACATAGATGAGTCTGGAAATAAAAGTGAAGAAGCTAATATCAATGTGGAGTCCAACCAACAAAAAACCATAACTCCTGACAACGTGCCGGCAGAGCCACTTTCAGTAAGCTACAGGGTAGATCCAGAAGGAAAAGATGAAACGTCAAAAGAAAGCGTTGGTGAAAAACAGGAATTAACAGAAGTTAAAAATGTGGATATTGAAAAAATAGGTGAAACTAAACCACGACTCCTCAAAAAGAATGATGAATCTCAAGCTCTGAAGGATATGATTAATAGCACACTATTTATGATGGATAAGGAAGAAAGTGGGCGTGAAGGTGTTACTGAAGAAATGCAGGGAACCAGTGAAGCGCCATCAGACACACAGCAGGAACCTCACAATTTGGCTGATAATAGCTATTTTGATAAAAATCCTGGTGCTGTAGCTTTAATAGATTTTATGCGTGAAACACTCGCAAGGATGGAGACATTAGAAATAAAAAATACAAGTGATGCCCCACGAATTTCCATTGAAACTGAAAGAATACAAAATATCCCAGTTGGTAATAGGGTCGAAACCGAGAAGGATGATAATGTTACGGGACTTTTAGGAAAAGGTCTCCTTGAAAAAATTAATGATATTGAAGTTTTAGCAGATGTTATTCGTGAGGCACTATTCATGTTAGATAGATTAGAAATGGATGGCACCTAACTTATTAGAGATTTTATTTTTTAAATTAATGCCCCAATTTCCGAAGTTATATTTTGTAGAATGTGTATTATAATAAATTCTTCAAATAAATTATGAATGAATCGTTAACTTATTTATTTATTTATTTTTGGGCCGTACTTTCTCATTTGTGAGAAAGCTTTAAACTCCTGTCCTCAGCTGTCCTAGAAACACCTCCTTCCTTCATATTCATATAATTAATTAATTTTTATTATAAATATCAAACGTTGTATTTTCATTTTATGTATGATAAAAATATGAAAAATAATATTTGTAAAGTTAAATTATAAATTACGCTCTGAAGTACAGACAAAACCTGGGCAATAACAGACGACGAATAAGCAGAAGAATTCGCTAAACGCCTCTTCAGGTCTTCGTGGCGAATTCTTTGCAGGACGATTCTTTCACGGCTCAAATCGAAGACGACTTGACATCACCTTTACCCCTATCACTACCTCCTCTAGCTTTTCATCCAAAAGAAAGTTAAAAATCTAAAATCTCCTTTCTACAATATCATCTTATTACGCCCTTCATTCGTCGTTATTTACCACAAAAAGCTATTCTCTTCCTAATCTACATCTATAATACCATCTTGCCCACAACTTATTTTCCTCTCCTATGGAATTCTCCACAATTAAAATAATCTCTAAACCGTCGAAACCCACCACTAATCCTTTATCTTACCGTCCTATTGCCATTCTGCCTATTATGGCCTAAATGATTTTAAAACTTTTCTTAGAGCGTATAAAGTCAATCCTCGTACAAAGTCCTCAAGCTGTACTAAACCACCAAGTCTGTTTTCGTGCTTATTACTCTACAATGCGACAATGTCATCATATAGTTGGTAATATCTCTGTTGCTTTTGAGAAAAAAGAAAATTGTTCAACAATTTTCCTTGATTTTGAAAAAGCGTGTGATAGTGTTTGGCACAAAGGTCAACTTTCTAAAATAAAACAGCACTGTCTTCTACTTATATTATAATTTTCCAATCTTTCTTTCTCGACAGCTTCTTCTGTATTTCCATTGATTTTTTCGTTTCTCCCTTCTTTCCTCAAAACGCGAGCGTGCCACAAAGCAGTGTATTAATCCCTCTTGTGTACCCTCTTGACGATACAGCACTTATTTCTTCTCACAGAGATTTTACTGTAGCATCCTTACGAAAACATATATTTGACCTGGTAAAGTAGTTTCAAATCGAGCCACATGAGCTTTCCTCTACGGAAAGGTACATGCCTAGCTGTGAAAATCGACAACAACGCAGTACCTTCTATAGCTTACGTACGATCCCTCGGACTATATTTAGACAGAATACCAAAGTGGAACATTCATACATCATTAAAATGATAAGAACTAACAAGATTATACTAACAACTTTCACATCTTTTGGATTACGGATCATCACTGAATTTACGAAACAAGCTACTAATATACGCTACTCAACTCAGACCAATCTTGATATACGGAGCAGAACTTTGGGATTCTGCAAAACATGCACACACAAACCATCCAATCTAAAATTTTACGAACAACTGTGTCTGCACCATAGTATATTTCGAATCACACGTTACACAATGACACAAACATTCGAACAGTGAATTTTTACATTCACGACAAATATAACACGTTTCATCTACCGACACATAACCACTCAAATCAACTCGTTTCTTTACTTTCTTCCTCCCTGTTACCAGGCCAACTGCAAAGAGGATTTAAAAGAAGATGGACGAGAGATCTAATTAACTAATTAACATTTGCGAGACACTGATCACGAAAAATATAGTAGTTTACATTCCCTGGATGCTCAGTAACGCAGTTCCAAATAATAATGATAATAAAAAAAATTCTAAATTTTTTTAAAGAATACTTACCTATTGGAAAAAAAAAATTGACTGAACAACAAGGTTGTTTAATAAACTGTTCCTAAATATATTGTACAGTAAACACATTTATACTTAAAAATAATGGTGGAATATATAACTCGTGTTAAAAATATTGAGTTGTGTCACATGAAATTTCCGTTTTCAAGGTAAAGGATTTTTATTAAATATACGATATGAAAGCAAGATAATTTTATTCGAAGTTTTAACCATCCTTTTCTACACATTTTCCAACGTGACCCCAACTTTTTATCCCCGAACTGAAAAACTCTGAGCTTTGAAGTGAAAAAAATCTGGAAATGCGCTTTTCACTTGATCATCATTTTCAAAAAGTTTTCCTTTGACGAAGTTGTCTAAATTCCTGAACAGGTGGTTATCTGTTAAAAATATTGAGTTGTGTCACATGATATGTCCGTTTTCAAGGAAAAGGATTTTTATTGAAAATACGATATGAAAGCAAGATATTTTATTCGAAGTTTTAACCATCCTTTTCTACACATTTTTCCAACGTGACACCAACTTTTTTATCCCCGAACTGAAAAACTCTGAGCTTTGAATTGAAACAAAATCTGAAAACACACTTTTCACTTGATCATCATTTTCAAAAAGTTTTCCTTTGACGAAGTTGTCTAAATTCCTGAACAGGTGGTAATCTGTTGGAGACAAGTCGGGAGAATACGGTGGGTGCGGAAGAACTTCGTAGCCCAGTTCTTTCAATTTTTGCACGGTATGTTTTGAAACATGGGGTCTTGCTGCCGCTCATGAGGTACCCATGTATCGAGCTTTTTTACTTTCCCAATACACTTTAAATGTCTGGAAACGGTAGATGCACTTGAATTTAGTTGTTGCTGAGAGTCCTTTAACTATTTGGTAGGGGTTTCCTTCTACTGTATGT
Source organism: Piezodorus guildinii (assembly GCA_023052935.1). Classification (NCBI taxonomy): domain Eukaryota; kingdom Metazoa; phylum Arthropoda; class Insecta; order Hemiptera; family Pentatomidae; genus Piezodorus; species Piezodorus guildinii. The sequence goes on along the minus strand of CM041292.1, from coordinate 31,508,060 downwards.
TTGAAGATATCGTTGTCTATTACGGACAAAGGTCTTCCTCGGGGCAAGTTATCCAAGTCGGTATCCTCGGCTGAAAACGTAGCAAACCGACGGCGAATGGTCCGTTCATTAACGCTCCCTTCCCCAAACGCCTTGCAAATATTTCTAGCAGCCTCAGCTGCTGAATGGCCGAGTTTAAACTCGTACAAAAATATTACTCGAAGATCGTGTGTTTTCATGTTCATATTTGGAGGTATACTAAAAAGTGGGTAATTTATTGGGAAGCTAATGTTTATAATACAAAGGTAGAGGTTTAGTAACTGTTTACTTTAAATATGTAAACATTCGGAAGAAAACAACAGAGACCTGCAAAATCCTTTATGTATTTCATAAACTATAAAAACGGACATTTTATGTTGACAACCCAATTGCAAGTCCCTATATTAGTTCAGATAACAATTTATTTTCTATGAAATATATTCCATGCTCGCGCGATGTGAAACCCACTTCTAGGTTCTCCATGACAAGTTGCAGCGTAGAGACAATACCATCTACACCTATTTTTGTTAGTGGTTCACATACCTAGGGGAGAGGCTATGAGTGAATCCCTCCCTATTCGATTTTTTGTTAGAAAAAGTCCTTCCGGGACTTGGAACTAAACTCATAACCTTTGGCGGGGCAGAGTAATTTGCTAGCAACACAGCCACTGGCTCACATAATGAAATATTTAAATTATGCCATATCTATAAAATTATTTATAATTAGTCTATGTTATTTGTTTCTGGCCAAGTCTCTTGGTTTTATGTAACCACATTTTTCGGTATTGTATGAATGTTATTTAACTGTTTGCACTTATAATTAAAATCGGAAGAATGGAGCCCCAAATGTCTGGAGGCAACTGGAACATTGTAATTTGAAGTTTTAAAGTAACTCTACGGGTGGTGCTGGAACACTCGAACTATTTAATACCACTAGCGACAGGGGTATAATCAGTAAATATTAAAGTATTAATTATGACCCAAGCTTGCACTCATGCCACACCATTTACAATAGGCTCAGACAGCATATGGCTTATACTGATGGTCATCACATGGAGGACTAAAACAGCTCTGCCCGGTACTGTAGAGGAATTAAAGACAGCAGCGCAAGATAAAAGACTTAAAATAAATACGGAAAATGCTAAATATAAGTACCTTATCAAATATTTGAGATTCTTTTCGAGTTTATGTATATAATTTATACAACACATCGCTTATTTTTTTTTAATACTGTTATATTCCATTGTATCATCTATACTCTAAAGCTTTAAGCTCAAAAACCATTTACCCCAATCCATATACCTAGTGCTCCGATCCTATCTATCAAACCGCTCCTTCCGAGTTCGCTGTAGTACAGAATATTCCAATTATTATCCAGTCGAATCCGGTGTTCCTCAGGGCAGTGTCCTTGGTCCTTTCCTCTACAACATATACACGGCTGATATTCCTGTTTGCCCTAATACCTTCCTAGCAACGTACGCTGATGACACCGCTATCCTACCCACTCACTCAGATCCCGAAATTGCATCTATAGGCCTCCAAACGCACCTTTCTCAAATTGAAGACTGGTGTAACAACTGGAGAATCAAAGTTAATCAATCCAAATGCAAACATGTCACCTTTACCCTTCGAAGACAATCCTGCCCTCCAGTTCTCTTTAACTCCGTTCCGCTTCCTTTCTCCGACACCGTCCGGTCGGTATCTTGGCTTCCTTCTGGACAAAAGACTAACTTGGAACCCGCATCATACTAAACTTAATCGACGATTTGGACAATTATACAGACTACTGAACGGAAATTCTAAATTATCTATCGAGAACAAACTGCTAATATACAAGACAGTACTGAAACCTATCTGGACCTACGGACTTGAACTGTGGGGGACAGCCAAATTTTCTAACATCAAACGCATTCAATCCTTCCAATCAAAAGTCCTCCGAACAATAGTTAATGCTCCTTATTATGCATCCAACCATACCTTACACCGCGACCTAAATATTCCATTTATTTTAGACCTTATACCATTAAAATTCTCTAAATTTCATCAGAACCTTATCCATCACCCTAATCCCCTAGCTCAATCCTTATCCAGCTCCACACATCCTTACCATCCTCCTAGAAGGTTGAAACGGCAGTGGCCTCGAGACCTCTTGTAAAATGTATATTGGAGTTCTAGCATTGGCTAGATTCTCCACTCACGTGCTGTATGATTGTGAATTGTATATAGGTATGAGTGACTTTTGTATATATTTTATTGATTTTGTTTTGTATATATGTATATTGTATTATTATTATATAAATTTATTGTTTAGTATATATCGTGTGAATGTAGTATGAATGTTGTACTTCATCACTATTAAAAATGTCCTAAATTGGACAGATTGTAATATTGCTCAATAAAGAATTGTTTCTAGAAAAATACTCTAAAGAAACTTTGTATTATATTATTAAATTACTTAATAAGTAAATAATAAAGAGGAATATTGACCTGAAAGGACGCCGTTCTAATGACACATTGTGCTCACCTGAACATTTTCAACATCCCATTCCGATCCGAAAGAGTGTTTGCCAAGCTCCGGATTCAATCAGGCAGTGTAAATAACCAAATGCTGACAAAACGAGTAGCCCCACAACTATTGGAGCTTCATTGCAAACACAGTAACCATTTCTACAGCTTTATTTTACTCGTAATATAATTTAATAACAACTGAATTCATGTTATAACTAACGAATAGTTTAAAATAGTGAATCACAAAGTCTACAGTCAACGTTATAGAAGGAAATTATTTTTTTAATAACGTATTATTATAAATACTATTATTATTTATATCAGCAACTGTCTAAACGCTCAACAAGCAAATGTGATTACCTTATGTTGTCATGATTTTTTCCTTATAAAGATCCGGATATGAATTTAGTAAATCAAGATAAATCACTTTATTAACTATTCAGAAGGTATCAAGGCCATCTTATTTTCTGACGCATAGGTGAACTTTCAGGAGTAGAGCAGGACGCAAGGATTGAAACTAGTGAGTCAGAGTGGAATAGAATTCAAATGGAAGAGTGATACCTGATTCGGGCTAAATCAGCAACATTTAATATTAAGATCATTTTGGATAAGTTTATTCGTAACAAAGTAAGGAGCAGTAATGATTTTACTAAGGATTTTGGATTATAATGATTGGATACGTGAAGAATTCGATGGTTTAGTAGAGCCTCAAAACTCAAGTCCAGATTGGCCTTATGATAATCATATAGATGAACCTTTTGTAGTTTTGTGGACGATAAGAACGTTTGTCATGTAAGTATTGAAGTAGCCAAAACGTCGAGCAGTTGGTATCAGGTCATCATCACTTAAAGCCGTATTATCCTGTAAAGAGTTCTTCCAGAAGAATGTGGGTTTTATCAAGTGTTTGTCGAACTCTTTTGCTTTTTTAGTGCAATGACCGAGATATTTTATCTATGTCGAGGTATGGTTATTATTATGGATGAGAGAGGGTCACAGAAGGCCTCGAAAATGCGTGTTCAAGATAAGATGAATGCTTGATGGAAGTAGGGGCCCGCCCTGGTAGAAGCACATACCGCAGCACCAGGTAAGAAGTTACCCTGCAAGGTAGGGGGCAAACCCGCACCTACCAATTAGCAGAGAGTTAAGAAGGAATGTCCAGTGTATTAGAACCTCAACAGCAGTGGAGAGGACTCCTAATAGAACCCATGCACCCCATCCTATGAAGGAGATAGTTATGAGTAAGGAGAGAAGATAGATGATAGAAGTGAAATAAAGAATCTTCTTATATTCAGCCGGTGACTTAAGTGGGCGCCGCTGGGGCTACCTGTGAGGGAATGGGTGAAGCACCAACGTACATCGGAGAGGATATTCAAATTATACTTTGTGGGAATGATTTCATCTCTTATGAACTTTTCTAAACTGTGATGCAGAATCTTGTAAATGTAACATTTTCATAAACTGAGAAATTCAGTTGGTGAGGAATGCTTTATTTTGTGTTTCTTTTGTCACCATAAAAAAAAAATCCGAAGCGACAGTAAATAAAAAATAAAAATAAACAACTAAAACATACATGCTGGTACTTTATATAGTTGATATCTTAATAAATTTCGATGATTACACAGGTGTTGAGTATGTTTTTTTTTCTCTTTTATGGGTAAATCCATTTTAAATCGTCTAATTTTCATTAATTTTGTCGCTCGACATATTTGATTTTAATGATTTTTTAACCAGTTATTCTCTATCCTTTGAAAGCGAAAGACGAGTTTTTGCCATTTTTGAAAATTCATGTTCAAAAAAGGACTATTTTATCAAGGTCGAAATTTTTACAACGTGTAAGGCTATGACTAAGCTATGTATGAAAAAATAATCATAAGTGAGCCTCTTAAAATTATAATTCGTTAAATGTCTCATTTTTTATTAATTTTTTTAACCACTTTCTTCACTTTTAAGGCAATAAATTGTAATTGAATAATATATTAAGCATGTCTTTATCTTAATGTTAGTTTTGGTTTTGACTCGATATTAACAAAAATAATAGAATTAGAGAGATTTTCCCTACACACGTTTTCAGTTGGCACATAATTGACCTATATTTATTATACTTTAAATTTACTAAGACAAAAATACACACAGAACTGTTTACGGGACTAAGCTTTTTGGGCTCAGGGAACATTAAACCCTGTATTTCCGTTAATAACTGGAATTCGAAAATTTTCAATATCGCTATACTTTCTCTTATTATAGTACTATAAATAATAATTTTAAGATTATATATTATTTAACTAGCAGACCCGAAAGACGATGTCCTGTCTTAACTATAACTTCGGTCATAAAATCAGAAGAATCGGAACAACCCCTTCACGAATGATGCAATGACCTAGAAAAAAGGAGGTTCATATCTATATATGTACAATAGATAAAGAGTTAGTTAAAAAAAAAAGATGTATAGTCCTAGATAAATAAATATATATTAATATGTAAGAAGATTATTTTACCTTAAAATATTTAGCAAAAAAATCTGGTGCGGGCAACACATGACTTTCACTTACCTCCATTTTTAAAATCAATGAAAGAATTTTCAAATACAGCTAGAGATAAAAATAAGTGAAACTATTAAAGAATTAATTAAATTGAATTTCTATAGAAACATGTGTTTTATTAAAAAATCGATTATATTATTATCTAAAACAATTACTTAGTTTTATCGGCTTTTTATCACTCTCTATTAACTTTTAAAAGCTTGCGTATGAGATAATATTTTTTCTAAAATCTTTAGCTTTCCAACGGTGTATCATACATGTATATTACTGTTCTTATGTCCAAAAACGAAAAATTGCATTAAAAAAATATTTTTTTTTGTTTTCTGTTTAGTTGGGTATCGAATTCATTCAATTTATGTATTTACCTGTTTTTCACCAGTGGTAACAAGATAATATAGTATTTTTTATAGAATTAACAAAATTAAAGATACTTTAGAGAATAATTAAAATATCGGTATTTAAGCCCTGTCAGACCATTTTAATCAGAATGAAACCTACATGATATTAAAGCCCATTAAATTTTACATAGACATAGCGAGTTTAATCAAAATCGTCGGAACCATTTTTGAGAAAATCGAAAAAAGGTGCAAAATGTATGGTATAAAGTGGCTCTTCTGGTAAGCTCATTTTGATGAAAAAGGTTTTGTATCGTCTCGGGCGTATATTTGGGGTGACTTGGTTATTTGGACTTTTGGGACCCTAAAATGTGCATTTCCGTTGAAAACTGGAATTCGAAAATTTTCACGATCGTGATACTTTCCCTTGCTATGTATAGTAAGTGAATATAAAAAAGATAATTCATTTTTATTTATATATGTTATGTCTTCTAGGCTTGCCATAACATATACAAGAAATTTCCGGGTTTCCTGTAGCATGTTGGCTAAAATAACAGCCTCCTATGCCCATGGTCCCGGGTTCAAACCGCATGTAGCCCTAGGATTTTTTAATGGGAGTAAAAACTCCTTTGTTATGTCGTCCTTCGGAGGGAGCATTAAAAGGTGGTCCCGACCCAGTGCGATGTCAGGCACTAGTTAAAAATCCCTATCCTAATCAAACCTGGATAGGCAAAATTTAGGAGCCACAGCAGCATTAAGGGACGTTAAATAAATAAACAATGTAAGAAATTTCTCAATTTTGTATACATTCCGTTTAAATATTACAGTCTTTAACCTATTTGTAAATTATACTGATTCAAAATAAAGGGCAATCTCATCCCACCGTAGTAATGGAAGTCTCTTAGCCACGAAGTAGAATTGTTTGATCTTTAACTCGATAAGAACATGGGTCAGAAACGGCGTATTACAGTGTTACAGCGGCGGTAATAGCACTGAAAAGCTAGTCCTCTGACTCAAAGGCCGGTTCTTGTACAGCCCAATACATCAATAATGATAACTTTCCAACATGTTTATAAACATTTTCAAAGACAGAACTATAAAAGCTTTTCTCTCCTTTAGCACTTTTCATGTCTAAATTAAATTATTTTTAAACTATTGCTAAAAAAATAATGATTTTCTTGGATCTAAATTTTCTTAGGCGTTTTAACAGAGTTTTTTTTAGATAAAAAAGATCATAAGATCATTCATTTATCTTAATTGCTTCTAGGTCTTTCTCGTCTTGATTTTTACAAATTGTAAGTCTCTCGATTTCAATATTTTTTTATTCTCTTTAATGTTTCTTTTAGTTATCGGACAATGCTACACTGGAATTTATGTATGTTTTTGGGGCAGGTTTAATTAGGATAGGGATCTTTAGGAGGTACCACCATTTTACGAACTCACCGAAGAAAAGAGAGGCATAACTAAGAAATTATAATACATTTAAAAAATCCTAGAGCCCTCTGTTGGGTTAGAACCCGCAACCTTCGGTTTAGAAGGAGGTATATCCGTGCTTATTCTTTTTGGGAAAATATAGTATCTGATGAATTTTTCTAATTCTGAATAATCTTAACCCTCATTCATATTTTTCAACCAATCTTTACCTCTAATATTTTCCTTTCTTTCCAACTTTAAAATTGCTATTCCCCGTTCTGAAGGTCTAACGATGTAGAAACTAGATTAAGCTGATAGATTGATTGATTTGTAAAAATAATCATTGAACCCAAAAGTAAGTAACCTTAATGTAAAAAGAACAAGAAAATCTCGAAAAAAGATATAGGGTGCGGTATAATAACTGAAAAAATGGATGAGAGTCCAAACTAGAGACGGAAAAATAATTAAACACGTGTGAATATAAGGAATGAGGGATAAAATAAATATAGTTGTTATTCCCATTTTATTAAAAAAAAAAAAATCAGTTGAATATTATTTATTGAGATATATAACAATTTGTTTCCAAATGAACAGTAGTAATAGTGATTTGACCACATTACACTATATATACAGAAAATAATTATAAAGTAAAATTACATAAAATATAATATAAATACATAATATTGAATACCTAAAATTGAGATAAATACAAAGTAAAAAATACTTCCCCTTACTATATATAGTAAGTGAAAGTAATAAAAGAAATTTTTTTTTTTTTTTTTTTTTTTTTTTTTATTGATAAATATTACAATCTGTTTCAGAATGAACAATAGTAATAGAGATATAGGACCACATTCATACAATATATACAGAAAATAACGATAAAGTCAAATTACATAAAATAGAAAAAAAAAAATCATTTATATGTACAATAAAATATAACAAAATAAAAAAAAACAAACAAAAACAAAACAACAACAACCTATAATAGAAATAAATACAAAGTTGGCAAATAAATAAAAATCATACAAACAAACATAACTATATACAATATTTACAACTGCTAAGGGGACCCCAGACTGGGCTTTTCCCTCCACTTGTGGAGGAAAAAAGCGGAATCCAAGAGATCCCAGCGCCTCTCTCTCAGCCGCATCACTGGTCTTAGCCAGTAGAGGCTGAGTTAGGGCGCAATAGCCACAAACATACAGTACATGAGTGGGGGATCTGACCAGTGTCAGAACTCCAGTATAAATGTTATAGAACGTCGCGGGGCCACTGCCGTTTCAATCTTCGTGGAGGATTGTAGGGGTGGGTGGAGCTGGAGAGGGATTGAGCTAAAGGATTAGGATGATGATGGAGGTTCCGATGGAAATTAGAAAATTTGGATGGTACCAGATCTGAAATGAATGGAATATTGAGGTCGTGGTGTAAGGTACAGTTGGAAACATAATAGGGAGCATTAACTATTGTTCGTAGGACTTTGGATTGGAAGGATTGGATGCGTTTGATGTTAGAGTATTTAGCTGTCCCCCACAGCTCAAGTCCGTAGGTCCATATAGGTTTCAGTACTGTCTTGTATATTAGTAATTTGTTGTCAACTGTAAGATGAGATTTTCTGTTTAATAGTCTGTATAACTGGCCGAATCTGCGGTTGAGTTCTTTTCTTTTAAGTCTTGTATGTGGGTTCCACGTTAGTCTTTTGTCTAGTAAAAAGCCCAGATACCGGACTGTGTCTGAAGAAGGAAGCGGTATGGAATTGAGTTTAACTGTTGGGCAGGATTTGCGTCGAAGGGTGAAGGTGACGTGTGTGCATTTTCTTTCGTTCACCTTAATACGCCAAGCATTACACCAGTCGTCGACAAGGGAAAGGTGCCTTTGGAGATTTAGCGATGCTGCTTCAGGATCGGAATCGGATGATAAAATGGCTGTGTCATCAGCAAATGTTGCCAAAAAAGTATCGGGATCGGTAGGGATATCGGCGGTATAGAGGATGTAGAGGACGGGTCCTAAGACGCTGCCTTGAGGAACACCGGCCTCAACAGTATAATGTTTGGAAAACTCTAAACCACAGCGAACTCGGAAGGAGCGGTTTGATAAATAGGACCGGAGAACTAGGTATAAGGATTGGGGTAAATGGGTTTTGAGCTTAAAGAGCAATCCCGGGTGCCACACCCGGTCAAAAGCTTGCGCTATGTCCAGAAAGGCACCCGAACAATACTCCTTGCACTCAAGGGCGGAGGAAATGTAGTCTACAACTCGGAGTCCTTGCTGAACCGTGGAATGTTGAGGACGGAATCCAAACTGGTGTGAAGGAAAATTGTGAAATTTGGCTAGGATTCGTTTTAATAGGAGTTTTTCGAAGATTTTGGAGAGGATCGGAAGAAGGCTAATAGGTCTGTAGGATGATGTACAGTTGGAGGGTTTACCTGGTTTTAGGAAAAGGATGATAGTCGAGTGTTTCCACAACAGAGGGAAATAGGTAGTGCGTAGGATACAGTTATAGATATATGTAAGGAATGTAATGGCTTTAGGTGGAAGTTGTCTTAGAATTTGAGGAGTAAGGAGATCGTATCCAGGGGATTTACGGAAAGGAAGCTTTTTAAGAAGATATTTGACCTCAGAGGGATTGATTGCTTTAGGTGGTAAGGAAATTGGTATCGGTGACGTAAGGAACTCTTCAACTATTGCGGTATGGGTTGGATTGAGATCAGGATGAGGAGTGAATACCTTGGAAAGGTGTAGTGCAAATTCCTGGGCCCTATCTTTGTCAGAAGCAGCCCAGGAATTATCACTACGCCGGAGAGGATGGGATATCAGGGGAGATTTTAGGATTCTCTTCGTGACATTCCACAAGGAATTGTCACGAGTCGAGAGAGAGGAGAGGTAGGAATTGTAGGATTGAGAACGGAAGATCGCCAACTCCCGCTTTAATTGTCTACAATAAAAGTTATAGGAGTGGCGATCTGCTGGGTGGCGGGTGCGTTGCCATAATGTTCTGGCTCGGCGTTTGGTGTGGATTAGGTCTAGGAGGTGTTGTGGTAAATGGTTTTTGTAAGGATTTATTTGGGAGTGCTTGGGAACGGAGGCAGTCCAGGCGGCTTGTTGAATCGAGGTTGTAAAGGAATAGACGGCATCGTCAAGGTCAGTTTGGGTTTTGAGAGTCACTCTGAAGTCAATATCATTGGTGAGGATTTCGCGGAAGAGGTTCCAGTTGATAGGGCCTCTGATGAATGACGGTGGGACAGGTTTAGGCATAGGTGTTAAGGATACATTTAGGATCAGTGGACTATGGTCAGAGGATAGTTCATCAAGGCTAGTTACGGAATAGTTCAGGGAGCCTAATCCGCTGTGGATGAAGAAGTCGAGAATGTCTGGATTACGGTTAGGATCTGTTGGCCAGTAGGTAGGGGAATTGGGAGGTAGGAGATTAAGGCGTCGGGAGTTGAGTGCAGCCTGCAATGTCCGTCCACGAGTATTTGTGGTCCTGGAACCCCATTGTTGGTGCTTGGCGTTTAGGTCTGCACCCAGTATAAAGTGATTCCCCAATGAGTTGAGGAAGGATCCAAATTGGGTAATGGAAATAGAATGTTTGGGAGGGCAGTATGCTGATGCGATGACGAGCGGAAAGGAAAAGGTCTTGATTATAACAGAGGTGGCTTGTAGGAAGTCGTGGGCGGGAAGTGGGTGTAAGTGATGGGAGAGGGATCGGTGGACAATGACTGCAGTACCGGCATGGGCTTTGCCGTCTGGATGGTCTGTCCGGTATGTAGTGTATTCAGGTATTTTGAAGTACTGTTTAGTGGTTAGTCTAGTTTCAGTAATGAGTGCAACATCAACGTTTTTGTCTTGCAGTAAGGCTGTAAGTTCGTCAGTGTGAGTTCTAACACCATTCGCATTCCAAAGGAGAATGGATAAGGAATTAGGTGAGGTCATTTATGGTTTTTGTAAGGCAGGAATGAGATTTGATACAAGGTTCGTAAGGAGTGATATTAGAGGCATAACAATGGATTTGATTTCGGAGATAAAGGATGTCATCAAACTGGTAAGGTCTGTGGCGTTTGAAGGAGGAGGAATATGAGAGATTTGTTGTGGATTAGGATTTTTAGGATTGGTTATGTTTTGAGGAAGAGGTATTTGTGGAATGGACTGAGGATATTTAGGTACATTTTGCAGTTCCGGCAGGGCCTCGGCTTCACTACATTGGTTCCCACCTCCAAGTAAGTGGGCAAATGATACATTGGCATCGATTATTTTTGAGGGTTCTCTTCTAGTTCTTGTCTGTCTTGCTGTTTCATCCAGTACTTGGGGTGTTTGATACCTGGTCCTTAGTTCCTTATAGATTTGGCATCCTTTGTAGTTGGCCGGGTGGTCCTTGAGGCAATGAGCACATACAGCGGGTGTTGACTTTGGTTTTGTACATTCCACAGACTTGTGCTGTTCACCGCATTTCACGCAGCGTGGTATGTGATAACAGTAACTTTTGGTATGACCATACGCCTGACAATTGTGACACTGAACAATTTCTCTCTTGGTGTAAGGTTTTTCGACTTTTACACTTGTATAGTACAGTCTTTTTAGATCGTAAATTTTTTCTACCCCTGACAATGGTTCCAGGTCAACAAAGAATAGAGGAAGTTGAACTCTATCTTTTATGACATTAGTGACTTGGCGCACTTTGTAACCCATCTCTATAAGTTCTTCTTTGATAGCTTCAACTGGTGTAGAAGAATGTAGATTTCTGATTACAACTCTAAGAGATCTCTCTTGGCGTAGCTGGTAAGTATGGAAATCCGCTTTAGTATCAGTTAGATATTTCACTATTTTTCTATACGTCTCGGCGGTGGTCGGTGATATTTTGGTGTCATTGATTCTACTCATACAGTAGTAGCTGGTGGAGTCGGTAATTTTATTCAATTGAGCACACAACAACTGAAAATTTTTAATATTTTTGACAAATATCGGTGGAGGCCGTGGTTCACTGGGTGTAGGAGCAGATTCCATGTTTTCTTTTTCATTATGTAGAATTTGAAAAGGATTTGGAGTGAAAAACGGAGATTCATCAGTCATCCCTTGTGACGATGTGCCAGGTTGTGGTTCAGATTCGGTATTAGTACCTGAAGGGGTTCCTTGATGATTTAATTTTTTATTAGTATCACGGCGGGGTCTTTGTTTTATGGGAGACGTGATTGAACCACTAGATCTAGATCTTTTAGTTGATGCTTTGGAGGACATCACTTGGTGAAAATATCGCATTTCATGTGAAGAAGATAATGAGATAATAACTAGATGTGGGAAATAAAACTAAAGAAAAGAAAAAGCAATCCCGGCCTTGCCGAGCTACTGGCAATCAGCTGATGTGAAGAGGTTACCCAGCATTCACTTTACACTGTAAATTGTAACAAAACTTACTGTTCTTTGCTCCAATATTTACTGCTGCTGTTATCTTGAAGTCTGGTGAGGTTTTCAAGATTGTACTGAAGTGAATTCCAACTGAAAAAGCAAGAAATCCAAGAGACGATTTGAATGATGACTGCTATACTCATGCGCATAATAAAAGAAATTAAAGTTTGTTTTCAGTTCTTAATAGAAGTATATCGAGAATCGTAGTGTGGTCTCCAGGGGACTTAATCCTACGGCCAAAGACTCAGAGGGCAAACCGCGCGAATAGGAAAGATTTTTTTTTAAAAAGAAGTGAAGCATTTTTAGCCCTTTCCAATAAATATCCTTGAAGTAAATAAAAATGTATTAAAGTAATCATTTTAAATTGGGTTCACTTTTCCTGTAATTGTGTCTGAATTCAATGAGTTAATAACTGGAAAACATTAAATATCGATTGGAAATGTTAGAAACAATGGCTTTACAGTCCAACTGTCTTTATGGTCTATTATTTTAATACCAGTCGTTCGGCATCATTTAGATTTGTATCTATTTAGACAGTTGAGAAATATATTTTTCTAAAACGAAATTTGTTCTTTATCGATAGACAGCTAGAAGTACATATGCATGTAGGTTACAATGTTAATTTTTTAGTGAAAAAAAAACTGTACTACTAAAACCAATGAAGGGTCTTTGTTTCAGTACATATAGAGATTCGTACTGTTTCTAGGGCAACGGCAGTGCAATGAGGTGATAAGCCTTAATCACGCTCAGCTGCAAGGTTTTTCCCTAGTTATTATGGGTACCCACTTTATAGGGGCTGGGTCTGCCCCAGGAGGATCTCCATACCCTAGGGTTGCCCCCTCCCCCCACTCCCCGACTGAATGAAAAGAATAAATATTATTCTGTCACAGCCGGGATTCGAACCAGGACCCGGAGCACAGCAGAATAGTGCTCTATCCACTTTAGTCTAAGATCCGAACTTGAAAAGATCTGCACTGAGCTGATAATATAATGAAACATATTTTATACCAAATTTAGCATATTAGAAAATATGTTAAGAATGGGTTGCCTAAAAAAATCCTGGACCGACTATTCTTAATTATTAAAAAAATATATTTTTAATTAAATGTTGCAACATCATGATAATAAGAAAACTTTTACCTAGTTGTCGTTCCAATCGAAGAAAAATAAGTCAATGAAATCTAATACATCTAATGTATCCAGTATCTGCAAAATTTTCTCTCTAAAAGTGAAAACCAATCAATCATAGTGTCTAACTATAATTTAATGTTTTTTCCAGTGAGGGAGAAATTGAGTTAAAGGAGGGACAGGTTAATTGATGAAATAGAGTAGGAAACTGTCAGCAAATTTTAGCAACATCAACAGAGCTGGAGCGTGTCCTTATTCACCACCATCCCCATCACCCACAAAAGTTTGTCAAAAAATCTGGTGCGGGCGAGTAAAGGTGGTTTAATGGGATTTATTTTCATTTAATTAAATATACTTCAATTTAAAAAATATTTTATGTTGATAATAATTAAGCGTTTATTCATTTTAGTCATAAACATATGATTTAGATTAGATAATATAATTATATTAAATTGTTTATCAGTAATACGTTTATTCCCTATTTGTCACTTTATATTACCTTTTAGAACTTTGTTTATCAGATAATATTTTTTTCTAAAATCTCTCTCTTTCCAACGGTATACTTTACGTTCATATCACAAAAAATACATACAAAATCTGGTGCGCGCAACACACGACTTTCACTTACTTCTATTATTTTATTTTTTTTTTAATTTGTTTTATTAAGAGATAATACAATCTGCCACCTTCTGGGGCAATGAGTATTAGAGATAAAATAAATCATTCATACCATATGTACAACTTCTATTATTAATATCAATTTATGAATTTTGAAACAAAAATAAATTGTTAAAGAATTATTTACATTTGATTTTTCTAGAATGGTGTGCTTTATTAAATAATATGTTATAATATTATTTACGAGTCTCAGCATGTTTTTTTCGGCTTAGAACTACTTGGAGCGTCTGGCGATGACAGCGCCATCTAGTGGCCAAGCGGTGAAACAATTGTATTAAAAACATATTTCTTCAGTTTTCTCCTTTAGTTAGATATCGAATTCGTTCAAATTACATATTTACCTGTTTTTTTTATTAATGATAATAAGATGATATCGTTATTTTTATAGAATATACAAAATTAAAGGTACTTTCGAGGAAGAAAATTTAAAATATCTGCATTTCAGCCCATCAAACTATTTCAATCAGAATGAAACCTACATGATATTAAAGCCCATTAATTTTTAGCCGTTTTTGAGAAAATCGTAAAAAGTTGCTAAAAATAGTATAGCCCTGATATGCTGTAGTTGTTCATCAAATTCGTCTAACTTGTATATTTAGCCGTCCTTCATCAATATCATTAAGATGATATAAAGTGGCTCTTCTGGTTAGCCGATTTCGATGGAAAAGTTGCTGGAACATCAACGTATAATTGTCTTAAATATGAAATTTCAGATTCGTACAGCTCTTCGTTTTTGCGCTAGACTTATCACACACATACAGACCTTTTTTTTGGGACATGGTCCTTTGGGCTCAGGGGGCCCTAAAAAACTGGAGTTCGAGAATTTTCACGATTGCAATACATTCCTTTACTATACATTTAATATATGGGTGAGTGAAAGCAAAAAAGACAAATATTACTGTACAAGAAATAGTAACAATTTTAAATGAAAACTCACTAAAACTCTATCAATTTGTTAGACGCTTTCACAAGTGTTATAAAATTCAGTACAAGTGTTATAACAGTATTTAGGTTTTTGCTGCTTTAGTCTTGTGATTTGTTTTATGTATCATTTCAACATTTTGGCTTTATGTGACAGATCTGTTCGAGAGGAATAAGTAGAACATTTTTTATGGATAAGGGTAGGCTGGATTTCGCCACTAACTTTGAGATCTTTAATTCGTAATTTCAGTTACGTTACTTGATTCTAAAGTACTTTATATATCATAATAGATATTTTTAAATATTTTGGGCAGCCATTTGGAAGTTAAAAGGCTATTCCTATTCAAGCTTTCAGCATCAAAGCGAATATTGATCATTGTATTAGCCATGAAACAAGTAGCATTTAGGATTTTTAAGATAACTGAAGGAATTAGTCCGGGTGGCGGTCATTAAATGAAACAACTGAATAGTTTCAACTATTTTATTGTTTGCCAACGTTTCGACCCCCATTGTGGGTCATCATCAGGGCGTCTGGTAGGTGAGTGGCAACCTGGTAGGTTGCCACTCACCTACCAGACGCCCTGATGATGACCCACAATGGGGTCGAAACGTTGGCAAACAATAAAATAGTTGAAACTATTCAGTTGTTTCATTTAATGACCGCCACCCGGACTAATTCCTTCAGTAGTTCTCAACGGTCAACTAATTATATCCACAATGATTTTTAGGATAGTTTTTGTGTTCTAGTGATTGGATGAGAAAGGAATTCCGTAGTTTATTAAAGGCCGTAAGCTCAATTTAAAACGGATTAGAGTTTAAGAGGAAAAAGTTGTATTGTTTGCACCTCCAATAAAATGGAAATTCAATGTATAAGGTAGAAAAAAGCACGTAAGGACAAGTGGTAGATTAAAAATAAGATATAAACTGATTATTTATGATTTTTCCGCTGTTCTTCTATACGGGTACTATTCTTTGCTTGAAGTGCTCTTTTTGCATCCGGTGATTTTCCCAGTGCATCGCTGCTCCACTATGCGATCTGCCAAAGGCTGGCCTAATAGTGGAGATTTCTGAACCTTGACAGACTGTAAAATGTGTTACGCAGATAAGACTGAAGGATAAGATAGTGCGTAGGAGAGAATATAGTCTTTAGTTTGAAGAGAAGCCCCTGATGCCAAACTGGATAATTATAGTCAAGGAATGACAAACCCCACGTGAAAAGACCCAGCGTGGAGATGACACCGATACTTGAAGGAAGGATCTGTTACTCCTGCGCAAACTCTGAGAACCAAGGATGAGTGACGCTCTCATTGGCAGCATTTACTTTCTGCCGAAGGTCTCGAGCGTTTGTAAGCATTTGTAACCGAATGTAACAGTTCGCTACGGCTGGCAATAAAGTGACACGACCTTCTCGATCCGAAAGTATTAGCTTTAAGAGGCCGTGAATTTTGATCTCCGGTCATCGCTGTCTCGTCATTGTCATGTCTCGGTGAGAGAAGTCACGCTTACGCTGTTGCTTCACTTTACAAATTACAACTTACACATACAAAAAGCGACTTAAAATAAATGAAAATAATAATATATTGTTACTATTAGTTTTTAATTCATAAGGTTACAGAAACACATACATATACTTTTGTTAGTTTTCGACGGCTAATAATTTGTTTTTCAAGTAAAAAAAATCTGGTTCGCGCAACACACGACTTTCACTTCGTTATTTATATCAATTTAAGAATTTTTAAAGTAATGTAGAAACGAAAATAAATTGTTAAAGAACTATTTACATTGGTTTTTATAAGAAACATGTGTTTTATTAAATAATCAATAATATAATTATCTACGACAATCAGTTTGTTTTGTATGCTTTTCATCACTCTCCGTTAAGTTTTACAATTGTATGTTTAATACTATATGTTTTCTAAAATCTCTAGCGTTACAACGGTGTTTTATACATGTATATTACTCTTCATAAGCTCAAAAAAAAAAAAAAAAATCATTAAAATAATAGTTCTGCAGTTATCTCCTTTTCTTGGATATCGAATTCATTGGAATTAAAGGTGCCTTAGAGCAAGAACATTTAAAATATTGGCGTTTAACCCCTGTCAGACTATTTCAATCAGAATGAAACCTACATGATGTTAAATCCCTTTTAATTTTACATCGATTCAGGGAGTTTAATCAAAATCGTGAGAACAGTTTTTAAGAAAATAGTAAAAAGATGCAAAATGCATATTATAAAGTGACTCTTCTGGTTAGCCAATTTAATGAAATAGTTCTCACCGACAGCCAAAAAAAACAACAAAAAAAAAACTTGAAAATCTTAATTACTACTCGAAAACCTCCTATTTAATAATCTCGATTTTAGAAAAAGATCTTTTACTCAATAAACAAGATGAAGCTGTTCAATATGGTTGGTGGATAGTGACTTTTACATGCACTGTAAAATGTCTGTATTTTGATATTTTATTGATGTTTTGAGAAGTTTAAAAAAAAAAAAAAAAAAGACAACTATTCATTTAAATTGGTAAACCAGAAGAGCCACTTAATGCCGCTCAGTTAGCACGTTTATACGATTTTCTGAAAAACATAAAATAGAATCTGATTGTAATAGTCTGACTGGGCTTAAATGCAGATGTTTTAATATTAATAAATTAATAAAATTGTCTATCTTTAAACAAATAATCTTATTAATCTTTGTAAAAAACGGAATAATTGTAAATAAAAGTTGTGAAAAGTAAGAAAGAGGAGATAAATTATTGCTGTAGATGAAAATGTACTAGACTATTTAATGCAACACAGGTTTCTATAGAAACTCAATCTAATTCATTAAGTTTTTTTTTTATCTCTAACTTTTTATAAAAGTTTGGAAAATTTGTATTATACTTTTCGTTTAGTTTCTGGTATGTTATTTTGGGAGAGCCATTTAAAGAAATTAAGAGTTGAAGGGCATTAAAAGGCATAATTAATTTTTTTGTAAAAAAAAAAAACACTACGAATTATTACAGAATGGTTTACTATTTCCAAATAATTATATTATGTCGTACAAATTTATTCAGCTGTGCATTATTATGCTTTACAATTAACGTATTACGTGACAGTTGTGTTATGTTTGCCTACTGACAAAGAGACGTTAATTAAATAAACACTTCAATTAATTACTGGTACCTGTATCCCATTAGTTGACCTCATAGGTCTCATCGGTGTAGAGGATTAGCATATGCAATTAATGGCTATATGAAGTAATGTTACAGCCCTTTGTAGAGGAATCTTTCCCTCTCGAGCTTTGTACATTTATTGGATAATTATAACCTCTCCTAATTTAATTTCCATACATTTCATACGATATTTACATCCCATCCCTTTCCGGAAAATGAACACAATCCAATTTCCGTTTATATTACAAACTGCAGAAGAATTAAAAAAAACATGTGAAAGTGTTTTTTAATTAGGAGAATGTATGATACCGTTGGTTATACAGCTCTCAATGATTGTATTGCTTGTTTAATTTTACTCACGAGTGAAGCATTGAGTGTAAATTTATTCGACTGTTTGTTCCAGTAGTGAATGATATTTTTAATTTTTTTTTAAACAATTTAATCTTAAAGTAACTTTTTACAAATTCTTATTATCGAATAAATTATCTCCATGCCGTAAAACAGCAATTTTTGTTTTTCATAAAAAATAATAATTTATTTTCTTTTTTAATTTTTATGGAAGTTTTTCTTGACATTAACACTTAAATGAGCACACCTCAACTCCCTTTTGTGTTTATTTATTGTATTTCACAACCATTCACATCTATCAACGTTTCGGGATTGTTTCCCCATTCTCAAGACTTATTCCTTCAAAAACATCGTGTCGTTCACAAGTCAAATGAACATGTGGACGAATAGCAGTAAGCTATGGAGAGTAATAGTGAGTTATATATGAGAAAATGTTTTTTGAAGTAATACGTCTTGAGAATGGGGAAACAACCCCGAAATGTTGATACATGAGAATGGTTATGAAATAAAATAAATAAACACAAAAGAAAGTTAAGGTGTGCTCATTTAAGTGTTAAAAAATAATAATTGTTCCAGTAAACACAGGTATGTCTTTTTCTTTAATGTAATATAGAATTAATATTAAAATATAATACATCGTGGTAAATTGCAAGTTCACATTTTCGAATGGCTATATAACGATTCCTGAACCGCTGTTTCGACTGCATGAAATTTATTAATACATATTTTTTTTTAAGATGCGCGTAAAAGATCGAAACTAACAACACCGATGGAACAAGTTCGGAACTTTATGAGGGTAAGAGGAAGTTCGGTAGATTTTTAGTAGTGCAGTTTAATTGACCGTTGAGAACATTGATGAGGAGAATGGTTGGGGTGTGGCCATAATAAAACAACAACACACTAATAAGGAACACTTATTGTATTAGTGTGCTGATGTTTCGTGTTTCCTATATTCCTTACCACGTATAAAGCTTTTATAACAGCAAAAATTATCAAAAGCGACCGGATTTTCATGCAGTAAAAAGTCGAAAAACGTGCAGTAAAATCCTCGAATCGTTCAAAATCGGCAGTAAAAATCTCGAAATGAGCAAATACTGCAGCAAAATCCCAAAATATAATCGATTAAGATGAAGGAGCTTTGATGAGTATTCAGTTACTAGCCTCATCATTGAATACTTTTCAAGCCTTCAAAATACGTGCTCCTTGACCTTTGCCAGCCTTAGATCCACGACCGAAGAATTAGATTCCATGTTGAGACCCGGCTTGAACAGTTCGGAGGGCGACGTGTCCGGGAATTCGAACGTCGTACGGTCGTTTATCTCGGAGCCGGGCGGAATATTAAGCCGATCTTTTCAAAACCACATCTCATAATACGCGAATCGCAGCGCGTAGGAACTTGTCTTTTGTACTTTGTCTGTACCGCCTTATTTCTTTCGGGATTTATATCGGGAGGGCTATTTTCTCCTAGGAGCCATATTTCGTTTTTGAACAATGCTCCTGACCGAGCAATTCACTCATGCGTTTACAGAGTGTTTCTGACACAATAGATTTTTATGTTCTTGTTCTTTATTCTCGAATATTTTCAGGAACTACGTACTACCATTGTCGACCGGATGATTAAAGTGCTTCGCCCTTAATAAAAAAAATCGCATCGAGCACTTTCTGTTAATTCTAAAACACAAAAATTGAAGACTGTTAAAGTGTGAACACAACAGACCTTGCATTCCATAGCAATAAATTAAAGCATATATTTAATTTTGACGATGTCGAAATAGTAGACAGTTTACATAAAAACGTAAATAGACCAATAATTGAAGTAATACATAAAACCTTTACTAATAATAAGACAACTATAAAACTGAGATAAAAAAAAAAAAAATCAGATAAAATAAAGATACTATTTTTGGAAGTATCTTTGTTGTTTTAAGTAAAAAATCCATTTTCTGAATTAGATATATTTTCGTGATTAAGAATAAAATTGTAATTAAGTAATTTATGATAATTACTTATGGTATTTCATTGTTTATATCCTGTCTTAAACATAGTATATATTATATATATATATAAAGATGTTGCTACACAGAAATTTTCATAGGAATATTAGAGAGCACCTATTATTAAATATTACATAAACAAGCTTAGTAAATTGTTTGTTCTAAATGTTTAATTAATAAAAACTTTCTTGTACGAAATATTGGAAACTATATCAAAAATAATTCAAAGTCTTATATTCACAAACGAACTAAACAAATATCACTTTGACATACATTGAATGTAATTCTTTTTTTTTTTCCAATCGTAAAAGTTTTTTTATATTCATTTTTCTTTCATTTATTGATGTTTTATCATATATTTATGTTATGTGATAACTTTATTTCTACTTTGATACAGCATTATTTATATTTTATGTAGTTTATTATATATTTCCAAAAACATTATCTTTGAAAATAATAAAAAATAAGAATATAACTTTTATTTATTTAATTTTTTTTTCAGTTGATAGCAATAACTGTATATAGTATATTTGTTTTTATCGCCATTCCATTAATTGATTCTCCTACCACTTCCATTTCCATCCATTTCAACTCATCTCTATAATCCACACTTCCAGCCCATACCAGGTATTATTTTAGTCCAGTGATTTTTTTTTTTTTTTTTTTAATCCTCTTCACAGTTTCCATCGGAGCAGACACTTTTTTGTTGAAATTTATTAGAGCTGGCAGCTGACCACTTCAATCGTCGCTAGAGCTTTTTATAAAAACATTTCTATAGAATTAGGCACTATTTAAATTTATTATAGGTATTAAAATATAAAATAAAGGCATTAAAAGAATCATAATAATGTATAATTAAATGTAACAAGCACTTTATGAGACATAAGTAAAGGGAGTAAAAAAAGCATCATAAATTTCTTCATTGATCAAAATTGTGTATATATCTTGTGTATATTTTACCGTGAAAGACCGAAATATAGAGAATGAATGAATGAACAACTTTATTTCCTTTCGGGGTAACCACCATACAAATAGAGCTGGCTACATAACAAATATATAATACAAAACATATTTCAATAAAAGAGTTAACAATATACTAATTCACTACGTTATCAGTTCTAGGTACATTGAATAGTAATGAATAACAATAAAACTTATAAAAAAATAATGCAAAGACAATATATGAATAATATAACAGTTTCCAATATAATTTTACATAATATGGCGAAACACGATAAATAATATAATAAAGTCAACAAATATGTTTATCTATTATTATTAATGATCTGATTTGGCAACATTGCCTGGCATAATAATAAATGTTTTTTAATTCATCGATATCATCGGTGGTAAACTGGGTGATAAATTTTGTACTGTTCAAATTTAAGGCTCTTGGGATGTAATGGGCTCGGTACGGTGCGTATATGGGACATCGAATGAAAATGTGGAATAAGTCCTCTCTTTCGTT
This sequence comes from Piezodorus guildinii, assembly GCA_023052935.1. Taxonomy (NCBI): domain Eukaryota; kingdom Metazoa; phylum Arthropoda; class Insecta; order Hemiptera; family Pentatomidae; genus Piezodorus; species Piezodorus guildinii. The sequence continues at coordinate 31,486,158 of CM041292.1, read as the reverse complement.
GAGGTTACATAGAGTGCAGTACATGTTACATAATTGTGTAAATATTTTTATGACAGGGAACGGTGCGTTTAATAATAAGTAAGCTTGAGGCTTATGTCTATTGTTATGAATGGACGGATAGAGTGGGTTGTATTCACCGGGGTATTAACTTTTATTTATCTATTGTTTCCATATGATTTGTAAACAGTATCATTGTTTTGTGCATCTCTAACTGAAAAATCTGGTGCGGGCAAACACACTACTTTCACTTACCTCCATTTTTAAAATCAATGAAAGAATATTCAAATACAGTTAGTGATAAAAATACGTGAAACTATTAAAGAATTAATTAAATTGAATTTATATAGAAACATATGTTTTATTAAAAAAACTATTATATTATTATCTAAAATAATAAGTTATATCTTCTTTTCATCACTCTCTATTAACTTTTAAAAGCTTGAGTATAAGATAATATTTTTCTAAAATCTTTAGCTTTCCAACGGTATATCATACAGGTATATTACTGCTCTTATATTCAAAAACAAAAAATTGCATTACATTTTTTTTTTCTTGAGTAGTTTTTTAAATTCGCACAACTTACATATTTACCTGTTTTTCATCAGTGGTAACAAGATAATGTAGTAATTTTTATAAATTAACAAAATTAAAGATACTTTAGAGAATAATTAAAATGTCGGCATTTAAGCCCTGTCAGACCATTTTAATCAGAATGAAACCTACATGATATTAAAGCCCATTAAATTTTACATCGACATAGCGAGTTCAATCAAAATCGTCCGAACCATTTTTGAGAAAATCGAAAAAAAGGTGCAAAAACCATGGTATAAAGTGGCTCTTCTGGTAAGCTCATTTTGATGAAAATGGTTTTTTAACGTCTCGGGCGTATATTTGTCTTAAATATGAAATTTCAGTTTCATAGGACTTACTGTTTCCGCCTGGGAGTTACCACACACACAAACAGACAGATCTTTTTGCGGGACTTGGCTATTTGGACTCAGAGGACCCTAAAATGTGTATTTCCGTTGAAAACTGGAATTAGAAAATTTTCACGATCGCAATACTTTCCCTTACTATATATTTTACTTTCCCTTACTAGTAAGTGAACTATTTCTAATATAGATTGTTTGTTTATTCGATTTAATATACAGTATTATTGGTGAAACCAATTGTATTTTTGTTCTTTATTTGTTGGCTTATGCGTTTTCTTAAGTGTATTGAAGCATATTTTTGGAAGGCGGTTATCACTGAGTTTTAAAATTTTATGCATCCAAGAGAGAGAAAGCTTTAATATTGAGATTAGGCAATGGGGAACATTAAATTCCAACCGTATTAATAAAAAAGGAATAATTTGGTTTAATGTGAATAAACGTTTATAAAAGTTTATGTTTACGCTCTCTATCCTGTCTACATATCTTAGTCCCCAAAATATGGAGAATGTCGACATTCACATAGTCGCTTGGTGTATGTCAAATATCACTAAACGTCTTTTACATTTACTTCCACTTTCTTTTACCGTTATTACTTCCACTTAGTAACTGAAATTTCGTAGATCCAAATAAATAAGAACATATTATCTTATTAGCATTGATAAAACACATTTAGCCGTGTTTCATCAAAATCAGTCAGGCACATTTGGGATCCTCTCCTTGTAATAAAATAAAAGTAATAAAATATGACAATTTTCTTTGCTTGATTTCTTGAAGCTGATCCAAAAAACTTATATTTATAATGTTATTATTAAAAATTGGCGTTTATTATTCGAAAATACTTAATGATAGTTTTGTGATTATTGGAGCTAGGATAATTCTAGTCTATTTTAATATCATTAGAAAAATTATGAATAATATCTAAACTGAATTATTTTGAGATATTTAATTGTTTCAATTAAAATTGTGAATTCCGAAAAATATTGCTGGAACGTGCGTAGCTGAGGGCAGATGTGATTCTAAGACAATAACTTCTAACTTTTATAGCTTATGGCTTTTTTTTATTATCCTTTATAAACATTCCTTTTTTATAGCTATCTTGCTTATAGCCGATGCTCACGGTCCTAATTTACACCTTTTATGTGTCACGTATAGTGTTTTAACGAGTGGACTGAGTACTGAGCCATTTCTTCACACACACCTAGGAAAAAATAAATAAGTAAATATATATATATATATATATATATATATATATATATATATATATATATATATATATACATAAAAGTTATCTTTGGGTATTAAGGTTCAATCAGTAAATAATCATTGTGTTTATGTAAATGATGTTATTGCTGCAGATACAAAAAACATTTTTAATAAATTTAAGATTGCATTGAACTCACAATCAATGGATGCAGTAGTTAAGTAGACATCACAATGCGAATATACATTTTTTTAACGTTATAAATACGTATAGAAGGAATAACTACAAATTACTTACAATTTTAGACAATGTAGTATAGACCTGTGTTGAGATTACAAAGTTTAAAAGAGCACTGAAACGAAGATGCAAGGAATGGTTTAGAGAGAGGCAAAGAGGGATTTACCAAATTACTGTTGTCACTGAAAAGGATTTTTTTTTTTATTGGCTTTATTAAAGTATTATTATTGTTGTTATTAATACGTATTTTTAATATGTGTTTATAAAATTTACATAACCGAAGGTAAGATTTTGGACATCTGATTTTTTTTTTGTTTAATGACTGAACAACATTTTTAAACAACTTATTAACTGACGATGGAAGCTTGTGGAAGCATACCAAGAAATTTTTAAAACATCGACAGGCATCAGTACCACTGTGAAAAGAAGACGGTTCATGGGCCGTGTGAGATAGAGAAAAATCTGAAATTTTTGCTAATAATCTTTCATTTCATTTCATGAAAACTTAGTTAAAAGTACACTGGACATTCCACTACAGTTGACACTACCTCCTATTTCTTTCACTCCTTCGCAAGTCACACAGGAAATCAGACACTTACCTAAAAGAAAAGCCCCAGGTTATGATTTATAAACTGCCCAGGCACTCCAAATAATGCCCAAGAAAGCTCTAAACTTTTCGAAATATAATTTATAAAAGATTGGTTGACAGACTGACTAAGCAAAAAATAATACCTGACCATCAATTCGGTTTTTGTATGTCACACACACTAAATGACACACCAATTACACAGAGTTACTGACTTCATTGGTGGAGCACTAGAAGAAATGCAATTCGCAACTGGGGTATTTTTGGATGTTGCCCAAACGTTTGATAAAGTCTGGCACGAGGGGCTTCTCTTTAAACTCAAGAACGTACTACCTTACAAGTACTATCTTATTATACACTCTTTCCTCGATAGGTTTTTGTTCGCCAGAGCTCAGAAATTTCTTCAATCCGACCAGTGTTAGCAGAAGGACCGCAAGGATCAATACTTGCTCCTCTCCTATACGAGTATATTGTATACACCCATGACATACCAACTCACCCCACTACATTGACTGCTACTTACGCCGACGATACTGCAATTCTTACATCAAACGGCGAACCTATACTGGCCTCACTGACTCTACAAAATCACTTAATGCTATTACAAAATTGGTACAATCTTTGGAAACTTCGTTTAAATCACGGCAAATCAAAACACTACGACAAAACACTTGTCCACCAATTATTATAGACAACAACCAAATTCCTCAGACCAACTCTGTACATTACCTAGGACTGACAATCGGTCGAAGGATGACTTCGGGCCCAAATGTCAAGACAGACTCTCAACCACCGACTGAAAGTACTAAAGTCTATTATCAAAATCATCAATATTAAAAATTAGATAGAAACTGAATACATACAAATACCTTCTTAAGCCAATATGGACTTGCGCTTCACAGAGTTTTGTTACAGAAAAGAAGACTCCCATACAAAAACTGCAAGAAGGTCAGAAGAAGGCTAAAGAGAAGGTGGATGAGGGACATCCTCAGCTAGATTAAAGCCTAGGAAGGGGTGCTGCTGGGCACTTAACTTCTCCATGCCTAACATGTCTGATCTCTTATTTGTCCAACACATTTGCTGATTGTCAGACAACTTATTTTATTGTATCATTATCGATAATAAGGCTTTGTTTTATAATATAATACATTTGGAATTTATAAAGAGGTCTAACGTTTCAGGTACAATATTAGGATTTGATATTAAATCCATATAAGACGGGTTGTATTTATTTAACATAGTTTTTATTTTAAAAGGGTTGTTAGCTTCGCACAATTAAAGAAATTCATCATCTTTTATATTAGATTTAACACACACACAGACCTTTTTGCTGGACTTGGTCATTTGAATTCAGGGGAACCCTAAAACGTGTATTTCCGTTGAAAACTGAAATTCGAAAATTTTCACGATTGCAATACTTTCCCTTACTATATATTCCATATATAGGTAAGTGAAAGTAATAATGTCTAATCAAATAAATTTTAATTGTATTGTCTAATGCTCATTCATCTAGCCTTTTTCGGGTACTTCAACACTTACTTGACAAACCATCAGACCCTCATCTTTACTACGAAAGGCTCATCTAAATGTATTAAAAGAATTAATTATTTTATTTTTTAAGTATATTTTTTGTATTTATAGTTTTCTATTCAATTCGAGTAATAATCAGAGTCAATTATTTATTAAATAGTATAAAACTCTGTTGTTAAAAAAAAATAAATACATTTTTGGGCTAAGGAAGGAAAAAAAAATGGAAACATTTTGTTTATAACTATTGAAAGCTAAAAGTTTAGTATGAGCTCTAAGGGTGGAGTAATAGGGTAGCATTAGAGTCTTTTAAAAGTCTTTTAGACCTGATGAAGGCCCACATTGTAGGCCGAAACGTCGGCACATAATTAAAATAACACTTATTTTAAATATGTGTTTCTAATTTATGACCGCACCCCCAACCATCTTCCTCATCTTTGTGTTCAACAGTTTTTGAAGTAATAAATGAATAAAATGGTTTAGAAATTGCAGAAAACAAATTGCTGGACGTTTGTAGCATTCTAAGTGGTGGTTACCAAAAGCAATAGCATTTTATTACTTGTTTTCTTTTATTGTCCTTTATAAACATTCCTTTTTACCGCTATCTTCTTTATGGCTTGTACTCAGGATACCAATTCACATATTTTAGCCTCACATCTCTCTCTCATGCTTTTAGCAATTGTCCTGTTAGCCGATGACAGATCAGATGTTCTTGTGTTGGATGCAATGAGGTGTGTCTTAAATAAAAAAAGGAGCTTGAAACACTAGTGTGTTAAAAGCAAAAAATCCTTAGAAAAAGTTTTTTTTATTTGTTTTTTTTAAGGTATATAAGTCAATTGATATATTATTTTTATTATGCTATAAAATGTTTTGTTTTAAGTTGACAATGTCTTAAGTAAAAAGAAAAAAAAAATGTTGAAAGTATATAAAATTAATAGAAGAATTAGTGCGGGTGGCGGTCAGTGAATGAAGCAACTAAGTAGCTTCAAATATTTATTTACTGCCTACGTTTCGACCCCCATTGTGGGTCATCATTAGGATGTATTGTGGGTGGCAGAAAATAAATAGTTGAAACTACTTAGTTGTTGCACACAATACGCCTTGATAATGAACCACAATGGGGGGTCGAAACGTTGGCAGAAAATAAATATTTAAAACTACATAGTTGATTCATCCACTGACCGCTACCTGGACTAATTCCATCCAGTAATTCTCAATAGTTAACTAATTATATCCACTATATAAAAAAGTAAGTTATGATATTCTCATTTCAATTTTTAAACATATTTTATCAAATGTACAACCATATCTTTTGAGTTTTGTTGGATTTTCGTTCACAACAAAAAATCCTATGGCGACATGTTCACAAAATACAGCATGGTTATTTAAGATGAAGGTCACCTAAAAAAAAAGTTAATTTTTCTAGTTTTTTTTTTTTTTTCTAGATATATGATAAATGAAGCTTAATATGAATTTATTAGTTTAAGAAGTTGACAATATAGAATTACTTTTTTTCAACTATGTTCCTAATTTTTTTTTATAAAAAAACGGACGTGATTTGTACACAAAAATATTTTAACCACTCTTTTCCTCATGATTTTTATTTTTTTTTAAGAGTGAGAAACCTTACGAACTCAGCAGATATTTAGTTTCCCAACCACGATAAGGATCAGTTTCTGAATCGGAGTTTGGCGACCGAGTTCTGAGAACAGTTGCTAATCCTCTGAACTTGCAAAGAGACACCGTCCAAAGTCTTCATCAGTATTCGCTGGTAGCACCCCATAAATCCTGCTCCAGATACCGTCTCCTACATGACCATGCGGTACGACAAGGGAATTATCCGGAGGTCGGAGCGAATGTCAATGTTGTTCGTCGCATTCCTCCTAGAACTCTGCTTTTTCCTGTTGTTTCCTTCCCTGCTCCCTCCGTTTTATTCAGTTCAAAGAAATGATAACAACTACCATAGTAGTTTATGTTTATGGCCATTTTAAATGTTTTTTTCCTTAATATTTCAAATAAAAATATAAGATAAGGTATATAATATTAGGTAAAAAATAGAAAAAGAAAACCTGTGCCTCTACAATCAATGAAGGGTTTTGAGTTCAGTACATTCGTGCAGTTATAGAATAAGATTGACTAGTTAATAATATATAGTAATATTTAATAATAGCTTCCTTTTTCTTTTAAAATATTCAAACTTAAGGTTACCACCGATAGCCCTGAATCCAGCTACTTGAATTACAGACAAAGGCTCACTCACCAGAACTTAGGGTATAATACCCAACACTTGCATTACCGATCATAACACTTCCTTTGACCACCTCTGCTGCCTCCTTCACCCCCGCCTAAAACTCCTCGCTGTATCCATCCTCCGGATCTTCAGAACTAATCACTCTTGTTGTTACAATGGTTCTGTAAAACTCATAGAAGGAGACCTAGGACATCCTAGTACATACTCAAGTTATCACCCAAATTCCTCAGCACAACCAACTAAGTTCAAATTTATTTTCTCATTATAAAAGTATTGTCTAAATATCTTCATATAGCAAGGTAATTAGTCCGGGATAACACTCAATCTCCAGGTTTTCCCTAAATGATTCGAGTATCCATTTTATAGAGGCTGGGACCGTATCCCAGGGTGGCTGAAACAGCCGGATTCGAAAACAAAACGTTGTACTAAACCGATTTTTTTTATTTGGGGCTATACGCCCAAGATGTCACAGCAAAGATTTTATCGAAACCAGAAGAGCCACTTTGTACTATGCATTTTCCACCTTTTTACAATTTTCTCAAAAACGGCTCTAACGATTTTGATTTAGCTCTCAATATCGATGTAATAGGCTTTAATATCACGTAGATTCCATTTTGATTGAAACATACATCTGATATTTTTATTTTCTTTATGTAAAGTACCTTTAATTTTGTAGATTCGAAATATTAAAACGTATTTTCCCAAGAGCATTGATAAGAAACGTCTAAATATGCTATATAATATTTTTTTTTTTCTAAAATCTTTCGCTTTCTAGCGGGAAACTATACGTCGACATTAATGTTCTTATGTTAAAAAACACAAAAATTGCATAACAAATATTTTTTATTTTTTAAAATTGCTCTTTTCTTCTTTAGCTGGTTTATTGGATTCGGTGACCTAATTTTATCCACTGTTGTAAATAAATATCACTCAATCAATAAATAAAGAAATTACTAGAAACAATGCAAATCAATACACCTGAGATGATATTTAGGCCTTGAGAATATTCCAAAACCTGAATTATCCGAAATAAAATATTTTTCTTAAATCATACAACGCATATAAAACATTTTGTATTAAACAATTCTAAATCCTCGGCGCTAATGAGAATTCCGACTAAATCAACTTAATCTCTTTCCCAGAAATTCCTGTTAATCCAGAGGGAAGTGATTTTATTCAAGGATGATTGCATGAATATCTAGGGATACTGAGATTAAATTTAAGGAACAGGAAATAAACACACCCAGATTAATTTTCAGCTTTTATGTGAATATTTGTAATAAGGGTTGATAATTATTACTTAATTAATAGAAGGCAAGGAAGATAGTTTTGAATAATCAAATATTGGTCCAATTAATATCAATCAACCTAATTCTTTCAGACATATTTAAGGACAAATATTTAAATTATATTTTCTTGTTTAGTCGAAAAAACGTATAAATAAATTGAAATAGATTTGGAAGCTGATAATTTTTTTTTCTAGACCCACATTTTTTTCTGATACCTCTCCTTACGGAAGCTTAAGGTTTCTATTTTTTTTTTTTTTTTTTTTTTTTTTTGCGTATTTTCAATTTAAGGAGTTACCTCTCTCTGGGTCCGGTGATGGGGCTAACCTTTTGGCTTGATTTGGCCTCTAAAAATTAAAACTAACATTTTATTTGTCTAACAATTTTTTCAGTGCTGGGGTACTCCAGGAGGTGAAACTTTAAAAAATAAGGGTCGTTACAAAGTTTATCTTCTCTAAAAACGTTTTGTTTCTCTCTGTTATGAAATTATGGAATGTAGGGAGCTTCAATTGCGTCGTGCATAATAGATGACTTTACTCTTTGTAATGTTGTCCGTTTCACTATTCTTCTAAATACTCCATTTTTTTAATACTTAACACGTTTGTTTAACAACTTTAATTTTTTTTAGAAAAATGAGCTGAAAATTTCAAATGTCAGTCAAATGTGATTCCAAAATAAACGATGTTTTTCGATAGCTTAATGTCGTGGTTATTCACTTTAAACTTTAACAGAAGTTTCTTCTTTCGTTTCTGAAACGAATAAACTATATTTGGATTTACTCGGATATTTAAATGGCTCAGCTCATTTACGATTTACGATACCAAATGTAGGATTTACTGGAATATAAATCACATCCACTACTTTCACTGCCAAATAACGGTTACTTAGAAAAGATTTTATGACAGAATGTAGTTGTGTTGGACACCCTTGGTCAATCAGCTGTTGGCCAAGAATTCAATGTGTCACGTACGTATTAAAGTTTTATTTTAATTATTTATTTAACGTTACTTATGTATTTCAAGAGGGAGATAGTCGTAATGGTCGTAAAAAAAAAAAAATAATAAAGTAGTCTTAACTGTTTATCGCTTAACCAACGTTTCGGCCCACATTGTAGATTTTTGTCAGGTCAACTAAAGGTACAGACAAAAGTTGGGAAAGGAAGAAAATTGACCCGTCATAATGGACACTTACAGTGATGATGGAAACTTTGGAAAAGCAATAAAAATTAGGGACTATTCATTTTGTTTCTTGACAACCCTTCTGGATTCCTGGAAGGTCAATTATTAATATGTAATTATTTAAATTTGAATATTTTATGGTTTTAATAATTAAATTAACAAGACAAACAAATTGCTTAATCGATTAATATAACCACAGGTTGGGGGAGAACGGCACAATCCCAGACTATGTCATGTTGGTTTAGTCTAGTTCATTCTCGTAAGGCTAATTTCATTCTTGTAAAGCTTGTGCAAATAAAATAATATTCATAATTGTTGTAATTATCGTCACAGTAATTATTCTATAAAAAAAAAATAATAATAAATAAAATAAAGTCTTGTCACATATCATTTGACTTTCTTTTCGCACAAGAATAGAGAGAAAAAAACATCTTCATCTAATTATTTTGTATAACAATTGTAGTTAATAACTCCAAAAACAATGGCAAAATTATTTTAAAAAAACTCTCTATCTACTGCAGCATACTGAAATGAAAAAAAAAAAAAAAAAAAAAAAAAAAAAACTTCACTCGTAAATATAATAATTTAAATATGGGCCAATCCATTTCGAATCGTCTAGACCATGCCGCTTAACCTACGTGATGATAATATTGTTTTACACCATTAATTATTTGTAATCTACGTTTCGGGGGTTTACACCATCTTCAGGTATCACCACGATCAATAACATTTATCATAACAAAAATTATATACCAAATTAAAATTCAATACTAAAACAAATAACAATGTTACATAAAAGTCTTTTTACCTGACGGCAATGTATCAGTTATGTAGTTATCTAGATTGTTTTATATTAAAACTAATTCTTTCTATGTCTAAAATTTTAGGTGGTTTTAAATCAAATTTGCGATTCGTGTCAAACGTAAACTCCAACATAATTGCTGGTTAAATAAACTTTTTGGTAAGAATTAAAAATAATTATTTATCATTAATATATGTATCTTCTTCCGAGAATTTATTTTATCATAAATAACTGGACCGGTAGGTCCAGATGAATTTCAGTGAGTGTTTAATTTATGTTTAAGTTTTAATTTTTAACGTCTTGAATCGGGGCCCATATGTCAAGCTGAAATGACAGACTCTTAACCACCGACTGAAAGTACTATAATCACTTTTATCTATATCTTCAAAATTAAAAATTAGACAGAAGCTGAATACATACACATACCTTCTTAAGCCAATATGGACTTACGCTTCACAGATTTTTGGTTCAGCAAAAAAGACTCACTTACAAAAACTGCAATCATTTCAATCCAAAATTTTAAGACTGATAACGACAGCTCCTTGGTACGTAAACAACAGAACCCTTACAACAACGGACTTACAACAACCAACATATACGAACACTCTATTCTCGTTTTCAGGTAAACTTAACGGACACGACAATAGACTGATTAACGACATGTTAAAAGCTGAAATGCCATTCAGAAGAAGGCTAAAGAGAAGCTGGATGAGGGACCTCCTCGGATAAATTAAAGCTATGGAAGGGGTGCTTTGGCATTTTCCTTCTTCATGCCTACCATGCCTGATCTCGATTTGTACAGCACATTTGCTGGTTGTCAGATAAATTCTGACAGGCGTGAATATAGATATAAAGAGAAAAAAGAAAGTCTTGAATCATGATCATAAAATTTCAATAGGCAACGGGACCATGCTATGCAGTATCTGCAATACTAAAATGTCTTGAAGGTTTAGGGAATCTAAGCAAGTGACACTATATGACGCACGTAGTAGTTTTATTGTGAATATATGCAATAAAGAAGTTTTGTTTATTAATTTCTAGAGTATGCTAAAACTCATTTCTTTAGAATATTAACCTTATTTGAATTAAACTTTATCAATGCTGACTTCAATATCTTCACCATAATCTTACCAGAAATGCTTCCAGCTTATTCAAGGCTATATTTAAGAATTGAATCATTCATAGAACACTGACGAAGCATGCTAACAGTTTGTTTGATGAACAAATATCCAAAGACGATTATGAAAGGACTAATGATATAGTCCGGGAGCCTTAAAAAGTTTTTTTTTCACTAGTACATTTTTTAATATTAAAAAATATAATATGTTCTCATCTAATACCAAGAACGATACACCAATGGTTCATATTCAGAAATCTGTTAACATTTATTTTTTTTAATCTCATCATTAAATATGGAGAGGATCAAATTTTCAGGAAATTTAAAAATTTGATTCAGTTTTTTCTTTCACTAATGGAATCATTACAAGAGAAATATTAAAAGCTTTGTTTATTTACAAATGATTACAAGGCTTAATTGTAAGGTCAAACATAATTAAGTGATTATCGACGGCTGTCAGAATGTAATTAACGGTTCTAGGAACGGTCTATAGAGCGCGCTGTTTACTCGAGAATATCCGCTTCCTGTGAGGATATTATCTTTTATACAACTGATCGATATTTAAAAAAAAAAAAAAAAATATATTTTAAAAATAAAATTCAAGACTTTTACTTACCTTCGTTGTTAAAATCAATTTAAATAGTTTTCAAATGAAGTTATTTATTTACAATTGTGTTTTTTATCTTCGAATTGCTATTTCCCATATGAAAACAAAAATACAAAGATGAAATATGTTAACTTCCGAAAATTTTAGTGAATTCAAGGCGTCTCTAGGCCACCTCCACAAAAGTCGTCGAGGTGGGTTGTACGGATTGGTGGTGGATTTAAGCGTGTGTGCTGATGGGTTCATGTTGTAAGTCATCTTGTCGTGGAATCTTTTATAATATTCTGTGGCTGTGTCTGAAACTGCGAGTATGTCCAAGTCCTTGCGAAGTAATTCGTTGATTACATTAAACGGTGCATCCACGATTTTTCGTAATATTTTGGATTGAGAAGACTGAATTATTTGGATGTTAGAGGTTTTGGCAGATACCCATAGCTCTGCCCTGTAGGTCCATAAGATATAGAAGCAATACGCATTTTTTATAATCACACACTTACCCTTGAGCTATACCTGTTCTGTTGCATTATTTGTTTTTGCAATATTGTTTTTTTGTTACTTGATTGTAGAACAATACAGGAGGTATGAAAAAAAATAAAATAAAAGAAATACGCAATTTTTAAACACGATATTTTTTTCCTCTTGTAAAATATATAAAATAAGCAAATATGTTCTATTTTGTACATATGGAAAACATGGCATATTTAGACAAGAGGAAGACAGCACTCACTGGTGCATTCTCATGACATTAAAAACTAAACTATTTTTTCAGACTAGGAGATTCCTCATCCAACACCTTCTATAACTCCCTCCGAGTTATAGATGGTGTGTCAGTTGTAGCCATTTCTTTATATAAGTTTATTTCTGTGTCCATTCTGTCTGTCGATAATTTGTTTGTAAGTCAATCGAATGTGTTTTGTTGTGGTTAGAATACGTATGTCGGTATAAAGGGTATCGTTTTTTTAAATGTATTTCTTTTTATCTGGTCCGCCAATTTGGCAAGGGGTGAGCCACGTATAAACGTATAGACGTATATAAATACGTTTAGGTTCTATCTATTATCGTCTGAGTAAAAAGTTTAAAGTTTTAAGTATTGTCTTTAAGTATCTTCACTAAATAAATTTCATTTTCCTGACTATGAGCTTATATTTATTCATAGACCAGCTGTTGATTGTGAATAGCATTCGAGGACGACGTGTATATATAGACTTTAATTATCCCTTCAATAGGAGATTTAAGCACTTGCTTAACCGGGCAAGAGATAAGTCTACCTTTCAGGATGTCCACTTTAATCCCCTATAATTGTTAAAAAGAATGTTCGGAGACGAAGACTTAGGAATAAAAGGGGTAAGCAAAGACGTGACAAACATTGTAATGCCCATCATCTACTTGCAGTTGCCTCGGACAATCTTATTTCGCCGGTATTACTGTTGATGGAGGGAACTAGACTAGCCAATTGGCATTCTAGCCTTATCTCTGTCTCTACGTATTTTGATACCCAGAGTTGCATTGTCATTATAGGAGTATTTCGATCTGAACTCAGAACCATTCAAGGAAGAAGAAAATTGTTGCAGCTGTGGATTAGGTTGTGAGGTTAGAAGGCCAAAACACATTACTCTGCAGCGTCATAAACGTTCAATTTATATGCCTGATTGATAAAGATGGTGAAAATTATATAAGCTAACTGAAAAAGATTGTATGTAAATTTCTGTGTAATACTATTTTGAGTGAGATACAATCATGAATTTCCTCTTTAGAAAAAAAAAAAAAAAAAAAAAAATCGATATCTCCTTTTCTCTACAAGAGACTGTTCTTCAATCTATCAATGCTAATAAGGTGGTTTTTCAAGTTTTTTGAAATCTACAAAGTTAAAGGTACTGTAAGAGAAGAAAATTTAAAATGTCTGCATTTAAGCCCTGTCAAATTATTCCAATCAGAATGAAACCTACATCATATTAAAGCGCATACAATTTTACATCGATATATAGAGTTTAATCAAAGTCGTTTTGAGAAAATCGTAAAAAGGTGCAAAATGCATAGTATAAAGTAGATCTTCCGGTCAGCTGATTTTAATGAAAAAGTTTCTGTGACATCTCGGGTGTATAATTGACATAAATATGAAATTTAAGTTTCATATGACTGTTTGTTTTCGCCCGGGAGTTACTACACACACACAGATCTTTTTGCAGGACTTGGTTATTTGGACTTGGGGGACCCTAAAACGTGTATTTCCGTTGAAAATCGGGATTAAAAAATTTTCACGATCGCAATACTTTTCCTTACTATATATTTCTTATATAGGTAAGTGAAAGTAAAAACAAAATGAATATCTTTTGATTCTTACGGCTCACAAATCAGTGTATGTAATTAATGTTATAAGTTGTGATTTATATTGAAGCACTTATGTATATCTTAAAACTCGGTTGATTCTGGGCTAACATGTTTTGACAAGAATTAACTTCAGAAGTCTGATCAAGTCTTCAAAGATGGCCGTTGGATTTCCCTTAAGCTGGTAATGGTGTCAAGCTAGTGTGGTCAAGTCAAGAATAAGCCTTTAGAACATAAGAAAGTTCTGAGCAAGTATTTGATAGTTTCGTTCTTATATGCGTACCAAATAGATTTCTGAGGGATTATTGGGATTCGGTGATTACTTGATATTGGGGTTAGGTTAGGTTAGGTAGAGTTTTTATGGACACTCAACTGCTGAGGTCTTCAAAATATTCTTTGTGTCCTTTAATATATTTTCATTTTCTTCTACAACTTCTTAAAAATATCGATTTTTTTCCCCTAATTTAATAGTGTTATCTCCTAACAACTCTTCAAGTCTTCTATCTATTTTTGCTTCATGGAAATGGTTTTGATGTAACGGACATTCCTCTAGAATATGGACGGTCGTCAACTGCACATCACATATTTCACATTTCGGTGGTGTAGTTCTTTTTATTAAGAATTCATGTTGTCAGACGTGTATGCCCGATTAGCATTCTAGTATTTACTACTTCTTCCCTCCTGTTACTTCGATCTTGGTATTGGGTAATATGGGATATGAATGATAATGGGTCTATAATGGAATAAATTCTCACCGGGCCAGCTCAATAGGAGACGACCTTATTGTCCTTGACAAACAAGCGGACCGAGAATGACAGTTGAACTAATATTTGCATAATGTTGAATGACAGAGCCACTACTGGTTGACCTAGTAAGCTCTCAGGGATATATCTTCGAAATGAATGGATGAGCATCTTAAAGGTATTTTCTCCTTTATACCTGCATAATATTTTTTTTTTTTTTTTTTTTTTAACAAACAAGCTATTTTTTAAATATTAAATGATGAAATAGATAGGATTAAATTTAAAAAAAAAAATTTTTTATTTATTGAGAAATTTTACAATTTGTTACATAATGAACAGTAGTAATAATGATGTAATACACATTCATACAATATATACAGAAAATAATGATAAAGTCAAATTACATAAAATCGGAAATAAATAAATTCAAATATATACAAAAAATAACAATTAATAAAAACAAAAAGAAAAGAACTAACAAATCAAAACAACAACCTGTAGTAGAGTAAATACAAGTTGGGAAATAAGTAAAAATCATACAAGCAAACTTAACTATATACAATCTGCTAAAGGGTCCCTAGACTCGGCTGTTCCCTCCACAAGTGGGGGGAGAAGCCGAATCCAAGAGATCCCAACGCCTCTCACTCAGCGCATCACTGGTGTAAGCCAAAAAAAAAAAATAAATAATAAAATAAAAATAAAAAAGCGAACAAGCAGAGAGTAACCAAGATTTATTTTCCAGAGCACCAAATTCTATTATAATTCCTATCTCTTTATTTTCAAGGAAACTTGAGTGATGAGATCAGAAAGTTTTTTTTATTGGCAGACACATAAAAATGAATATATAGAGTAGTAAAATGTACTGGACCACATAGTTATAAATAAATAAAGACCCTGATAATACCACTAAATGAATGTTAAGTATTGTACTAAGAAAGTGTTTTTTTCTCAAGTTTGAAATTCTGGTGAGCGCAACCCACTCATATTTAGGTTCCCAACGGCATATTGTACATCTGCATTAATGCTCTTATGTTTAAAAACAAAAAGATTGCATAACAAATATTTGTTTGCTCTTTTCTTCTTAAGTCGTCTCGTACATTTAATTAGTTCAAGTTATATATTTACTCATTTCTATCAACGCTTACAAGGTGATATGGTTAATATTTTCGAATCTATGAAATTAAATGTATTTTAGAAGAAGAAAATTTAAAATATGGACATTTAAGTCCTGTAAGACTATTTTAATCCGAAAGAAATATACATGACATTAAAGTATATTAAATTTTTACATCGATAAAAGAAGTTTAATCATGAATTTGAGCATTTTGACGATCTCATTACATATATTCCCTTACTATATATTTGATACCAGCGGAGCGGCAGGCCGTGTAGGGGGAGATTACACTCACGTCTCTTGACGCATTTTGTAGTGTAGGGTCATCACTCCCTAAGCCTAATTTTGTGAGTGGCCATCATTTGGCTGACGGGTCTCACATATCCGGGGGAGAAACTGTGAGAGAATCCCCATTTAATTACACCCTTATAAAAGCCCCGCCTGGACTGGGATTCGGACTCGCAACCTTTAGCATGAGAGACTAGCGCGCTAGCCACTCAGCCACGGGCTTCCCTTTCATACATAGGTAAGTGAAATAAAAAAAAGTTTTAGGCTTTCTACGCAAAGTAAATCGTGTCGGATAAAACCTGGATAATTTTGCGGAAATGTCCAAATTACACTCCAAATATTTCGAATTCATATGATTCTCATAAATGAACTTGGATATATACTTCAAATTTTTCTTTGTAGGATCCGATCAGCAATCAGCGACCGTAGAAAAAATAACTTTACCAATTTATATCTGAATATTTTCAAGATAAAGGAGATAATAAAATTCCCCTGGGCTTAGAATAAGGCCAGGACAGTACAAACAGTGAGATGTTTTGAGAAGGGGGCTATATATAGTGACGGGAAGCGGTGAAGAGCATGAAGGAGATGTTTACCTATCACTCTTCGCTGAGGTCCCTGCCCCCGGAGTATCTCTTTAGCCAGGTCTGGATTAGTGGGTCGGCTGGCAGAGTGTCCCTATCTTCTCATACACATTTTGTAGCTTAAAGAATAATAATAATCATAATAATAATAATAATAATGACTAAATTACTGAAAAAGCCAAAACGAGTCTTTGTCTAAGTAGTTTGTTTTGATTTTAAGGTGTAAAACTCTAAGATCATCAACTGATGGATATAGAATGAATGTTATCGGGTTGTTTCACATGAAATGTCCGTTTTCATAGTTTCTGAAATACATAAAGGATTTTGCAGGTCTCTGTTGTTTTCTTCCGAATGTTTACATATGTAAAGTAAACAGTTACTAATCCTCTACCTTTGTATTATAAACATTAGCTTTCCAATCAATAACCCACTTTATAGTAACCCACTTTAACAAATAAGTTAAATATAATTTTAAAATTAACGTGTTAGATATGAAAGAATATTTAAAAATGTATATATTTAAATGTATTAAGTTTAAAGTCAACATCATTAGAATAAGGAAGATGCATTTTGCATTTTGAAAGGAGATATAATGTAAGCTGGAATAATGAAGATAATATAGTCAATAGTCAAAAAAAATATATATATAATAAATAAATAAAATAAGTAAATAAAACGTATCATGAGAGTATTAAGAGAAAACGCTATAACCGAGATGAAGGTAATGTGGGTAGGGTTTAAGTATTTCTTATTTTTCAGTATTTCCTTCTCCCCCAAAACAGGACTTAAAAGATCTGGCTGGCGAAAAGGTCGCCTGACCAGTTCCGTTTAATTTAATTTAGTCCGCATTTTATCGTCTTTTATATCAACCAAGAAGAGTAAAAACAAGATGACCGTGGACTTGAAATAGTCTCATGTAGGTTAAGGCTGACCAGGGGCAACGCACCTGAGTGCAGTCCCATCGGGCAATAAAAAAAAAAAAAAAAAAAAAAAAAAAAAACAGATTCTGGAAAATCGGGAAGTGAAAACCGGTGCCGAGCCGTGGGACAACCCGACGGTCATTGCCATTTGTAAATGAACATCACGTTAAGGGGCGTAGAGGTGTATTCGAGGCACGGAAGATACCGTTGGGTCCTGGACCTGTCCCCACAGGGATTTGGAGGTCGTCACACCCACTCGCTTTGCCGTCTTTTTTATTTTGTTTTAACGGATTTTTTATTGCGGTTATATCGTCCTATTGTCTGCGAATAAAACCTCACCCACGTTGGAAGGTACACGCTCTTTCAAATGGCCATTGTCTTGTGCAAGGTAATTTTTAGAAAAAATAAAATAAATATAAATAAATAAGTAAAATCTTATTGAAACTAGTTCCGCATACGCTTCGTGGACTAATCATCAATACCATTGATGACCTATTGTAATTCGAATTAAAGTTTTTAATAGTTTTTTTTTTATCTGGTTTTAAACAGAGATAAAAAGCCTAATTCAGCGACCACCCCTAAGAATAAAAAAAAGTCTTTATCATTTCTCTTTGACTTGTAAAAATATTAATAACAATTGGTCCACTCAAACCAAAGGTTCGATGCCTATACCAGCAAATACTACCCTCAGAGATTCGTCCAATGCTCACCGTTTAAGCCTAAGCCCCCGAGATCAGACAATACAGTCCTCTAATCCGAGGCTTCGGGCTATCTTTCGGACGTCTTCCGATCCAAGTTTTCTCGGATCTCGTTCTTTTTTGAGCCCAACAACTCAAAGGGTACAAGCTCTGCTATTTCGCGTTGTGCATCATCCTAAATTCCCAGTAGCCTCATCTCCATATGAACCTAATATTTTACGCA
This sequence comes from Piezodorus guildinii, assembly GCA_023052935.1. Taxonomy (NCBI): domain Eukaryota; kingdom Metazoa; phylum Arthropoda; class Insecta; order Hemiptera; family Pentatomidae; genus Piezodorus; species Piezodorus guildinii. Next base: position 31,467,542 of record CM041292.1, on the reverse strand, counting down.
ATACCTTATTTTCGAAAACCTTAAGGTTTAGTTTATTACTTTTAAAACTGCGGCTACGTTTCACATCCGTAAATAACCGCTGGAAGAATAATATGTTTATAAATTCTAACTTTTAACTTTCTAAACAGAAGCCGTGAGTTATGTAAGTTTGCAACTGAATAATAACACGTATTCTCCGAAGTTTAACCACGACATGATTTCCTTCTGGATTGTATTTTTCATAGTTAAAATTAAACTTGAAAACTTTAAGTTGGAAATAAAATAGATCAATGTTATCTAATATTTACTGTTGTTTTATGGTCTGGGAAAAATTGGATTTGTGGATTAAAAGAGGGATTAATCAAGTATAGAAAATAAATTTTAAAAAAAGATTGAGCCACAACATAAATAGAGCACTCTAGATGAGAGCCAAATTTAAAAAAAAAAACGTAGGCAATACATGACTTTCTTTCTTTACAACAATATAAATAAATCCTACTAAATGACAAATAAAAAAGAGAATAGAAAAGAAGCCTAAAAATAAAAAATAAAGTCTTTAGTATTTTCTCTGACTTAGAAAAACGATAGATAAAGGTTATGTCTATCTAATTTTTATTACAATTAAGATTAGTTTGAATGAATAATTGTATTATTAGGTTCCTTTAATTAAAATGATCCTTTTCATTCAACTTATTTTATTTTCTTATTTTTTGTCCCTACGTTTCGGCTCTTTGCCATTCTCAAGGGATCTACAAAAAACATTTATTTTAAAATTAAAAGATACACAACATTATTTTTTAAAATTCTTATAAATCAATTTACATACCTCTTTATACTCCTTTATACACTCTATACAATATATAGATATATATTTTGTCATAATTGAGTAAAATAAAAATTAAAACTATTATAGGCTGACCAGCCCTGTCCTGGTTGTTATCATCTACTGGATTAAAGAAATCTATTCCCTCACTCTTAACTATTGATATCAAAACTAATATACACACATATATTGTTTTATTATCTCCTCCTCAGTCAAGTCTACATTTATTTTCACAGCCAAAAATGTTTTCATTTAAAATTCTTTAATAAATTATTACCATACATAAACATATACATACACACACACACACACACACACACACACACACACACACACACACACACACACACACATACACATACACACCCACATACACATATATATATATATATATATATATATATATATATATATATAATACATAAACACATAAACAAATATATTAATATCCAATTAAAAACAAGATAATTTACCTAACCATAAAATTCCAAATATTATTCTACTATATTGTTATTTAAACTTTATTCCAGAAATTCCATTTATTTAAATTATACTACTTATTAATTTTGCTCAAAATCTCCGCATAATGGTCATTCAAATTCTTTGTGTCTGTTTTGTAATTTATACTGTAGTTAATGTTTTCTGATATATATATTGCCTCTAAAATTTTTCTTCTAAAATCATTACTTTCTTTATGTACTACCATAGTATTTTCAAAGTCAAATTGGTGTTTTTTATTTATTACATGTTGTACTAAAGCAGTCTTATTACCATCTTTTTCTTTATTTTTAACATCATTTTGGTGTTGATACATCCTATCCTTCAAGAACTGTTTTGTTTCACCAATATATACTGCAGGACAATTTACACATGGTATTTTATATACCATTCCAGATTGGGAGTTTTTTTCTATTTTATCTTTTAGCTCACTATAATAATTTTTTATTTTGTTTCTTGGTTTGAAGGCAAAAGTATATTCTTCCATATCATATAATTTGAAGGATTTTTTAATTTCTTCAGAAAGTCCCTTTATATAATTGCAGCTTTGGAATTTTTGGGTTGTCTTTAATTTGTTTATTTTTTCACCATTGCTATTATTTTTATTTTTAGTTCTAATATTCAATTCCCATATGGTTTTTACTATTTTTTTGGGGTAAAAATTTTCTGAAAAAATTTGAAAAACCTTTTCTTTGACCTTATTTAATCTTTCATTATCTGTAATTGTGATAACTTTTTTGCAAAAATTGTTTACTATATTGTACTTCATATGATACGGATGACATGAAAAATAGTTAAGAATTGTGTTACTACAAGTTTCTTTTTTGGCCCATTCTGTGCTGATTATTTCCTTTTTTCTAATCAACATCATATCTAGAAATCTTAATTTGCCTTCTTTTTCTATTTCCATAGTAAACTTCAATCTTTCATGGTAATTATTAAGAGCTTTTAGGAAATCCCCTACTACATTCTTTTTTATTATGCAAAATATGTCATCAACATACTTTACTAATAACTTTACTTTTATACCTGAATTTTTTAAAGCATTATTAATTAATTCATTCAATACCATACCTGACAAATATACTGATAAAACCCCACCCATTGGTAAACCAAATAATTGCCTATATATTTCACCTTTATATTTGAAAATTCCATTTTCGCAGCAAAGTTTTATCCCTTCCAGAAATATTTTTTTGTTTTTTATATCAGTATCCAATTTGATTTCTTCCCATTTATCTTCTATTATTTTATACATTAATTTTAATGGAATATTTGTAAACAAAGATATTACATCATAGCTGACCATAATTTCATCATTATCAATTTTTATATTATTAATTTTGCTTTTTACCTCCATAGCGTTTGCTACATCATACTCTTTACTTTTGTAAGAATTTTTGAAACTATTTTTAAAATACTTTGATAAATTGTAAATTGGTCCGTTTATTCCATTTACTATTGGTCTTAATGCTCTGTCCTCTTTATGAAGTTTTAACAATCCAAACATTCTGGGATGGTAACAATGTTTATTTATTAACTTTTTTGTTTGATTGTCTTCTATGAACTTATTCTTTTTTAATTTTTCTACATATTGCTTTATTTGTTTACCAATTTCGGGTAGTGGATCTGTTCTAATCCTTCTATATGTGTTTTCTTCATGGAGAATATGTTTCATTTTATTATCATAATCTTCATGTTTTATTATTGCCACTCTTTTAGTTTTATCAGATTTTATTATTAATAGATCAGAATTTTTCTTTTTAAATTTTATCAATGCTTCTAAATCCTCTTTCCACTTTTTAAATACTTTATTTTCTTTATTACTTTTGTTTTTTAGGTTATCTATAGAAGGGTAGTGGATCTGTTCTAATCCTTCTATAGATAACCTAAAAAACAAAAGTAATAAAGAAAATAAAGTATTTAAAAAGTGGAAAGAGGATTTAGAAGCATTGATAAAATTTAAAAAGAAAAATTCTGATCTATTAATAATAAAATCTGATAAAACTAAAAGAGTGGCAATAATAAAACATGAAGATTATGATAATAAAATGAAACATATTCTCCATGAAGAAAACACATATAGAAGGATTAGAACAGATCCACTACCCGAAATTGGTAAACAAATAAAGCAATATGTAGAAAAATTAAAAAAGAATAAGTTCATAGAAGACAATCAAACAAAAAAGTTAATAAATAAACATTGTTACCATCCCAGAATGTTTGGATTGTTAAAACTTCATAAAGAGGACAGAGCATTAAGACCAATAGTAAATGGAATAAACGGACCAATTTACAATTTATCAAAGTATTTTAAAAATAGTTTCAAAAATTCTTACAAAAGTAAAGAGTATGATGTAGCAAACGCTATGGAGGTAAAAAGCAAAATTAATAATATAAAAATTGATAATGATGAAATTATGGTCAGCTATGATGTAATATCTTTGTTTACAAATATTCCATTAAAATTAATGTATAAAATAATAGAAGATAAATGGGAAGAAATAAAATTGGATACTGATATAAAAAACAAAAAAATATTTCTGGAAGGGATAAAACTTTGCTGCGAAAATGGAATTTTCAAATATAAAGGTGAAATATATAGGCAATTATTTGGTTTACCAATGGGTGGGGTTTTATCAGTATATTTGTCAGGTATGGTATTGAATGAATTAATTAATAATGCTTTAAAAAATTCAGGTATAAAAGTAAAGTTATTAGTAAAGTATGTTGATGACATATTTTGCATAATAAAAAAGAATGTAGTAGGGGATTTCCTAAAAGCTCTTAATAATTACCATGAAAGATTGAAGTTTACTATGGAAATAGAAAAAGAAGGCAAATTAAGATTTCTAGATATGATGTTGATTAGAAAAAAGGAAATAATCAGCACAGAATGGGCCAAAAAAGAAACTTGTAGTAACACAATTCTTAACTATTTTTCATGTCATCCGTATCATATGAAGTACAATATAGTAAACAATTTTTGCAAAAAAGTTATCACAATTACAGATAATGAAAGATTAAATAAGGTCAAAGAAAAGGTTTTTCAAATTTTTTCAGAAAATTTTTACCCCAAAAAAATAGTAAAAACCATATGGGAATTGAATATTAGAACTAAAAATAAAAATAATAGCAATGGTGAAAAAATAAACAAATTAAAGACAACCCAAAAATTCCAAAGCTGCAATTATATAAAGGGACTTTCTGAAGAAATTAAAAAATCCTTCAAATTATATGATATGGAAGAATATACTTTTGCCTTCAAACCAAGAAACAAAATAAAAAATTATTATAGTGAGCTAAAAGATAAAATAGAAAAAAACTCCCAATCTGGAATGGTATATAAAATACCATGTGTAAATTGTCCTGCAGTATATATTGGTGAAACAAAACAGTTCTTGAAGGATAGGATGTATCAACACCAAAATGATGTTAAAAATAAAGAAAAAGATGGTAATAAGACTGCTTTAGTACAACATGTAATAAATAAAAAACACCAATTTGACTTTGAAAATACTATGGTAGTACATAAAGAAAGTAATGATTTTAGAAGAAAAATTTTAGAGGCAATATATATATCAGAAAACATTAACTACAGTATAAATTACAAAACAGACACAAAGAATTTGAATGACCATTATGCGGAGATTTTGAGCAAAATTAATAAGTAGTATAATTTAAATAAATGGAATTTCTGGAATAAAGTTTAAATAACAATATAGTAGAATAATATTTGGAATTTTATGGTTAGGTAAATTATCTTGTTTTTAATTGGATATTAATATATTTGTTTATGTGTTTATGTATATATATATATATATATATATATATATATATATATATATATATATATATATATATATATATATATATATATATATATATATATATATATATACATAAACACATAAACAAATATATTAATATCCATTATCTTATTATTATTTATAGTAAATTATCTTGTTTTTAATTGGATATTAATATATTTGTTTATGTGTTTATGTATATATATATATATATATATATATATATATATATATATATATCTATATGTGTATGTGGGTGTGTATGTGTATGTGTGTGTGTGTGTGTGTGTGTGTGTGTGTGTGTGTGTGTGTGTGTGTGTGTGTATGTATATGTTTATGTATGGTAATAATTTATTAAAGAATTTTAAATGAAAAAATTTTTGGCTGTGAAAATAAATGTAGACTTGACTGAGGAGGAGATAATAAAACAATATATGTGTGTATATTAGTTTTGATATCAATAGTTAAGAGTGAGGGAATAGATTTCTTTAATCCAGTAGATGATAACAACCAGGACAGGGCTGGTCAGCCTATAATAGTTTTAATTTTTATTTTACTCAATTATGACAAAATATATATCTATATATTGTATAGAGTGTATAAAGGAGTATAAAGAGGTATGTAAATTGATTTATAAGAATTTTAAAAAATAATGTTGTGTATCTTTTAATTTTAAAATAAATGTTTTTTGTAGATCCCTTGAGAATGGCAAAGAGCCGAAACGTAGGGACAAAAAATAAGAAAATAAAATAAGTTGAATGAAAAGGATCATTTTAATTAAAGGAACCTAATAATAAAGTTATGTCTATCAATAATTTACGGGTTTTTTTTTTTTTGTGTTTTATTCGTTCAGGGAAAAATAGAGTTAGAAGAATGATGAGCGGATCTTGAATGAATCAATGAAGTATAGAAGGAAAATAATCTACTAAAAAATGTTTTTTATCATCTAGGCACATTTAGACATTGGTACATTAGTAACTTTTTTTTCATTCAAACCAATATATCTCCTAAGATCCTAAGCGACAAATGTTATATAACAAAACATATTCTCCTTTAAATTTTTGACAAAGATCTTTTTGAAACAAATTTTTTATTTGACAGCAGAGATAAAGTACGTCAGATAAGCGTCAACTCTTAAAAAAATGCAGGAAAACATGACTTTCTTTATTTACAACAATATAAACAGCTGGTCCTAGCAAAAAATTTCATTTAACAAGACACATTCTCCACTAAATGTCTTACTCGAAAACTGTCGTGAAATTTCCAATCCGAGCGACACAGACAGAACTGGAGCGTGGCTCATTAAGGGTGAAAAAAAAGTAACACAATGAAAGTTACAAAAACATGTCCATTACTGTATGTTATACCCATGCCAAAAAATATGAAGAAAACAATAATATGTATCACTTTTCTGAAACTGTCCATATCCATAAAATATATAACCTAACCTAACCTAACCTGAAGAAAATAAAAGTTATAACTAGCCAAAGACTACATTAATAAGTTGGCATTAAAAGCAAAACAAGTTTTCTTGTTGAATTTTGTTAAAATACAATAATCAAATGAGTAATCGAAAAGTAAAATGAATGCTTGAATTTTATTATTGTTATGCTTTTACTATTGTTATAATAATTTAACCGAGTTTGGCACCCAGGACTGGTTTACTAATTCCTCCCTCTTACATACTACCTCATTATCCAGTCCTACCTCTCTGAACCACAATAGTTACTATTCATCCCTATTTACTCAGTCTGCTGGTGTAAACAAGGCAGTATCATAGGACTCATTCTGTACACAGTCTATACAGCTGATACCACAAACCATCATAGCACCTTTCTTTCTTCCTATGCTGATGATACTTGTGTGTTATCAGTCAATAATGGTCTTACTATTGGCTCTCAAACTCTTCAATCCCACAACGGAGACCTTGAGATATGCTGTCAGAATTGGAGAACTGAAATCAATTCCAACAAATCCCACCAAATTACCTTTATCCTTCGTCGTAAGCCTATGAAATCCTGCCCTACAGTATCACGAACGGTTTTAATTTTAGACGCAGTTAAGGAGTTAAGAAATAAAATAAAATAAGATTTGTAGGAGAAATAATCTTAATGTAAACGACTTAGGAAAAAAATTATAAATAATGAAAATTTAGTAATTAGAATAGGTTAGGGAAAAAAAGTAAATGTATGTGCAATATGTCCAATAGGAATTGATAAGTATGCTATGTAGTGTAAACAACATGATAGGGGTACTCACTACGTTTGCTATAGCATGCTATTTGTATTATTTTGCTAAACCCGTCGAGTTTCCTCGGTACCTTCCTATATACAATTGATGGGTTTAGCACAATAGCACAAATAGCATGCTATAGCAAACGTAGTGAGTACCCCTGATGTATTTGGGCAGCATTGCTAAATAAAGTTCTCTCTACGTATTTAGATTTTTTTTAAATATCAATAAGCCTTAAAATAATTGTTTTTACCATGACTATAAAAACAATTAATATAATAAAATAAAAGGCCACTTACTATAATAAAGTCAATGTAATAGAAGTTATTTAACTGTTTAAAAATCGATGACAGTGTACAAAAGACTCTATTAGAAAATTTTACATAAACGATGGTAGCTACAGGTTAAGTTCGTTACTTTACATAAATTTGCTAACAGACAAACATTTCATTAATATTTCTCTTGAATTTCATAACACTACATGGGAGTAAAAACCTTCAATTCTACGGCTGGGCATAACCATAAGCAATTAGTATTCTTCAACCTTTTTACCGAACGTTAATAAAACTGAAAAAAAAAAAAAAAAGTATTTTCTGTAGTTCAAACGTTTCAGAATATTTTTGATGAAATACAGGCAAGTTTGAAAATCAAAAAAATGAATTCGAATTAAATTTGTAAAATTTATAATTCAAAGTGTAAAAATAATGTTAGGGTATACAATTGGAGACCATATGCCGAGGAGGATCAGTTGTAAAATATACTGTTAATTATTTAATTTGAAAAGTAAAATTGTCAGTAATATCAAATCACAATAAATATAGTAATCTGAAAATGCATATTAGTAAGGACATTTACAGAACTAAGCGGTCTAGATATAATAGAATCGAGATAATCCCAACTTATAATTTAAGAGTCGTCATTTTTCATAGTTTATCTGTTCCAGAAATGCTAAACAATCCCATTAAGGCAATTTATAAAACTAATTTCGTACATAATTTCCTAATATATTTTCTACTTGAAAGATTAATCTTAGAAATAAAGGAAATACGTGCAGTATTATTAAAGATCATTATTTATGTGCTAATCTGGGCTGTTTGGTAATTTAAATTAGGCAATAATAAAAAAAATTACAACAAACAATTCATAATATTTAAAATTATTTTTCAATTGTGATGATTGGTCCATGTTATATGAGATTATGAAAACAAAAAAATAAAAATAAATAAATGTAATATAAGAATACTAGATATTGTTCTTTAACTTATCCATTTACTTTCACTCACTATATTAAGTAATGGAAAGTATTGCGATCGTGAAAATTTTCGAATTCCAGTTTTCAACGGAAATACACATTTTAGGATCCCGTGAGTCCAAATAACCAAGTCCCGCAAAAAGGTCTGTGTGTGTGGTAATTCCCGTGCAGAAACGGTAAGTCCTATGAAACTGAAATTTCATATTTAAAACAAAAATACGCCCGAGACGTTACAAAACCTTTTTCATCAAAATGAACTTACCAGAATAGCCACTTTATACCGTGCATTTTGCACCTTTTTTCGATTTTCTCGAAAACGGTTGCGACGATTTTGCTTAAACTCGCTATCTCGATGTAAAATTTAATGGGCTTTAATATAATTTAGGTTTCATTCGGATTAAGATGGTCTGACAGGGCTTAAATGCCGATATTTTAAATTTTCTTTCTCTAAAGTACCTTGTTGGTAAGTAATTTTGTTGGTTCTATAAAAATAACAATATTATCTTGTTACCACTGATAAAACAGCTAAATATGCAAGTTGAGCGAATTTGAAAAGCAACTAAAGGAGAAATCTGAAAAAATATTTTTTTAATGCAATTATTTGTTTTCGAACCTAAGAACAGTAATATACATTTATGATATACCGTTGGAAACTAAATATTTTAGAAAAAATATTATCACATACACAAGCTTGTAAAAGTTAATAAATATTGATAAACAGCCGATAAAACTAAGTGATTATTTTAGATAATAAAATAATACATAGTTTTTTTAATAAAACACATGTTTCTATATAAATTCAATTTAGTTAATTCTTTAATAGTTAAACGTATTTTTTTTTAATCTAACTGTATTTGAAAATTCTGTCGTTAATTTTAAAAATGGAGATAAGTGAAAGTCGTGATTTGTTTATGATTGATTTGATATGGAGGGTTTCCTATAGGATTTATAGGTAGACACCAATCGTTTAAATAAAAATCACCAAATTCATGGCTAAAACGTTGAATACATATCAAGAAAATCAATTCAAACTTTGTTTGATCCTATAGATATTTATTGTTTTATAGATATTTATTATTATTCTCGATAAAGGTTTTGTAATGTTCCTCTGTACGATACTTTGGAAAAATATATTAATGTAATGAAATCCACAGTATATGAAAATTTAATATGAAAATATTCCACAATGAAATTAAATAAGGAGCATTAAATTTTAGGAAAATTGTTGTTGTTTTTTCTGCCTTTATTAAAAAAAAAAAAGTAAATGTCTTTGATATATTATTTCTAAGAGTTTATTGACATTTTAAAATATTTTTTTATTGATGAGCAAAAACTATAATAAATCTGTATCTGATTTCTATTAGATTTTTCATCTTATTTTAAAATAATTCAATTTTCTAAATAAAATTTTTATAAATATATTTATATAGTAATATAACGTTCTGTATAATAAGGCGCAGTAACAATAGTGATTAAGATACTTCATTCCAAAATAATAATAAAATAATATGAAAAAAAATTAAAATAAGAGAAATGTTGATAATCTTTGATGTATGAATTAGTATAAATTCTAAATATTACTGATTTCAACTGTAATAAAAAATAAAATAAAATAACGCATTATATATAGGTGAATAATTTGCGAATGAAAAAATGTACATATAATTACAGTTTGGAGTCATGGAAATTCACAATACAATAAATCATTCACGTATTATTATTATATATTTAAATGGGAAATTTTGATATTTAACAGTGATAGAAAATTAATTTATTGTATCGATTTTTCTTACTACCTTAATTTAAGAGTTTATGGTTACCGAGGGTTTTCAAGGTGCTATCATAGTGACCTCACGTGAAACGATGACTGTTCGAATCGAACTTTGATATAATAAATTTAATTTCATGGAAGTAATTTATAGCTGATTATACCCGAAGTTTGAAGATAAAAATAATTACGAGTTGGCGTTTTGATGCTGGGCAGCTTTTAACTTTGTCATTAATCCTCCGCTCTTCACCCCTGGTACAAAAAAACCCTCTTATAACCTAGAAGGCGAATTAAGTGTGAAAAAAAAAAGGATGAATTTCGACGTTTCTCGTCAGATTAAAATAGGATGGTTCGTTCTAGGATAACTTGTAATGCTTTCGTTAATTGGAGTAACAAGGGCAATAAACCTCAATGAAAAATGTAAAAAAAAATCTGATAACACAATTCAGTGAAAAATCCCATCTAGAGAGGTAAATATATTTTTCGAGTGAACGGTTATTCGGGGTCGAGGTTTCGTTAAACTGTTTCATCTTTTGAGCGGAGTGTCTTCATGACATAATGATATTGAATTTAACGAAATTATTGGTTATTGATGAGCGAAACCTGGTGAGCTGGTATTACGATTTTCGAAACTGCACGTTTCTTCCGAAAATTTCAGTTGCATGATTCGATCGAGAACGCCAATAAGCTATCTAAGATCTCACAAAGGATGTGAAATTCCTTTTCATCATGAGCAACTACGATAGATTGACCCTTACAGTATGAGATCTAGCAAAATCTAGAAAAAGTTCATTACAGAGCTGCTAATTTTATTTTAAATACATATTTTTACTTATTTGATGATTATAAGAATTCTACACCTCTGGCAACCGTTGTACCTCAAGAGAGAGAGAGATACACTTTATTCAACAAGTGGTGCTGTCCAACTTAATTGGGTTTCTAATAACACAGCTTACTTTGTTTTTCCTGAATGGAAAATTTTATATATGAATATAATATCTTCAAAATCTTAGCATGCAATATAAATAAAAATAGATTAATTTTGTTTGTCTTTTAACATTTTTGTTTCCGTTCAATTTTTTTTCCAACAGTTTTTTCCTTTTAACATTTTTTTTCCTATATTATTTTTCTCATTTTATTCTTTTTTTTATTTTGTTTTCTTGTTTATCTCTCAAATGTATTCAAATATATGTATATAACAAAAAAAAAAAAATTATATATTAATAATGATCACAATAATGCCTATGGCAACCATATGAAACTCCGCTTCAATATTAAATCTCTAGCATATACAATGAATATAATATAATAAGATAAAATTATAATAATAATATCGCAATAAAAAGTTCAAAGATTAAAACATAAATAAAATAAATAAAATTATTCAAGTATCGAAAGTTGATATTTGTTCTAAATAGTTTAAAATAAATTCCATAATAAAAGCAAAACTTTCCGTAATTTTCCTCGTAGGGTTTTGTGGGGCGTCAGAAGAGAAGTAGAGAAAATTAATTTTTAATTGGTTTTTCGTTTCATGAGTATCTCAAAACCTAATATTATTATTGCAAAAGTTGTGATCAATAAAATAATGTTAAAAAAACTTTAAAAAATCTATAATAAAATTTTCATAAAATTTTATACGATGCTCAGAAAAAAAAATGTTCTTAACTTTTTTATTTTCTGTTTATTTCGGTTGTGGAGATATTTCAGAGATAAAAATAATGAGATTGATCGAATTTGAAGGTGGTCAATTAATATTTCATTAATAAATAAACTAAATCTCAATGTCGATTTCATTAGGACAACGATCTGATGGTTTTTTTTTTTATTCTTTGGCTTTTTTTGAAATTTTTTACTGTGAATATAGAACTGATAAATTTGGTCTTTGAAATATCTCTGTAACAATTTATCTAAGCGAAAAAATATTTATAACCATTATCAATAAAGAGATATTTCGACTTTATCAGATAGACGCGGTGTCTTTGTTTGTATCAATCAATTACAGTCGGAATATTATTAATGAAAAAGAACAAAAACAATGGCACCTTAATTAAACTTTCAAAGGATGTATAAAAGAATAAAATAAAATCTTTTTATAATTTTTATGTATAATAATAATTTTTCATTATTGGGTGCATTTAATGCTAAGGAATATCTGGAAAAATAATAAAATTAAAAATAAAATAAAATTAACAAATAAATTATTAGTTCAATAAAGTGACTTCAAAACAAACAGTTACATAATGGAAAATATCCTTTTTTAAAGTAAAAACACAATATTATGAAATTATATATTATTTATTGTAAAAGAATAAAAAATAGATTAAGTTTATAGAAAATACGGTTATCATATATGAATAGTTATATAAAAAAAGTACCATTTCACTCACTTTTATGGTAATACTATCGTTGTAAAGGTACGATTTTTTATGGAGGTTCATGTACCTCACCGTTACCGTCAAGGTGTAAAATAAGCCTGGGTTTCGAAAAAATGGCCTCTAAGAGGTTTACTAAAACCCTATTATTATAAAACTAGTTTTTCTAATCAATCTCATTCTAATTATCTTTAGAAAAATTTTAACGGATAAACGAAATGTTCAAAACCGAATAAAATTTATTTCTAAAACCTAGAAAACATTTTTTTCATTTGTTTTAGCAGTATTATTTCAACAGTAAGAAGTAAGTACTTCTTTAGACACCGTCTCAGAGTCACCCTGATGTCGGCAGAAACGTCAGCACACAATTAATATAACTACTACGTTTTAATGTATGACCCATCCCCAACCATATTCCTCATCTAATTAATTTTTTAAATTATTTAAACATATAAAATATGAATTATATTTTTACTTTCACTTACTATATATAGCAAGGAAAGTATTGCGATCGTGAAAATTTTCGAATTCTAGTTTTCAACGGAAATTAACAAAGTCCCGCACAAAGGTCTGTGTGTGTGTGTGTATGGTTACTCCCGGGCGGAAACGAAAAGTCCTATGAAACTGAAATTTCATATTTAAGACAAATATACGCCCGAGACGTTACAAAACTTTTTTCATCAAAATGAGCTTACTAGAAGAACCACTTTATACTATGCATTTTGCACCTTTTTTCGATTTTTTCAAAAACGGTTTTGACGATTTTGATTAAACTCGCTATGTCGATGTATAATGTAGGTTTCATTCTGATTAAAATGGTCTGACATGGCTTTAATACCGATATTTTAAATTTTCTTCCTTCAAAGTACGTTTAATTTTGTTGATTCTATAAAAATAACTATATTATCTTGTTACGACTGATAAAAAACAGATAAATATATAAATTGAATGAATTCGATACCCAACTAATGGAGAAAACAGAAAAAATATTTTTTAATGCAATTTTTCGTTTTTGAACATAAGGACAGTAATATACATGTATGATATACCGTTGGAAAGCTAAAGATTTCAGGAAAAATATTATTTCACACACAAGCTTTTAAAAGTTTATAGAGATTGATAAAAAGTCGATAAAACTTACTGATTATTTTTGATAATAATATAATAGATTTTTTAATAAAACACATGTTTCTTTAGAAATTCCATTTAATTAATTTTTTAATGGTTTTACTCATTTTTATCTCTTACTGAACTTGAAAATTCTTTAATCGATTTTAAAACGGAGGTAAGTGAAAGTCGTGTGTTGCCCGCACCAGATTTTTTAAAAACCCGGTAGATAGCCCTGAGATTTTATAAAGGGGGTAAAAAAAAAATCCTTGGTTATGCCTTTCTTTGAAGGGGACGTAAAATAGTAGTACCGAGCCTGTGCAATGTCAGGACTCATTAAACCTGGATTGGTAAAATTTGGAATCCCACACGTCCAATCAACCACACTATAACTAAATACGTTAATTGAATGAACAAATAGAAGTATATTGCTATTGTATGCCGGATTTGATCGTTTGAGGGTTGAGTGGAAAAACCTGTCAAACCACAGTTCTCGCATCTGGCGAAGTCCAACGGTTTCCTGTTCAGATCGCTAAGCCGAAATCAAACCAGATTCGCTCGACATTGGAATCCAAACATCTAGTCATTCAGCTGTTTCTTTCCGCTATGGAACCTCATCATGGGAAGAAATTTATTTACAACGCAGTTACAGAGGAATAGCTTTTAGATAAGTTGTCCTCCTACAATCCTAGCATTACATAGTGGACATAATATTTCATAATTTTTATTTAATACTTATGAAATGACTTTAGCTGTCAAGATGACATATATCCTGATTTGTTGGCCATAACTAAGGATTTTCAAGGCTGTACCGGTTCTTCCTCTTGTAAAAGCTGCATTTCAGGATGCTGTTTAGATGTGTTTTAAAATGCGGAATCAAACGAATTATTTTTGCTGTTTCACTTCAGCAATGAATTTGTTAAACATTTTTAGTTTTTAAAGAATTACGAGCAATTAAAGGTGTATAAATTACAATAATTATTTGCGTTAAAGAAAAATTTACGAATCATGATCACTAATTTCAAAACGGAATATTTCCTTTAATACTGAAACGATTTCAAATATATATTTTTTAGGGGAAAGGGGAGGAATTACCTATACTTATAAGATAAAATGATTTTTTTTTTCCGATATTAGGAGCCTACGTGTTTTGAAACCTCTGATACTAAAGGAGTGGTTAAATTTGTTTTTCTTGGTCGATTGCAATGGTATATTATTAAAAATAATAAGTAAAAAAAATTAAAGTAAATAATAGAATGCGCTGGGTTGAATACATGAATAAAAAACATGAAAATCAAATTAAAAAAACAAAAACTTTTATTGCTTATTTTATGCAATAATTTCTTTAATTATCAACAGCCTGCGAATCTTAAACACCCTAAAGGTTTTTAATTTTTTTTTTCATAATATTTACAACTATTTTTACAACAACAACAAAAAAAATCTGGTGAGCCCAAAACACGACTTTCACTTACCAATTAAATATCAATTCAAGAATTTTCAAACAAATTTATAAACGAAAATAAATTTCTAAAGAATTATTTCAATTGGATTTTAATAGAAACATTTGTTTTATTAAATAATCTATTATATTATTATCTATGACAACCAGTTTGTTTTATCGGTTTTCATCGCTCTCCGTTAACTTTTACAATAGTTGTATAAGATAATATTTTTTCTAAAATATTTAGCTTCCCAACGGTATATCATACATTTATATTACTGTTTTTATGTTCAAAAACAAAAAATTGCATTAAAAAAATATTTTTTCAGTTTTCACCTTTTGTTGTTTATTAAATTTGCTCAACTTGCATATTTAGCTGTTAATTATCATTGTTAACAATATAATATAGTTATTTCTATTGAATCAACAAAAATAAAGGTACTTCAGAGGATGAAAATAGCGGCATTAAAGCCCTGTCACATAATTTTAATCAGAATGAAAACTACATTATATTAAAGCTTATTAAATTATACATCGATATAGCGAGTTTAATAAAAATCGTCTGAACCGTTTTCGAGAAAATCTAAAAAAGGTGCAAAATGCATGGTATAAAGTGGCTCTTCTGGTAAGCTCATTTTGATGAAAAAGGTTTTGTAACGCCTCGTATATTTGTCTTGAATATGAAATTTCAGTTTCACAGGACTTGCCGTTTCCGCCCGGGAGTTACCACACACACCCAAACACACACACACACACACACACACACACACACACACAAACACACACACAGACCTTTTTGCGGGACTTGGTTATTTGGACTCAGGGGACCCTAAAATGTGTATTTCCGTCGAAAACTGGAGTTCAAAAATTTTCAAGATCGCAATACTTTCTCTTACTATATATAGCAAGTAAAATTAAAAAACCTAAACATTATTACACATTCGCTTATTGTTTGTATAGCAGTTTAAAAATTAATTTATATAAAATTCGATCGTAAAACTTACTCGACGAAGTACCAAAATATTAGTGTTCAAAGTTAACCAACAAACTTTACGTGATCTGAAGATTGAAGTTCTGCATCAATCATATTCCCCAGTCTTTTCTTTTACTGATTAATTTTTTTTTCAGTGTAGTTGGTGTATTAAAAAGAATATCCTTAAAATAATAATGAGGTAATTTGTTTTACTTATTTAATCAGTTGATCTAATGATTAGAAAAATCTTTACCTCTACGACTCATAATGAGTCTTAACATTAGCGTATATGGTTATTTATTCTTACTGTTAAGTAATTAAAATAATAATAAAATTAAAACTATTAAAGTTTCTTTCTTATTCATTTGTTTGATTCTGTAAAAACTGATATTTTACAAGTTCAAATACAGAATCGTTTGAAAATGCAATTATTGAATTTTTAATCTTCATTTTAATTTTTTTATAGAGGTCTTAAATGACGTCTATCAGAACAACTTTAGACTATAACTTCCGCTCCTAGAACAATAGTGACCATGATTAGAACATAGATCAGATCACAGTTACATAAACCAATAGAGATACATTGCATCATTAGAGCTGTATATAATACCCAAGCGGAACATAATTGCAACCAGGGGAGGTATCCATTTCATGGCTAACATGACCCGTATCGCGAGTTATCGCTGGTAATTCAGGGTACAGAAGTGTTGGGGATATGGGGAGGTAATGAGGAGATGATCATACGAGGGGTATAATTATAACAACAAATAATAAAGGTAGTTTCTTTCCTTAGATATGTAAATAAAATTCAAAACAAACAATCATAATTTGATGGATACACCTTCGATCTCTATATATACATCTTCATTCGATATCGTCCTATTTTTATTAATTTCGCCCGCTTAACATTTTTATTTTCATGAGTCTTTCACAGTTAATACTGTCAAATTTGCAGTCATTTTAATTCGTGGCTAAAAAAATGTGTTGATGAAATCTTTCTAATTCTGGTAATTTTTTAAAGATTTCAAACCAAAGCTTCTATGTAATAGAGATCTTCTTTGCAGTTTTTTTTTGTAAGGAAAACATGATATAAATGGAGAAGAAAGTGGTTAAAACAAATCCGGACACTTTTAGCAAGATTAAATTTTACTAAGTATAAGAGACTCGGCTTTGATTATTTTTTCTTCGTTATAGTTCTCGTTCTTCGTTATACTTACTGTTAAAAAAATTAACTCAGATAATCTTTTATCAAAGGTATCATATTCTGAAAAGAATGAAGAATAACTGGTAAAAAAATCAGGAAAATAAAAGATGTTGAGAGCTATGGTCTGGACGATTTCAAATGCATTCACCCACGTATGATCATTCACACATATATTGATGAAAATGGCTTAATGTTTGTAAAAAATTAGGATGTGAACATATTGATGCGAGATTTACATCACAATAAAATTGAATTCACATTGGAAATCAATCGGTGTTTGGCCATCAAAGAAATAAGTTACACGCGAAAAACTATTGTGAATTACATATTACATTTTTTTTTGTTTTATTTATTTAGAAATAATACAATCTGTCACTATCTTGGGCAATGAGTAACATATTTAATTATTTTTTTGTTAAGTAGAAGATGAAACATACACAGAAGCAATATCGCAATAATGGATGTCTACTGAATGGCGATTATATCTAGTTGAATTGAAGATGTATTAAATATACAGTAAAATAAAAATTGTCTGTTAAAAAAGTAATAACTAAAAAATTACATACGTCTTAAATTTATTTTAAATAATAAAGTAATATGCACTATTTCTGATGAGTCTACCCTCTCTTCCAATTCAAATCTTCAACCCATTTCCAGGTAAGATGATTTCGTCTTTGGGACCTGCAAAGATCTTCCCATAGATCCATAAAACCTGAGCGTTCTTTTTAAACGCGAATCAAAGTCATCTGAAATGCTCTTTCATCGAAAATCCGCCATACGTCTTCCATATCCTAATTAAAATCCCTCTACTTTCCGTAGTTTCTTGTTTCTTAATTAGATATTATATAATTTAAATATGCCAATTAATGCGTTTCACTCATTTTTATCTCTTACTGTATTTGAAAATTCATTTATCGATTCTATAAACGGAGGTAAGTGAAAGTCGTGTGTTGCCCGCACTAAACTTTTTTTTTATATTCACATCCATTAAGCATTTGACAATCACTAAATATGGTAGGGATAAGGTTTCGATAATGTGGCGAGAAAGGCTTGATCGAGAAGGGATGCCTCTCGTCTTCCTCGAGTAATTCCCTTTTATGTCAGTAGGTCCCTAATCCGACTTATTTTCTATCTTCTGCCAGTGTTCTAAGGATTGTTGATAGTGGTCATGTTTTGTATTAATGTGTATGTCCGTTAAGTTATTATTAAAACGTTTGTAAAGGGTCTGAATCTGTATGTTGACTATCGCATATGAAGTTCAATGCATGTGTATATTATGTAAATCAGTGGAATGAGAACTAACCTCTGAAGTACTCCTGCAAACGATTACATTTAAATTTCCAAAATAGTATTTTAATGTATGTTTACTTATAACTTCGCTATTTTTGCACCGATTACTTAGATACATTTTTTGTTTCAAATAGAAAAATAAGGGTAGTCTATCTATATAATGTTTATCAGAATATTAAAAATAATTTTAGAACATTAGTGCATTTCTTAACGACTTCAAAATAGGAGGTGTTTTGGGAGAATTAATTGAAAAAGAAAGGAATTTTAACACAATGAGTGGAAGATGGGGTTGCCCGAGGGTAAGAAGTATTTTGAATAAATCTAAATAGAAAAATAATTCTTAAAGGATGACAATAGAGAGAGCCCGATCTGTCAAATACAGCGTTTATATTATTTATTAACAGCAATAATTCAACCTAGATTATAAGACCGCTGTGTTAGAGAAGAATATAATAGGTCGGATAAGAGTGCAAGGAGCCTTGAAGATGAATCTTATGAAGCAATGCATCATTCCATTTAATATCTCCACAGCTTCTATACAAAGTTTCTCCATCTACTAGGACTAAGCAGCTTTAGTTTGAATGAAGGAGACTACGAGAAGTCAAAGGGTATTCAGGGACAAGAAGTAATATTCTCGACTGTTCAACATAACAATACGTTTTAAGGAGATTTCGTGACTGGGTTTTAGAATTATGAATAAATGCAACGTGCAACCAACGAGTTTATCGGAGAAATATATGTAAGTAAAAAAAGTAATCGAAACCTCTAATATTTTTATCAGTTTCGTCTAATTTACTAAATGTATGGCAAACATAACCGTAGCGTTATTAAATTAAATTAAAATATATGTGAAGAATTTTTCTTTTTAATATAAATTTATTGTCAATAGTTAGATAAAATATAAATACCGACGTTTAGGAGATCTACATAATCCTTATGTCTATGACTAAAAATGTGTGCATTCAAAAAGGCTATTAAAGACACATAAGCAAATAAAAAAATATGTCTAAATCTGTTTAATCCCTAATATTTTTATTAGTCTAGTGTAATTAAAAAACCGCTACAAATTATTACAATATGGTTTATTATTTATGAATAACAATATTATTAGGGTATAACTGTTGATAGGCAATGAAGTAATATGAAAAGCAATAATTCAAAGGATAATGGCATATCACTACTGCTGATTTCAAAACGCCATATCTCTGCTAGTTCTGAACTAATTTCAATGATTCTTTTTCTATTTTGTAGAAAAATTTAATTCTCTATGCAATAGAACAAAGAACAAAAACATTTTTCTTAAGTGTTGAAAATTAAATTAAACTTTTTATATGCAGTTTAAATCGTTTATTTGTTTTTACAGAATACTAATAATTCATCGAATAAAATGGGGACTGATGTAGCTTCTGTTTTTACGATTTGATTTTTGTTTAATGTTAGGTTATTAATTAAATTTAGTATTGAATAAGCCTGCTCTTAAGTTTCATTTTATCTTTTATATCTATACATAAAATCATCTCGTGATTCTTGGTTTTTGGGATGATATCTGTATCGGCCAAACATTGCATTTTCAAACATTATTACACCACATTCAATTTGTACCCAAGTGAAGCAGGTAACTCACTAGTTTATCAATGTTTATAGTTAACATTTCAGTTTATATAAACACCATAAACCTTTAATTTAGGCATTTAAATGAAACTGTATAAAAATATACAGTTTATTTTATTACTATTATGTTTTATCTATTCTATTCAAGGTGTCAATGTCACTACTACTAACCATAAAAGGGATTGTATTTAGTACTTGATAAGATGATATATACTTGCATTTTTTATTAATAGCTAATTTGTTGTGTTCATTATTTTAAATCAAAATATTTCCTAAAAAAGTAACTACGAACAAAAATTAAGTATTATGAAAAAACAAAAAATGCTTCAGACATGTACTTGTTTTAAATGGTCTGGAATCAGTTCAGTGATACTTATAAATTTTGATTTTCCGTAAATAGTTTACTCAACAATCGATTACAGAGTGGCCATTGGGTAGTAGAACGAGAATTCAATTCCTTTTCGAACTGTTAAAGAACTATGTTTAATCGGTACTATTTAACTCGAGAATAACATCGCAGGGATTCCTGAGAGATGCCATTAGAGCAAGTAACTAATTGTGCTGACAGTGAAGTTGAAATAGGAGTTTCTCAACTCCATTGTGGCCTATCTCCTTGGAGTGATCAGGACTAAATCACGCTTATGCTAAACACCTCTATATGATAACTGATTGGCTAATGTGTATCACTATTTGTCATTCACCCGGCGTTTAGTCACTTCCTTCTCGCTTCAGGTGTGCGGGAATCGTTCGACATGTCATTAAAATTAATACAATAGTAAGAAAACAAATAAAAGAAATGTATTTTCTCACAGCTCAAAAACCAAAGGGGATACTCTCGTTTTTATTTAATTCATATGCTTTGAAGAAAATCATGTGATTTATCATTCTCAAAATCTTTTTTGTAGATATATTTTTAAAATTTACAATTATTAGGGTGTCGCATAAGTTTTTTCTAGTTGATTATTTTTCATGTGATTTTAGATTTTGACAATTGAGATAAAGAGCATAATGAGGTATTATGGAAGACGAAATAAGGTAATAGAATGTGTTGGGAGAAAACTAAACTTTAAAACAAATGGGTTTAAGTGGGTAGAGAGTTTTTAAAACCGGCTAGGTACCTAGTTCAGCCGAACTAGATACATATGTAACACGTTATTATGGATGACTTAATTCGTGAAAATTAATATAGGTACATTAAGTTTTTTTTTTTTTTTTTGTTTTTTTTTAAGGACCATCTACAGGAAAAATTGGTGATTCAGTTTGTTCTCAATTTTATTTTATTAGAAATGTTTTCCCCGAAAATAATAATACAGTATATTGTATTTTATGTAAATCAATTAGTACACCTGGGTATGCCTTGTGTAAATGTTTTGTGGACGAAATCCCGGAACAAGAACGTGGGTGGAGGTTTGATGAATTACTTTTACCATTTAAACATATAATGACCTGGAGATCCTAACGAACAGCATTATTTAATTTGAAAAATAAATAAATTATTTATATATTCTATCATATTATAATTCCACTCAAATAAAAGCAAGAAAAAAAAAGTGTTAAAAATAATATTGTATATCAAATTTATTAAACTAATAAGTATAATACTTATTAATGATGATACGAATATATATATATATATATATATAGAAATTCTTGCTATCAGCAATCATTTAAAACAACTGATGTCATGGAAGGACGAAATTGTACGTATGAATTTTATTTTTCTCTTTGAATCAAAACGGAATATTATATGTAGCAAGAAAAGATACATTAACCAAACCTTAAATTGTTATTAATTTTGTAATTCTATTATGTCGTCCGTTTTGTTACCAATAGGTCATTTAGTTTTATATATTTTTCAGAAAAAATCTTTTACTTATAAAAATATATAAAAGATATTTTTTTAAAAAGTGAAGGAAGTTGATTAAAATTTGTCAGATATAACAACCTTCATATTTTTACAACAATGGATAATTATAATTGCAAATTGTACAGCCAAAAACTCCTATCTTTGAATAAAAGTATCGCGTTACCAATTAAGATCTTTACATCTTCATAGTAATTATAATATTCCTGATCTAAAAATGTTTGAGCTTACTTACCTAATAGGTTGTTATTTATAGTCAAAGAGCTTCCCATAAATTATTAATTAAGGTGGCTTAAAAATATATTTAAATTATAATGAGGGAGCTGGGCTATAATAACTTTGTGATTTAAAAAAAAGTCCTATTTTCAAACACCACAAAAACAAAATTTAAGACTTCCACGTTTTGGGAATATATATATATATATATATATATATATATATATATATATATATATTTTTTAAATAACTTATTATTTATTATCATTTGTGATATGGTATAGTATAACCAAAGTGTTTCATACTTTATCGTTATAAAACTTTAATAGTTTAAACTTATGAAAAAATATATCGAACAGTGGTCAATAAATTTTGATTTGTTCAATTTTAAATCATTTTACCACCAAACAATTATGATTTTCACGATTTTTTTTACCAGCTATACTCTGTTCTCTCATAAACTTAAAAACTTGAAATACCTCAGAGGTAGTGTAAGTTCGGATAAAGCCTGTACTGTTGCAATTATTATTTTTTTTTTTTTGTTGCAACATTGTTTTTCTTTGTTACTAGAGTGTTAAACAATAAAGGAGATAAGAAAAATCTCCTAAACTTGAAACAGTGGATAATTTATTAATATTTTAGTTTTTCATCTATTTCAAGTAGGCTTCACGGTTAAAACATATGCTGAGGAAATCTCTTTATATATGGTAATTTTGTAGATATAAAATCCAAACAAAAACTTACAATAGGGGTCCTCACTACGCACTAGCAAACGTAGTGAGTACCCCTATTATGACGAGAATGTGCGTATGCGTGCTATTTTTTATGCTTACGACAAATTACCTAAATAGTAAAGAAAGTGGTTTATGAGTTTCTTGAAAATGGACAAAATCCAGACTTTCAGCGGTTTAAACTCTAGATGGAGAGTCAGATTTGATTATTTTTCTTATTGCATAGTCATTATCCTCTTGTTTAATTTTATAATAAAATATAATCCATATAGTCCTTTGAGTCCTTTGAATATAGTATATATTCAAAAATAAAGTCCAAAATATAGTCCTTTGACTAGTTGTAGATAATTTAAGGCCTTCGCCATCTACATCTTTATGTTTGGTTTCGATTTTTTTTGTTGCTTTTAATGATTTAGCAATCTGACGGACCGAAGGTTATTATTCCAAATGAGTGGGAAAGGTATATTTTCTTCGTAAATCCTGCATGAGAAAAAATATTAAAAAATCGAAGGATTACTTATATAATCACCAACGCTTTATTTAATTAGTGATAGTAACTGAGCGCAAGCATGATCAATACAACTTCTTTTGCTGGTGCTTAGCTCCAATTTTAAATGTTTTTATTATACCCTTTATAATGCCGTAATGTTTTAAATGGTTATTTAAATGAGCAACTTTTAATTTTAATTATTTTTCGTTAGTACGTTGATTTCAGTTTTTATAAATTCTACTTCATACGAGATTTTACTCTTTTATAATAATAGAACTTATGGGACTCCTCGAATCAAATCTTCAAAGTGATAGTTTGAAATCGAAGCGTTCAAGTGTTGCAACATAACGCCGTTTAAAGATGCCTCCGCAAAAAGCCCACTTATTTAAATATATTTTTGGAACAAAATAAGAAAAATTACTTCCAGTTAAAAAGTAAAAACCAAAACTTTAATAGACGACATATATCAAAGAGTTTTGAAACATGAGCAAAGAGTAAGTTTTTCAATTTTGATTTGAATATCTCATTTCGGAGTGCTGTGTGTAGGTGATGAATATGAAATGCTATCAAGATGGCTTATAAGCCATTACTGAAACAGCAAGGCACACAATTTATTTAGTTGGCAGTGAAAAATATACAGGAGAGTTTTAGTCTCCAAATACATATGGATATGAATTACATAATAATTATGCCTCGAAAGCGTGAGACTAGTTCGTCGAATGTGCAATCATATTTATATTCCGGTTAATGTCAAACGTCTTGAGGAGAAATACAGTTTATCATAATTCTTTAAACGGGTGAGCTAAAAATAAAACAATCCTCATTTGTTATAAAAATTAGCAATTGTACAAAAGGTTAATTATTTATTTAATACTATTTACTATTTGTATTGGTATATTACTAGAAAGAAAGTATTGCAATACATCTGTTAAAAGATAATCTATTTGAATACTAAAAATAAAAGATGCTGAAAGTATAAAAACTTATTTTTAGAATTTTGCAATGCAATATTTAACACTAAAATAAATATAATTGGAATAGTTTCAAAAAAAGCCACTTGTCAAATCTTGTGTACTGTCTTGAAAATAAATTTAAATTGTTTGATAATGAAAGTGTTTCAATAACTGCACCCCCAATAAACCTCTAATTAGAATAGAATAGAATAGATTTAATTTGTCTTTGGGGTATTCCCCTTACAAATAGAGCCTGGCTTGGCTATTCACAATATTTTTTTTAGGTTATGTACATATTTAAATAAAAATTAATCAACAATTTTTTTATGAATATAGAGAGATAAAAAAAAGATCATATGTTTTTTAAATAATAATACACCTATTTAAAAGAAACATAAATTAAAAAAAAGTAAACATTAAAAAATAAAATACATATGGTTTTAAAATAATAATACATCTGTTTAAAAAGATAAAGTAAATAAATATATTGATTTAGATAAATTAACTGTTTTTTTAAAAATAAAACAAGTTTTATTTATAAACCTCTAATTATAAATAAAACTTGATTTATTTTAAAAAAAAAATTATTTTACCAATATTTCATTTATTTTTATAAATATTATTATTTACCAAGCACTACAAGACGTTGCCTGTTTCGGGCCTCCACTAGCAACTTCTACCAGTTCTCATGTTCTGGTGTAGCCGCCATCCAGTCGTGTTCTGAGCGTCAGCAGAAACTCTCTTCTCCCATCTACGTCTCGGCCAAACTCTTCTTCTCATACCCTAGAGACGGTCTTTGAGGAGTTTTCTGTGCTGTTCTTCTTCACCCAAGCGTGCCACATGCCCTACCCGTCGTAATGGGCCCAGTTTGATTACCTGAAGTGCATAATAAAGCTCGTTAAATACATAATAAATCTCCCAGTTAAAGCGTCTCCTCCAGGTCCCATCAAATGGAACTTCTCCAAATATCATAGGAAGGAGTTTTCTTTCAAGCAGGAGGATATTTATTTAACTATTCTTGGTTGTAGTCCAGGTTTCTAATTAGTGTTGGGCGGATTATCGTCTTGTAAAGATGAATCTTAGTCTGACGGAAGAGGATATGGCTGCTTAGTTGTTTTCGTAGGCTGTATTAGCACTGCTTAGCAGAAGGTATTTCCACGTGTATTTTCTAAATATAATCTTGTAATATTTTTCCGATACTTCTTTTATATAACATAATTTTTAATGTAGAAATGAGACACATTGTGAAATTTCACAGAACTGAGCCCTCTTACCGGTATTGTTCCTATATGTATCTAAATACCAACATTTTTTTAAACTTGGCCATTAAATATATATTATATGCCAAAGGTTGTTGCGGGTGGCCCTAGGATTTTTTTAATGGGAGTTAAAAATCCTTAGTTATGCCGTCCTTCGGAGGGACGTTAAAAGGTGGTTCCGAGCCTGTGCGATGTTAGGTACTCGTTAAAGATCCCTATCCTAATAAAACCTGGATAGGCAAAATTTAGGACTCCCACCGTAGCATCGTCCGATTAGCCATAGTAGCATAAAAGTGACGTTAAACGAATAAACAACAAATATATATTATTATTTTTTTTATAAATATTCACATCCACCCAACGCGGGTTTGTGGCTAATAAATGTAAATATTATATTTTAATTTTTTTTTTCAATCCTTGCTTCCATTTCTGATAATCCTCCAAAGCCTCTGTATAGAAGATCGACTCGAGACCTAGTATAGATTACTTAATTAGAGAACTGACAGTGGGTAGTCTCTACATGTATTTCTTGTCATTGTATTATATTTACATAACATTTACTTGATTTATTTCTTAATAAAGTTGTAAATTTCAATAAATATGTTTAAAAAATATATTTTTAAAAATTTTATTAAAGATGGCGGGCGCTCCATAGATTTACTTACCATATGTCATTCATCCAAACGTTTCTTCATGGTTTATTGCAATCCCTTAGTTATATCTAAACGATCATAATATAATCGTAAAAAAAATAGATTTGTAATAGAAGAGTGAAATATAATTAAAAAGCCTCCCTACGATAACAATTACTTGATCCGAATTAATTGAGTATCAAAAAGTGTGAGAAGTTATCTTCAAAGACAAAAGCCTTGGCTAGTGATCCTTATTAAGCCATTAGAGCCGAGGTTTATCTTCTCTTTCAGTCTCTCGGTCTACTCTCTTTCTCCCTCCCTCTTTTTTTATTTTTCGTTAATTACATTTATTTTTAGATATTTCTCAAAAGGTCCCCTTTCATAGGGCTTAATTAGGTAGCGCGACCTCTCTAGTAAGAGAGTTCTGGAAGAGGTTAAGATAAAAATTTAGTATTCGTACTAAATACGTAACCTCAAAGAGGGCATAAAGAGTAATTTAACTCAGCAAGCAGTTAATTACGATATGGAAGTCAGAAGATTTAAAAATTGTATTATTGTTAGATGTTAATTATTCTTAATTCAAGATACGTATAACCCGACTAACGAATAAAAAAAAAATGTATGCTGTCCTACACAGCACCTGTACAGGTGATACTTATTGTCTTGATCTGAAAATTGGTTTAAATAATTACTTATATGCATAATAATCCAAATTATGATAAAAAAAATTATTAGAAGTGTCTTTTTAAAATTAAGAAAATTCTCAAACAAGGCAGAAATGACAAGGAACTTCTCTAAGATACGGATTTTTACAGCACTTACTAGACATACTTCCAAAACTTTCAGTATATTACCTAAGACTCATTTATATCACTATTATCAGACCTATTTGGACATATGAAATTGAGCTTTGGTGCTCTACGAAACCATCTAATTCCTACCGCATCCAGGCCTTACAATTCAAAATCCTTTGCAAAATCCTGAATGCCTCTTATTTTCTCACAAATTGTTGTTTGTGGCAGACATAGCCCCTGATAGATACACCTATTATCATTTTAAATTTTCTGCCCACACAAACCCACTTGTCCGTAATTTATCTTCCTTAGATATCCTTGATAACCCTCCGAGGCGATTGCAGAGAAGGTAGCCTAGGGACCTACTGCATTAAAATAGTTAGTGAAGTGCTGGATAGTTCTTTCTCAAAACATTTCCACGACTTTTCTTCATTTTGCTTATTTGCTCATTGTGTTGTTTAATACAGTTGTGAAATATAACAATATGACTATTTCTATTCTTAACACTATCAGTTGGGCAGACATTTTTTTTCAACAAAAACATATATTGATTTTGTTTTACAGATATCATTTTAAAAAACTAAGTATTGAAATTATATTAAAAATATACCACAATAAGTATACCACATTTGCTTACTCCAAAGGTGTAAGTGATTGGTTTGGAAGTGTAAATCGCCAATAACATCTTTCATTTTCTTTTATTTATTTTTATTTGTTTGTGTTATTAATTTAAATAAATCTATCGTTAGATCCCTTTTAGAATGCATTTTAAATAGTTCATTCGAATAAATGAGAAACCGTTTAATTTCTGTTTCTTTTTTTCTTTTCTTCTTCTTTTTTTTTTATACAGAGCATAGCCCTGCTGGTGTAGGAATGTATATTTGTCTTTATATTACTTCACTCATTTTAAGTAAAATAATATAATTTATTTTAAACGTATAATTTATATTTTTATTTTAAAAATCCTCTGCTCTTCCCTATATATATAATATCTGCCGATTCTTACTTTCTGCAATAAACTCTAAATCGGTCGGCGAGTGCGTTTTTAATCATAAATGACGCCACACTAAAATTTGACCCAGCCAAAGAAGGGGTGACTCAATAATCACTTATATATTAAATGTATGTTTGAATTAGAAATAATATAAAATAAACCATTTCAGATAACGTTAAGGTCTTTTTATTGCCGTTATTTCCCTTGAAAATCAGAATCACCTTTAATTCCATATATTTCCCAGAGGAAATAAATCAGCACTGTTAACACGAACAGATTTTACGATTGGTTTTACGGTCAGTATGTTGTTTCAATTTCATTCACAGAGAGGGGAATTTTAGTTTTATAGACGTTTTTATATTTTTCCTGATCATATCTTGACCATAAACATAGGATTTTTCATTC
Organism: Piezodorus guildinii; assembly: GCA_023052935.1. Lineage (NCBI taxonomy): Eukaryota > Metazoa > Arthropoda > Insecta > Hemiptera > Pentatomidae > Piezodorus > Piezodorus guildinii. The sequence continues at coordinate 31,438,842 of CM041292.1, read as the reverse complement.
GAAATTTTAAGTAAATATATTTCAGGACTGAAATAATTGATATATTTACCGATTTTTATCGATTTCCGGATGTAAAAAAGTTTTACATGACTAGGGTATTTAAAAAAAAAAATGAAATCCAGGAAGAAATAAAGTACCAGTTAAAGGTGGGAAATGCGTGTTATTATTCAGTTGCTAAGTTACTTAGTTCGCGGCTTCTATCTAAAAACTTAAAAGTTAAAATTTATAAAACTATTATTCTTCCGACGGTACTTTACGGATGTGAAACATGGCCGCTTACTTTAAAGGATGAACAACGGCTTAAGATTTTCGAAAATAAGGTACTGCGTAAAATATTTGGAAGGAAAAGAGATATGAGGCCACTGGGGAGTTTAGAAGGTTGTACAACGCGGAATTGCGGGACTTGTATCCTGTGAATATAATTGATTTGATAGCATCGCGGAGACTCAAATGGGCGAGTAAAGTTGTTGGGCTCGATGAAGAGCGGATTCCGAGAAGGTTGGTGTTCGCTGAACCGACTGGTAGGCGTCCGAAAGGTAGGCCGAAGCGTCGATGGGAGGATTGCGTTAAGGCTGATCTCGGCGGCTTGGGCTTGAACGGTGAACATTGGACGAGTCTGTGTAGGCGGAATTTGGTGGTATCGGCATCGAACCTTCGGGTTCGCTAAGCCTATTATTACTATTACTAGGGTATTTTACGAAAACGATATTTAATCAGTGCACGTGTATCTCATGGAAAAAAAATCTTTAGCTAATTATTTAAGATATTTAGCTGTTCTGCCGTTTCCAGACTGCTGCATGTTCTCAACAAAACTATTGGCTTGAATGTCAAATTATAAACAACTTTACTCTACGAAATAGGAATAAAATGATTGATATGGTCATATGCAAAGAATGACAGAGGAGCGATGGCCAAAATTGATCTTCCTTTATCAACCGATAGAAAGGCTAAAAAGAGGAAGACCCAGAAAGAGATGGTTGCAGGATTTGGAGGAAGGCATCCGAGGAAAGCTTCCAGGGGTCTTCCAGAGCGAAATTAGGAGAAAAAAAAGTACTAGAAACAACTACGTTGTACAAATTATTAATTAAAAAAATAGATATACTGGTAAAATAAAAAATCTGGTGCGTCCAACACACTACTTTCACTTACCTTCTTTGTTAAAATCAACTTAAGAATTTTTGAATACATTTATAGATAAAAACAAATTGTTATAGAATTGATTAAAATTCATTTCAATAGAAACATGTGTTTTATTAAATAATCTATTACATTTTTATTTACAACATTCGTTTATTTTTATCACTCTCCATTAACATTTACAATTCCGTCTATTGGATAATATTTTTTCTAAAATCTTTATCTATCCAACGGTATATTATACGTCTATGTTACTATTCTTGTGTTCAAAAACACAACAATTTGCATGAAATGATATGTTTGATCCTTTCTCCTTCCTTGTTTATCAAATTCTCTCAACGTGCATATTTAGCCGTTATTGATCAATAGTAACAAGATAATACGGTTATTTTTACAGAATCTTAAAAATTAATGGTACTTTAGAGGAAGAAAAATTAAAATATCGGCATTTAAGCTCTCAGACTATTTCAATCAGAATGAAACTTACATGCTATTAAAGCCCATTACATTTTACATCGATATAGCAAGTTTAATCAAAATCGTTAGAGCCGTTTTTAAGAAAATCGTAAAAAGATGCAAAACGTATTGTATAAAGTGGCTCTTCTGGTTAGCTGGTTTTGATGAAAAACTTTTTGTAACATCTCGGTTGTATAGTTGTCTTAAATATGAAATTTCAGTTTCAAAGGACTTTTCGTTTACGCGCGGAAGTTCAGACACACACACACACACACACACAAATCTTTTTGCGGGACTTGGGATTTGGACTCAGGGGCCCCTAAAACGTGTATTTCCGTAGGAAACTGGAATTCGAAAATTTTCGCAATACTTTCCCTTACTATATATTTCACATATAGGTGAGTGAAAGTATAAACACAATGAATGAAATCAATACAATCATAAATTACTAATATCAATAAATAAATAATAATTACGTGATATAAGTAACCTAAATTAAAAAAAAAAAAAAAAAAAAAAGCTACATCACCACTATCCTTTATATTTTTTCTCAAGATTAAGTTTAGTGTAATGTATTTTGATATCTATGGTTAAAAGGATACAATACACTGTGTATTATGTAAAAAGATATAAATGAAACAAAAAAAAAAAAATTAAACAAATGGATTCGGTTCACCTAGCTCCATTTTCATGTAAAAGGATTCTACTAAAAAATATGAGTTTTCCTTCAGCCACCAGTCAAAGTTTTATTTAATTGGAAAAGATAAAAGAGGTTTTTGGAATGAGGAAGGTCCGTGAGCTGAGTTCGGACTTTAGAAAAAATATTTGTGAAAGAACCCATCTTGTGGAAATACATTTTTATAATTAATATATATATTCGTTGGGCGATAAGGTGATCAAACAAAAGCTTTAAAAAAAAACAGCCGATTTAATCCTGGGAAATATATCTGACCAAAGGTGTAATTTTAATTTTTTTTTTTATTGTTCAATAGGAAAAAGGTCTCTTCTGCTTTAATGAATACATATTTGAAAAAAAAATCAAATATATGTAAAAGAAATAACGATGAAAAACTGTAATTAAAAATCTAGATAGAGAAACAGTTTTTTAGAAATATACAGTAACTTACATTTATGGTGAGTTTCTTGTCAATAGTCCTATGTATCATTTAAAAAAAAAAAATATATACTCAATTTTCGTACATTGTAAGACCGAAAACTGTCTTTGATTATGCTTAACATCATCATAATCAAGCAGGATGTTCGAAAAAGTTAGAATTTATGAATATCAATTACTTTAATTTGAAAAAAAAAAAAAAGAAATACTGAAATTATTATATTTATAAAAATATAATAAATATAATATATATATAATTATATATATATATATATATATCTTCTTCTTCTCTTCTCCTTTCCTCTTTACCGCACAGTAGTGTGAGGGGGTCGCTTGTAGAGGCTGATCCAGGCATTCCTATCTGCGCCATTTCCTCTGCTGATCTCCAATCTATATCTCTTTTTTTGCAGCCTTCCTGATACCATCCTCCCAAGCTTCCTAGGTCTTCCTCTTGGTCTCCTACCCTCTACTTTCAGCTCATATGTTTCTTTTGCCACGCGATCCTCCGACATTCTTGAGACATGGCCGTACCATCCATAACATAACTCATGTCCGCTTAATTTACGAATAACATTAAGGCTTTTCATCATTGCTAGTCGATAGACAATTCAATTCCCTGAAAAACAAAAACAAAATTATTAAAATCTGTTAACACAATAGATCTTAACAGAAATCTTCTGAGGTCCCCTTCATTCAAACTGTAACATGGCAAGGACCTCCTAACACACTAACATATATGAATGTGTATATATATAATATATTATATATAATATATATATTTATATATAATAAATATCATATAAACAAACATGCATGCATATATATAAATCACTCATCCGATTTTATCTAAATAGACACATATCAGGAAAAGCGTTTTTGAAAATTTCAGTTTTTTCTACAAGGTACTAAGTTTTCTTTCCATTAACCCATTCAAGCGTAACTAAGAATTTCCTGCTTTAACGCAAGCATTATATTAACACAGTAAAAATGAAAATTCTAGATTTTAATGCAAAAATCAGTTCAAAATCCTGGAGAAATTTATTGTGTCAAATTGAAATAATATTCGAATGACATCCCGTGGATCCACTGTAAGTTGAGAATATAAGTTTTGGACTAAGGAGTGGTGTTTGTTAGGCCATTTTTTGTGAATATTAGATGGCAGTGCTGGTTCGTATGTCTTAAGCTCATTGAATATTTTTTTGCTGAACATATTAGTAAATTGACCTATACTACTATATAAATTGCACTGTCCTATTAAAATTATACGGAAAAAATAATCCGATTTTCAGTAAGCTTCGGAATTGTATTAATGTGCATATTATTAGGAGGTATATATTGGCACTACATTTTGGAAAAAAAGCAATTTTCAAATGCGATTTTTAAGGATTTTGAGTGTTGGATAGATGAATTTGGAAGGTAAACGATTACTATTTCTTCGAGTCAAATAACAAAACAATAAAATAAACAATTACACACACACACACACGTATTATTTATAATATAAAATATATATATATATATATATAGATAGTAGATAGATATAGGGACATACGTATCTACCAAGATTGTTAACGAAAAAGGATTATCGGGAAACTAATTGGAGTGTTATGGAATAACGGTATCACTCCAAACGAAAAAAAAAGATATTTTACTCCTTTCTGGTTGGAACTATGCTGTATGGATGTGAATCGTTGGACAGTGAAGAAATACCAGCAAAAAATGTATTATCCCGGAGATGGATTTTTGGAGAAGAAGTTGTGCCGTGTCTCAGTTAGAAAAAATCCCCAATAATCAAATAAGGGTGGAGGCCGAGCTTACCATTATCGAAGAAATTAGTAGAAGAAGGCTGATGTGGTATGGGCACGTTATGAGAATGGATGAAGCACGTTAGCCTCTTATATTGATTGAATACTGCCCACCCAAGAGGAGAAAACGGGGAAGACCTCGGATAAGATGGATAGAAGACGTAATGGAGGATATGGCAGCCAGAGGTTTGACGGAGGACGACTGGAATGATCGAGATTGGTCGAGAGACGGAGTACTGAGGACCGGGATGTGACATCATTGCAGAACCCCGGAGAAAAAAAAAAAAAAAAAAAAAAAAAAAAATATATATATATATATATATATATATATATATATATATATATATATATATATATATTTTACAAATTTTAAATATAGTTAAATTCTTTTATAAGTTTTTATCTATAAGGCCAAGCTAGTTTGCAATATTTATACACAGCCATCTAGTTTTGGCCGTTTAGATAGTTTATTACCTTGTCGATGTTTAAACAATTCCGAAGCACCTTATTCTAATTTCACACAAAATGCGAGGAAATGATACGTATTTTCTACTTCCCTGCTATTACAAAGCGAGTATATAACATTGTTATCTGGCCAAAATCTACTATAGTAAATGTATACCAATTCACATATAACTTTAAATATCCATCCATTTCACATCATTAAAACTTGATTTGATATCAAATTAATATTGCGTCTCATAATCATAATTTAAGTTTTTATATACAAACATTTTTTTTATATTAGGGGTACTCACTAGGTTTGCTATAGCATGCTATTTGTGTTATTTTGCTAAACCTGTCGAGTTTCTACAGTTATTTTCTGTATACAATTTCTGGGTTTAGCTAAATAGAACAACTAGCATGCTATAGCAAACGTAGTGAGTACCACTATTATAACTACTAAACAGTATATGTCACAGACCTGCTAAATGTTCAGAGGATGCCAACTACAGCGTTCTCAATCATAAGGCCTCCTACCTAGAACCCATTGGCACTCACTTCTCAAGATCCTTGACCTCCTTGGATCCCGAAAGTTCATCCCTGACCATCCTCGGCTGACTCCTACCTAATCGTGACAGGCAGTTGACAGAGCTATCTCCGCTATACTCTTTGACATCTGAGATCCGCAATTAGCATATTGAAGGTTTGCATTTGCATACAATCGCTCTGCGAGTTATGTATACCGCTGTAGGAGCTCGTGAGCCATCTTGCTTTATTTGTTAAGATGATGTCTCTACAGGTCCCGGAGGGGTTCGTGATCTCGTTAGGATTTTTATTTACGTTCGTATTTCTTGGGGTTCACGCCCTCCCTCCAATTAAAGTGTTTTCTGAGTTCGGTTCCGTGGACGATAGATTTATTTCAATTACTGACACAAAACAATAAAATAAAATGAAAGATATTATCAACGATTTACACTGCCGACCAATCACTTATAACTTTGGGGTAAGCAAATGTTGTTAATACATACTTTTCATATTATTTATTTAAAATATTAGTTATTTAAAAATGTGTAAAACAAAATTAATATATGTTTTTTTTTGTCTGTCCTACTGACAGTGTTAAGAATTAGAATAGTCAAATTTTATATTTCGCAGTATTTAATTTTATTTTGTATGTTCATTTGTTCCATTCATTATTTTCATTGTTTATTTGATTAAGTGTTTGCATGCGCAAGAGGTTAATGTGTTGTTGACATTCGATTAGCTATTCAGTGACCGATGGCCGGAGTATGAAATAGAATCGCTAGGAAATTTGGACTGTTTAATTTTCTCATTCACATATTTCAAAAAATTACCATTGTAAAATATTATCATGAGAGGAAAGGGAAGGGAAAATATCGTATCACAGAAGGAGAGGAGAGGAAGGATACATAAACAATATATTTGGTCCTACTTTAGTTATCATTAATTCTCTTTATGTTTTATTAATTATTTTATTTACTCTTAACGGAATTTTGCAAATTAACTAAAAATTCAGCCATTCATACCAACGACCACTTTGAGGATGCGAGAAAATGCGCTTTCGTCTCTCATCCAAACACAAAGGGAATGAGTATCAGGGCTATTAGAAACCATTTATTCGATACACACACACACACACACACACACACACACACACACACAGAAGTTAATTTATTACCTAAGAAACTATTAATTTATAGTTTTTATGTTGTTAATATTTTAAACTTATTTATGCTTTAGTAAATTAAATCATAGGAAAAAATACGATTCGACACACTCAAATATTATGTCTGTGAGGTTTCAGAAATTAAAATAAGACAAGATACGAATAAAATACAGAAGTTATTAAGCAACCAAGATTGAATCATAATTAAATAATAAGAATATAATAAATGTTTTTTTAAAAATTAAATTTTATTGAATTTTACAACTGTATATTACATAAATACAATAAGTAAAAGTGATGAATTATAATAAAAGGCGTATAAGGCTTGTAAAGGAACTACCCAGCGGTAGTACTTCGATGTTTATTTAAGTAAGTAGATCCCGAGGCCATCTTTTTTTCAATCGCCTCGGAGGGTTGTCAGGAATATGCGAGGTTGATAGGTTGCGGACAAGAGGGTTTATATGAGTTGGGAGTTTGGAATAAAAAGTGGTATATCTGGTACGAGAAAAGTCTGCCACAAATGGGATATTAAGGTCGTTATGGATGATTTTATTTATGACAAAATAAGGAGCGTTTAGGATTTTGCGAAGGATTTTGGATTGTAAGGATTGGATGCGGGAGGAATTAGATGGCTTAGTAGAGCCCCAAAGCTCGAATCCATATGTCCAGATTGGTCTGATGACAGTGATATAAATGAGCTTTTTGTAGTGAATTGGAAGTTTTGAACGTTTGTCTAGTAAGTGTTGTAGTAATCGGTATCTACGGGCAGTTTCCTGTCGTTTTAGTCTCGTGTGAGGGTTCCATGTAAGACGTTTGTCAAGATGGAGTCCTAGGTATCGGATTTGTTAAACAGGTATGAGTGGCGTATTATTAAAGGATACTGTAGGGCAGGAGGTCATCGGTTTTCGACGTAGGGTAAAGGTAATTTGTTGAGATTTTTTAGGATTTATTTTAATCCTCCAGTTCCGACATTATTCCTCAATGGCTGTGAAGTGGGACTGAAGGATTTGGGAATAAATGGTTTGAATTTCATTTATTTTGTGAAATATTTACATCCTTCTATTGAAGACTATCCAAGCTTTGTCTCAAACCTAGGCAGGACTCCTAGAGATCCCAGTGTCTCTCTTCAAGTCACTGAATTGCAACTAAAACCAATGGAGGCTGAGTCAAGAGAGCTGAGCACTAAAGCCACAGGCATGAACAGAGAAATCATCGCACCATAAAATTGCCGTTGCATTTTACAAAAGATCTTATTTTTAGTTTCTTTTCTTTTTTAATTTTTTTGGAAGTTTTCTTAATATAAACATTTAAAAAAACACACACTGCCTTCCATTCCTCACCCAATCACTTTATTTCATAAACTTTTTATCAGTTTTTCATATTAGTCGACGTTTCGGGGCTGTTTCCCCATTTTCAAGACTGAAACAATTTTTTTTTAAACTTTCATTAGTGAATAAAATTACATTATTTAAATGTTTGTCTTTGAAAAATTAACTTCAGCAATTTGTCATAATTATTTTAAAACTAACTAACATTAATTACCTTATGAACACCAATATAAACAAGTAGCAGTGTGCTATAAGATGGAATGAAGGGTGTTTATGATATAGTAATTATATAATGGAAAAGGAATAAGTAATTAATGTTAGTTAGTTTAAAAATAATTATGACAAATTGCTGAAGTTAATTTTTCAAAGACAAACATTTAAATAATGTAATTTTATTCACTAATGAAAGTTTAAAAAAAATTGTTTCAGTCTTGAAAATGGGGAAACAGCCCCGAAACGTCGACTAATATGAAAAACTGATAAAAAGTTTATGAAATAAAGTGATTGGGTGAGGAATGGAAGGCAGTGTGTGCTTTTTTAAATGTTCTTATTTTTAGCTTTAAAGAAGGGTAGTTTACATATAGCTCTAAACATTAAGATAATCACATTATTTTTTTAGATTCTAATTCTTCTTTTTATTATAATGTTTGTTTGTTTATTTATTTGTTTAACGTCACTTTATGCTACTATGGCTAATCGGACGATGCTACAGTGGGAGTCCTAAATTTTGCCTATCCAGGTTTTATTATGATAGGGATCTTTAACGAGTACCTGAAATCGCACAGGCTCGGGACCGCCTTTTAACGTCCCCTCCGAAGGACGGCGTAACTAAGGATTTTTTACTTCCATTAAAAAATCCTAGGACCACCTGCGGGTTTGAACCCGTGACCTTTAGCATGGGAGGCTGTTACGCTAGCCACCCAGCTACAAGTGATCCCTTTTTATTATAATAAAAATTACTTTCTCAACCTATTAGAAAATTATAACTCTTTTATTATCCTCTTTAAAGGTTATTATATAACTTTATAATAATTAAATACATTAGCAAACATCAGCCTAGAAATATTGGGCAATAGGATGGGCATCCTACATCAATGCCTGATATATGGAAGTCATTCAATAACACCCCGTGGGGATTTTTCTAGTTAGAAACCAAACTTTTGACATTTGACCTCGCATTTGTTAGTCTGTCGGATGTTTCTTCTAGTTATCGGTTTCACACTCTTAAAGACCCCATTAATACGGAAGACGAGCTATATTATGTAAAGATTGCCTCATAGATTTGCCTTATAGGCTCATAAGGTTCCTAGATAAATTCTCTAGGCCAGTTACGAAATAGCTTTCCCATACAGAACTAGGAATCTCCGGGTCACCGATTGACCTCCAAGTCTAAACACAAATAGGACGATCGCTCATATCAGAAGTAACGCATCTCAGATACTATCGTCTCCATGTTTGGTTTTATTAAAATAGTAAATCTTTGTAATTTACCCCCCCCCCCCCCAAAAAAAAAAAAAAAAAAAAAAAAATAAGAAATTACCATGAATAATAATAGACAATTATACGTTTGGTAGTAATAACTTTCAAGATTTGAAAATAACAAATATCTTATAATAACAAAGATTGTCTTGTGTTCGCGATTTGTGTCAGAGATAGCGCCCAATTACACGTCACCTCACTGTAAACCATATCTATTTAAAATACCAATAAACCAGATATATTTTACATCCATAACTCAGATATGCTTTAAAGATAGAAGATACATGTTGTTTTGGAACATGAACAAGAAAATAACATAGACAAAAAGAAACAATATATATATATATGAATCCCTTTAACACTGATTTATCAGTAAATATTTTAAATGAACTTTTATGATATACCACCTACATTTTATATCATATGTTTTCCATATACAATCACGGTAAAAAATTGTTACATTGTTTTGTTTCCATTTCAATATTTGTTTTATTAATTATTTAATTTATTAAAAATTTGCATCTCCACAAACATTTCAGTTGTCCTTTTGGGAATTATATAATTTTTTACAGAAAAACATATCAATAAAAATTACTGTATTTGACTAATACAGGCAAAGAAATACCATATTTTGTATTGGTCTAGAATCTACAGCGATAAGATTAGATATGCAATTTAGAATTTTTAAATAATCTGACAGGCTTAAATGCCGATATTTTTAATTTTCTTCTTTTAAAGTAGCTTTAATTTTGTTGATTCTATAAAAATAACTATTTTCTTCTCTTTTTAATTTTTTGGAATTTTCTTATATAAACATTAAAAAAAAGCACACAAGCCTTCCATTTCTCACCCAAGACTTTATTTATGGCTTTTTATCAGAATTTTCATATAGTCGACGTTTCGGGCTGTTTACCCCATTTCAAGACTTATTTCATTATAAATACTACATTTCAATTCACCCTTATCCATCTATAGCAGTATAAGACAAGTAGCAATGTCTATAAATGGATGAAGGTGAATTGAATTATAATTATATAATGAAAAGGAATAAGTCTTGAAATGGGGAAACGCCCAAGTCGACTAAAATGAAAAATCGATAAAGCTCATGAAATAAAGTGATGTGAGAGGAGGCAGTGTGTGCTTTTCATCTGTTTAAATAACATGTATTTATACATGATGAAAAACAGTAATATTAATTGAATCAATTCGTATCTAACTAAAGAAAAACAGAAAATTTTTTATGCATTTTGTTTGACATAAGAAAGATGTACATGTGTGATATACCGTGAAGCTAAAGCTTTAGAAAATATATCTTATACACAAGCTTTAAAGTTAAAAGAAGGATGAAAAAGATAACTAACTGATTATTTTAGATAATATACGATATAAATTTTTTAAACATGTTCTATATAAATCAATTTAATAATCTTTATAGTTCACGTATTTTTATCTCTAACTGTATTTGAAAATTCTTTCATTGATTTTAAAAATGGAGGTAAGTGAAAGTCGTGTGTTGCTCGCACCAGATTTCTATTATGGCAGGGAGTTTTAGCTCAAGAAACCAATTTAATAAATTTCCACATGATGGTCCTGATAAGCAGAGCTCCTGTAAGAAGGTATAGTTATCATTGATAGATAGCCCCAAGAGCTAAGAACTAAGGAAATAAACATCTAGGCTGCTAAGAGCTAAGAATATAAACTACTGGAGCTGCTAAGCATTTATGAGACCGGGGGCTTGTTTCCTTTTTTCCCTCCTGTCACGTAAACTCCTCCCATCTCGAGTCATATCTCCCTTTAAATCAAATCCTTTCGTGCATATCGTGCTGTCTCTCTTCTAACCTTTTGCTTCTCGTCGTTACAACATTATGAGAGAATATTTATTTTACCTAACTTGTGTAAATACATAGGAATAAAGAGACGATAAACATTTAAGTCGTATATTTTGAAAATAGTTCTTCTTTACGTTTTTTCAATATTCGGTCTGTTTCTTTTTTATATTATTTAGTAGTATATCTGAGGTTACTATCATCAGCATGTTTTGGTTTTCTTAAAATCATTGTACGTTCCATAGTAATACCTTTCATGATTCGCAGACGACGAATATCTTATTACGAAAATTGTCTTTTGTCCATGATTTTTATCACATTCACAGGTCATTTCACTGTAAACCATGTCTTTTTAAATGTCAAGAAATCCCTGATATTATGCATCCGTATCTCAGAACTTTTTAAATATAGAAGATTTTGGTTGTTTTAGAATCTAAAAAAGGAATTAAATCTTAATATACGAATTAAAACAGGAAAAAAAAAGAAGAAACACTCTATATGAATTCCTTTAACACTGATATTTTTTATGAATAGTTTAGTTATACCACGATATAAAAATAAATTCTCTGAAAGATGTATCTATAAATGAACAATCAGAAAGTTGGCGTCAAAATAAATAAATTTTCTTTCGACGAGAATGATAAAAAAGTTTTTCATATTTTTTGTTTTTATTCAATTTTTTTTTTTTTAGTTTATAGACAAATATATTAAACCTTACAAACTTTGCCAGAACATGGGCACCAAGGTTTGATTCTAAGTAAATAATTTCGATGAGTGAAATAGCTATCTCCACCGTTTGATTCTCATGGGCTTATGCATAATTTTTTTCAGGAGGTAGAGGGGGAAGGGCAATCGTCATAAATATAAAAATAAATAGGGTGTCTCATAAATGTTTCGTTATATTGTGAGGGCAAACACTAGACCTTGAGTAAGAACAAAAGGTTCACATGATTCGTAGTCCGGTTCTTAGTTTGGTAGGGAGGAAAATCAAATTTTGAGTTTTTTCTGTTATCCATGGTTTTCATGAGAAAAAGTTAAATATATCTATTTCATGTGCACGCACAGAAAAGCGAGTGACACCAAATGAAAGAAGAGAAAATTTACCTGAAGGTTACCAAACCGAACTTTCAAAATAAGAAAGTAAATGTCGCACAACGTCAGGTGGAAAATTAAATTTTAATATTTCTAAGAATTTTCCAGGAGCTATTACTCTTCTATCATTGATTTTATATTTTCCGCATCTCACAACGTCTTTATTTAATCAGTTTTAAAGTGGTGTAAAACAAATGTACCTTCCCAAGGCAGCCTAGGATGCGAGGAGGCAAGAATTTAAAAAAATGGACCAACAAGAAAATTTGTGCCTGATATATATCTCATAAATGTCTAGTCATATTGTCAAATAGGTAGCGGCCTGACAGTTATCATTAGATTACTGTTCTTTAGGTCCCAGGTTTAAATACCGCCTGAGGCAGAATTATTTACTCTGTTATTTCTGCCTTTTAGCGACTCTGGAGAGTGGAGACCCTCCTGGAGCACACTGATTCTCTATAAAGTTGGTCCCCAAAACTTATGGGTTCCAAAATATAATCATTACTTATGGAATTCTGCCTAAACTATCAATGTTCTAAAGAATTTAGTCATTAGTGAAACTTGAGTATACGCTATTCTATGCAACTACACTAATACAGCTTCCAAAAACAGGTATGGATTGCATAGGGACTATCATCGACCGATTCAATGACAACCTCAAGTGCAGACCAAAAAAACCACAATCTGGTATAACGCAAATTTTCTCATTACCTAGATAAAGAGATTTGTAGATAGAAACAAATCAGGTATAATGTCCCCGTTAGATTTTTTTTGCCTCTTAATTAACTAATATTTCGTTATTGATCAAACCATAGACATTATAAAAATTTACTTATTACTAAAATAAAGTTAAATTTGTTAGGTTCCGTGAAGAATGAAACCCAAAAGTTAGTGTGCGCTAAACCGACTGGTGGTGGTAGGGTGATCATTGGACGAATTTGTGTAGACACAATTGGTGGTATCGGTTTCGAACCTTAGGTTCTTAAAGCCTATTATTATTAAATATAAATATCATGAATGAATAATTAATCCTTAATATACTGAAAAACTATTTTAGATTAAAAAGAGTAACTAAAACATGACATAATTCAGAAAAGCAAGACGAATATCATATAAGGAGTTGATCCTACAATGCCAAGGACTCTAAAATTTCTTTTTTTGAGGACCAACTGTATCTCGAATTTAGGCCAACCGGTGTCGTTCAACCTGGCAGAGTTTTCCTTCTTCCTCTTTCCTCCTCCGTTGTAATTTAAACATTGTTCTCGTGTTTGTTTTAAATAAAAGCAACGTGAGCCGGAAATTCCTAAGGGCTTGAATGCAAATAAAACATATGAGGGTTCTAAATTAAAATTAATCTAGAAAAAACGTCCAAAACAAAGAAAAGAAGACCTTTGCCTGCCAACTTTTTTAAAACCGAGACGTGTAGAATTTCCGTTGGTAGAAACCTGTTTGGCCGGGACGCACCCACGTGTCGCCCAACCGCTGTGACAAACGGCGCAGGAATCCAGCTCCGCAGGTGCGATTGCTGTCCTTTTGGAACATTTGGTGCAACAAGAGGAACAAAACTGTGGCAATCCCTGTGGGGAGGAGGCACACAATGGTTATTGAAAAATGATATGAGGGAATTCTGTGTCTCATCCGTGGAACCTTGGGAATGTCACTGCCCTCGTCTGACTGTTCACTTGATATTTGATACTTATTCGTTCTGTATTCCTTAAAAATACTGCCTAAATAAAATATGGATTTTTTTTTCTATAAACAATTTTTATTCAGAAGTATTACAATTTGGACCGTTGTAATAATGGTTTGATATATAGATTACATTCACACAATATTTATCGAAAAAAACAAGTTAAAGTAAAATTACATAACAATTTATAAAAATCTGAAAATAATATAAATATGTATGTTTTTTAAATTTATTTATAGTAATTTACAACTATATTATCTGCAAAAAACAAAACAAAAGTGGTAGTACTTCACTAACTACTTTAAGGCAGTAGCTCCCAAGTCCACATTCTTTTTAATCGGCACGGAGGGTTATCAGGAATAGTTAAGGAAGATATGATACGGATAAGTGGATTTTGTGATCAGGGAGTTTAGAATGAAAAGATGTATATCTATCACGGTTGTCTGCAACAGATGTGATGTTTAGGTCATTATGGAGGAGTTGATTTGTGACAAAATAACGGGAATCAGGATTTTAGGATTGTAAGGATTGGATGCAGGAGGAATTAAATTTTTTAGTAGAGCCCCAAAGCTCGATTCCGTATGTCCAAATAGTTCTGATAATAGTGAAGTAAATGAGACTTTTGTAATATATTGAAGTTTTGAACGTTTGTCTAGTAAGTGTTGTAGTAATTGGCATCTTCGAGCAGTTTCTTGTCGTTTCAGTCTTGTGTGAGGATTCCAATTAAAACGCTTGTCAAGATGGATACCTAGGTATCGGATTTCTAAGTTTAAGTGGGATGTTATTAAAGGATACTAGGGGGGGGGGGGCAGGAAGTCATCGGTTTGCGACGAGGGTAAAGGGGGTTTGTAAATATATTTTTAATAACAAAAATAATATATAAGTAATATAAATGAAAAAATGTATTATTAATGTATGTATTAATATAAATGTATAAATGAACCTCTTTAAGAAACTGATACCTATATAAAATATTTACAATCGGTCGGAGGAACACTGGACTAAACATTTCTCCTCATTTTTAGGGAAAAAAGAAGAACCCAGGATCCTAGCGCCTCTGGCCGAGCGGCGTCACTGGTGAGAGTCAGCCGAAGCTGAGTGTAGGTACATTAGCCATTAATATACAACATAGCAGGGAGAATCTAGGAGCTAGAGTCAAAACTCCAGTATAAATAATTAGAAAATGTCTGCAGCTCCGGGATGATCAATAGGGGTTCTTATAAAATTTTGAGAATTTGAATTTTAATCACGTAACATTATGTGGACTGCGTCATAGTATTAGGTTGTTTCACATGAAATGTCCGTTTTTATAGTTTCTAAAGTACATAAAGGATTTTGCTGGTCTCTGTTGTTTTCTTCTCGAATGTTTATATATTTAAAATAAACAGTTACTAACCCTCTACCTTTGTATTATAAACATTAGCTTCCAATCAATAACCCACTTTTTAGTATACCTTCAAATATGAACATGGAAACACGCAATTTTCGAGTAATATTTTTGTACGAGTTTAAACTCGGCCATTCAGCAGCTGAGGCCGCTAAAAATATCTGCAAGGCGTTTGGGGAAGGGAGTGTTAATGAACGGACCATTCGCCGTTGGTTGCTAAGTTTTCAGCTGGGGATACCGACTTGGAAAACTTGCCCCGAGGAAGACCTCCGTCCGTAATAGACATCGATGTCCTCAAACATACAGTAGAAGGAAACCCCTACCAAACAGTTAAAGGACTCTCAGCACAACTAAATGCAAGTGCATCTACCGTTTCCAGACATTTAAAGTGTATTGGGAAAGTAAAAAAGCTCGATGCATGGATACCTCATGATCTCAATGAGCGGCAGCAAGACCCCATGTTTCAAAACATACCGTGCAAAAATTGAAAGAACTGGGCCACGAAGCTCTTCCGCACCCACCATATTCTCCCGACTTGTCTCCAACAGATTACCACCTATTCAGGAATTTAGACAACTTCGTCAAAGGAAACATTTTTGAAAATAATGATCAAGTGAAAAGTGCGTTTTCAGATTTTGTTTCACTTCAAACTTCAACTCAGAGTTTTTCAGTTCGGGGATAAAAGGTAAATTCGTCGAATAAAATTATCTTGTTTTCATATCGTATTTTTAATAAAAATCATAACTTTGAGCACTAAAGACCATTATCTTTGGTTTATTTTCCTCTGGTTAAGATCGAGATAATTATATTCTAATTACTCCAGATTGTTGTAATGAAGTATAATAATACATTAAAAAAAAAAAAAAAATGGGACAGTTGTTGCATTAATAATAATACCTTGTCTGTTATTTAATGTTAAACCTTCTGAGCTTCTCCTGATTAAAATATCCATGGTATAAAGTTAAAGTGACGTAAAGTATCATCAATTGTTGCGCTGGATAGTTAACGAACCATGAATAATACGAAGAGCAATGTACGAGAAGGTAACGCCTTGATTCAGGAACTCGGTTGTGTTGGGTTGAGGGAGTTGAGAGATATATAATTAGGGTTTCTATTTCGTCTGCACGATAGAAAACTACTAAATCTCCAGATTTGGGAAAATTAAGGAAAGAATATCTCCTGCGGTTTTAAAAGATAAAATTGTATTACAATGTTAAAAATAAAAAATATAATCCTTAATTTTTATGTGGTATGGACATTATTAACTGTTACCCTCAAATTAGTAATAAGAGCTAAGTTAAATGGTATTAGTTTATAATTTATTTTAATAATCTGGACATTTTTAAAAATTGCTCAGTTTAGTTAAAATGAAAACGAAAAGTTTGTATTTAATTTAATTTTGCATTTTATTGGGTTAGTTATAAAACATAGCTAAATAAAAGATTTTTCAGATTTATAGGTTTTTTTTTATGTCATGTGTAAGTTTTTCTATAAATATTTATTTTAATTTTTATTTATTAAAATTAACAACTGTAAAAATACATAATACATCAAGTAAATATTCTAAAGGACAAAAACGCGGAAGACAAACACAATGGTAGATCATCTTTTAGGATTTTATGACAGAAGGTCTCGTGGCCATCTTCTTTTTCCGCCTCAACGGATTATTAGGAACTAGATGTTTTTTTTTTTTATTTTTTTTTAGATTATTATTTTATGATGATATAATTTATCAATATGATGTTATTCTAACGAGTGAACAATCATGATTTAAAAGGACTACTTGATTGAAGATTATATACGAAGAATAATTTTTAAATTAGCTCGATATATACATAAAATAGCTTAGACCTTAGAATTCAGGATGTATCTATCCCTTTCTATAATAGTTAATTATAAAAAACTACAATCGAAAGTCAAAAATGTTATTGAGAAATTAAAAACTGGCAAAGAATGGACATCTTATAACTCTAAAAAAGCGCTAATACTTGCTACGCGAGAGGACCCCAGCAAGCGCTTTTCCCTCCACTTGTGGAGGAAAAAGCGGAACCCAAGAGATCCCAGCGCCTCTATCTCAGCCGCATCACGGTCTGAGCCAGTGGAGGCTGAGTTAGGGCGCTGTAGCCACAAACATACCGTACATGAGTGGAGGATCTGACCATTGTCAGAACTCCAGTTTAAATGTTTACAATAGGCCTCGTGGCCACTGCCGTTTCAATCTTCGAGGAGGATTGTAGGGATGGGTGGTGCTGGATAGGGATTGCGCTAGAGGGTTAGGATGATGACTAAGGTTCTGATGAAATTTGGAAAATTTGGATGGTACCAGGTCTAAAACAAACGGAATATTAAGGTCATGGTGTAGGATACAGTTGGTAACGTAATATGGAGCATTAACTATTGTTCGGAGGACTTTGGATTGGAAGGATTGGATGCGTTTGATGTTAGAATGTTTAGCTGTTCCCCACAGTTCAAGTCCGTAGGTCCATATAGATTTCAGTACTGTCTTGTATATTAGTAATTTGTTGTCAACTGTAAGATGAGATTTTCTGTTTAGTAGTCTGTATAACTGGCCGAATCTGCGGTTGAGTTCTTTTCTTTTTAGTCTTGTATGTGGGTTCCACGTCAGTCTTTTGTCTAGTAAAAAGCCGAGATACCGGACTGTGTCTGAGGAAGGAAGCGGTATGGAATTGAAATAAACCGTTGGACAGGATTTGCGTCGAAGGGTGAATGTGACGTGAGTGCATTTGCTTTCGTTCACCTTAATGCGCCAAGCATTGCACCAGTCTTCGACAAGGGAAAGGTGCTTTTGGAGATTTAGCGATGCTGCTTCAGGATCGGAATTGGATGATAAAATGGCTGTGTCATCAGCAAATGTTGCCAGAAAGGTATTGGGATCGGTAGGGATATCGGCGGTGAAGAGGATGTAGAGGACGGGTCCTAAGACGCTGCCTTGAGGAACACCGGCCTCAACAGTATATTGTTCGGAAAATTCGGAACCACAGCGAACTCGGAAGGAGCGGTTGGATAAATAGGATCGGAGGATTAGGTATAAGGATTGAGGTAAATGGGTTTTGAGCTTATAGAGCAGTCCCGGGTGCCACACCCGGTCAAAAGCTTGAGCTATGTCCAGAAAGGCACCCGAACAATACTCCTTGCACTCAAGGGCGGAGGAAATGTGGTCTACAACTTGGAGTCCTTGCTGAACCGTGGAATGTTGAGGACGGAATCCAAACTGGTGTGAAGGAAAATTGTGAAATTTGGCTAGGATTCGTTTCAATAGGAGTTTTTCGAAGATTTTGGAGAGGATCGGAAGAAGGCTAATAGGTCTGTAGGATGACGTACAGTTGGATGGTTTGCCTGGTTTTAGGAAAAGGATGATAGTCGAGTGTTTCCACAACAGAGGGAAATAGGTAGTGCGTAGGATACAGTTATAGATATATGTAAGGAATGTAATGGCTTTAGGTGGAAGTTGTCTTAGGATTTGAGGAGTAAGGAGATCGTATCCAGGGGATTTACGGAGAGGAAGCTTTTGAAGCAGATATTTGACCTCAGAGGGATTGATTGCTTTAGGTGGTAAGGAAATTGGTATCGGTGACGTAAGGAACTCTTCAACTATTGCGGTGTGGGTTGGATTGAGATCAGAATGAGGAGTGAATACCTTGGAAAGGTGTAGTGCGAATTCCTGGGCCCTATCTTTGTCAGAAGCAGCCCAGGAATTATCACTACGCCGGAGAGGATGGGATATCAGGGGGGATTTTAGGATTCTCTTCGTGACATTCCACAGGGAATTGTCACGAGTCGAGAGAGAGGAGAGGTAGGTATTGTAGGATTGGGATCGGAAGATCGCCAATTCCCGCTTTAATTTTCTACAAAAAAAGTTATAGGAGCGGCGATCCTCTGGGTGGCGGGTGCGTTGCCATAATGTTCTGGCTCGGCGTTTGCTGTTGATGAGGTCTGTCAGGTGTTGTGGTAAATGGCTTTTATAAGGAATTATTTGGGATTGTTTGGGAGAGGAGGCAGTCCAGGCGGCTTGTTGAATAGCGGTTGTAAAGGAATATACGGCGTCGTCAAGGTCATTTGGGGTTTTGAGAATCACTCTGAGGTCAATATCATTAGTGAGGATTTCGCGGAAGAGGTTCCAGTTGACAGGGCCTCTAATGAATGACGGTGGGATAGGTTTAGGAATAGGTGTTATGGATACATTTAGAATCAATGGACTATGATCAGAGGATAGTTCATCAAGGCGAGCTATGGAAAAATTAAGAGAGCCTAATCCGCTGTGGATGAAGAAGTCGAGGATGTCAGGATTACGGTTAGGATCTGTTGGCCAGTAGGTAGGAGAATCGGGAGGTAGGAGATGAAAGCGTCGGGAGTTGAGTGCAGACTGCAATGTCCGTCCACGAGAATTGGTGGTTCTAGAACCCCACTGTTGGTTCTTAGCGTTTAAGTCTGCACCCAAAATGAAGTGATTACCCAAGTAGTTGAGAAAGGATTCAAATTGGGCAGAGGAAATGGGATGTTTAGGAGGGCAGTATGCTGATGCGATGATAAGCGGAAAGGAAAAGGTTTTGATAACAATGGAAGTTGCTTGTAGGTAATCGTGGGCGGAAATTGGGTGTAAGTGATGGGTGAGGGATCGGCGGACTATGACAGCAGTACCGGCATGGGCTTTGCCGTCTGGATGGTCTGTCCGGTATGTCGTGTATCCTGGTATTTTAAAGTACTGTTTAGTGGTTAGTCTAGTTTCAGTAATGAGTGCAACATCAATGTTTTTGTCTTGCAGTAAGGCTGTAAGTTCGTCAGTGTGAGTTCTAACACCATTCGCATTCCAAAGGAAAATGGATAAGGAATTAGGTGAGGTCATTTATGGTTTTTTTTAAGGCAGGAATGAGATTTGATACGAGATTCGTAAGGAGTGATATTAGGGGCATAACAAGGGATTTAATTTCGGAGATAAAGGACGTCATCAAACTGGTAAGGTCTGTGGCATTTGAAGGAGGAGGGATATGAGAGATTTGTGGTTGATTAGGATTTTTAGGATTGGTTACATTTTGAGGAAGAGGTATATGTGGAATGGATTGAGGTACATTCTGTAGTTCCGGCAGGGCCACGGCTTCAGTACTTTGATTCCCACCTCCAAGTAGGTGGGCAAATGATACATTGGCATCAATAAGTTTTGAGGGTTCTCTTCTGTTTCTTACTTGTCTTGCTGTTTCATCCGGTACTTGAGGTTTTTGAAACCTGGTCCTCAGTTCCTTATAGATTTGGCATCCTTTATAGTTGGCCGGGTGGTCCTTCAGGCAATGAGCACATACAGCTGGTGTTGATTTTGGTTTTGTACACTCCACAGACTTGTGCTGTTCACCGCATTTCACGCATCGAGGTATGTTATGACAATAACTTTTAGTATGACCATATGCTTGACAGTTATGGCACTGAACTATCTCCTTCTTTATGTAAGGTTTCTCAACTCTTACGCTGGTATAGTACAATCTATTGAGGTCATAGATTTGTTCAACTCCTTCCGATGGCTCCAAGTCCACGAAAAAGAGAGGTAGTGGAATTTTGTCCTTTAGGACATTAGTGACTTGCCGCACTTTATAGCCTGTCTCCGTTAATTCTTCTTTAATAGCTTCAACTGGTGTCGAGGGGTGTAAGTTTCTGATTACAACCCTTAAAGCTCTCTCTTGGCGTAGCTGGAAGGTATGGAAATCCGCTTTGGTATCAGTTAGATATTTCACTATTTTTCTATATGTCTCGGCAGTAGTAGGAGATATTTTGGTGTCATTAATTCTACTCATACAGTAGTAGCTGGTAGAATCGGTAATTTTGTTCAATTGTGTACACAATAACTGGAAATTTTTAATATTTTTGACAAATATTGGAGGGGGTCGTGGTTCACTAGGTATAGGAGCAGATTCCATGTTTTCTTTTTCGTTTTGTAAAATCTGAAAAGGATTTGGGGTGAAAAACGGCGATTCGTCAGTCATCCCTTGTGATGATGTGCCAGGTTGTGGTTCAGATTCTGAATTAGTACCCGAAGGGGTTGCTTGTAATCTTTTATTAGTATCACGGCGAGGTCTTTGTTTCGTAGGAGACGGGATTGAACCACTAGATCTAGATCTTTTAGTTGAAGCTTTGGAGGACATTACTTGATGATAATATCGCATTTCATGTAAGGAAAATAATTAAATAATAACCAGATGTTGGGGGAAAAAATAATAACTTAAGAAAAGTTAAGCAAGACCAGCCTTGCCTAGCTATTGGCAATCAGCTGATATGAAGAGGTGACTCAGCATTCACTTTACGGTGCAAATTGTAGCCGAACTTACCGTTGTTTGCTCCAATATTTACTGTTGTTGTTATCCTGAAGCCTGGTGTTGTTTTCAAGACTGTTCTGAAGTGATATCCAACTGAAAAAGCAAGAAATCCAAGAGCCGACTTGAAAGATGACCGCTATACTCATGCGCATCGTTAGGAACTAAAGATGAAGTTAAGGTGGATTACCAAGGGGTTAGATTGTAAATTGAGTTTGTAATGTTGCTTAGATTGGTGGCAGGTTTGGGCTAAATGAATAAGATATGGAACTTTAAGATCAATATGAATTAGTTTATTCGTAACGGAGTAGGAAGATTCATGATTTTAAGAAGGATTTTGGATTGGAAGGATTATATTACGGAAGAATTTAATGGTTTAGTAGAATCTCACAGCTCCGTATTGGCCCTATACTGATCAATTAAACACTAGCTTCTAAGACCTGTGAGAATTTTCGGCCTCAGGAGTGGTATCTAGTGCCTTTTTCTACTAACTAGGTGCTCCAAGCTCGCCCTTTTTTAAATTAAGGCGTCAATGCAAAGTCAGGAAAAAGTTATGTGAAATTTAAAAACTGGGCAAGGATGGAGCATCTGATAACCTAAAAAAGGCGCTAGATACTGCTCGCGAGAGCGACAATTCTCACAGGTTTTAGACACTAGTGACAAACGAGCCTTTTGTAGTTAATTTTAATTAAGGTTAAGACGTCTATTAAATTATAAATTGAATGATTGTTATTTTCAGTAATATTAAAGGCGGCATCAAAAGGATACAGTTAGTTAAGAGTGGGATAAGAATTTTTCAGTTTCGCATTTCAAACCCGAAAACTGTTATTAGTACTTCAAAATGTTCCTGAATATCTCTGGTAAATACAGTGAGTGTCAAAAGTAATCGGAATTCGTATTTCTTCACATTTAATAAGTATATTTCACAACTATAAATTAATTCTTTTTCACTCATAAATCTTTAAAAGAGACTCCCATAAAGAAAAATCACTGACCATAACCGAAAACTTTATTGATATTAATAATATCCGATTAATAATGTAAAATTGCACGATCATACGGTGTCAAAAGTATTCGGAAATCGTAATATCCTGTTGTTTAATGGTTCCAAATGTTCAAATTCTCACTAATATTCGAAATGATTTTACATTTTAAACAATGCTTCTTCCTCACGTAAACTATACCCAACTTTGGAAAGAATTTTTTTTTGTTTAAAAAAGGCACTAAAATATACACGCAACGATCGAACAACGGCCTCGAATAATTTTTAAAAGAGGAATAGTTAAAATGTTAAAAACAAATTGATTTGAATATGGGTATGCACATTGTAGATAATATAATAATAAAACATAAAAAAAAAAAAAAAAATGAGAGCTTCCAATAATTCTTAAATGTTACAACTGAAAGACTGATTATTTATCAAATAAGGAAACAATACCTCAAATGAGTAAATCTTAGCTTCTTTCTGAATTTTTCAGAACTTCTGGATACACAATAAATGTTTCAACTGTTCGCCGCGTTCTAAAAAAAATATAACATAAGAAAAACATGGTACATGAAGTGCGGAAAACGTCTTGCAGCAGGCGAAGCAATAAGAAAATATGCTGAAGGTATGTAATGTTACGGGCTACGGGGTGTGAGAAATGGCTACTCCAGTTTACAAATTACAAATATTTATTAAATATAGAATGTACAAATACAAAGGGATTACTAACCATTATAGTAACAATAATAATTGAATTACTAGCTCAAATACTAAGCAGTATACATATAAAATGAGGTATTCCTAACAAATAAACAACTTAAGTAAATTTATACATTCTGCTAGACTTATTCTAAAACTTACAACAATAACTTATAACCTACAGTCTTCTAATTTCCCACCGACCGGTTATCATAATACTGAAACACAGTTTCACTACATTGTCACACTGTCACGAACTGTTCACTGTCACTGTTCACTGATACATCACTGATACTTGTTGAGCCGGATTAAGACTGACTGACCCAGGCGTAGTGGACCGGTATTTGTACCACCACCAAAGATTCTAGACACGGCAGGCAGGCAGGTAAGGGCCGAGATGCGGGTGGGCCGTTCTAGATACTTCGAGGACCGTCCAGGTTCAGAAGTCTCTAGCCAAAACCGGACTCCTCTAGGCGTGGTTTGCCTGTCATTGTCTTGACCGTAGCAGTAACATTTTTTTAAAGAGAAGGTTGATGGATTAAAATGTTTATGAATGACTCCCACACTGAAATACATTTCTTATGAAATTCTTATGAAAAAATTAAGGTTTGGAGGAAACCAAATAAAGGATTTAGCATGCCAAAGTAAAACACCTTGAGCGATCAGTGACAGGCTATTTTTTTTTGAAAAGTTTAATAAAATTAGATTCATGGACATAATTATTGATAGGTTTGTGTATTCTTTTAGTATGAAAAGCCAGAATTAAAAGTAGAAGAAAAATTATTAATAAACTATTTTTTTAAAGAATGTGCGACCATGACTCTGGACGTTATCATTTTATGCGTTATCTATTTAATTGCTGAGAAATTTCTCAAAATCCCTCTTTCATTATTTCTTTCAAATTAAATTAACTATTTGTAGGTTCTACTAAAAAGGAAAATTAAAAAATACTATATTCTAAATGGAAATGACCTCAAAAAACAATAAGTGCTTGAGTAGGATAATATTTCACACCGAAAAATCAATTAAGTAGTGCAATTGATTCCTAGTAGACTAAAATGTAGAATGATACCAAAAGGTTTACCAACTGGATTTATGATAACTGCATTAATATAATTTGGAAACCACAGAATTCCGAATACTTTTATCGTTATTAACATACGTTATTTTTACTTTTTTCGTAAATGAAACTTCAAAACGTTATAAATAAAATGATTTTTGTCGTAATTTTTGGTTTTTAGCTTTTGTATACCTTCCTTATAACGTTAATAAGTGGTTTACAGCTCCTTAAAACCATAACAAATAAGTAAAAAGTAACTAAATTACAGGACGTTCGTGAATTCCAAATATTTTTGACATCCGCAGTATATCATTGAAAAGTTTATATTTTTTAACTCCTTTAGTACAGTAAACTAATAAGATTTATGATAAATGTAGTGACATAATCTGTTAATATATGTACAATGTACTTGTATAATACGTACATTAGAAGTCATTTTGAATTTTATTGATGTATTACACTAGTACATAATCACATCGATAAATTGTATTTATAAGGCATTTTGAAAAAAAAATAAATACAATAATGAAAATGAAAATGGTATTTCTCTCAAGAAAACTATCAGATAATCCTGTAATATACTAAGTGCTTGCACAACTTAATCCTTTAAAAATACTTTTATTTCTGTTCCAGGATGCTCTTTCAAAGCTTCTACAAAGGATAAAATTTCCGTTATTGAAGGTCTTATGGAAGCATCGTAAACTGATATTGAGTTATTTTTCTTCTGTTATTTCAAGGCTACGGCTTATTTACAGGTTAGAGCTTATGTCGATTATTTGTAACTACACTGCCGGACAAAATTAAAGGATCACTTCAATATTTTGAAATTACTGAACTGTTTAGGGTATTTTTGAAAATATTCTTTTTTCTTTGGAAGTCACACTTTATTAGGGTAAGGGGCAGTTTTATAAGGGTAATAAAAAATAAAAAAATTCTTTTCTAGAAATTTTTATTAGGAAAACTAATCAAAAAATAAAAATGTCCTACAGTCTCAAAATGAAAAAGTAAATCTTTGAAATGAAATTAAATAAACAAAACTGAATAAAAAGGAAGAATCCGAGGAAAATGATCAATAATTGGTATTCCTACCTCCAGCTCGGATAATTACTTTCATTCTCCTGCCCATTCCAGCGACCAGGGCTCTTACATGTTCTTCTGGGATGTTCCACTCTTCCACTAACATTTCCCTCAAATCTGCCAAATTTTTTGGGTCTCGGGCGCGGACCAGTCTTCCAAGCATGTCCCATACATGCTCTATTGGGTTCATATCTGGACATTCTGGGTGGCCAAACCATAACGTCAATTTCTCCTTGTCTGAGGAAATTTTGCATTGATCGAGCAACGTGATGTCGGGCATTATCGTGCATGAAAATAAAGTTACCTGCGATATTTCTGGCGAATGGTATTACATGTGGCTCAAGTACCTCCCTAATGTACCTGTCAGCAGTTATAGAGCCACGGTTCACAAGGACCAACTCTGTACGGGAGTTTAAATTTATGCCCCTCCCGATATTTTAGTGTCTAGAGAAAGAATGTATATATTACATTAACTTTATATACGGTAAGAGGTAAGTTCTAAGACATAGGTTATCTACCATATCTTCATCCATTTCATTTGTAACTATTGGGTTGTTTCACATGAAGTGTCCGTTTTTATTGTTTCTGAAATACATAAAGGATTTTGCAGGTCTTTGATGTTTTCTTTCGAATGTTTACATATTTAAAGTAAACAGTTACTAATCCTCTAGCTTTGTATTATAAACATTAGCTTCCCAGCAATTACCCACTTTTTAGTATACCTCCAAATATGAACATGGAAAAACGCGATTTTCGAGTAATATTTTTGTACGAGTTTAAACTCGGCCATCCAGCAGCTGAGGCCGCTAGAAATATTTGCAAGGCGTTTGGGGAAGGGAGTGCTAATGAACGGTCCATTCGCCGTTGGTTTGCTATGTTTTCAACTGAGGATACCGACTTGGAAAACTTGCCCCAAGGAAGACCTCCGTCCGTAGTAGACAACGATGTCCTCAAACATACAGTAGAAGGAAACTCCTACCAAACAGTTAAATGACTCTCAGCACAACTAAATGCAAGTGCATCTAACGTTTTCAGACATTTAAAGTGTATTGGGAAAGTAAAAAAAGCTCGATACATGGGTGCCTCATACTCTTACCCGACAACGCTAGACCCCATGTTTCAAAACATACCGTGCGAAAATTGAAAGAACTGGGCTACGAAGTTCTTCCGCACCCACGATATTCTCCCGACTTGTCTCCAACAGATTACCACCTGTTCAGAAATTTAGACAACTTCGTCAAAGGAAATTATATATATTCTATCTCATGTGGACAGGTATACTAAGAGTGATGCGCATGGGGATATACGAGGCCTCCATTATTTTCAAGACTAACTAATATTTCTTGACTAAAGGCTATCCAAGGAGTTTATTTGGCCGAGCTCATGTTCAATCACCAAGTTTTTCTCTACGTATTCAAAAAGCCTCTTTACAGATGCTGGGTGTGTTCTCTGGTCTTCATACTTCAAATGTTACCCCGCTCCTAAAAGTATGGAGTAATTAACTATCTTCCTACAGTCGAATTCGAAAGTAGGTTCCGGAAATCAGTCAGTAGTCCAGATCCTTACAATTAAGATTAAATGCTCCTGATTGCATTATTTAAGTTCAACATAAGTATTACATTAAACGAATGTCTTTTTACTTATAAAATAATTTTTTTACACGACCCAGTTCAGTCCAAAATAATCATAAGATAAATAAATTATAGAAAATAAGGATAACCCTACAAGTATCATTGATTCAGCTTTATCAATTCCATCTCGAACATAAGACTATTATATTGGAATTTGAATATACATGTCAATAATAATTTGTATTTAAAAAAAAAATCTGCATACCTGTCAAATTTCAGTCGTTGAACTCAAGTTGAAAAACCTGCTGAGTACCAAAAGCTTACTTCTCAGTTATCGCAATTCTTTTTTCTCAACTTCCATATTATTAGCATATCACATCGATTGATTTCTTTCTAGTTTTTTTTTACGAACTTTAAGGAGGCTTTTGAGCACTTCGCTTAGGTTTTTCCTCCACAACTCCATTAACGGTTATTGGCTTATTCAAATTTGTTGAATAAAATAAGAATATTTATGTGTCTGGTATAAAAAATAATTAAAATTCGTTTTTCTTTTGCAATGCTATGAGTATATCTTTTTAAAATTATATTTGAGATTATAATTCTTTTATCGTTTTATTTTGTTATTTTACGAAATAAATAAACACTTTTGTGCCTCTCTTGAATTTAAAATCGAAGAAAATGGTAATAAAATACTGTCATTGGATAACTTCTAAATGATGTAAAAATCTATCATTTCTTTGTATTTAAGTTTCTGGTGAACTCCGATTCCTCAAATTTGTGTTGTATATCAAAAAGCTAAGCAAGAGTTGGAGCATTTTTTTTTAATTTATAAACATATTAAAAAGTTCTTACATTTTGCTATTTCCCATCTTCCCCCCCCCAAAAAAAAAAAATTTTAAATACCACCTCATTTAAACGGTTATTGAACAAATATTTAAACCACCTCCTCAAAAATCTTCGGGAAGCGTCTGTGCCGATGGGTTTTATGTTGTGTGACATTTATTATTCTGTTGATGAAGGACATGAAACGCTTCAAGAAGCCATGACCTAAATTTGAGCATCAAAAAATCCTTATATATAAATATATAAATAAATAAATATTTTATTAGTAAGAACGATTGAACTTTGTTAAAAGCAATGTTTTACTGTTTCCATGATTTTTTAGTTATTTTATAAATATTATGAACTTTTTAGGCGATATTGTTTTTTCCCATCAGCAAACGACTATTCAACAATAAGCTAAGCAAATAAAATCTTATCCAAAGACCACTACGTCCAAAGTCCTCATGATGAGTTGTACAGAAGTATCCGATAGGCTTATGTCTGCTATTAATTTTCATAATATATTCTGCTGAAGTACCTAAATGGGATGCCCGTGGCTGAGTGACTAGCGCTCTAGTCTCTCATGCTACAGGTTGTGAGTTCGAATCCCGTTCCCGGCTGGGCTTTTATAAGGATGTAATTAAATGGAGATTCACTCATAGCCTCTCCTCGGGGTATGTGAGACCCGTCAGACAAATGGTGGCCACTCACAAAATTAGGCGTAGGGAGTAATGACCCTATACTACAAAATGCATCGAGAAACGTGAGTGAAATCTCCCAGGAAATTAAACCGCGAGGCCCAGGGCCTACACGACCTGTCGCGCCACTAGAAGAAGAAGAAGAAGTACCTAAAACTGTGGGAAAGTCCAATTCCTTGTGAAGTATCATTTTTATAATTCATGAACAATGTTTCGTAAAACATTAGACTGAATCCTGCCCATGAGGATTTTATTAGTACATTGCAGATATTACTTGTGGTATGTAAGCATAATTTTCACCCTTTGTTATGTGACCAGATAATATTTCAAATCGTTTATACAATTCTATGCTCTTAAGTTAAATAGTTAATGATGATAGTTTTGAATGGTGAGACTGAACTGGACATGTTTCTAAAGGATTCTGAAAGTTAAAAATTCATTTTGGAACAAATCATTTCTAAGAGTTATCTTTAACTAATCTCTATTTTCAAAGGCTTTGGGAGATATTGCCGATCACTTATCGGAACAGTCATTTTCTCGATAGCTCGAGGCGCTAGCAGATGATCCTCAGCAGTAAATGGATATCTCGCTGATTAAGACATTAGCCGGTCTCAGTTACAGTCTTTTGTGAGCCAAAATTGGCCACTAGGTTAATTGATCGCCTTTATCTTACCTTTGTAGGTTAATTATACCTGAGGGCTACAATAAAGTCTTCGCTTTGATTCTTCTTTTACGGCTTGGCTTTATGAGACTTCGCGGTACCTTTGGCTCTGTCAGGTGCTCGCTTGCAAAGCAGCGTATCGGTTCATTAACTTATTTAAAATATGTATTATTTTGATTCCGTAGAGAGAAACAGTTCTTTATTAAGTAATATTACAATCAGTCCAATTTAGGACATTTTTAATAGTGATAAAGTACAACATTCACTCGATACATACAAAACAATAAATTTATATAATAATACAATATACATATATACAAAACAAAATCAATAAAAATAGTATACAAAACAAAATCAATAAAAATATTATACAACAAAAATTAATAAAAAGATTATACAAAACAAAATCAATAAAAATATTACGCCGAAAAAAATCGATAAAAATATATACAAAAGTCATTCATACCTATATACAATCCTCAAGCATACAACACGTGAGTGGAGAATCTAGCCAATGCTAGAACTCCAATATACGTGTTACAAGAGATCTCGAGGCCTCTGCCGTTTCAACCTTCTAGGGGGATGGTATTGTAAATATTGTATAAATGGGATCCTTTAGAAATATTATTATTGTCCATTGTGACAAACTGTAATACATACGAATAAATAAATAATAAAAAAAAGGGGATGGTAAGGATGTGTGGAGCTGGATAAGGATTGAGCTAGAGTATTAGGTTGACGGATAAGGTTCTGATGGAATTTAGAGAATTTTGATGGAATAAAGTATAAAATAAATGGAATATTTAGGTCGCGGTGTAAAGTAAGGTTGGTGGCATAATAAGGAGCATTGACTATGGTTCTGAGGACTTGGGATTGGAAGGATTTAATGCGTTTGATGTTAGAAAATTTAGCGGTTCCCCACAGTTCAAGTCCGTAGGTTTCAGTACTGTCTTGTATTATGATTCCTAAAACTAAAAATAACGCTTTCATAGCACGGAGAGGAGGTTATGAGTTTAGATTTTCTTTTTCTTGAAACCCTTTCTTTTTATTATTTACATGCCTTTGGAAGAGTCTTCTTCCTTCTTTTAAATGTCTTTTTCCTTCTGTATGACGGAAATATTTCCTTGGTTCTTACCTATTCCAAACTTTGAAAAATAGAAAACCTTCCTACATAAATGAGCTCCTCAACCTCCCCTCTGATATTTATTCATTAAATATTAGAAACGAACCAATCACTATTTATACCCCATCATATAAAACTGCATCCTTTCAAAAATCCTTTCCGTCGTTCAAAAATCGTTCATAATTCTTCTGGGATTCGCTGCCCATCTGTATCCGTAAAGTCACCTCTCTTTCTTCCTTCAAACATCAAGTCTTCCACTACCAACTCGTATCTCAATCTTCCGTTCTATTGTAAAATATAGGTATATATAGTATAAATTAGCAAAGATTTATAAATATAATGAATATTTGATCGTTTATATGTATATATACATTTTTTTATTAAGTAACCTGACCATAAGGATTTCTTTTTGTTCATTATTCTAAGGGGACTTGATCCCAGAATAAATGTTTTGTTAATTACTTTCACTTACTATATATAGTAAGGGAAAGTATTGCGATCATGAAAATTTTCGAATTCCAGTTATCAACGGAAATACACTTTTTAGTGTCCCCTGAGTCCAAATAACCAAGTCCCGCAAAAAGGTGTGTGTCTGTTTGTGTGTGTGTGTGTGTGTGTGTGTGTGTGTGGTAACCCCGGGCGGAAACAGTAAGTCCTATGAAACTGAAATTTCATATTTAAGACAAATATACGCCAGTGACGTTACCTTTTTCATCAAAATGAGCTTACCAGAAGTGCCACTTTATACCATGCATTTTGCACTTTTTTTTCGATTTTCTCGAAAACGGTTTCGACTATTTTGATTAAACTCGCTATATCGATGTAAAATTCAAAAGTCCCTAATATCATGTAGGTTTCATTCTGATTAAAATGGTCTGACAGGGCGTAAATGCTGATATTTTAAATTTTCTTTTTCTAAAGTACCTTTAATTTTTTAGATTCTATAAAAATAACCAAATCACCTTGTTACCACTGATAAAAAAACAGGTAAATATATAATTTGAACGAATTCGATATCTAATGAAAGGAGAAAACTGAAAAAATAACTTTTTAATACATTTTATTTATGTTGAACATGCACAAACTTGTTAAAGTTAATAGAGAGTGATTAAAATTCGATAAACCTAAGTGATTATTTTAGATAATAATGTAATAGATTTTTTAATAAAACACATGTTTCTATAGAAATTCCATTTGACTATTTATTT
Organism: Piezodorus guildinii; assembly: GCA_023052935.1. NCBI lineage: Eukaryota > Metazoa > Arthropoda > Insecta > Hemiptera > Pentatomidae > Piezodorus > Piezodorus guildinii. Next base: position 31,407,179 of record CM041292.1, on the reverse strand, counting down.
AATGGTTTCCCTCATTGTTATCCCTTACTGTATTCGAAAATGCTTTAATCAATTTTAAAAATAGAGGTAAGTGAAAGTCGTGTGTTGCCCGTACCGGATTTTTTCATTACATTTAATTTCTTTTAAAGATGACCATATAATGTTGTGCTAGCTGTACATCAGAACATGTTGATATTAATGTTATCTAGGGTTGAAAGCTGAAATAAAATAAAACCCATAATTTAACGCTAATCAGTTAATCAAACAACCAAACCATTTATAAATATTTTCATATACCATGAATCTCATTCTAAAATCTTTAGCTTTCAAACGGTATATCTTACGTCTGTCTTATTGTTCTCGCGTTAGCTATTAAAATATGTTGGCTCTTGTCTCCTTTCTTCCTTATCAACTCGTACATTTCCCTGTTTTTATTCAAACCTTATTTATTTATTCGTAAGTATTACCACAATTTGTCAGAATGGACAATAATAATATTGCTAAAGGATCCCATTCATACAATATTTACAATATAAACAAAATAAATGTGAAATTACATAAAATGAAATTAAACTAAATAAACGTAAACAATAACAAAATTTGCAGAAAAAATAAATGAAGTTAACAAATAAATAAACAAAAAATAGTCGGACTATTTCAATCAGAATAAAACCTCTAATGACATTTATGTTCGAGTTTCATCTAAATCGTTTGAGCGATAATCGTAAAAAGGTGAAACACGCATGTTATAAAGTGACTATCCTGGTTCGCCGGTTCTGTTGAAACTTCTGTTGTAACCCAGGCGTATGCGCTCCTAAAATACAAGATATCAATTATATACAAGTTACCACTTACAGATCTTTTTGCGAGACAATAGGGGTACTCACTACGTTTGCTATAGCATGCTATTTGTGCTATTGTGCTAAACCCATCAATTTTATACAGGAAATAACTGTAGAAACTCGACGGGTTTAGCAAAATAACACAAATAGCATGCTATAGCAAACATAGTGAGTACCCCTAATGTGAAGCAGGCGATTCTAAAGCGTGTAATCTAGTGAAAACTCGAATTCGAAAATTTTCACGATTGCAATATTTTATATAAAGGTAAATAAAAGTAAAAATATTTGGATGGTTAGTGTATTCCATGCTCTATATTTAACTAATTGTTTTTATATTTTATAAAATGAAATATGTTAAAAAATAATTGTTATTTAATAAAGTAGAAGATTAAAAGTGTTGTAAATTTTATTATAACTTAATTTTTTTTATCAATTTTTTACTTTCAATAATTTTTTTCTGAGACACTGAGATCCCATCGATAGACCACGATGGACGATGCTGTGGTTAGGTATCCGGTATTATAACCTCAGCCACCTAACACCACAAAGTATAAATGGCTACTTCGGTCAACGATGACGGTAGAGCTTCTTTAAAAAAAATAGAGTTCATTAACTTTACTCTAATGACTTAGTCGGAAGGTTATTGAACAACTCAAGAGCTCAGGTATTTCCTCTTTGTCAGGCAGGTATTTTTTATTATAATTTTGAACACGGAGTTATATTGGGTAGTAAAAGTCCGTAGCGTTTTTAATATTTCAATTCGATCCTCTCTGTGTTTATAAAACCATGTTAACTTAATTAACAATGTTTACATATTATAAAAATTCTGGTACGACTTTCACTTACATCGCCTTTTAAAACCAATTTATAAGCTATTAAATATACTTCACTTTGAAAAATATTTGAAGTTGATTGTAATTAAACGTATATTCATTTCCGTTGGAAACATATGATTTAGATTAAATAATATAAATATATTAAATTGTTAAGCAGTAATAAGTTTATTCGCCATTCGTCACTTTATATCAACTTTTAAAACTGTGTATACCAGATAATATTTTTTCTAAAATCTTTTTCTTTTCAACGATATATTATACATTTATATTACTGTTATCAGCAAACCAAAAATTACGATAAAACGTAGTTTTGCTCTTTTATCCTTTAGTTGGTCATCAAATTCGTCCAACGTGTATATTTAGCCGTCCTTCGTCAATGCCATTAAGATGATATGGTTAATCTTTTGGAATGCACAAAATTAAAGGTATAAATAAAATTGGAGGCTGGTGTCTACTTCACCACTATTTTATTGAAAAAAATATTCGCACTACGTTTCGGCTACAATGCCATCTTCAGGTGCAGTGGAACAACTTAGATTTAGTGTGGGTAGCTGCTTCCTAGTCAAAACCACATGACCACGAAACGTAGTGCGAATATTTTTTTTCAATAAAATAGTGGTGAAGTAGACATCAGCCTCCAATTTTATTTATAAGAATTTGACCTTCACCTAAAAGAATCTACACCTTAAATTAAAGGTAGTTTAGAGGAAGAAAATTTTAAATATTGACACATAAGCCCTGTCAGACTATTTCAATCAGAATGCAACCTTCATGATATTAAAGCCTATTAAAAATTACATCAATATAGCGAGTTTAATCAAAATCGTTAGAGCCGTTTTTGAGAAAATCATAAAGAGGTGTAGTATGCATAGTATAAAGTGGCACTTGTGGTGAACCGATTTTTATTAAAAAAATGCTGTAATGTCTCTAGCGTATAGTTGTCTTAAATATGAAATTTCAGTTTTATACGACTTTCCGTTTACGCGCGGGAGCTACACACATACACACACAGAGACCTTTTTTCGGGACTTGGTCATTTGGACTCAGGAGACCCTGAAACGTGTATGTTTTTCGAAAACTGGACTTTGAAAATTTTCACGATCACAATACTTTCCCTTTCTATATATTACTTTTATAGGTTAGTGAAAGTAATAAGGATTAGTAAGGTATTGTTAGGCATCAGTTTCAATCGAGATTCTTTATCTTTAAGTGGTATTTTGCTTCCTCAAAGCGCTCGGATTATCGTTCAACAGTTTATGCTGACCAAATTCCAAAAAAATAACTAAAGGATGGCAATATGTAAAATATATCTAAATTGGTAATCCCAATAAATAAATGGGTCATATACAATTCATTAAAATTTATATGAATCTTAAATTTTTAGAATCTGATGTCAGTTAAATTTAATGTGGAAGTAATAAGGATTAAATTTAGCTACAAGAGGTGAGAACATAAGCGGTAGAGTCCATAATTAATGGCACTATTCTCAGAATACTTAATATCATTACGTTAATGAAGCATCATCAAAAGCAGGTGCAAACTAAGATTATTATGGTAGGGATTCCCGCTAATTTTCATTTTCGTCTTAATCATTAACTGGTATTGCTGTAAATGGAAGACATAGCTTACAAGTGATTAATCAAAAAAGATTTTTCCTATACCTTTATTAGAAATACTAAAGGCAATTAAAATCTCTTTTATGATCTGAATTAGGGAGAGTAGAATAAGCAATTTTCATGTCATGATTATGTATAACTTAGTTATTTTCCTGTTGATGTTTTAGTTGTAAGTATTCTCGGGATACTAACATAGAATCTAAAAATCAGATGATTTCCTGCCAGGATCTATGACGACTACCTGCTTATCATATAGGATATCAGAGCAAACATAAAAAACCGAGCAGAAACTTGTGCTAGTCTCATATATAAGTTCTCAAGGAAATAATTGAATTTAGACGCATCCATGACACCCAATCTTTCAGCAGATAGCACTAATTATCAGAGTTATACAAGTTTAGAAATTTAGAACAGGGGATTTGAGGTATCCTGGTGCTAGAATAAGCCGACTATATGCGGACACGGCTGATCTGTAGTACTTGAGGTGAATAGCTGCCATGTAATTATATGTTTTTAATATTAATTTTAGGTCAGTTTTATCCTACATTAAGGAAGCGGCGTGGTCTAGTGGATAGACCGCTAGTCTGCTGTGCTCCGGATCCTGGGTTCGAATACCGGCTTTGGCAGAATATTATTTATTCTGTTAATTCAGTCGGGGGGCGACCCTCCTGGGGCAGACCCAGCCTCTATAAAGTGGGTACCCAAATTAATTGGGGAAAAACCTGGCGGCTGAGCGCGATTAAGGCCTAATCACCTCATTGCACTGCCGTTGGCCTAGAAACAGTACGAATCTCTATATGTACTGAGCCCAAGACCCTTCATGGGTTTTAGTGGTACAGGTTTTTTTTTTTATCCTACATTGAGTATTTGGACTATGCTACAGAATTTGATAAATTTTGCCTATTTAGGTTTAATTAGGATAGGGGTCCTCAAAGAGTACTTGACACAGCACAAACTAGGGACGACCCTTTACGTCCCCTCTGTAGAACGAGAGAACTCACTTTACAAAGTCCCAGGCAATCTGCCTGATTCGAACCCGTGATCTTTGACATAGAAGAATATCATGCTAGCCACCAGTTGGACTGATTTGCACTGCCTCATTTCCCCTTACTAGAACTAGTAGTTAGATGATAATTATATCATATCTAGAACATATAAATATATGTTCAGACTGCATATTTGTATTTGAGCACTAAGAAAAATACGACAAAAGAATGGGAAATATTGAGAAGTACGAAACAGATGATTTTTCTTTTAAAAATATTTCAGCTGTAATAAACAATATTTAGAATCACTTTGAGTTTAAGAGCTTAAGGGAAGACTATCACTCACTTAACATTTTATTTATTTATAAAAAATGCCAACAACTGGCCAACTGCCTAATGCCAGGTGTTCAAATTACAGACATAGTATTTACTTTATTTATAATATATTGAACATCCTAGAGTATAGTAGCTAAATAGAGAGAAAAACAAATTAATCATTATAATAACATTCCATTTGTTGTAGACCTAGCCCGGGATAGATATACCTATTTTCATTCCAAACTTTATGCCCGCACACCAACCGCATTGTCCGTAATCTATCTTCCTTCGATATTCCTGATAGCCAGCCGAGGCGATTGAAAAGAAGGTGGCCGGTGGATCTACTACCTTAAATTTAGTTAGTGAAGTGCTACCACTGGGTAGTTCTTTCTCAAGAAATTTTGATGACTTGTCTTCACCCTGCATATACACTTATCATGTTTATATTATACAGTTGTAATAAAATACAATACATTAAGGGTATAAGGGAAAATAAAACAGTTACTTCATACATACAAATATAAAATAACAATCTAAAAAGAGAATAACATGTATAAAAAAATAATAATAAAAATAAAGGAAATATAAAAACAAACAAAAGAAGAAAACTTACAAAAAAATATATGACATTCAAAGAAAAAAAAAAGAAGCTCAGAAATTATAGGGTTTAATTGTTTGTTTTTTTTATGTAGGGTTAAACAGCCTTTTATACTATTATTTTCGAAACTTCTTAGTTATCAGAGCTTAATACTTCCGTGATGCAGTAATAAGCAGGATAAAATATTATTAAACCCAATTTTTTTTTCAAATTGATTTTTTCTACCGTAACATGCTCTCGAGCCCAGCATTCCAATTATTAGAATAAGGAAACAGATCATAAAATCATCTGCTTATTGAACCTAAGCTTTTAGCCAAATATGTATTGATTGTCACGAACGTAAGCCCAGACCGGATAGTTTCCTCGTTGGTGTATATATAGCCACGATGACTGAGCTGGGATCTAACAATACAACTGAGGTAACGATAACTGTTAGCATCTCCTTGTGCAATATTGTTTATAGTCTAGGCTTAGCTTTGTTCTTCATCGGTGTGGGTTGAATCCAACACCATCCAACCTTCAGGAGGTCGATAAAAGTTAATATTTTTTTTTCTTGTTAGCAATGATTGATTTACAACCCAAGATGACGGTGAAAAATATTTCTTCTTGTTATTTTATATTTAACAACTATAATAAAAAATCATCGAGTAAAGTTGAGGGTTGTAATAATCAATGGCACGAAGAACTTATTGAAAAACTTGACAACAATTACAGAACTTAAAAAAAATATATATAAATCAGAAGGCTCGCGACCGTATTCTTTTTAGATACCTGAGAGGATTATCATTTTTTTTTTTAAAGAATTTTAATTTTTTTATTTAGAAATAATACGATCTGCCACAATCTTGAGTAATGAATATTAGAGCTATAAGAAATCCTACATTTAATATGTACAATAAATCAAATTAAAAAATACAAAGAAGAATATATAAACCTAAGTAAAACAAAAATTATAATAATAATATTGGCCACATTCATGCATATATACAATATTTTCACACTGCCCCTGGGAACTCAGAATAAAACCTCAACACCCACTAGTGGATGTCGGGGTCCGAGGCCAGTAGATCCCAGCGCCTCTCAGTCGTGTCGCCGGTCTAATAAGCCAGTGGAGAGTTGAGTATATGCACATACTGTAAGGACATGAATGCCCATTGCCAGTACTCCACATTACTCAGTTGTAAGTCTCTAAGAAACTGACGCTTCAACCTACGAGGAGGGACAGTTGGGTTATATAGGGATTGGGGTAAGGGATTAAGAAGGTGAGAGGACAAATGGGATATTCAGATCATTCGGAGGATAATCAGGAATCGAAGAGGAAATCGATGATTGAAGCTAGCTGGTTTAAGTTGAAATTGGGTTAGTCATGTAAAGAAAAGTACATGGTTCTAGTCAAATCAGATACATATAACAATTATATGCGGGATCACTTGTAGCTGGGTGGTTAGCATAACAGCTTCCTATGCCAAAGGTCACGGATTCAAACCCGCAGCTGGTCCTAGGATTTTTTAATGGGAGTAAAAAATCCTTAGTTATGCCGTCCTTCGGAGTGGAAGTTAAAAGGTGGTCCCGAGCCTGTACTCGTTAAAGATCCCTATCCTAATAAAACCTGGACAGGCAAAATTTAGGACTTCCACTGTAGCATCGTCCGACTAGCCATAGTAGCATAATGTGACGTTAAATAAATAAACAAACAAACAATTATATGCCAGTATAGATGTAATGAATTCATTGGTAATAATTTAAGGAGCACTGGGGATTTCGCAAAGGATTCAATACACGAGTAATTTGATAGTTAAGTCTAATAGAAAATATTACGCTCTATCCCTACAGCTCTACTCCTCTAGAAATAAAAAATAAAATATTAAGGATGGCGATATCTCGTTAATATTTTTTTTCAATTTCGAAGTAGAAAGATTTTCTCTGACAACAATTAAATTCGATATGATCCTATAAAACCCTTAAGGTTTGAAGTCAGTGTATTTTAATTTTAATTAAGTGGAGATAAAGAGACAAATATAGGATATGATAGTATGCATTACCTATCTTGTGTCGAAAAAAAAAATATATTAAAGTATTGACAGCAAGAATTATTTTGTTTTGAGTTTATTATTATGGCACCACACTGCAATCATGCTTACCGATTTGACAACAAATAATTATAAAAGTTTCATAAATTTTGACTATGGTTCCGTCGAATGCCATCAACTTTTTCATTTCAGATGAGAATAGGTAAGAAAACTGTAAAATAGTTATTAACTTTTATGTTTACCTCGAATAGAATAGAAACTATTTTTTAAATAATCATAGAAAAGTAAAAAAAAAAAAAAAAAAAAAAAAATGAATAAATCAAGAAGAGGCATACAATTATACGTAGTTTGACTTAAAACCCAAGCATAAATAAAATAAGCTTTGAGTATCGAAGGTAATGGTAACAAAATAATTGTAATTATATTTACATCACGAAAAAAAAAAAAAATGAAAGAAATAATACAACACATTCCCAGTTGAAACAGGCAACTAACTATAAAGAACAGTCTTGCAGCTGGGACAAGCACTGAGGAAAAAGAAATTATGAAAATACAGAGATACTTTAATTTGTTTTTTAAAGTTACCAATTATTAATTAGGTAATTATTTAAATTTAGTAGTAAGTAAATTTTATATCAAATGTTATGATGTGTTAGTTGTAAAATTTCTTAAAGAAATCAATGGTGAATCCAAAGTAATAATATGTCAATCAATAATAATCAATTATCATAAAATATAACATAAAAGTGGATCGAGAACATTACGAGCGCTGTTTATGGTTTACAATAAATGTAAATGTTATCACATATTAACCTAGAAAAATGTCCTCCAATAAACTAGAATAGGATGTGGGATTTATAACGTTTTAGGGTAAATGGATGATAAAATAGTTTCATCATTTTGTAACATAGCTCTGTAATAAAACGAATTATCGTAATATTGAACTCAATTTTAAATAACATTTTTTATTTCGAACTGAGGAATAGTAAATAATCAAAATTTTAAACTCTCCGTATTTTATAATAATACAATTTAAAATGTTATTGTAAAAAAATAAATTAAGAAAATAATTGTGTCTTATAAATAGTTTGTGGACCTTATAGAACCTAACCTATTCGGTTTGAATCTAGTGAAGTGTTTCTTCTCGAATGTTTGTAGCATTATATATCGGGAGATTCGAAACTATCCAAGGCGCACAACGAGTGTATTATATTTTCGAACGTGTTGTTTGTATTTTTTAGGTTTTCGTGTTTTTCAGAACCCCAAAACATTATTACTTAAGTTTCTAATGATAGTGATAATTTATCATTTTTAAGTTTGATTATATGAGTTATTTGAAAATTCATAAAAAAGTCGGATGTCAAATAAAAGCCCATTACTTCCTGGTGAAACATAAATATCATTTAATATATTATAATATTATTTAACGCTTGCATTGATCGCACACTTCATTTTAACATCTATGATCGCGTAAGTTTATGTACGCCAATGCTTTTGAAAGAGAATGCGTTTTTTTATTTTCACTTACTATATATACTTAGTAAGGGAAAGTATTGCGATCGTGAAAATTTTCGAATTCCGGTTTTCAACGGAAATACACATTTTAAGGTCCCCTGAGTCCAAATAACCAAGTCCCGCAAAAAGGTGTGTGTGTGTGTGTGTGTGGTAACTCCCGGGCGGAAACGTTAAGTCCTATGAAACTGAAATTTCATATTTGAGACAACTATACGCCCGAGACGTTACAAAACCTTTTTCATCAAAATGAGCTTACCAGAAGAGCCACTTTATACTATGCATTTTGCACCTTTTTTCGATTTTTTCGAAAAAGGTTACGACGAATTTGATTAAACTCGATATATCGTTGTAAAATTTAATGGGCTTTAATATAATTTAGGTTTCATTCGGATTAAAATGGTTTGACAGAGCTTAAATTCCGATATTTTAAATTTCCTTTTTCCAAAATGCTTTTAATTTTGTCGATCCTATAAAAATAACTATATTATCTTGTTACCACTGATGAAAAACAGATAAATATATAAATTGAATGAATTCGATACCCAACTAAAGGAGAAAACTGAAAATATATATTTTTTATGCAATTTTTTGTTTTTGAATATAAGAACAGTAATACACATGTATGATATACCGTTGGAAAGCTAAAGATTTTAGAATAAATATTATCTAATGCACAAAGTTGTAAAAGTTAATAAAGAGTGATGAAAAACAGATAAACTGATTATTTTAGATAATAATATAATATATTTTTTAATTAAACACATGTTTCTATATAAATTCAATTTAATTAATTATTTAATAGTTTCACGTATGTGATATTAAATTATCTGTAGATTTTGAGTAAATAGATAGATTTTGATCTCTTACTTTATTTGAAAATTCTTTCATTGATTTAAAAAATGGAGGTAAGTGAAAGTCGTGTGTTGCCCGCACCAGATTTTTGTAGATAACGTAATTTATTATCACATAACATTATGAAGTATTAACATTTTTGTATTAAAAAATTTGGCTAAAATATGCAACAGCTGGAATAACAGTTAAAGGAGGTCTAAGCCAAAGAATGTATGAACCAGTTATAGTCTATCCTGTATATACATAGTTTAAGTATGCATGTAGTTATTGTAAATAAAGTCGGAAGGTTAGAAAAATGACAGATAAAGTAATTATTACATAGGTTCGAACCCGAGACTCGGAGAACAGCAGACTTTTCACTAGACCAGATCCCTCTCATATTAATAATTTATGGGTGCTTATAATTTATTAAAATTACGAATTAATATTATACAATATGTGGCTGATCTAATGGTTAAATGCAATTTTCTTATGAAATAGATATTTTTAAAATATTCTTTTATAGCTCATTCACCATAATATTAACAGAGCTTATGTGAAATAAGTAAATTAGTAAGAAAGTAGAATTTTGAACTTATAACTATCAATCTTAGCATCAGTATCTGTAAATCAGGTCAATGAGTCTAAAGGAGTCAATCATTAAATATCTGAGGTCAGTAAGTTTCAGTTATATTGAGAACTTCGAGCTAAGGGTTCTCAGATAAGTTCGAACTTGCAGTTGAATCTGAGATCAGTGGTAAGTTGTTAATCCTTTAAGTTAACCTGGTACTATCGGTGATGAGCTATCCAGTTAAATTGGTGATAGTGTTTCTGTTTGGGCGCTATATAATTGGCGACTTCAAAAATATATTATATAGTTAAATAATAAACAATTACTTATCTTAAATTAAATAATAAAAGGCTAATACTTATGATGTGAAATAAAGATCAAAAGCAAATTGAATAATATTATTTGTTGATGATGCCCTTACACTAGAAAAAGAAAGGAGTTGAGTGAAATTTCTCAAAAAACTTCGTATTTAATAGCTCATTTTATTGCTTGTACATGAGTTTAAAATCTACCAAAATACACAAAATAGTTGGTTTAAAATAAAACGGTGCAATCTATTTTTATAGCCCATCCTGACCTTTGTAGACTTCTTGTTTGCATCCATTCCTTGTCTTCCATTCTAGCTCCCTTTTTCTTTCTAGAATCCTTTTTCGTCCTGTCCAATCAGTCTCTAGGATGGCCTGTCCGATCCACAAGGTATGCTTAGGATCCAGAAAATCGTTTGAATATCCAGGCCTTTTGACTTCTCAGAAAAACGAATTTTCTTCCCGAAGATTTAACCTTTTAACTCTTTGAAATTGATGCATTTGAAATTGATTTAGGAGAGGTGAAGAAATGTAATTAGGCCCACTATATAATGTATCTTAAGCTTTCCTGTAAAATGTCTACAAAATATGCAAGGAGTAGATTGTTTAATTTGAAAATGTTTCTATCATATTTGTTTAATTGATAAATAATTCGTAATGGATACTTATTTGATGTATTTTGGTTTTATAATAATTTCATGAAGTGGTAAATAGACTTTATTAATCTGAACAATCAATCTATCTCAGTAAAATTTATGATACTGAAATTGAAACGGAAAATAGTTTAAAGAAAAAATATATAAATAAGCCGAACTTTTGTTTCCCAAGATTGCAGTTGCAATCCCAGGATTTTTCATTTTTTTAAAGGAGAGAAATATTCTTAGATATGATACGTCAAATGTAGGCCAGGTACATTGTGCTGCCAAATACATCCTCGTTCAATTAATTATGGATTAAAAAAAAAAAAAAAAAAGTCTCCCACTGTAGCATCATGCAATTAGGCAAGAGGAGCATAAAGTCACGTTAAATGAATAAACAAATAAATAATCCTAATATTTTTTTTGCAACATTTTTTTCTGGACAAAAATGTCACGTACTGAACTCAAAATCCTTATCAGCAATTGAAACTTTGATTTCTAAAATCTTCTCAGAAAATTGATATTCTGAAATATCTGTATAAATATCTTTTAGTTTTATCGAAATCCATTATATGTTTTCCTGTTTAAAATGCAGACGTGCTTAAAATACGTGTTTGAAAAAGGCAATTTTTTTAAAAGGTACCGTATATGTATATGCTTATTTAATTTATTTTCAAATCACACTCAAACATTTCCTTCCATAATTAAAAATAGTTTTATCAACAACAAAATTACAAACTTACTAAAGCCCATTTGGGCTTACTCGTCACATATATACTGTATAGCAAATAATTCACTTAAATTCAAATTTGATTATCCAAAACATTCAAAACTGTAACAAATTCTATTTGCTACATTGAGCTATTGATGGTGCATGCCAACAGCTAACGAACAGATTCGGGCCCTTTACAAACGTTTCCACTACAACTTACACGGACATATTAACACATCAATACCAAACATTGCCACTACTAACTTGCCCCACAACAAGCGTAGAATCCTGAAAAGAATTTGGATGAGGGACCTCCTGACATAAATAGGAAATAGGAATCACGCTGGACAGAGGTGCCACTGGAAATTACTCTATCCATCATACTCTACCACACAATTGGACCAAAACCTAATCCCATCACTTTCACTGATTTCAACTATGAGAATATAAAAAAACTTTAAACTTAAAGAAAAATATATGTATCGTAAAAAAACGTTTCTATATTTGAATGCAAAAAAAGCATAAAATAAGTTAGTTGATAAACGAGATGTATTGGTTTTTTTTAATTTTTTACATAAAACATTCTAGCAATGATAAAGTACCTTTTAAAAATCATCGTCTCTATTTCAGGTCTCTCATCCTTATCGTCATTCTTTTATTTTGGCTTAACCTTGATAAATACCTGTGCAATTATTTATATTCTCCTTTTTTCAATAACATTGTGCGGTCACTTTTGTGGTTATAATTCTTTGTTGTGGATAATGGAGTGTGAAAGGAATTTCAGTGACGTATTCTCCTACTAAACACACACAAAAAATAATTAATAAACTTGGTAAACGTATTAAAAACAAAATCATTCGCACAATGAGCATATTCAAGTTCTAACCCTTTTAAACCATTTCTTTATTAATTTATTCACCAAATAAAATAAATCATTTTTTTTCTCAAGAAGATCAGGAGAAGAAATGCTTACTCTTAACTTATTGGGTTGTGCCACATGAAATGTCCGTATTCACGGTAAAGGATTTTTATTAAAAGTACGATATGAAAACAAGATAATTTTATTCGAAGTATTTACCTTCTTTTTCTACACATTTTTCCCAACGTGACACCAACATTTTTCACCCGAACTAAAAAACTCTGAGCTTTGAAGTGAAACAAAATCTGAAAACGCACTTTTCACTTGATCATCATTTTCAAAAAATTTTCCTTTGACGAAGTTGTCTAAATTCCTGAACAGGTGGTAATCTGTTGGAGACAAGTCGGGAAAATATTGTGGGTGCGGAAGAACTTCGTAGCCCAGTTCTTTTAATTTTCGCACGGTATGTTTTGAAACATGGGGTCTTGCTGCAGCTCAGTGAGATCATGAGGTACCCATGTATAGAGCTTTTTTACTTTCCCAATACACTTTAAATGTCTGGAAACGGTAGATGCTCTTGCATTTAGTTGTGCTGAGAGTCCTTTAACTGTTTGGTAGGGGTACATAGCAATCCAACGGCGAATGGTCCGTTCATTAACACTCCCTTCCCCAAACGCCTAGCAAATACTAACTTGCCCCACAACAAGCGTAGAATCCGGAAAAGAATTTGGATGAGGGACCTCCTGACATAAATAGGAAATAGGAATCACGCTGGACAGAGGTGCCACTGGAAATTACTCTATCCATCATACTCTACCACACAATTGGACCAAAACCTAATCCCATCACTTTCACTGATTCTCAACTATGAGAATATAAAAAAACTTTAAACTTAAAGAAAAATATATGTATCGTAAAAAAAAGTTTCTATATTTGAATGCAAAAAAAGCATAAAATAAGTTAGTTGATAAACGAGATGTATTGGTTTTTTTTAATTTTTTACATAAAACATTCTAGCAATGATAAAGTACCTTTTAAAAATCATCGTCTCTATTTCAGGTCTCTCATCCTTATCGTCATTCTTTTATTTTGGCTTAACCTTGATAAATACCTGTGCAATTATTTATATTCTCCTTTTTTCAATAACATTGTGCGGTCACTTTTGTGGTTATAATTCTTTGTTGTGGATAATGGAGTGTGAAAGGAATTTCTAGCGGCTTCAGCTGCTGAATGGCCGAGTTTAATCGCGTACAAAAATATTACTCGAAAATAGCGTGTTTCCATGTTCATATTTGGAGGCATACTAAAAAGTGGGTAATTGATTGGGAAGCTAATGTTCACAATACAAAGGTAGAGGATTAATAACTGTTTACTTTAAATATGTAAACATTCGGAAGAAAACAACAGAGACCTGCAAAATCCTTTATGTAATTTCATGTGAAACAACCCAATATGTCTGGTAACTTACAGCTGTCAAGCATGTTCTGATCGGTTACATTAATAATCTGTTGTCGTATAAAACAATGAATACAATTTGTACGAGAGCTGAATTCTGGCAAGCTAAAATTACTCAACAGGCATTTTACAAATAATTGAACCTCAATAATCCGAATGTCACTAGCCGGATTCTCTTGTCGCTCAACTGAGCACTCGATATATCCCTGGAATCCGGACAATGACGGTATTTGCATGATGACAATTTCCCCGAAACAACAATAAAATTGAAATCTTTTTTTTATATACAGCTAGTGGATTCGATCCTCCTTCGCACGGGTGTATTTGAATAGGGTGTCATCTATGTTTAAAAAAATCTCTGTTTGGCCGATTTATTTAAACCTTTTGGAATTTTTAGTTCATTGTAACAAATAGTGTACTCAGTAAGAAACATGTTTATTTTATAACGTCTATTATTATATTTAATCATCGTAAAATGTAAATTTGTCAATATATTGTATTAAACTTGATTTAGTTTTTGTTCACGCCATAAGTTATGACCTGATAAGGTTGTTCATGACTGTTTCATTGAAAATAAAAAAACTATAATTTTTATGATATTTATCATTAGATCATTTTTTGTATTAATATTTGTTTTTTATTTGTTTTAAAAATAATTATTTTAAATATAATAAAAAGGAGAGAAATATTCTTAGATATGATACGTCAAATGTAGGCCAGGTACATTGTGCTGCCAAATACATCCCTGTTCCAATTAATTATGGATTAAAAAAAAAAAGAAAAAGTCTCCCACTGTAGCATCATGTAATTAGGCATGAGGAGCATAAAGTTACGTTAAATGAATAAACAAATAAATAATCCTAATATATTTTTTTTTTTGCAACACTTTTTTTTCTGGGCAAAATTGTCGACAAAATGTCACGTACTGAACTCAAAATCCTTATCAACAATTGAACGTTGATGAGTTGAGTTTGGACTGTGGACTGGACAGGTCACGATTTCTTAGCGCTCTGTATTTAGTGCTGTTTTAATTGTTTAAAGTGTGTTTTTTTTTTCCGATCTATATTGTATTGTCTGTTGGAGTTTTTCTCAGTGATTACTACGGCTCTAGAATTATTTTAGTTGGACTTGTTAAACAGAAATAATTATTTTATTACATTATGACTGATAAAAAGGAGCAGAGAAGTGGGGATGCCTCAACTGTTGACAAAGGAGAGGGGAGAACTGATATTGAAGGTAATCCTTTCAATTTGTTGCTAAATAGGCTAGAATTCATAACCAACGAAATATTATTGTTACGCCAAGAAATAAATTCTATTGATAAAAGTAAGCCTTTTATCAATAGAATTTATTTCAGATATTCAGGCTATTTTGCACTCAAAGTTTAATCCTAATTTTAGGAAAATTGGTAGCTTAAATATGGGGGAATATTATTTGAAATTAAAGGGACCTATGAAGAAACATAGATTAATCAGTCAACTAAGACTATGTCAACCCAATAAACTGAAAGTTATCAGTTACGGATTCAAAAATGGTTATTCAGATAGTAGCATTGAATGCCATATTTGTAATTCAGGCGAACCAGAAGATCTAAATCATTTTTTGTTGCAATGCCCTGTTTACTCCCTGTCCAGAAATTAGTACTTGAGGACATATATTGAAAATATGTCTGACAATGACCTCATAGTACAACTTTTGTTGCAAATAGAAAATAAAAAGCAATTTGAAAATTTATTTTATTATGTAACAGAGTGTTTAAAGCTAAGAAATTTGTATCTGTCTATTCAAGAATAATTTAAGCACATTACTAAAATAACAATAATTGAATTTTTTAAACTATTTATGATTAATTTATTTGTTTAATATTCATACAGTTACAATTTATTTTGCCTTTTATTATGTATTTGTTTTTGAAGCGTATTTTGTTTAGTACAGTTGTAATAGATTTCTTTGATTTATGTTTAACTGTTTTATACCACTTAACTCCATTTGTATGGGCTAGCCTGAAAACAAATAAAGAGATTTATTTATTTATTTGTTTATAATTGAACGTTGATTTCTAAAATCTTCTCAGGAAATTGATATTCAGAAATATCTGTATTCAAATCTTTTAGTTTTATCGAAATCCATTATATGGTTTGATGTTTAAAATGCCGAAGTGTTTAAAATACGTGTTTGAAATAGGCAATTTTTAAAAAAAAGTACTGTATATGTAATGCTTATTTAATTGATTTTCAAATTCCCTTCATGATAGTCAATAAAAGTTAATAAACCGTTTCAAACTGAGGCCAGTAGTTCAGAATGAGTTCGCGGACAGGTTACCCAGGCTTACCCCGACTTAAAATAGCAGTCTAAAATGTTATTAGCACGAAAAATGATTCATCTACTGATTTAAATTAAAGAAAGAATGAAGTATAACTATTAAAAAAATCATTGGAATCTAAATATGTTAAGTTGCCAAATAAGTTAAAATATGGCGATTTTAATTAGGTTGGCCCATATAAGCTTAAGGGAATTCTTTCCTAAAGATTTTTTTTAAATAATTTTATTGGTATTTACAACTGTATTAACAAAAATATATCAAGTAAATGTGATGTGTTGTATAATACAATGACTTGATATACATGTAGAGAAGCTTCCCATTGGAAGCACTCTGAAAATATTCTAAACTAGAAGGTCCCGGGGCCATTTCCTTTTCAGGCGCCTCGGAGGATTATCCGGAATTGATGAGAATGAAAGGATTGAAACTAGTGGGTTAGAGTGCGAATGGAGTTTGTCATGAAAGGATTGATACCTGGTCCGGGCCAAACCAGTAACAAAGGGAACATTAAGGTCTTTATGGATAAGTTTATTCATGAAAAAGTAAGGAGCGTTGAGGATTTTACGAAGGGTTATGGATTGTAAGGATTGGAGGCGGGAAGAATTTGATGGTTTCGTAGAGCCCCAAAGCTCTACTCCGTAAGTCCAGATTGGTCTTATAATAGTCATGTAGATGAGCCTTTTGTAGTTCAGAGGAAGGTTTGACCGTTTGTCTAGTAAGTGTTGAAGCAGCCTAAATTGGCGACCTGAAGATTTAAAATTAAAACGCATAACTATTCAGGTATTCATTAAACGGTAAAAGTAAATTTTGTGTAACCAAGTAATCATACTAATAATTATTCTTGAAATATAAGTAGTAATATGGACGTATAACTGGGAGGTAGGGTGGCTAGTATAACAGCCTTCTATGCCAAACTTCACGGGTTTAAACCCTCAGGTGGTCCTAGGATTTTTTAATGGGAGTAAAAAACCTTAGTCATGTCGTCCATCGGAGGGAACGTAAAAAGGTGTTCCCGAGCCTGTGCGATGAAAGGTACTCGTAAAATACCACTATCCTAATTAAACTTTTATAGGCAAAATTTATGATTCCCGCAGTAGCATCGTCCAATCAGCCACAATAACATAGACTGACTGATGAATGAAAATTGATGATTTTTGGATGGCTCTCTGCATCAGATTTGAAAATTAAAAAATAACATTTTATAATCATGTAATAAAAATTATAATTTTGCTCTGTGCAATTACTGGTTAAAAGCCCATTTCTTCCAATTTATGCCTGAAGTGATAAAAAAGAAGAAAATAAAGATGGATTCGAGATGAGAGCGGTTTTATGTATTTATCACAGAATGATCACTTTTAGGACCCTTTAGACCGATTGGAGTCTTATTCCAATTTCATTGAAATTGCTTGCTACAATATATCTCCTGCATTTATTGCTAGTGATACCTATAAAAGAAATAATTGTTTTTAATATTTTTTCGTCTTGTGTCATTACCGAGGTTTTATTTCTGATATGAAAACGGAATATCAATCGCGGCGTTTAGTACCTTCGGATCTGTTTTTATACTTCGTTCATAATCGTTGAAACGAAATAGGATTTTTAATATCATACTGACATAAAACTATAACAGATCGGAATGAAATCATCAAAGCTTTTAAACCGAATAATGTCGTAGATTTTCTGTGAATTTATATGCTTGTTTACTTACAGTTGTAAATACAAAAATAAAAAACTATTCTTGTGATATATCAATTCAGTTTGATGCTAGAGCTTATGTATGTATTCTATGTAGAATAGAAAAGAATTTTTAATCTTGGACTGGGTCCATTAAGAATAACATATTTGCACAGTGAAAATATACAACATGTCTGGCCAACAGACAAAAGAAACATGATTCACTAACGTTTAAATTCATGGATAATTATTTTACAATCCAAAAATAAAAAAAAACAATTTGCAGAAAATAATTGTGAATGAAAAAATGAAAAATAAATAAATTGATAACAGATGTTTAAATGTAAAATAATAAGAAAAAAAAACAAAACAGTAACTTTATTCTATTACTTAGTCTTCTAAGAGTAACGTTAGCTTTGACGTAATAAAGGAACTATATCTGACCAATAATTAATAAGAAACATACCAATTTGACATAAATAAAAAATATATACACTCTTCAGAAATAGTTTAATAAGTTTTGGAATTTAAAAAAACACTTAAATACATTTTCTTATGTAAGAACAACTTTTTATTGAAATGTAATACAAGTTTTTTTAAAAATTAATTTGTTTTTAAATATAAATATTGTAATAATAGGGGTTACCTGTAGCATGGTGGTTAGCATAACAGCCTCCTATGCCCAAGGTCCCGGGTTCGAACCCGCGTGTGGCCCTAGGATTTTTTATTTGGAGAGAAAAATCCTTAGTTCTACCGTATTCTTAGTTTATTCATTGCAAATCGTTTAATTAACTAACATCCATACGATAATAACAGTTGTATTTACAATTGCATAAAAACCGATAATAGCAAACAAAAGTGAAATAATCTTTCAACAGACTTAACTTAGTTGAGTTGTTTAGTAAGGTAGTATAAGTGAACTATTTTAAATTTTCTGTTTGTACTTGCGATTTGTGAATTTAAGTAACTTGTGTTAACAGCGGTGTCAAAAATAGCACCTAAGTGATGAGAGTACACTGATCGGATAACATCTGAAGTTAATTTTTACTTATGGATAATAATGATTTTTCGAAACTTTCTTTATATATATTATATATATATATATATATATATATATATATATATATATATGTGTGTGTGTGTGTGTGTGTGTGTGTGTGTGTTTTACCTATATAGATGTTCTATATGTATATAGGTCTCTTCGCCTAATTATAAGAAATAAGCTTTAGGTAGGTTCACAACATGTTAGTACAATTTGATTGCCATTAAGTATGGTTGTTTTGGGTAATTTTTGATTATTTCAATTATGTCCATCCATGTCTTGTTTAAACTAAACAAGAGCAATATATTTTTGTTTTATAGACTTTATGGGCTTTAGAGAAAGTGTTCCTTTTAATAAGTTCTAACAACTGGAAAAAATTCAGCCTACCTCTAATTTCTTCCAACAGAAGAATTTTTGAGCTTCATTGCCTGGGCTGACTATACTTAGTATTCTTAGACTTTGATCTGAGGCGGACCTTTTGCAATAGAGATATAGGTATTTAATTTAAAATATTTAATTGTTGGTATATAAATTTAAGTTTTAAACTTCGGTGATCGAGTAACTCGCTGAACAAACTGAATAAATGTAGTAATAACGCTTCTAGAAAACATTAGACAGCCAAGGAAAAGGCTTCCTAATTTTTGCTTATCCAGGTTTAGTTAGGATAGGGATCTTTAACGTGTATCTAAAGTCGCACAGGCTCGGGACCGCTTTTTTACAGCCCCTCCGAAGGACGGCATAACTAAGGATTTATTACTCCCATTAAAAATCCTAGGACCACGTGCTGGTTTGAGCCCGTGACGTATGACATAGAAGGCTGTTATACTAGTCACCATACTACAGATGATCTCGAAATCATGCTTTATACTCCCAACCAATAAGATATTTTCCATATTTTAGGTTATATATGTTCTAGGAAGACGTCTAAGGTATTATACTATACTTCAAGTAAGTATTATTTCCAAGAAACACTTTAGACTCTTACTCCCGTAAAATAAGTCCTATAGAAAAGCCTAAATCGATAAGGGAACTCTTTTGAAGCTTATATTGAATGATTAAAGCTGACGTGGAAAGAAAATTTAAGTTTATAGTTCCATTAACATCCTCCTCAAAAATGTCCGCATTTAAATTTTCAATCAAGCTGGAGAAATGTAAGACGTTACTTGCTCACGTATAATCACCAAGCAGACCTCAGTCCGACTTGACTCCACAGAAGAATATTATGCAAAGAAGGGCGTTTGGAAGAAGATGCTGCTTCATAAGCTAGTCTAGCGTAATTCCAAGCCAAGCTAGCGGAATCCTATTGCAATGGTCCGCAAGAGCTTGCTGGAATTTTGATGCAAAATTTCGCTCATCAGTAAACATTCCGGGAGCTTCTGGCCGGGAAGAATACAATGTCTGAATATTTTAATGTACTCAGCGGCGTATACAAGTAATAAACTTCTGTCTTAACTGGATGTTTATAATTTGATTGTTTATTTTTGTAAATTGACACAATGGGTGGTTGTACCACCAAGGTGGACTTATCAGATTATTTGCACTTTTGTTAAGATTACGATTGAAAAAACTCTCTTTATGTTAGATCTATGATAGAAAAGTTGACAACGTGTTGAATCCATGAATTATGTGACTCATATGAGAATGGCGACTTTAACTTATAATGAACAAAACAAAAATTGAAACAGTCCTTACTTCAGAGACACATTTTCCTCATCGAACACTGGTGTAATAACTGGCGTGTAAAGGTGAACGAAGCCAAATGTAAACACATAACCTTTACTCTTAGACGAAAATCCTGTCCGCCAGTTTATTTCAACTAATTACCAATTCCCCTCTCAAATATAGTCCGGTATATTGGCTTACTGTTAGACAAAAGATTGACTTGGAACCCACATACAAGACTTAAAAGACAAGAACTCAACCGACGATTCGGACAGTTATACCGACTACTCAACAGAAAATCTGAACTTACAGTTGACAACAAATTATTAATCTACAAGACAATACTGAAGCCCATCTGGACCTACGGACTTGAACTGTGGGAGACAGCTAAACGTACTAACATCAAACGCATTCAATCCAAAGTCCTCCGTACAATAGTAAATGCTCCTTATTATGTCTCCAACTATACCTTGCACCACGACCTTAATGTTCCATTTATTTCAGACCTAATTCCATCCAAATTTTCCAAATTCTACCAGAACCTCATTCATCATCCTAATCCTCTAGCTCAATCCCTATCCAGCTCCACTCATCCATACAACCCACCTAGAAGGTTGAAACGGCAGTGGCCCCGCGCCTTTTTAAATATATTGGAGTTCTAGCACTGGCTAGATTCTCCACTCAATATGATGCATGTATGAGTGTGTGTATGTGTATATTGGTATAAGTGAATTCTTGACTTTATTGTATTGATTCATTATTGTGTATATATTTTATTAAAATTTTATGCTGTGTAAATATTGTATGAATGTAGTATGTATGATATCTTTCACCACTACTATTGATGTCCAAATTGGGACAGATTGTAATTTTCCTCAATAAAAATTTTTGTTGTTGTTGAAAGAAAAAACAGTTCTTAAAATATGAAAATCGGGCATACCCTTTGAAATAGAAAATTAGTTCTTTTCAGGTGTAAAATATCGGCATTTATGCCCTGTCAGACCATTTTAATCCGAATGAAACCTACACTGCGTTTAAGCATATTAAATTTTACATCGATGTAATGAGTTTAATCAAAATCGTCGGAACCGTTTTTGAGAAAATTGAAAAAAAGTGCTAAATGCACGGTATAAAGTGGCTCTTCTGATAAGCTAATTTTGATGACAAACGTTTTTGCAACGTCTCGGGCATGTATTTGTCTTAAAGATGAAATTTCAGTTTCATAGGACTTACCGTTTCCGTCCGGGAGTTACCACACACACACACAGACCTTTTTGCGGGACTTGGTCATTTGGACTCAGCAGATCCTAAAATGTTTATTTCCGTTGAAAACTGGAATTAGAAAATTTTCACAATCGCAATACTTTCCCTTACTATACATAGTAAGTGAAAGTAAAAACAATTATGTTACCATTATCAAGCCCATCTGGACGTATGGAATATAGCTTTGGGGCTCTACCAAACCATTTAATTCCTCCTGCATCCAAACATTTAAATCTCAAATACCATGAAAAATCCAGAATTTTTATTTCGTCACAAATCAAACCATTCATAATTGCCTTAATACCATGTTTGTCGCAGACCTATCCCGAAATGGGTCCACTTTCAATTCTAAACTCCTAACATGGATTCCCTTGTCCGCAATTTATCAATTCTGCATATTTTTGATAACCCTCGGTAACCGTTGAAATCTTCTTTTCAGCCTCGATACCTACTGACTTAAATTAACAATGAACTGCTACCGCTAAGTAGTTTCTTCACAATAAATTTTACGCTCATGAAGTTCAGTTGTAAATAAAAAAAAAATTAAGAATATTCCACTAAAGGGCTTTTAATACCTCATACAGGACTAGAACGACGAGGAACTTAGAACTAGTAGGTTAGGCGCTGTTGACCTTGAGGTTTTACGCCTTAAAGCCCAAGCAAAAAAACTTTCAAACTAGTAGGAACAGACACTTGTTTAAAAATCGTTTAAACCTTTAAGTCAATTAAAAAAAGCTCTTATATGTTACTATAGTGTTACGTGACCGATATGGTCGATAATAATCCAGGCTTTGGGCTCTACCATCCAATTCCTACTTCTTACAACCATCACAATCCAAAATCCTTTGTAAAATCCTAAATGCCCTTTTTTTTGTCTCAAATAAAATCACATAGTTGACTTAAAAGTCCAATTTTTAGCTGCACCTCATTTATTTCCAAATTTCCTATCAACACAATTTTCCGTAACCCATTAACCATAGGTATTCCTCATAACACTTCGAGATAACAAAAAAAGATGACCTTTGTACCTAAAATAAACTTAAAATTGTCAATTAATTGACTGTATAGCTCTTTGAAAAGTCATTTACAACTTTTATGACCAATGGGATGATCTGTATTTGTGATATAGCCGTATTAAAAAGCATTATCCAACTTTCTTTAATGCATAAGTTTGTCAAGAAAAATATGTTTATGGCTTCGAAAGTAAAATTGAGAAATTTATAAAAGATTTATAAAGATTGAGACGAGAATCTACTCGAAAATTCTATTGACCTTAGTAGATGTTGAGAACTGGATTTTGTTAATTGATGCCTGAAATACAAATCGTACGTAAATATATTCATTTTGAGTTTAAACTAAATAGACTGAAGTAAACCTTTCTTCGATAACAAGATATTATTATCTGATATTTCAATTGAATATGATAATACTATCATATTTAAAGGTTTCGTAATACATAAAGAAAGAAATAAGTTCCGTGATGGTTTTAGTGTAATTGTTCCAGGTAATGTAAGGCCGCCTCCGCTACCTGGAAAAGGAAAATAGAAAACTTATCTGGAGCCGAGGTGGTTTTTCATCAGTGAGCTTTCCATTCACCCCATTCATACTTGCTCTTTGGAAACAAACTAACAAAAGACTCAACGGTTTGACATTTCCGATAGTTCATTCCGAAGGTCCTCCATATTAAGCATTTTTATATAGACATTGGTTTTAGGAAATGTTAGTACGTATTTTGATATTTCGGAGGGAGGGATAAGGAATTCGCTCATCTTGAGAAACTTATAAAAACATTTAGAGTAAAGCTATTACATTTTTCAGGGCGATTTCTGAAAAAAAAACCAATCTGTATGATAATCGTGATAACTATTATATCAGTTCAGGTGAAATTTGTCGTCAAAGTAGAGTAAGACGGTCTTTGGAACATAATTTAGGTAGTATAGCATAACATATATATATAACATAACATAGTTATGAGTGACTTTTGTATTACCCGCCGGCACAACCGCATAAAGAAAGAAATATCAGAACTTTTGGAAGTGAAAAAGTATAAATGTTTTCAGGAAGTTTTTTGCCTTGATACAGATGGGTCGACAAGATTTGTGGATATCTTGGCATTTAATGCCACACAAAATGAAGCACTGATAGTGGACCCCACTATCAGATATGAAACAAATGACCAGGAACAAGGCAAGAGGATTCAAGAGGAGGAAGAGAACATTTATACAAAATGTATTCCATACCTGAGGGAAAAAATTCGTGAAGAGTTCGGTGAAAGGGAATTTAAAGTCGTGGGACTTTGGTTCGGAAGCAGGGGGACCATCCCAGTAGCCACTGGATTATTTTTAGAGAAATATGGACTCGGAAAAAATGAGATGCAAAACATGGCGGAGACCATAATCTTGGACTCACTGGGAATCCTGCATCACCATATATATTGAGGCTAGTCGGGATTTTCAGATGTCCATGACCGATTTAAAAATTAGTAAAATATATGTACTTCCTATTTGGCGGAATCTCTCTCTATCTTTTTTCTTCTTTAAGATTGTCTTCGGGATTGATGCGGTATGCTGTGTACTGTAGCAACTCAGCGAAGTTGAGCAGCAGATCCAAATTGGAATTTCCTCCTCCTTTTATTGATTTTGTTTTGTACAATATTGTTATTGATTTTTTTTTTTTTGTATATATGTATATTGTATTATTATTATATAAATTTATTGTTTTGTATATATCGTGTGAATGTAGTATGAATGTTGTACTTTATCACTATTAATAATATCCTAATTGGACTGATTGTAATATTACTTAATAAAGAACTGTCTCTCTCTCAGTTAGTGGGTACAGCAGGCCATCACAAAGGCTATATTTATTTAAATTGATTAGGTACTTTTTGTTTTTTTAACTCCTGTTTAGTTTCTTGTTCTGTTAAAAAATCATTTTCAGAATATTTCTCTTTTACTGAACCTAGACACATTGATTTTTTTAATTTTTTTATTAAGGATAACTCTAGAAGACTCATTCGGAATAACTTGGGGTCTGATCATTATTAGATTAGTTTTTGCTAAAAATATCTTCTTCTTTTTTTACAGGAATACAAAATATAGTTTTTTCTGTGAAATTTGAAAATGCAAGACGTTTTACTTACTTACTTATTAAAAACAGAGATGTTCTCCTACGGTAACAGTGAAAAATATTAAGTAATGCATCTTGCTCTTACATATATAACACATTACATATAAAACACTTTATATATATTTATACTAAATAAATTTATTTCATATAGTCCATCTAATCTAAATTCCTTCCTAACTTCAGGACTACAAAACAGGAACTACAGGAATCTACAAAAAAAAAAAAACCGCGGTACATTTTCGGCTACTGCAACACTTACTAGACAAATTAGACAGCTGGGGATTAAATAAACCTTCTAATCTTTCACAAAACTACAAACAGCTTATTTAAACGACTGTTGTAAGGCCAGTCTGTTGACGGAGTTGAGCTTTGGAGCTCTACTAAACCATCGAATTCCTCTCGTATCCAATCCTTACAATCCAAGATCCTTAACGCTCCTTACTTTGTCACAAATAAACCCCTTGATAAAGGCTTTAATGTTTCATATCTTGCTCATTTGGCCCAAACCATGTTAGATTCCTTTCACTACAAACTCCATCCTAACATTAACCAATCACTTTGAATCATTGCTTCCTCTCCGATTCCTGATACTCCTTCGAAGCGTCCGAAAGATGGCCTGGTGACTCTCTGAATGATAACTCTTACTGGAACTCGTAGTGGTGTCTCTACATGTATTTCATGCCATTGTATTAAATTTATCATCACATTTACTTGATGCATTTCTTAATAAATAAACCTTTGTCGGCAAAATTACATTTGCCTGCTCTCTTGGCTTCCCCATTAGTGCCTCGGGAACTTCCTAGACCCCAGAGATAGCTGTTAGCAAGCATATTAAAGGTTGTCGAGAGATAAGCGCAATATAATAAGGATTTACGACACCGCCTTTACGATATTAGAAATACCCTTGGCCATTTCCTGATGTTAGTATCTTCAAAGGCTGGACCGCGGACTTCGAGCACTTCCCATATCAACTCCGCCCTCCTACATCATGAACACCAAAAGGAAATTGGTAGTTTCCAAAAAATTTATATTATTGAAGAGGAAGATAGATGAGAACCAGAAGAGGGTGGTCGTATTCCAGGGAAAAGATAGTTGAAGTCCATCAGAGAGAAGTCCGTGGGAGGTCGAAGATCAATCAGAGAGGAGTCTAGCGAGATGCTGGGGGATGAGACCAAGATGGTACGCCTAAGACGAATTCCCCCTTTCTCCACCCAACTAAATGTTTTAAGGTACCGATCTTTTGTAATATTGTATAGCAAAGTTAATAGTAATAAGTTCCTTAGTATTCTCAGTCATAGTCCTACACATTATGTCAATAAAGTTTTAGTGTAAAATCTATGCATTAGTTCTCATTAAAGATAGCATTAATTTAAACCTGCTGGTTATTTAATCTTCCAAAGCAAGCCACCTACTGAGATTGATAAACACGACACCCTTGGAAAGAAATTCATTGAAACTCGGTCAAAACATCGCAACATATTTTTACTTCCACTTACTATGTATAGTAAGGTAAAGTATTGCGATCGTGAAAATTTTCGAATTTCAGTTTTCAAAGAAAATACACATTTTAGGGTCCCCTGAGTCAAAATAACCCATTCCCGCAAAAAGTTCTGTGTGTGTGTCTGGTAACTCCCAGGCGGAAACGGTAAGTCCTCTGAAACTGAAATTTCATATTTAAGACAAATATACGCCCGAGAACAAAACCTTTTTCATCAAAATGATCTTACCAGAAGAGCCACTTTATACCATGCATTTTGCAACTTTTTTCGATTTGCTCAAAAACGGTTCCTACGATTTTGATTAAACTCGCTATATCGATGTAAAATTTAACAGGCTTTGATATAATTTAGGTTTCATTCGGATAAAAATGTTCTGACAGGGCTTAAATGCCGATATTTTAAATTTTCTTTCTCTAAAGTACCTTTAATTTTGTCGATTCTTTAAAAATAACTATATTATCTTGTTACTACTGATGAAAAACAGGTAAATGTATAAATTAAATGAATTCGATACCCAACTAAAGGAGAAAACAGAAAAAATATTTTTTTTTAATGCAATTTTTCGTTTTTGAACATAAGAACAGTAATATACATGTATGATACACCGTTGGAAAGCTAAAGATTTTAGAAAAAATATTAGCTCATACACAAGCTTTTAAAAGTTAATAGAGAGTGATAAAAAACCGATAAAACTAAGTAATTGTTTTAGATAATATTATAATAGATTTTTTAATAAAACACATTTTTCTATAGAAATTCGATTTAATTAATTCTTTAATAGTTTCACGTATTTTTATCTCTAACTGTATTTGAAAATTCTTTCATTGATTTTAAAAATGGAGGTAAGTGAAAGTCGTGTGTTGCCCGCACCAGATTATTATTTTTTTTTTAATTTTAGATATAAGATACAGAGCTCTGTAAAAAGATTTATTTATTTTTTTATTCAATTTTCGTTGAATCAACAATAAAATATCTTAACCTGTTTTGTGATTTTCAGTTATCTTCCAGACTTGGTTAAGTTCATTAACAGTGGGTAAATACTGCAGTAACTCGATGATTGCATTAAGATCCTGAATTCAGGGATGCTTCTTCTGGACCAGCGAACCTAAACTTGATATTCAGATCTTCTCTCAGTCAGGAGTTCAGTAAGCAACCATCTTTTAATGAAATTGAAATCATTATGCCGATTCTACGAAATATTCTCTTCAAAACTCGCTGATTGGTTGGTCTCGCTTATGAATGAAGTAGTGACCTGTTAATTTTAGCAATATTTAGGAGAATTCCTCTTTGAAGTTTACTCCGCTTTTATTTGATTTAATTAACACTAGCAGACCCGACAGACGATGTCCTGTCTGAACTATGTCTCAGCGAAATCCGAAGATTCGATGCCGTTACCACCATATTCCGCCTACACAGACTCTTCCAATGTTCAATATATATATATATATATATATATATATATATATATATATATATATATATATATATATATATATAGATAGATAGATAGAAAGAAAATATATTGTTTTCCCGTAATACTTCGTTAAGAGACTACGAACAAACAATCATTGTATTGTAATGTATTTTTTTGTATGATTTACCACCTGTAATTGGGCCTAGGCCTGTTGGTGGATGAAGTAAAATAAAATAAAATAAAAAAAAGTAACCCTCGATCAAAATATGTAGTTAACGTTGTGCAGATGAAAATGAGGTTTGTGTTCTTAATTAAATATCTAGTTATATAATTTCTTCTACTCCTTCTTCTTCTTCCAGTGGCGCGACAGGCTGTGTTGGCCCTGGGCCTCGCGGTGTAAACTCCTGCGAGCTTACACTCACGTTTCACGATGCAATGTTTAGTGTAGGGTCATCACTCCCTACGACTAATTTTTTGAGTGACCACCCTTTGGCTGAGGGGTCTCACATACCCGGGGAGAGGTTGTGAGTGAATCCACATTTTTTTACATCCTTATAAAAGCCTCGCTGGGACTGGGATTCGAACTCAGGACCTGTAGCATGAGAGACTAGCGCGCTAGCCACTCAGCCACGGGCTCCCCTGTTATATAATTTAGATAAAGGGCCTAGCCGGATAAGCATGTGAAATCTGCCCCCACGTGTATTTGGACCCAATTTATACCATTGAGTCACACTTATGAGAAACAGTAAGGTTGTTTTCTCCTGAACTGCTCAACTGATTTTCACGAAAAAAATATATGTTATGGAATTTATAAAGAGGTTTCAAAAAATATTTTTAAAAAATTTTTTTCCACAAAAATGTTGGTCCCAAAAATTTTTTGAATTTTTCAAAAAAATATTTTTTGGTTATGATGGTTTGGTACACCTCCAATTTTTCGCTACTTTATTTCATTAAAGTGTCCTCTATAACATATATTTTTTTTCAATTTTATTGGAAGTTTACCACATGGTGAAAAATAAAAAAAACAATTTTTTCTCCTAAACGAATCAACCGACTTTCACGAAAAAAATATATGTTAATGGTTTTCTAATAGAGTTTCAAAAAACATTTTTTATTTCGAAACGTGAGTCAAAATTTTTATTTTTAATTTTTCAAAATTAAATTTTAAATTATGTTAGATTAGTACACCAACAATTTTTTACTAATTTGATTCATTGGAGGGTCCTGCACAATATTTTTTTTTTCAAGTTGGTCTAAAATGTACCCAATAAGGAAAAATAAAAAAAACAGCATTTTTTCAGCTCTCTGAGGTCACGCATGAAGAGCTCTAGCTAGCTGTGGGTCGTAATGTCATTAGATATCACTTACACACTATGCACATACATACTATTTATTATACCTATTATTATAAATATCTTATATTGGATCGAATATATTTTTTTTTTTGTATTTAGTTAATTTTTCTTACTGGATAACTACTACACATCACTATATGCTATATTTATATAAAACGTAACTAAAAAGATTTTTTTTAATATATATTTTTTCATATTATTATATGTTAAATAATCAAAAATGTTAACAGTCGACAGGCTTTTTGTCGAACACTTAATGCCAGTCTGTCATCATAACTTTTTGGATTATTTAACATATAATAAGATGAAAAATTTATATATAAAAAAAATTTTTGGTTACGTTTTATATAAATATAGCATATAGTGCTGTGTAGTGGTTATCCAAGTAAGAAAAATTAACTAAATACAAAAAAAAAAAATATATATTCGATCCAATATAAGATATTTATAATAATAGGTATAATAAATAGTATGTATGTGCATAGTGTGTAAGTGATATCTAATGACATTACGATCCCACAGCTAGGGATAGAGCTCTTCATGCGTGACCTCAAAGAGCTGAAAAAATGCTGTTTTTTTTACTTTTCCTTATTGGGTACATTTTAGACCAACTTGAAAAAAAAAATATTGTGCAGGACCCTCCAATGAATCAAATTAGTAAAAAATTGTTGGTGTACTAATCTAACATAATTTAAAATTTAATTTTGAAAAATTAAAAATAAAAATTTTGACTCACGTTTCGAAATAAAAAATGTTTTTTGAAACTCTATTAGAAAACCATTAACATATATTTTTTTCGTGAAAGTCGGTTGATTCGTTTAGGAGAAAAAATTGTTTTTTTTATTTTTCACCATGTGGTAAACTTCCATAAAATTGAAAAAAATATATGTTATAGAGGACCCTTTAATGAAATAAAGTAGCGAAAAATTGGAGGTGTACCAAACCATCATAACCAAAAAATATTTTTTTGAAAAATTCAAAAATTTTTTGGGACTAACATTTTTGTGGAAAAAAATTTAAAAATATATTTTTTTGGAACCTATTTATAAATTCCATAACTCATATTTTTTTCGTGAAAATCAGTTGAGCAGTTCAGGAGTAAACAATTTTTTTTGTTTTATCTTTCCCCCTCCATAACTTCCCCCCTCGTTAGGATTTAGGGGCTAAAATTTTGCGTAAGGTTGTTTCTCATAGGTGTGACTCAATGGTATAAATTTGGTTCAAATACACGCGGGGGCAGATTTCACATGCTTATCCGGCTAGGCCCTTTATTTTTATTTATGATATTCGGTTATGCTATTATCTTAAGCCTAGATATATCTTAAGCTTTCCTTTATTTTTTTCTCTTTATTTTCTATTTTTAACATCCTTTCATGAAAACGCTTTTTTTTCTTTGATTTCATGCTAAATAGCAGTTTAGGACAAAATATGTTTTGTTATTAATCAGAAGTAACAACAAAGTTTGAACCATTATTAGGTAAACGTATTATTTACTTATCTTTTTTTTTTTAAATCTACTTAAACAAACGTTGATTGATTTACTTCACAATATAAAATTAGAATTTCCAGTTCTCCTAATAAAAAGTACTATCATGTTCTATACCAATATTCTATAACAAACATTTAGTGTCTAGAGCAAAAGAGACACTTTATGCACCGTGTCAGAATGGAATATTTTGTTAGTAGAACGAGAAGTGGCAGATCTATCGTTTTTCTTTTACAATATTTTGTTTCTTTTATCGCATTGGTGTCAGGTCCGAAGGAAAAAATATTAGTGTCGGGTAGAACAACTTCTCGGGCCCATGGACCGTTGTCCAATTCTCTCTGACGTAGATTGTAACAAACGATCGGAAGGCTCAACATTAGATTGTGAGGTCACACGGATATTTTATTTGATAGCCACTTTAAGTTGAATTCTACATAAACGCTTGTTTATATAAGCAATTGATAATTCATATTTATTCAATTAAACATCCCGAACATTTAACAGCTTATTAATCATTAAAATATAAACCGTGATGGCAGGCCGTTATGGCTAATAGTACACGGTTACAGTCACAATATTTTTCTCAAGATTTTTGTATAAAATTATTTTTTTTATTTTACTTAATTTTAAATAGCTTTGACTTTAATTTAAAATAACTATAGAAACGAATTTTTATTGCATTATTATTTTGTGTCTAAATACTAAATACTCAAATGGGGTCACTTGTGATGTGACTAGAATAAAAGTCCAAAGTAGCAGAGCTTTTTAAAGAGTGAGAAAAATATTGATGGGTCACTTGAGGTGTAGCGGCCAACATGACAGCTTTTTATGTCCAAGATTGTGGGTTCAAACCTAGCAGATGACACTAGGATTTTTTAATGGTAGTAAAAAACCGTTAGTTTTGCCGTCCTTTGGATGGGACGTTGAATAGAAGTCCCGAGCTATGCGATGTCAGGTACTAGCTAAAAGATCCCAATCCTAATCAAACCTGAATGGGCAAATTTAGGACTCCCACAGTAGCATCGTGCCATTTAGTGGCTTTTATTTTATTTATTTATTTTTTTACACTCAGCATTTTATTCACACCTGTAAAAAATTACAATTAGCAAATATACCAAAATAAGAAAACATTGCGTGGGCAGGCATGAGGGTGACAACATCTAGTGGTGCATCATCCTCACATTATGCACACTATATTTTCAGGTCAGGAGGCCCCTCGTCTAACGCCTTTTCAGCCTGCGCCGAGTTTATGTCTGGTATGTCAGTTATAGCCATGTTTTATAAAAGTTTGTTTATGTGTCCATGTCATTCGAATGTGATTTGTTGTAGTCGAAATACGCAAGTCGGTATGAAGTGTATCGTTTGAAACATATAGTTGTGTTTGTTGCCAGTCTTACAAATTGCGATTGAAAGGTTAGTATTTTTTTGTATGTGTCTCTTTTTAGCAGGTCCATATATTTGGCAAGCGTAAGTAAATATAGGTTTTAATAAATAAGTTAAGTTTCTGTCTGATGGGTAATTTAGAACGTCTATGAAGTGTCGAACACAATAGTCTCAGTCGAAAATTTTGAGTTTTACGTTTTGTCTTGACGTGTGGGCCCCATGTGAACTTTTGTGTCAATGTATGTCTATGTAAACTGAAGGGCAGGTTCTACGTTTGTAAATGTAACATGTAGTGATTTGTCATGATTGTTTTAATTTCCATTTCTAACACCAGTTTTGTACATTGTCCAAGTGATGTTGTATTGTCACATTGCCCTTTGTAGGCTTTTAAGTGGCTTTAAAAGAATATACAAATACTCAAATAAAGGGAAGCTTTTCGTTTCATTTCGGATTATTTAATAACCCTTTTTGAAGTCCCGGTTTGACGAGTCTTCATCGAATGACAGTCGCCTCTCTTCAAATGGAATGAATATATAATGTAAGTTCATGCATATTCATGAGAGTACAATAAGCTATCAAATTATTACTTTGGTTCAAATTCATTTGTATTTTCTCTTACGTACTTTAGGATCCTTTCATTAGGACAGTCGACCAAATTATTAATTCATATCTAAGCTATGGTGTAACATTAGCTGTGATGATGCAAAGCATATGCTTCCAACCGCACTTTTTTCAGACAAAATTCTGTCCTGGTTTTTCTTTTTATGATATATCAGTTATGTCAACATCATTATTTACCTAAATAAGTGCACATTCAATGGTAAGATTAGTAACGTTGAAGTTGGATTATAAGCAATACAAATAAATAGGGAATATACGACAAATTGATTGTTTTGTAAAAAAAAAAAAAAAAAAAAACAGGATAAGCATAACATGCATTTGTTACCAATTTTTTTTTTTTATCTTCATATTCATTTTCCTTCGGGGCTCCCCTTGCTTATCAACACTCTGGCTTCTCCTTCTTCTTCTCGTTGAAAACGTGACCAATAATCTTGGATTAAAACGTTTGATTACGCCTAATTTAAAACAAACCTAATTTTATTGAAGTATAACTAACTATAGAACATGTTCTAAAAACGCTGCAATTTATTACACAATGGTTTATTATTTTTAAGTAACTATATTAAGATATAAATGTTATGTTTATTATATGTTATGTTTACTATAGATGATAATGTTTTCAATTTTCCCATATCTTCATTAATAACCGACTTTTGGTGGAATTACATCTCTTATACTTTGTGGCTTGAATAAATAGACCAACTTCTCTTAAAAAATTACTGAGCTATGGGCGTATTCTTTTTTATAATTATTCACGGTTTTTCGGTTTAAAGACTATAATACATTTTATCTCTATTTTCGAAAATAACGGAATAAGAAGCTTATACATAGGCAAGATTTAATTTTTTTTTCTGTTTAGCGCGCTTTACTGGTTCTAAAACTATATAAATGTTTTTTTCTACGTTCAAAAATAACTGAGTTAAAAGCGTACTTATGTTTAAAATTTTTTAAAAATAATTATTCACGTTGTTTTGGTTAAAGGTACTTATAAACTTTTTCTCTTCCTTCAAAAGTAACTGAGTTATTTAATTAAATCACTTTTAAACGACTACCATTTTAAAAATAACCATCTGATATCAACGCCTAGGTATCATTATGGTCATTGTTTTATGCCCTAGTATTTTGTGGCTAATTTAGAAAAAAAAAAAAACGGTTATGTATTTTTGGAGAACTACGGCGGACGACGGACAAACGGATTTTTTAAATTCGTTTTTTGAAGTCTACATATCTTGAAACGCTCTCAAATTTAAAGGAGAATACTGTTTTGTTATGCTAGCTACTAAGCTATAAGTAACTCCATTTCAAATATGCGAATAAAGCTATAGGCGAGTAATGAAAGATAAAACAATATTAATATTAAAAAATATGTTTAGTTGATAACAATAACTATTTGAAAAGAACTCTCTCTTGAGTGCCATACCGGTTTTTTTATTCAAGACCCTTCAAATAAAATCGAAACCATTAATCTCTCATAGAAGAAATGGCAACTGAAGGGAGACAGACAAGCGGGCACTCCTCGGTATTCAATAAGCTCCGAGATGGTTGGCCCCTCCTCAACACTGACAAGCTCTTCGTACCTGCTCCTCATCTACTTTATTTTGTTATATTTTATTTTTCATCTTGGATCCTCCTGGTGCTCCCTGCTGATCATAAATCAGATAGCAATTACAACTTTGAAGGATTGCCTATCCCAGACTTGGCAAGCAGTTCATTATCGTTGAAGGGGGTCAATCTTCTTATTGTTTCTCACGCGGATTGAAAAAGAACAATACAACTATTGACAACAACATATATAGATAATGTAGAGATGAATCCTTATTGATTATTCAACCTTGAGATGATATTGAATTTTTATCAGATTTTTAATAACATATTGATACATGTACCAATATTTCTGTTGACTTCTACTGTAACATGTATGTAACAATTTAAATTGATAAGATTCTCAGAGGCACAAGAATAATCCGCACAGAGATTTCGAGGAATCAAGTGCATTAATCATTACACAGATTAATTTACTAATCAATTATACTTACACACTACTCCATGCTTAAACATTTTATTTCCCATTTCAATGATACAATGTTGCTCCTTTATTTTCTACCTCCTTATTCGTTTCATTACAATTAACATTTATTTTCGATTGCTCTTTATGACTATTCTTCTAGGTTAGCAGATATAGGAAGAAGTAAAATTATAAATTTTATTTAAAACAGTTCCAGAGCTCAGTATTATAAAGTTTTAGAAGAATAGCTTACTAGCTTAGATTTCCGAAAAATTAAAATATACTACAATGTAGATACCTATTTTTATTGCTAACTGCGTAAGGCTGCAGATGTAATCTTTATGTTCTGATAAAGCTTAAAGCAGATTAGTTTGGAAATTTGAGGTTTTTGTTTTTTTTGCATTTAAAAATGTCTGGATTGTGCGTATATTCTATATTGTGTATAGAATAGCGACTTTTCCCCGAACTGACCCTTCCTACCCAAAAGAAAAATTATACAATGAAGGAAATTATAAAAGGTAAAGTAAGAAATGTCACTTTTTTTAATTTAAATATTTTTGCTCTTTATTGCTCTATTCGGATATCAAATCTGTTCAATTTACAATCACTTATAAACGTTTATTTCCATTGAATACTGAAATTAGAATTCTTTCACGATTTCAATACTCCTTTCCTTATACTGGAAAAAAGGGATACAATTATGGTATCAAGTAATCTACATTTTAAAGAAAAAATTAAGTCCATAAGAGGCCCGCTGGTTAAAATATGTCACTGCCTCCCTCCACTTACTTGAAACTTTTTTTTTTCTTTTAATATTTATTGAGATATATTACCATTTGTTTCAAATTAACAGTGTAATAGTGATATGAGACCACATTCATAAAATATATATAGAAACTAATGATAAAGTCAAATTAAATAAAATAGAAAATAAATACATTGATTTAATATATATATATATATATATATATATAATAAAAATATTATAATAATACAAAATAAAATAAATAAATATCAAAAAACAACCTATATTTGAGATAAATACAAAGTTGGAAAATAGATAAACATCATACAAACAACCATAACTATATACAGTATATACAATCTGCTCAAAGGATCCCAGACTGGCGGAATCCAAGAGATCCCAGTGCCTCTCTCTCTGGCACACCACTGTTGTGAGCCACACACATACAATACATGAGTACTTGAAACTATAATTTATTTTTGATATTATTACTTAAAAAAACAACACTTTTTACAACGTAGCTGTAAAGTCTGTTAACAGCTGAAGGTGTTAACGACGTGAACTGTTAAAAGCTTCTGATTCTGATGGCTGAATACCATCTTTGTTCTTAAATTTTATCATTATAAAGCATCAAAAAAACCTTAATTTTTCTTGTCTCTCCTAGTCATAACAAGCATAAGTGGTATTGATTTGAAAATTTATATCATTAAAAAAATAAGAAATGGAGTGAGGATACTAAGTAGTAGATTTTTGCACATTTGGCAACTGCCGCCCCCTTTGATGTATGCCGCTTGGTGGAATGGACCTCTTAATGTAGACAGCCCCAGTACTTATAATACGTAAATTGAAGTACTGATGTATCACGATTTAATTATGATAATACAGAACTAAATGCGGGTGATTTGGAGCATCTAACAAGAACGTATAAATAGCGACAAATGTACAGTTATCTGCGTGGTGCAGGAATACAGTTAGCAAGTGTGGGAAGGCCACCCACATGAAACCCCTGGCTGTTTGGGTAGTCCGGGTAGGATCTGGATCTGTGTTGGAACAGCAGGGAAAGTCGGTCAAAGTCGGAGGAAGTGGAAACGGCAAGGTTCCCAAGAAGGAGGAGCAGCTAGACGGGCCTAATTTAATAGGAGTGTGCCTTGGGTAGGAAATGCTCAAAAACTCACATAATATGCTTGTATTTTAAATTTTATTATTATGAATAGCAAGATAAATGAATGGGAAAAAGAAAAATCTAGTGCGAACAACGTACAACTTTCACATACCTCGGTTTTTAAAATAAACTCTATAAGTATTAAATAAAATTGCAGTTAAGAAAAAAAAATAATGAATTATATTCAGTTTCGTTGGAAACACAAATTTTAGATTGAATATTATTACAATATAAAATCGTTAATACAACAATCACTAAAATTTATTATGCCCTATTCATTACCTTCATCAACGTTTTATTAAGATAATTTTTTTTTCTAAAATCCTTAGCTTTCCAACGATATATTATACATCTACATTACTGTTATTATTTTCGGGAAAATAATAATTAAATTTTTTTTTCATTGTTTTCTCCTTTGTTGGCTATCGAATTCGTTCAACTTGAATATTTACCCGTTTTGTTTATCAATGCTAATAAAATAAAGTGATTTTTTAAATGTCGAAAATTAAAGGCAGTATTTAAGCCCTGTCTGACTATATCAATCAGAATGAACCTACCTGATATTATAACCCAATTACTTTTGCATCGATATAGTGAGATAAATTAAAATCGATCGATCCGTTTTTTAGAAAATTATAAAAGGTGTAAAATGCACGGTATAAAGTTGCTCCATTGGTCCACCGGTTTTAATAAAACAGTTGTAGTAACATTTTAGGGATATATACCCTTCTAAAATATAAAATTTCAATTTTATAAAACTTTTTTTATTCTAGACTTACCGCACACAGACCCTTTTGCAGGACTTGGTTATTTGGGGGATCTTAATTGTATTTAGGCCAGAACTCGATTCTAAAAATTTTCATGATCGCAATAGTTTCCTTAACTATATATTTAATACATAGGTAAGTAAAAGCAAAAATGCATATACGAAATATAAGTTTTTGAAAAACCATAGACATGTTCTCCAATATTATCTTCTATTCTGCTTCCATTGTTACTTCAACTTACCTATATGACTTTAAATTTTCTTATGAATAGACACAAGTCCAAATGACCAGTGGGTCTAGTATTAAAACAGAAGTCATGCGAAACTGAAAATTTAGATTCAAACCAAATATATAATAAAACGTTTTCTCCATAATCGACCAATGAGAAGTGCTACTTTATAGTAGAAGTTTACATTTTTATGATTTTCTCGGAAACGACTGTGAGATTTTGATTAATTTCATTACGGTGCATAAGATTAGAATATAATTTAATAATAGAGAATTGAATGCGTGTGATAGTATGATAGTGATAGTAATATAGATATAAATATACAAGTTGGACCAACAAAAGCACAAACATATTTAAAGAAAATGTAATTATTAGTTTTTTGTTAATTAGAACAGCAATTTAAACTTATAACAAACCGTTGGAAACCTAAAGATTTTCCTATATAAGATATAAGATAAAAAATAAAATAAAAAAATGGGATCCTATATAAAAAGCTGTAAGACATAATAGAGAAAGAAGAAAACATAAGCTTACTGTATTATTGAAGTTAATAATTTCTACTGCAAGATTATTTAATGTTTTTTCAAGTCGAACTTTATTTAAAAGTTCTTCATTTTGTCAACGGAGATAAATGAAAGTCGTATGTTTGCGCTCACCATTTTTTTTAAATTTTATTAATTTGTTTGCTTTAAATTTTCTCGAAATCAGCAAGTAAATAACTTTATTTAACATATTTTTTCATTTAATATTTTTTTAATTTTAAAGAAAAGTGATTAATATTTTTTTTCCTCTACAGGACCATTATTTTTTTTTTTCATTAGGAACTATTAACCATTAATGATTCACATATAAAGAATATGAAAGAATCTAATAACCACCTAAAGAAAACAGCGAAAAAATGTTGTTATTAATTTAACTTGATTTAAACTTTTCCTGACCTCTAAATTTTTTTTTTGTATAAAATCTAAAAAAAAGACATATTTATATTCAAGTAAATTATTATTTCTATTTACTTATATAAAATAATTTCATAGTAGGGGCTAAATAATATTTCTACTTCAGAACGGAGATCAGTAATATTTTAAAGTCAGGTTTTTCTCTGACACATTCTGGAAGAGAGGAAGATAGAGTAAAAGATTGGCAAAGCCACTCTAATTTCAGAAAAATCCAAGCAACCTTAACAAATATTTTTTTTGAAAAAAGTCTTATTAGTATTAGAAATTTTCAAATACGTTTCCTGTTCAGCATCAGTTTTGTCTATTTTCCGTAGCTTCAATTTATTAATTTTTTTTCACTTCATCTTCACGGATACATATTTTACACGTGCTTTCCCTGTTTAAATTAATTTGTTATATCCTCTATCGATTTCAGGCTTATTTGCATTGCGAATGAAATTTTAATTTTATTACCTAAGGTTTCGTGACCATGAATTAATTTATCGGAGCTTGAAGGGAAACCCAAGTTGAATATTCAGAAGTTTATATTGGCCCCGTGTCGGCAAAATATGAGTATCCGTCCATATCAAGGTCAATATTAATACCAATACCGATATTGAAAATTACAGAAAATGTATTCAATGGTCAACACACCAGGTATTGTACAGACAACAATTAATAGACTCAAAAGGATTGGGTGTAGGAAAAGAGCAATGTGCATCAACTACGTACAAAAATCTCAAATGTCGGTTGTTGAACCGTGTTAAAAAGCCTTATGTTTATAATAATTATGTTAAATTTTTACTTTATATTACCTGTATATAGAACACATACCAAGGAAAATTCAAAGTCGCTCGAAAAGGTCAGTCCAGATAGTATTTTGAAAATTTCTACAATTTTATCAAAAACAATTCTTTTTTTTTTTTTTTTTTTTTTATTGAAATCGCTAAATGAATGTAAAATTCATAGGATTTAAAATCATGCAAGGTTTATTCTTATTGAAATAGTTCAACAGTACTTAAATGCCGCTCTTTAACATTTTCTTCTTCTAAAGCACTTTTCACTTTGCCGATTCGAAAAGATTATATTGTTAGCATTGATAAAAAAGGGGTAAGTATACGATTTTGATGGAGTTAATAACCAAATATAGGAGAGAGAAGCAAATATATTTTTTATGTCACTCCCTCCCTCCCCCCAAAGAAGAATTGTAATATACATATAAATATACAAGTTTGACCAACTAAAGAACAAATATATTTTAAAAAAATGTAATCATTTGTTTTTTGTTAATTACAACAGGAATTTAGACGTATAATAAACCGTTGGAAAGCTAAATATTTTAGGAAAATCTTATCTTATATACAAAGCTGTAAAACATAATGCAGAAAACAGAAAAGAGCTTACACTTATTGTATTATTGAAGTTAATAATTTATATTGCTAGGTTATTTAATGTTTTTTCAAGTCTAACTTTATTTAAAAGTTCTTGATTTTGTCAACGGAGATGAGGGAAATTAGTACGTATGCGCACTAGTTTTTTTTATTTATTTTTGGATTTGTTTGCTTTAAATTTCACGAAATTAGTAAGTAAATAGTTTTGTAATGATTTAAGGCGATAATAGATGTATAATGTACCGCAGGAAAGCTTAATATTTTAGAAATAATGTTTTTAATCCTGAAAGCAGTAAAAGGTAATAGATAGCTTTAAAAAGTAAATAAACATAAATGATTTTAGAAGATAATAATTTAATTGTGAGATTTCATGTCAATTTATTTCGATCACGCCAATGACCCTCAAGGGTAGGGGCGGATAAGCAAAATAAAAAAAAAATAAATAAAAAAAATTATTTGTATTTTTCTTTAATCTAAAATTAATGTTTCTATTGAAAAACATAATTGTTTTTTCACATGATTTTCTTTTTTACAATTTACTCAAAAACGTCTGTTACCGTTTAAATGAAACTTATTATTTAAAAAAAAAATTAAATTTATTGAAATATATTAAATGGGCTTTGGTGGATAATTTTAAACATTTCTTCCTCTTAAGCACTTACAATTTTGTTAATCATAATATTAATAATAATGTTCCAGTGCTTTTAGTATTAGATATTTTAAAAAGAGGTTCAGCCTTTATTTAATTTAAATAAAATAATCTCTACTTTCAATAGTGAAAAGAAAAAAATATTAAAATAAAAATTGAACTTTAGAAAAAATATAACAAGAGCAACGAAAAAACTATTGACGAAATTACTGAAAATACAAATGTTGAATAAATATTAAGCAATAACACTATTGAAAAATTCTGGTGCCCGCAACACACGACTTTCACTTACCTCCGTTATTTTTATCAATTTAAGAATTTTTAAACAAAATAATCTATTATATTATTATATAAAATAATCAGTTAGTTTATCGGATTTTTATCACTATCCAATAACTTTTACAAGCTTTTGTGTAAGATAATATTTTTTCTATAATCTTTAGCTTTTCAACGGTATATTACACACCTGTATTACTGTTTTTAAATTCAAAAACCTTACGGAGTAGAGGTTTGGGGCTCTACTAAACTATCAAATTCTTCCCGTATCCAATCCCTACAACCCAAAATCTTTCGTAAAAATCCTCAATGCTCCTTATTTTGTAACTAATAAACTGATCCACAAAGACCTAAATATTCCGTATGTTGCTGATTTGGCCCGATCTAGATACCATTCCTTTCATGGCAAACTCCATTCCCACCCTAATCCTCTAGTTTCAATCCTTTCTTCCTCTTCGATTCCCGACAATCCTCCGAGGCGTCTGAAAAGGAGATGCCACCGAGACCTTCTAGTTTAGAATAGTTACAGGAATGCTACTATTGAGTAGTTCTTCTATAAGTTTTTTTAATGTCATTTTTCTTATATCATATTTACTTGTATTTTTTTTTTTTAGTACAGTTGTAAATTTCAATAAATTATGTTTAAAAAAAAAATTGCATTACAAATATTTTTGCTCTTTTCTCCTTTAGTTGGATATTCAATTATCTTTTTAATTATTGATAATGAGGCTGATTTTTTTTTCTTCTTTGAACATATTTCTTTTTTTTTTTTACATGTGGTGCGTCTCTGCAGCAAAAGTCTTTAAACAGGGTCTAATATATTAGTAAAAAAACATAGTTAACATTTTGAAACATTTATTTATATATGACATATTTGTTAACTAATAAACCTTATAATGTAATCCCAATTGATTGAGCTTGACGTTTCGTACCCCTGCTAAGATTATTACAGCGATGTCCGATCGTGAATGAAGCGCCGAGAGTTGCCCATGATAAAGATGTGCTCCTTGTTTTGTGCCGTGGGCTATTGCTAAAGATCGTGATCAAGAAACTCGAAACCGTCTTCGGGTGAGGCCAATTTTCGTCTTATCTGTCGAGGCGTATTGTAGCTCATTGGATCACTTATTCTTCTATCACGTAGCTCCAATCAGTCAGTTATCAGAAGGATCACAGATTCTCTTATTTACCATTGAATCCTGTGATTTAGATAACCGATTTTGTTAAATTACGCTATAAAATGGACTATAGTTTATTCTAGAATATTGACCCAATCTCTACTAAATAATTATTTCTCATGGTTTGTTAGTGAGGCATTCAATGCAGTTCTTAACGAGATGAGGAAAAAATATGTTAAGCGCAACATACGATTTTCCCTTACCTCCATTGTTAAAATCATCAAGAACCTTTTAATTTTAGAGATGAAAGCAGATGCTTGAAATTATATTGAGTTTCGATGTAAACATATGTTTCATTAAATAATCTATTTTATCATAATAGGACTGGTGTAATGCTTGGCGTATTAAGGTTAATGAAAGCAAATGCACCCACGTCACCTTCACCCTTCGACGCAAATCCTGTCCAATGGTTCATTTCAATTCCATACCGCTTCCTTCCTCAGACACAGTCCGGTATCTTGGCTTACTACTAGACAAAAGATTGACGTGGAACCCACATACAAGACTTAAACGAAAAGAACTCAACAGACGATTCGGACAGTTATACAGACTACTAAACAGAAAATCTAAGCTTACAGTTGACAACAAATTATTACTTTACAAGACAATACTGAAACCAATCTGGACCTACGGACTTGAACTGTGGGGGACAGCTAAACGTTCTAACATCAAACGCATTCAATCCTTTCAATCCAAAGTCCTGCGAATAATAGTAAATGCTCCTTATTATGTATCCAACTATACCTTGCACCACGACCTTAATGTTCCATTTATTTCAGACCTGATTCCATCTAAATTTTCCAAATTCCACCAGAACCTCATTCATCATCCTAATCCTCTAGCACAATCCCTATCCAGCTCCACTCATCCATACAACCCTCCCAGAAGGTTGAAACGGCAGTGGCCCCGAGACATATTGTAATCTATTCTGGAGTTCTGACACTGGTCAGATTCTCCTCTCATGTGCGGTGTGATTGTGGCTCTGGCGCCCTCACTTAGCTTCCGCTGGCTCTCACCAGTGATGCGGCTGAGAGGGAGGCGCTGGAATCCTTTGGGCTCTGCTTGTCCTTCCACAAGTGGGGGGACAAGCCCCGT
Source organism: Piezodorus guildinii (assembly GCA_023052935.1). NCBI lineage: Eukaryota > Metazoa > Arthropoda > Insecta > Hemiptera > Pentatomidae > Piezodorus > Piezodorus guildinii. Next base: position 31,363,811 of record CM041292.1, on the reverse strand, counting down.
CCGGGGTTTCCCGAGCTGATTGTAAATATTGTACATAGGTATGAATGAGACATGTTTTGTTTATTTATTTGTTAACTTCATTTATTTGTATTTATTTTGTCTATAAATTTTGTTATTGTATACGTTTATTTATTTTGATTTTATTTTATGTAATTTGACTTTCCTTTTGTTTATATTGTAAATATTGTATGAATGAGGTCCTGTAGCACTATTATTATTGTCTATTATGACAAATTGTAATATATACGAATAAAAAAAAAAAAAAAAAAAAAATTTATCATAATAATCAACAAACCTTTAGTTTTATCACTCTCCATTACCTTTTTTCCTTCTTCAACTAACGTATAATTATAAATAAAAAAATATATATATTACTATAACTAGTATCTTTAAGTGTCTCACGTCAAACCAACCAAAAATAAACACCACGTTTCAGAAATAAATGGCTTTTAGTTAACAAGTACATATTCCTACCAATATGAAATTCAATAATCCCAACTCTTGCAATATTTAGTTGTTTTTTTTAAAATTCATTCATTGAAATTTACAATTGTACATTGTAAATAAGTAAATGATTTAAGTTTTAAGTTTCAATTCAAGCAAAAAACAAATATTTACTGTATGTTTTCTTAAATTATTTAAAAAAAAAATATATATATATATATATAAGATTTTCCTTATAAGATTCATCCTAGTCCAAACCGTCCATGACTACCTCTAAGCAATTTAAACTCGAACATTGCGTTATCCGATAATTTAAAAAAAAATCAGTGCTATGAGATTTCTGCCTTACTTGTTTGCTAAAATAAAACGATTAATTTATTTCTATATCCTAAATACTGGAATCCAATTTTTGGTTTATTATGTTTAATAATAAATCATAACTCTAAACAATAAATAAATAAAAATATAATTAGTCCCTCCTCTGAAAATTTGAGGTCATACGTTTTTCAAAATATATCGAACCCTAATAATGAATAGAAGTAAATCCGTCTAACCGGTGTACAAATTTATTAATACCAATCAGTTTTTGGAGATCAAATCCCTCAAAACTCAATTTTTTTTTTTTTAAGTAAAACATTTGTTATAATCAAGAAAATACGAATAAATATAAAAAAAGATTAAACAACAATAAAAAATATTTTAGACGATAGAGAATCAAAGTCCCTTGAAAACAAATAAGGGATCATTGAAATCGGTTCAGAAATGACAGATATATATCATTTTTAAAGTTATAAAGGCTATTTTTATTAATTAAGCAAGTATAAACAGTCTGATTTTCTTTTAAAACTATACTACTAACTTATCATCCTAACAACCAAATAATATAATGCCGTTTATTTAAAAAAAAAAACCAAAAAAAAACAACCGTTTGTTCGTTTCAAAAGAAAAAAAAAAGAAAAGAGAAATGGAAGATTTATGAAGATATTTTCCTTACAATAAAAGCAACTCAACAGATAACTAGATTAATCAGAGCAAAATTGGATTCCATCTTTAATCCAACAAGGAAATATACATCATTAATGCAAATTAACCACTGGTTATGTTACTCCGTAAATAACAGTCGTATGTAATCTGTACGTTAATGAAAGGCAGGGGCTACCACTGTTTACATTAAACTGCCAAGAGCTGCAATGAGGTGATGATAAGATCTCAATCAAGGATCGCTATCTCGTCCTCATTGTCTGAGCTGAGGCTGTTAGTCCTATCTCAGCTGAGGTTTGCGAAACACGCGCAGCGACACATCCGCGAATCTAAGGTCAAGGATCCAAGCTCTCGGGGAGATGCCAATCGCTGGGTCGTAGATTGGGTTGGCTCTCTTCAGAATGTGGAGTTGAAGGGTCTCTTGTCGAATGCTATTACGTTGTTACACATGGAATATGCGATGGTTTAAATACTAGTTTGAAGGTAGTTAAAGCAAAAAAGACTCAATCGAAAATTTTAAGAATCATAACAGCTTCTTTGTTCACAAGTAAACCATGCATACTGACTTACAACAACCGACATTAGACCAACACATACGAACTCTCTATTAGCGTTTATATAGTAAACTGCATAGAAACAATAATACATCTATAAAGGAAAATTAAGTTGCTAAAAGACTTGTTAGAAGAAGAAAGGACAAAACCTTCAGGGTTTTTACATGAACCCCTCTCCTATGTTTATGGTTTTCCTCAGTTTATGCTTGGACATGGCTCAGTAATGGTACGTTTATATACATATTTTTTTACTTCTATATTAAAGTCTAAAGTTTTGTTTCTATGCTTATCATCATCAGATTGTGTATCATATTATCATTATTTTTATCTATAATATTTAAGTATGTTGGTTTTTTTCTGTTTTATTTCAAATTTTATCAGTCACTACATTCAAAAGAAAATTTTAAGTATCTCTTTTGTTCTGATGTTTGTAGCCCTGATGATGGCTCACAAGCTTGAGCCGAAACGTTGGCTAAATAAAAAAAAATAAAAAAAATGACTGATTCCTGATTATTCCACCTATAATAGTTTCTACAGTCGACTATACATCCTCAATATAATTTTTGTTATGAGTTTGTTTATTTATTTAACCGCCTTTAAGCTACTTTGGCTAATTGGACAATGCTGAAGTAGGAATCGTAAATTTTGTCTATCTAGTTTTGATTGGGATACGTCTTTTTACTAACGAGTAACTTAACACAGCGTAGGCTCCGGATCACTGTTTTACAACTCCTCCGAAGAATGACAAAACCAGGAATTTAATACTCCCTTTAAATTTAAGCAGTTTTTACCTCATGACTTTAGGCATAGAAGGCAGTTATGCTATGTACTACACCACAATTGACCCATGTTATGAGTTTAAACCTGGTCATTCCGCTGCCCAGAATGTAAGGTATATATATATATATATATATATATATATATTTATATATATATATATATATATATATATATATATATATATATATATATATATATATATATATATATATATATATTAACCTGTTGGTGAAGGTAGTTCTATTGAAAAAAAAAATCCACCGTTTGTTTTATAAATTTTCTATGAGAGAAACCATGTTAGAGAATTAACTCAGTGAATGAAACAAAAACAGTCAGAGAGCTTAGGTCGAAACCTGGAAAAGTCGAATGACGATTTGCAGACGTTTAAAATTATTCATAAAGAAAAAAAACAAACTTGACAGCAAAAAAACAGCTTGATTTTTGGGTGCTGTACTAGCTAAATAAACGATATTCATAAAAGTAATTTTTTTTTTTTTTTTTTTATGAAATTCACTAAAATAAAAGTCATTCATAAAAATAAAGAATTGGCTGTGATCAATTCCTTATAAATTGTAGTTCCTTATAGAGTAGTTGCTATATTGGTGTCAATTTTAGTTATCCTATTACTGGGTCTCGTTAAGAAGACCAAGACCCATGAGATAAATAGATATTACCAAAGAAATGTCAATTTCGTAAGGCATTATGAATGGAGAAATAAACGTGGGTAGTAGAAATAAAATTAGTATATTCAAGACTCGGAAATTATTTATCAAGGTTTGTAGTTACAGTAAATAACATTTAAAAAATATAGGTATAAAATATGAGTCATTTCATCTCTAGGAATACTTACTAAGCAATAAAATACAGCATCAGTAGCAGTTACTTCAAACCTATAACTATTATCCAATGAAGTAATAGTTTAAGGCTGAAATAAAATAACATCGACAATTAGCAGTAATTCTCCATAAGTACATTTTCATTTTTCGAAGATAAAATTGCATGCGATTTTTCAAAGTTTTAACGAATCACCTCCATTTAATTATTAACTATATATACAATAATACTGTAAAAGGAACAGGAGTGTACGGAAAAATAAAATGATTCTGTTTTTCTAAATGGTTGTGTTATTATGTGTTTAAGGAAAAAATAATCAAGTCCAACTTAAATCATGGGATGTACATAAGTAGTATTTTGTGTACAAGTTCTATCTTAATTTTTGTGAGTAAGTTTAAAAGAGAGAAAACTCTAACTTTTCTGGAGAGTTCTTAGGTTTTCTATTTTAACAAAAATAAATGTTTATGTATTACAAGGGTTTCAAATTAAAAAAAAAAAATCTTCACATCTTTCAGAACTTTTTAAATTTTTAATATGAAGTACTTTTCTCTGTTCTGAGATGGACAAATTAGAATTAAAAAACGCCTATTTAATTAAAAATAATTATAAGTAGTTTATAAATTCACTTTGGAGGAAATGTAACTCACGTGGCCTTTTTAATGAATAACTCATTAATAGAAAACTTGGGACAACCAGAGAATGTTTATAAATGAATTATCATAGGAAACGATCAGCCGGTTTTTTTTGTTACCAATTATTGGGTACATACTTTATAATGAATGGTTGTGCGCTTAGTAGGTATTCTTATCCCAAGGTAGCTCCACGGCTGGAATATATGTGTATATATATATATATATATATATATATATATATATATATATATATATATATATATATATACATATTTACAGAATAAATATTTATTTATTGAGATATATTTCAAAATGAACAACAGTAATAGTGATATGAGACCACATTCATTCAATATAAACAGAAAATAATGATAAATAGTCAAATTACATAAAATATAAAAAAAATAAATTCATATATATACAATAAAATAATTATTAAAAAAACAAAACAAATGAAAACAACAACGTATAATTGAGATAAATATAAAGTTGGCAAATAAATTAACATCATGCAAACAATCATAAATATATAGAATCTGATATTGGAACCCCAGACTGGGTTTTTCCCTCCACTTGTGGAGAGAAAAGCGGAATCCAAGATATCCCAGTGCATCTCTCTCGGCCGCATCACTGGTATGAGCAAGTGGAGGTTGAGCTAAGCCATAAACATACAGTATATGAGTGGAGGATCTGGCCAGAGTCAGAACTTCAGCATAAATGTTTACAAACCGTCGCGGGGCCACTGCCGTTTCAATCTTTGAGGAGGATTGTAGGGGTGGGTGGAGCAGGAGTATTAAAATAAACAATAATGGCTGAGCCGGGGTTCAAACCCGGAACCCAGAGGGCAGTAGGCTCTGGTGGATTTTCCTTTTTTTTTTTTTTTCGATTAAAATTTTTTTTGAGCCTATCGTGTTATAAAATAAGTTCGCAGCGTTTTTTCAATATTTCAATTTTATACCCTTTGTGTTCATAAAATCATGTTTTATTGGCACATAATGTTTAAATATTCTAAAATAGGATTATTTTTATGCATCAATTTTATCCGAGATAACTTACTTTCATTAGTGATTCGCTTGCCCAAAATGGAGGAAAAAAGAAAAATCATTTACATCATTTAATGATTTTTTTATTTCTGAATAGAAAAATATACTGCATGGACGGGTAACAAAATTTGAAGTGCGTATGGTGATCATACCTTAGTAGTAAGCACCGTCCGTAAGTGGTTTAGTTAAGAAACAGAAATTTCGAAAGACAGCAAGCCTTCGGATCGTCCTTCAGTTGTTGATGATAATCAAATTCAAACAATTACCTGAAAGATGGCAACATGTAATCGTTAAAAATGGTTTATATATAATTGATTTAAAATAGTCTGAATTTTTTAATAAAAATCACCAGTAAAAAATAAAGTTACGCACTTTTTTTACAACACAATATTTGGCCGATTTTACTCCTTTACATCCTTCGTCATCAATATAATTCAACATTATCAGCTTTAGTTATTATCATTGTAATCCATTTTTGATTCAGCCTTTGGCGAGTACCAAGGCAGAGCTGATTGTCAAAGCATGGTGTCGGGCCATGATGCTATCAGCTTTGTACAACTATGCCTTCCTTATAAATAACCATGAGGTTTGATTCCGTTAGCACCAACAGCCTGCGACGAATAATTGAAGGCAAACGTCGTCAAACCCAATCAGGGCCTATTTGCCCGTCGGCTCAATCAAGGCCGCCATTGTTGATAACTGGCCATAATAATTATTTTATATATATGCTTCAGGAAGTGGAATAATGAAATAAAAAGCCCCAAAGGAATTTCCTTAGGTTATCAGATGTCAGTAAGTTAACAAATAGACCACACCTAATAGTAAGCTGAACATTTAGTGTTCACAAGGGTAGACCTCTTCATAAGATATTTATTATAACCAAAAATATTCGTGTCTTATTTTAGGATCTTCATTGATGCCTCAGATGTTGGTGTTTGATGAGATGAAATGTTTGTTAATTCACGTCTTTATTAGGATCTTTTTATCTTCGTCATCTGAAGGATTAAAATAAAAAAAAAAAAAAAGGGTGAGCGTATTACACGACTTTCAATTTCCTCCGTTGTTAAAATCAATTTAAGAATTTTAAAATACAGTTAGAGATGAAATATATAAGTAAGTGAAAGTAAAAAGGTTAAGGAATTAATGAAATTGAATAAAGTTAGTGTTGTCGGATTTTCATGACTCGCTATTAACTTTTAAAATTTTTTGTATAAGATAATACTTATTATGTAAATCTTTAGCTTTTTAGCGGTATATTGTACATCAATGTAATTTTTCTTATGTTTGAAAACACAATCATAGCATAAACATTTTTTTAAAATATTTTACCTTGTAGTTTGATATAGAATCTGTTCAACTTGCATATATTATAGTTATTATCAATGCTCATACGATAGTATGTTTCATTTTTTAAATCTAAAAAATTAATGGTACTTTAGAGAAAGAAAATTAAAGCCCATTCAATTTTACATCAATATCTTAAGTTTAATTAAAATCGTTAGAGCCGTTTTTGAGAAAATCGTAAAAAGGTATAAAATGCATTTTCTCTTCTGCTCAGCGGATTTAGACGAAAATATTGCTATAAAATTTCAGGCGCATAGTTGTGTTAAATATAAAATTTCAGTTTCCTACGACGTTTCGTTTTCGGGCTACACGGACACACACAGACCTTTTTGCGGGACTGGCTCATTTGGACTCAAGGGACCCTAAAACATGTATTTTCAGTTGAAACTGGAACTCAAACATGTTCACGCAATACTTTTCCTTACTATTCATTTCATTTATTGGTAAGTGAAAATAATTTAAAAAAACCTGGTGCGGGCAACACACGACTTTCACTTACCTCCTTTTTTAAAATCAATGAAAGAATTTTCAAAAACAGTTAGAGATAAAAATACGTGAAACTATTAAGGAATTAATTAAATTGAATTTATATAGAACATGTGTTTTATTACAAAATCTATTATATTAATATCTAAAATAATCAGTTAGTTTTATGTTCATTTCATCACTCTCTATTAACTTTTAAAATCTTATGTATAAGATAATATTTTTTCTAAAATCTTAAGCTTTCCAACGGTATATAAAAAAAAAATATATATATTTTATCTGTTTTCTCCTTTAGTTGGGTCAACTCATCAACGTTAACAAGATAATATAGTTATTTTTATTGAATCTACAAAACTAAAGGTACTTTAGGGGAAGAAAATTTAAAATATCGGCATTAAAGCCCTGTCCGACCATCTTTATCAGATTAAAACCTACATGATATTAAAGCCCATTAAATTTTACATCGACATAGCGAGTTTAATCAAAATCGTCGGAACCGTTTTTGAGAAAATCGAAAAAAGGTGCAAAATGCATGGGTATAAAGTGGCTCTTCTGGTAAGCTCATTTTGATGTAAAAGTTTTGTAACGTCTCAGGCGTATATTTGTCTTAAATATGAAATTTCAGATTCATACGACATACCGTTTCCGCCCGAGAATTACCACACACACACACTCAGACCTTTTTGCGGATTATTTAGACTCAGGGGACCCTAAAATGTGTTTTCCCGTTGAAAACTAGAATTCAAAAATTTTAACGATCGCAATACTTTCCCTTACTATATATAGTAAGTAAAAGTGAAAATAAAAAACTACAACAGTGCAGCGAATACATTATTTTAAGTAACTTGTTCTATATACGAACACTACGAAACAGTCTTACGTTCGAACACTATTTGTACGTCTTTGAGGATTATTTTATTAAGTTAATATTTAGGGTTCCTGTTCGAACATTAAAAAAAAGTACCTCTACAACCCATTAACAGTCTGGGTGTTCTCCAAGAGGGTGTCCAAGTACTGTGTTGTGCTACGAATGAATCAAACGAAAATAATTATTATTCTATCAGTCAGGTTTCGAATACTGGACCAGAAGAACACTCATCTATTGGAACTTGAAACATCTGACGAATTAGATCACTGTTAAACTATCATCAGATAAATAAATTTATTAATTTGTTCAAATTTGTATACTGTTCCAATCCTTATAAACGTCTTATTTAACTAAACGAATTCGAAAATTCATTAAAAAATAAGTCACAATATCAGAAGATATTACGAGTAAATGATTAGTTAAGGTCATTCATTTTATACTACTGTGGCTAATCAGAGATCCTACAGTAGGGATTCTAAATTTTTCATATCCAGGTTTAATTAAGGTAGGGATCTTTAACGAGCATCTGTAGAACGGCATTAGGATTTTGTGCTTCCTCTTAAAATCCTAGGACGAAATGCAAAGTTTGAACTCATGACCAAGCGAAGGCTGTTGTTGCTGTTGTAGACCACAGGCAGGTCTAAGAGTAAACATTTTCATAGTGACCATTCCAGTAATATATCATGTTTAGTATTAGGCTTTATTGATAGTAACCATAAAAGTCCGGAAAATGTTTGTGAAGACCAATATTTTTTTCAGAAATTAAAATAAATATACATACATATACGTATGTATGTATTTATGTGAAACTTGAAAAAAAATAAATGGATCTCGGTGTCAACATATTTTTTTTTTTTTTTTTTTTTACATATATTATAGTATACCTTAATAACGTTTCGAGGTCTTAGATTACCCATCTTCAAATGAACTAATCTAAAACAACAATTTAATATTAGAGTCATATTTTCAACAAAACAAATAATATTTAAACATTATAATTCAACAAATATCCATATCATATTGTAAACTTGTTTCTAAAATGTATGTATTCTAAAAGTAATTACAAGATTTTTAATATTAAGTAAATGTAGGTCATTTGTATCACGATAATTCAAGTATTGATTATTTGTTTGATTTTAATTAGTTAATCTGAAGATGAGGCATCAAACGTTATTGAGGATTTTTTAATGTAAAATTTAATACAAATAAAAAAAGAAGAGAAAGTTCAAAATGTTTTTTTATAGGTGGAATAATTGGTAATCAGTCATTTTTTGAAAATTTTTAATTTTGCCAACGTTTCGGCTCAAGCTTGTGAGCCATCATCTTCAGGGTTTTTAAATGAACCCCTCCCCATACTACCTTTGTTTTATGGTTTTCCTCAGTTTATGCTTTGACATGGCTCAGTAATGGTACGTTTTATATATATATAATATATATATATATATATATATATATATATATATATATTATTTTACTTCCATATTAAAGTCTAAAGTTTAGTTTTTATGCTTATGATCATCAGATTATATATCATTTTATCATTATTTGTATCTATAATATTTAAGTATGTTGGTATATTTTCCTTTTTATTTCAAATGTTATCATTGTCACTACAATCAAAAGAAAATTTTCAATATCATATCAATATGTATCTCTTTTGTTATGATGTTTGTAGCCCTGATGATGGCTCACAAGCTTGAGCTGAAACGTTGGCAAAATTAAAAATTTTCAAAAAATGGCTGATTCCCGATTATTCCACCTATAATATTTTCTATAGTCGACTATACATCCTCAATATAATTCAAAATTTTTATTCATAATAAGTATGCACATCAAAGTTATTAATCGATAACAAAGAATAAAATATGATAGATAGAGTTAAACGCTACAAGAAGATTACTTTTTTACTTTATGAAACACAATCTGAAATACACAGAAAAAGGAAAAGGTCAACTGGAATTTCCTGAAACTAATATCATGACAGGTTAAGTAAATTAAACTTCGTTATTATCTTTTTTTTTCTGAACTTTGAAATAAAATAAAAGGACTTAAACAAGTGAAGATTTTTTTACTAAGGGATGCATCATCGAAAGAGATTGTGCTAAAGATGAAATATCCCTTAGCTGTCATCCAATGTTATCCGCCTCAGTGAACTGTTGGCTCCCACAAAGGAGCAGCAGATTGATGTTCTTTGATGCAACCTCGTGTAACAACCAATCTATTTCATATCATATATATATATATATATATGCTATCTATACTATAATATTTATTAAAACTGGGTTAACATCTGTAGTTAAAACCTTTTTACTTTCACTTACCTATATATAATACGAGGCATGTTTTTTAAGTAAGTTCCGTTTTGGAATTAAAAAAAGACGTGCAATGATATCGCAATAATTTTATTTTTACATGAAAGCCTGTACCTTAATCTACTTTTCTACACAATTTCCATAAATTTCGAGGTACTTGTCACCAGTTTTTGAATACCCTCCTCAAAAATTCTGCCACCTGACTTGTTAATCACTGCATCACAAATGTTTTGACTTCGTTATCGTCTTGAAGACGCTGACCGCCCAGGTTTTTCTTTAACTGCAGGAACAAATGGTAGTCGCTGGGCGCCAGATCAGGGCTGTGTGGAGGATGATCTAGAGCTTCCCATTTAATTGATTTGATGAGTTCTTTGGTCCGATTAGCCACATGTCGACGGGCATTGTCATGCAGCAAAACGATACCCTTACTCAACTTGCCACGTCTTTTGTTCTGGATTGCACGACGCAGATTTTTCAATGTCTCACAATAAGACGCTGCATTGATTGTCTCATTACGAGGCAGAAACTCCACAAGCAATATTCCTTTTCTGTCCCAAAAAACTGTGCATATGATTTTCCGGGCAGAAATTGCTTGCTTAAACTTCACTCTTTTGGGTTATGATGAATATCGCCATTACATGGATTGTTGTTTTGATTCTGGTGTGACGCAGGACAATCAAGACGATAACGAAGTCAAAACATTTGTGATGCAGTGGTTAACAAGTCAGGCAGCAGAATATTTTGAGGAGGGTATTCAAAAACTGGTGCTGCGTTATGACAAATACCTCAAAATTCATGGAAATTGTGTATAAAAGTAGATTAAGGTACAGGCTCTCATGTAAAAATAAAATTATTGCGATATCTTTGCACGTCTTCTTTTAATTCCAAAACGGTAATTATTTAAAAAACATTCCTTGTAAATAATATGAAATAAGGAAAAGTATAAGGGAAAGGGTCCAAATGACCAAGTCCCGCAAACAGGTCTGTGTGTGTGTGTGTGTGTGTGTGTGGTAACTCCAGCGCGTAAACGAAAAGTCCTATGAAAGTGAAATTTCATTTTTAAGACAAATATACACCCGAGATGTTAAAAAAAACTTTTTCGTAAAAATGATCTAACCAGAAGGACCATTTTAAACCGTTCATTGTGCACCTTTTTACGATTTACTCAAAAACGGCTTTAACGATTTTGATTAAACTCGCTATTTCGGTATATAACTTAATGGGCTTCAACATCATGTAGGTTTCATTCTGATTGAAATAATCTGGCAGAGCTTAAATGCTGATATTTTAAATTTTCTTTAATTTTTAGAGTTATAGGGTACCTTTAATTTTGTAGATTCTATAAAAGTAACCATTTTTATCTGGTTATTATTGATAAATAATATGTATATATATATATATAAATATATATAAGTTGGACGAATTCGATATCCAACTAAATGGAAAAAAAAAATATTTTTTTAACATAAGAACAGTAATATACATGTATAATATACCGTTGGAATGCTTAAGATTTAAAAAAAAAAAACGTCATCTCATACACAAGCCAGTAAAAGTTAATAAATAGTGTAGAAAAACAGATAAAACTCATTTTTAATTCTAGCCTTAATTTTTAATCTATTTTAAAAAACGTGTGTGTTGCCCGCACCAGATTGTTTACATAAGTACAGTAATCTTGCTTTATACCCAAAGATGTAATACGTAATGCAGGAAGACGTGAAGGGCCTAAACTTAAGTGATTTATTGTAAATAATGATTTATATTATTATATCATTTGATTTAAACCAGATGTTTCCATCGAAACTCAATGTAAATCTTTATCTTTTTTTATAACTCTTAACTTTATTTCAAAGTTCTTGAATTTATTTTAACACAGCAGGTTAATGTAAGTCGTGTGTTACACAAACCTAATATATATATATATATGATTTTAGTTAAAGTATTATTACATATTTATATATATTTTAGGTAAACATAAGAATTACAGAAGAAGACTATTGCGGAATAAGTAAAGTGGCAGTGATTTTGGTTGGGTAAGCAGATCTTTTATGCAGAGTAACCTGCCCAGCGGACTGTAGCAGCATCCATGCTTCCTTATAACCAGTCCCACCCTTCTCATTTACATTTAGCCGGATTAGAAGATAAACTTTTTGGCAACTTTACATCCAAATATCGCAAATCCCACTGCTGCAAAATAAGCAAAACAGAAGAAACTTAAATCTTTAGTATTGTGTTTACTCAAAATTCGTTATCTTAATTTCATAAACTAAGTTATAAATGGGGTTTAGATATTGGTATCACAAGACCAACACAACTTTTTTTTATGAATAAAACATCCCCAGCACTTATAAAAATTTATGGAAATGTGACTTTGACTATGATTCGAATCAATATAGCTAATCAACAAAATGTTTTAGCGAAAAAATTTATATAACATAAAATCTTCTCAACTACATATCTAACAAGAAAACGGGTCACACCAAACAGAACTAGACCGAAAACGCGTTTCGTTTTTGAGGAAAAGAAGTTACACTACTGCTATGTTTTTAACCGGCTGCATTTCTAAGGCAGCGGTACCTTCAAAAACTAGATTAATTGATATCTTTAATCAATATATAAACTATAATTAGTGAAACCATTGGATTTCTTTTCTAAAGGTATCATGTTTACCGATCTATGTACGTGGTACATGCAGGGTAAGATCAAATTAGACGTGTTTCAATAACTGACCTTATTATTTAAATTAACTTAAACATATTCCATTTATTTATACAATGCCTGAGAATATTGAGGGACATTATAGTTAAACTTTCATACAATATTACTATACAAGATTACCTTCTGAAATTTAGTCCGCTTGCGGAGGGAAAATTGTCTCAGGCTTCCCATTTTGGCTTCATCTTCCAGCTGCTCTCTCTGGCCCCCGGCGGTCCTCGCTTCTTCTTGAGGATGGAACTTGACTCTCGTGGCTGGAATAAGACAGCCCTCTTCTTGAGGATAGAACTTGACTGCCCCTTCGAATCTTCCTTCTCATCCTCGTCACTTCGGGCGGGGCTGATATGGTAAGTTCCTTGGTTGGCGGTCCAGCCTTAGCAGACCTTCATTATAGTGTGACTTTTTTTACCTAATCCTCTTGTTTTATGCCGCTGGGGTCTAAGAAGTTTCCCGAGGTATGGCGGGAGGGCCTATTAGAGAATCCAAGGGGGGCATGTAAACGCCTTTCGTACTGTTGCCTACAAAGGCTCATTAATATTTACTTTATTAGTATATTAATTATTTAATAATAAATCTAGAGCCCTCAGCATTCTCAATACATAAAACTATAATAACTGCAGAGTCCACAAACAAAAGAGGTATCCCTTTCAAAATCAACACTTTGTTGATTCGAGATCAATGAACTTTTGTTTTCATTCATCTCGAAACGTCATCATACTAGATAAAATTTAAATTTAATATTGAGCCTGAGATGATGGGCAGTACAGGGCGAGGCGATGCAGGTTATTATCTGGTCCGAAGAGCGCCGTACATTGTCTTCCACTGACAGCCTCTCATTTGCCGATCTTCAGCTCGGAGGGCACAATGTATCAACTGTCAAAAGGTAAAGTGATAATTATATTTGGTGGAGCAGCTCTAGGGCCGCCAAACTGATTTCAAGCTTCCCGGTCATTGCCTTCTCCTCCCCACGAACCAGTCCAGGGATCCACAGGATAATCTGCTGGTGACAGCTTCCTGGATTCGCAATAACTAAGAGGAACCTATTTCCCTTGTAAAGGAGTTTATTTTTAGAATGACGTGGGTATATATCTTTAAGGAGATATTTTATGGTCTTTTACTACTCTTTATTATATATTAAAATTTTATATCAAATTCAATTAATATGCAACAAAACATTTGAAAGTACTGTACTCCCTTCTATCCTAACCATCGAAATAACTAAATACAAATTCACAACAACTTGAACCCATATGGACTTAGGCCTTATAGATTTACGGTTCAACAAAAATAAAAAGGCCTATCTCTCGTATACAAAAACTGCAATCATTTCATCAAAAACTTTTAAGAATCATAACGACAGCTCCTTTGTACGACTTACTACAACCAACTGTTTGCAAACACATACTGCTACGTTTTTCTAAGGCATTGGTTCCTTTAAAGCATTATTAATTATTGTATTTATACACTATAATTTTTGGAACTATTGGAGTTCTTTTCCAAAGGTATCGTGTTTACCGATTCCAGTAGGTGGCATACAAGGGAAGATTGAATTAACCATAAGTATAATTTAAAATTAACTTACACATATACAATCTGTTTACACAATGCCTTGTAATGTGCCTGGGAATACTGAAGGATTTCTTATAGTTAGCTCTGGCAAACAACATTAATACAAAAAGGTACCTTACAAACACTTAGCTGGTTGGTGAAGATGGAATTCGTCACTCTTAATTCTGACCCACGACTCAAACTATTCTGTCTCTTCAATACGATTCTCCTCTTCTTGTAGATGGAACTTGACTCCCATCTTCTTTTCAAAGAAATACTATTTTTTGGAAATTGTCGATCTTTGTCATGGACAAAGGGGAGCGAAGCTGATATAGGGTCTGGTGGTCCAGCGTTGTAAACCTTTGTCATAAGTATGCCTATTTCTAAGCCAGGCCTAATACTCTTGTCGGCTGCTGCTGGAGGAAGTACCAAGTGTACCGCGGGGTAAAGCCCCGCATCAAAATGCCTTTTGAAGTAATGCCGACAAAGCTTATTAATATTTATTAAATTAAGATAATAATTACCCAATAATGATTCTACGCCCCTTAGTATTCTCAACACATAACAATACGAACACTCTATTGGCGTTTTTATGGCAAACTACACGGACAAGAAAATCAGCTTATAAATGAAATTTCATCAACTGAAATATCAGTAAGAAGAGGACTGGAAAGAAGCTAAATGTGAGATCTCCTTTCCTGAATAAGAGCCTCGGAAAGGGAGTTTCTGGGAATTGTCCTTCCCCGTGCCTACCATGACCGCTGCTCATGTTTCTACAGCACATTTGCTTATCGTCAATTCTTGCTTTTGACAGGTGCACATAAAAAAATATGAAGATAATAAAATAAAATAATTATTACTATCAGGCTCCCTAGTTCTCGCTGAAAAGGAATACATGCTAAGGTATAATTACATGGACAAAATTGTTCTATAAGGATTGTCCAAGAAATTTCAGATTATGGAGGACACTTGCCCCTCCAGTGTTAGTGGTTGATAGACGTCACATAAAGCTGTATTGGGCCTTTGTCATAATAGCTGACAGCACTATTCCGCATAAATACCTTGATGCTTTGTATTATTAACGTACAAAAGTTATTGAGATAGGAGTGCCATCAAATTAAAATGTTCACGAGGTAGTAGTCGTAAAGGTCCAAAAATATCAGGAATATGATGCGGACAAGGTAGATAGTTATAGTTAGTATACTTTATCCCATAGAAGACCCTTCATTCTCTAAAGAAGCCGTCATAGGAAATATCCACTTCGTTCCTTCAATCACACCATCAAAGAGAAGGAAATGGTTTTCAACTGATGGATATATACTAAATCACTTCCCAATGTATATTTTTATTTATGTATAATTAATTTTACAGCAGTTTAATCATTTTTTTATCAGTGGCACGACAGGCCGTGTAGGCTCTGGGCCTCGTTTTTGTAGTGTAGGGTCATCACTCCCTACGCCTAATTTTGTGAGTGGCCACCATTTGGCTGACGGGTCTCACATACCAGGGGGAGAAGGCTATGAGTGAATTCCCATTTGATTTCATCCTTATAAAAGCTCCGACGGGACTGGGATTCGAACTCGTAACCTGTTTAATTTATCTCGGGCTCACCTAAAAAAAAAAAAAAAAAAAAAAAAAAAAAAAAAAAAAAAAAAAAAAAAAAAAAAAAAAAAACACCTGTGCCGCTACAACCCATGAGTCCCATGATGGGCTCAGTACATATAGAGATGTACTCGTAATGTTTCAAGGCCAACGGCCATGCAATGAGGTGATTCGGCCGAGATCACGATCAGCCGCCAGGTTTTTTCCCCCCATTTTTGGGTACCCACTTTATAGAGGCTGGGTCTGTCCCAGGAGGGTCTCCATACCCCAGGATCGACCCCCGGCTGAAAGAGCAGAATAAATAATATTCCTTTACCTCCGAGATTCGAACCCAGGATCCGGAGCACAGTAGATTAGCGCTCTATCCTCAAGACTACGCCTCTCCTTTATCATAGGTACCTACTAAACATAAATGTAATATGGTACAACAACCTATTTCTATGGGTAATATAAAGACTTTTCTAAATCAAAATAGAGAATATGTATACAGAAACGTATCAAAAGAGTGCTTTCAGGCCTAACTCAAATAATCAATTGAATGCTTAGACTTGCTATTAAAAGTATTATAATTAACCCATATAGAGACAAGATGCCATTTAGCTGGGCATGATATGGTTTATTTTGCAAATATCGTTATTCCCAGTAAAACTATGACAGCAGTCACTGCAGAATATTATAAATCGGCCCTATTTTTATGGATTTGTCTTCATGTTTATTATATGCGTTAGGAATTAATTTTTAAGCTTCCTTTGTATTTTCAATGATTATCCACCACTAATTTTAGAAGTGGTTACTTTACGAGGTACGATGATTATACGAATGTTCATGCCTGACTTTTTTTCACCTCTACTTTACGATCATCTGAGCTCATACTCCATCACGAGTATCGGCAACAATGCGAACAGTATTTGAATTTCTATTAGGAAATAAATCAGAACCCTCCTGTATGTCATCCTTGTGTTATTTATGTGCGCCTTCATCCTTAAAGGAAAAAAAAAAAGAGATTTGTAATGTTGAAAGCTGAGAGACCATCCACTTCCAAAACACCTGCCTCAATATGGTCTTCGCCATGTTGCTACTAAAATGTCGTGGATTAAAGTACATCACTCGGCCATTAGTGACATATCAACAGTCTAATGTTCGGGTCGTGCCAAGGACATTTCGAAGTACTAGCTGCGGATTTGGGAGAATCATATTGTTGTGGGACGTTTTGCTCTTAGGCGTTTGACATTGTTTTTTCTAATTAGAAATATCAATTATTTACTCCTACTATATCCAGTATGAATGTAGTGTGTAATATTAAGCACGATGTTTATCTAAATTTCTTAATCAAGTCAAATCTAAAAATAGATGTGATTCCCCGATAACTTGGGTATAATAAATTTAAGTGTTCTGAAATCAGGAATTTTTATTTAAATGATTTAGGAAAATAAAATAAAATAAAGAAATGAAGACGTAATAGAGGAGAAGTCTTGAATTAATGCATTTAGTTTTTTTTTTTGTGGATTTCGTTTTGGCCACTAAAGACCACTAGAATATCATTGGTAAGGCTTCTTTGGGAATTTTGATTTTCTTCTTCATATTTCAGTTGGAAACATATAACAATATTAAATTGTTAATTAGTAATAAGGATATTCCCTATTTGTCACTTTATATTACCTTTTACATCTTTGAGTATCATATAATATTTTTCTAAAATCATTCTCTTTCCAACGGTATAATATAACTGTTCCATTTAACTGTTCTAATTATGAAAAAAAAAATCTTAAAAAACAGTTTTGCTCTTTTATCCTTTATACGGTCATAATTCGTCCAACTTGTATATTTAGCGGTCCTTTATCAATTTAATTAAAATGGTATGGTGAATAACTTTGAATGCACAAAATCAAAGGTAGTTTAGAGGAAGAAAATTTGAAATATTGCTATTTAAGCCCTGTCTAACTATTTAAATCAGAATGAAGCCTACATGGTATTAAAGTCCATTAAATTTTACATCAATGTAGGGAGTTTAATGATAATCGTTAGAGCTGTTTTTGAGAAATTCGAAAAAAAGTGCAAAATCCATAGTATAAAGTAGCTCTTCTGGTTAGCCGCTTTAGCTGAAAAAGTTGCGGGAACATCTCAGATGTATAGTTGTATTAAATTTGAAATTTCGGTTATGTACGACTTTTCGTTTTTACACTAGACTTACCACCGACGGACACACGCACGGACCTTTTTTGGGACTTGGTCATTTAACTCAAGAGACCCTAAACGTGTATTTCCGTCGAAAACTAAAAATTCGAAAATGTTTATGATCGCAATACTTTCCCTTACTATACTCGTATATTTCATAAACAGGTAAGTGAAAGTAAATAAGCATATAAAGACATTTAATTAACCCTATAAACTAAAAGTCACTAAGATAATCAGTACTATTACTGACTTCCATTGTGCGAGACTGTCCGCGATACCTGTTGACGGGAAGGTATTGTAGATGTGAGGCAGGTGGCTACGGAGTGAGATTGGATCTAGGCAGATAGCATCTTCTAATTATCTTCCCGGCCTAGGCTGTGGTCATGGAGAGGCAGGCTCCTGGGTAGTAGCGTAGGGGTCAATTCTATCGCTCTCTGTGCGGTCTTCCAGGAACTTTATTCATTCGTATGATTAAAAAAATAAAGGAGTTAACTACAAGAAAATAACGACGCATATAAGAAAATTTAAAACGTTGAGGAACAGAGAAAAGCAGTTCAGATTCCATAAGGTTCTTCTACAATATCTGAACTTTGCACGAGACGAAAATATACATTGTTTTCTCTTTTTACTTTCACTTACCGAAATATGGAATATATAGTAAGGAAAAGTATTGCGATTGTGAACATTTTCGAATTCCAGTTTCCATCGGAAATACAGATTTTAGGGTCCCCTGAGTCCAAATAACCAAGTCCCGCAAAAAGGACCGTGTGTGGTAACTCCCGGGCATAAACGAAAAGTCCTATGAAACTGAAGTTTCATATTTAAGACAACTTTACGCCCGAGATGTGACAGAAAGTTTTTCATCAAAATCAGCTGACCGAAAGATCTACTTTATACTATGCATTTTGGACCATTTTATGATTTTCTCAAAAACAGCTTTAATGATTTTGATTAAACTCTATACATCGATATAAAATTTGATGTGCTTTAATATAATGTAGGCTTCATTCTGATTAAATTAGTCTGACAGGGCTTAAATGCCGAAATTTTAAATTTTCTTCTCCTTGGAACATCTTCTTATTAGCATGGGTAAATTGAGTGGGCAAGTTGAGCGAATTTGATGAACAACTAAAGGAGAACAGTGCAAACATATTTTCTTATGCGATTTTTGCGTTTTTGAAACAAGAATAGTAATATAGAAGTGTAATATACCGCTGGATAGCTAAAGATTTTAGAAACAATATTATCTAATACACGGAACTGTAAAAGTTAATGGAGATTGATTAAAAGTCGATGAAACTAACTGATTGTTGTAGGTAAAAATGCAATAGAATATATAATAAAACACATGTTTCTATTAAAATTTAAAATAATTAATTCTTTGACAATTTATTTGTATCTTTAATTGTATTTAAAAATTCTTAAATTGATTTTAACAACGGAGGTAAGTTAAAGTCGTGTGTTGCGCGCACCAGGTTTGCTATATTTTATTTAGATAATATTTTATTTATAAATTAATACATTTTAATCGTGAATGAATTCATTTGGACAGAGATATCGAGAGTAGGCTGGGATTTTCAGGCATTCTGTGTGGTAGAGTGTCAGTTTCCAAGCTCCAAAAGTTTTGTGACGTCAATCGTGAGATATATGACATTTTAAAAAATATGTTAATCTCTTTAAAATGAAAATTTTATACTAACAATAAAGTTTAAGAGCATGACGAAAACTGTTGTAGCTGATTATTCCGAATTTAAGAAGAGAGGTACATAAATAAGAAATTTCTACGTTTATGAGTGTATATCTGTATAAAGTTAATATTAAGATCGAAATTTTAATCGAAATCTACTATTAAATATGAGGAAGGGTGTTGGAATTAGGATAGGCCGCTATTGGAATAATTAGAATGAATACAAATAAAAGGTATAATAAGGTAGTAAGGTAAATATTAAAAATGGATACTGTTTTTATTGGGTTTTCCATAAAATAATTCAGTGCTTATACAGGATTTCCCCTCTTTATGACGATGTTTTGCGTGCTCAGGCGGAAAACCGCAGAAAAACTGTTCAAGAACTTAAATTAATATCCCTAAATAGTTTAAAATTACATGTAATTTTATATTTTTTTAATTTAACGTAATTTTTAAACGAATTGATGATATTAATATATGAATTAATATAAGGATATGTAAAAAACATAAAAAATATCTATATTACAAAATTTCATTTCACATTTCTTTAAAATCAATCAAGATGTTGTTTTATTTTATATTATAGATTACAATCAATATAAGAATGATATTGTTCTCATTCATATGTCTCGATAAAACTAACGAATTATCTTCCAATGAAATAATTTTAATTAAAAAAAATAAACCGATTTATACCATTGTTATCAATTAGTAATAAATAAATATAAACAATGAAAAATTCAAATAAAAAACAAAAGGAGAAAAATAAAAACGCATTTCCACTGTTGACAGTAAAGTTACAAAAATATGAAAGAAAATATACTTTTGGAAAAATGAATATTAAAAAATAATGTGAGCTATAAGTTTAGTCAAAGTATGTTAGATTTTATTGTCACATTTTATTTTAAATTTAGGAGCCTGTTTAAAATTAAATTGGTTTTCTTTCTGTTTGTTTGTTAATTCATTTAATGCAACTTTTTTGCTATTGTGGTTAAACAGAAGATGCTATGGTAAGATCCACAATTTTTGACTATCCATGTTTAATTATATTAATCTTTAAAGAAGCCACTATTTTAAGAACCCCTCCAAATGACGGCTATAAAAATCTGTACGTCATCTACCGGATTTGAGCCCAAGCCCTTGGGGTAGAAGTCGGTTTTGCTAGCCCCTACATCAAAGTTGACATCTGGTTTTGGTTTATTCTTCTTTTTTTTTTGTTTATTCTGGATTACAATAGCTTCTATTAATTTATTAAATTAAAACAAAATATGAATATATACATATATATCTATATACTTATATAATTTTTTAGAACATTCTTAATCACATTTTGAAATCTCTATGATATTAAAAGATCTTTTTTCCTTATAATAGCTCAACAAATCTATAAAACTAACTGCTTGGTTATTGGAGCTTGGTTTATTTTCAACGATGCTAAATCTTCCGAAATAACTACTAAATATCCTTTTTTTTTTTTTTTTTTTCTATTTTTTCCGGAAGCTTTATAACTCAGGCCGTTTGATAACTCAGTAACCACTGGTCGTAATCTTGTCACAGACTAAACGAAGAACCTTTCCGCTACCGCTCAGTAAGTCCCCTCCAAGTCCTGAATGTTTCCGCTGGCGATAAGATTTCCCAGTCCGGAGCCAGAAGACATCCTCAGCAGCCCAGACTTAGGCCAGTTGATTTGTATCTCTGGCTGGCCAGAGATTGTCCCCTTCCTTCGATGACTTTTCCTCTTACTAAATTTCTTAAGTTCCTTTATAATGTGCATTTGGGACATAAAATTCTTTTTGAAATAATTATTTGAAAAATTTGGCATTTTTTAATCAACAGCAATCGAAAGGATGATTCTTAAAAGGTACGATTCTACTGTTGGGTAGCTTATCTAAAGGTTTATTTAGATTATCTTCATTTTTTAATTAATAAATTATTATTTACAGTTGAAAATTCCAACATATAAAAATTAAAAATGATGTAATGTAAAACGTATGTATCGAATTTAGAAAATTGTACAAGAAACACAAAAATGTCCAATTAATTTTATTTATTTCTTATTCAAATCCAAGTGTTGTATCTAGGCCGTATAAATGCTTTAGATAAAAATAAAGTATTAAAAATTAATATTTCATTGTTACAATCACCTGAAAAAAATTATGAACTGTACCAGTAAAGACTACAACGCAGCCATATACAAAAATAATTGAGACGTTGATTTCCAAAAGGTACTAAAGGACACTTATTACGAAATTGATTTTTTTACATATTTGTATTCTCACCATTTAGTTTTATTTAAATATTCTATTTGATTTTATCTAATGAACTCTCAAGTACTTAAAAAACGCGATTTAGAAATGCGATCATTTTCTTAATGTATTTATTACGCATTTATTTTGGTTCGAAATCATTCCAAAAAAATTCATTTTATAACTTTAATATGATGTTATTATTATTGTAAAAAAATAATTTTAAATTTTAATGTAAAAAGACCCAAATTAGCTGATTTAATAATAGAGTAATGAGAGATTTTCGCGCTTTCTGTAAAATTTCCTAAAATGGATATAGTACCTTTTGGAAATCAACGTCTCAATTGTACGACGGGAGAACGGTTGACTGTATTTATCAATTGAGAAGTTGATTGGGGATTCCGTTACGAAAATACTTAAGGATTAATTACATTTAATAAATGAAACTTAATTTATCCTTTAAGTGGGGAGGTGGTGTATACAGTTCCCCAACGGACAATAAATATTTCCCACGACTTGAAATTTCATTTTAAAATTTGTTTAAGCACTGTCCTCTCTACTTACGCTGATGACACTTGCGTGCTATCCGTGAATAATGATCCTACTGTTGATTCCCAATTCCTACAGAACCATGTATCCGCCATTGCAGAATGGTGTCACAATTGGAGAATCAAAATAAATCCTAATAAATCCCACCAAATCACCTTCACTCTACGCCGTAAACCTATGACTTCCTGTCCAGTTGTTTCCTTTAATCATATCCCACTCATCACTGTAGAACAAATACGATACCTTGGACTTCATCTTGACAAACGTCTTACATGGAATCCTCATACAAGACTTAAACGACAAGAAACTGCTCGTAGATATCGACTATTGAAACACTTACTTGACAAACGATCAAAACTCCCTCTATACTTCAAAAAACAACCATCAGGCATTCAAAAAGTCATTTACACAACCATTATTAGACCTATCTGGACTTATGGCATAGAGCTATGGGGCTCTACTAAACTATCGAATTCCTACCGCATCCAATCCAAACAAGACAAATCCTAGACGATCCGTACTTTGTTACCAACAAACTCATCCATAGAGACCTGAATATCCCACTCTTTGTAGAAATTGCCCAAAAAAGGTACTCCTCCTTCCATTCCAAATTACCCGCCCATACAAACCCGCTTGTCCGTATCCTCTCATCGGCATCTATTCCCTATAATCCTCCGAGGCGTCTGAAAAGACGGTGGCCTCGAGACCTGCTTATCAAATAAACTCTGAAGTGCTACCACTGGGTAGATTCTTCTCAAGACGTTTCCAAGCCAATGTTCTGTAAATAGCTCATTTACTTGATGTACTGTGTACAGTTGTAAATATCAATAAAAGAATTAAAAAAAAAAAAAAATTGTTTAGTTTTTATAAAATCAATGACAGGTGAAATTTATTATATAGTGCAATTTATTTATTTTTCCTCGGACTCTGCAACTTGCTTCACATTCCGAAACTTAGTATCTCTGACCGCCAGTGCTTCCTATTCCTGCAGTCCTCTGGCCGCCATGTCCTCCCTCACACTCTCTTTCCACATTTTGCCGGGTCTTCCTCGTTTTCGCCTCTTCTGTGGGGAGTACATGGCTACCGCGTCCCGTCCATCCTCATGACATGGCCGTATCAAGATGTTCAGCTCCGCCTCTACTTTTTTTCTAATTTCCACATTTTGGATTATTTGCAGCCTGGATATGTCGCAGGATCTTTTTTGTGCAATTTATTGAACAATTAAAAACATGCAAAAATCTTCGATTGGGGCACTCTAACCCCACCTCTCAACGAATGTAACTTTTTACAGGTCGAGGTATTTTTTACAGGTACAAATCTACACTGGGACGTGGGGCAATGAATACCCCAAGCCTCTCTGTCGGACCCCAAGAGCTGTGTACAGGAAAAGCACCGGTTGAGAAAATATTTGTCATGACTAGACAAGAAAAGTCAGCAATCGGTTAATTATTTCAACTATGAATTACCGATTCCTGTAATATGTCATTAGAGCATCACTACAACCTTTTGTGACTATTTTTTTAGACCTAATTGCTTTGTATATTACATCATAGACTAGGCAAATTATGGAGTGGTATCCAAGTGAATATACAAGAAATCGAGGTCGTCCACCGACAGATTGCGACAAGTAGATGAAGAAGAGCTGCGGAGGAGCAACCTGGAAAAGAGTGACACTGGATGGAAAAGACTGGAAAATAATGGGGCAGATACATTATTTAGTGTAGTTACAAGAATAAACCTCTTGAAAAATTCAACCAATCAAAAGGTTTGAATTAAGGGCTTGAGCTCAACTAAAGTTTGATTTTGTACATGCATAGTTTTGAATTAAATAAAATATATATATATATATATTTCAAAGAAAGTTTTGTATATATATACATATTCGTTATATTTTATGTACAAATAAAGGATATTATTATTATTATTATTATTATTATTATTGCTTTATTCAACTGAAGTAAAGGGGGATCGCATTTAGATCGGAAATGTGCTATTTATAATTCCAAAAGAAGATCAGAACGTTAGCCTCTTACAATGTTTTTTAGTAGCATCGTTGACATCAGCTGTAACAATACTTACAATCTCTATCAGAGTGAATCTCTTCGATTTCAATAAGGTATTAGGGGACAGTATTATCAATCAGATTTCATGAGAATAATGGGAAACCCTAAGCTTTCGAAGGTATTGCTATCCATGATAAACATAACCATATGGAAAGGACCCCCATAGGACCCCCAAAGTTCCAACAACTTTGACTTCGCCCAAAAAAAAAAAAAAAAAAAAAAAAAAAAAAAGGTCCAAAAAGGGCCATAAAAGCTTTTAGGTTCATCACTTTCCAACAGAAAAACGTCACAGGCGTGCAACTTTTCCTTTCAACCAACTTGCAAGGAGTGTTTCTGAGTGGTGTACCGAAACGTGATAAAGAAGTAGCCTGAAAAAACCTTGTGATAAGATTTTTTGTATTCATTTTTTTTTAGTTTAAAAAGCATATTTGTATTAATTATACATCCATCTTTTAAATTATAATAAGTTTCATAATTACTCAATGTTTTGTCCATGTCTTATTTATCTTCCAAGTGAATTGTAACCATTTAACCGAAATATTTTTAAAAACTCATTTTTTTCGGGGTTTTTAATTAATCTAACCCTCTACGTATCCAAAAGAAACTTTAAATAATATTTAAATATAAAAAAATTAGTAAATTTTTACATTTTACTTATTGGAGTACTCAGAAGCCCACCTCCCAGATAATATAAGTTTTTTCACCTCCATACATGAAGGTTAATGAAGTTTCTGCTTTAATTTTAGCTGTTGTGAGCTCTACCCTAGCAATCTCGCTGAAGCTGGCCTAAAATGTATGCCAAAACGTTGGCACACTGAATTAACTCTACTTAATTAACCTGTTTCGGATATTAATTAAACCATGTGTCGTATTTATATGTAGGTCAGGGAAAGTAAAACAAAAAAATTCGTTAAAATGAAAAGAAATGCGAGATATGAGGCTAATGCGTTCTTTATCAGTATATGCATATATACATACTGAGTCGTAGATGGTTCCACTACTCATAACTAGTTGACTCATTTGTTGTAAGAACAAATAATGTAATATTCTACAATAGCAATATTTCTTTGATGTATACTTCCTGTTATGTAGAGAAAATTTAATTTCACAACTTGTAGCCTAGTGGCCTGTGAATTGCTGAACTGTGTGTAACCTCAAAGCTCGGAACCTGGGGTCTCAACTTCTGGTTTAATCTGTTAGCAGAAGTCAAATAACTTTCTCTTGTCTCAAATACAAAGAGAATATTTAATAAAAATGTGTCCCTTTGTTCCATTAATCCTCAATGTAACTTCTACAGGCTTTCACAATATTTTTATTTTATGATTATTTAATTTTTTCTGACTACATGAAAATAGTGATACAGATTCTATTTGGGAATTTTAAAGAGGTCTTAATATTAAATTTATTTTAAATTTTATTGTTCTACTGAAGAAAATGTTATAAATTTAAAAAATATAAACCTCTTATTTTTGGTATTCTATTAAGATTATTATTTTTTTTAAAAATAGATAATTCTTTTTGATGGGTGTCTTTAGGTTTTAATATCTAACGTTTTTTTCATCATCAAAAATGTAATACGCTTCACACGCTCCTGAGTGACATATTTTCGACAGCTCCTTTCTCCGTCGGAGAGTACGTAAAATGGAGGTCTGGAGCCTGTGCGATTTCTGGTGCTCGTTAAATGACCTTTGTATTAATTAACCTGGATAAGGAAAATTCAGGAATCACACTTCGGCATCGCCCGATTAGACATTGTATCATAAAGTAAAGTTAAATAAATAAACAGGACGTACAGAATTCAAAAAGCGAGAAATACAGTTGTTCTGCTGACGTGTAAAAATAATTCACTTTGAATTCATAATGTTATCATTAATTACCTACCAAAGGATTATTCCAAAAATAAAAATCCTCAATCAATATACATAGGCCATTGCCGACATAAAACTCATTCTACTCATAACGTTTCTATTTTAGGCGTGAAATATTAAGCTTCAAATATTAGGTGTTTGCGTGGAAAGAAATTTTTGTCAGGTTAGATTTTTGAACAGACAATAAAGATTAGCAGTTTAAAATATATCAATTACAAAACCAAAGTTCATAACGACTTAAAAAAAAATCTGACCTTCAGATTATTATGGTCTAGGGTAGGCGACCCAAGTCGTGACGTCATATTTGGGTGTGGGCAAAACTGTGACCGTTTGAAATAGCAGCTATAATAATTACTTATATTATGAGTTTTAGTTTTCTATGATCTCAGAGCACCCGTCCGTCTGTCTAAAATAACTGGAAAAATAATTATTTATCACAACAGATATTCTAATACAGGGCACGGACAACAGTAGTCAAGTGCCACATCTTATTAGACCATGGCGCGGCTTGTAGATATATTTAAGATAGCAGATATTTTTAATGTCATATATTGTAAAATTTGGGGGCCCGGTAAGTGTTTTACCACCGAGAGCCCTTTATTATGCCTTAAATGAAAAAATGCTTGAGTTCGTTTTAAGTTATTTATTGATTAAGAAAATATAATTGAAGGGTCAAGGTCCCTATTAGTATTTTCGGCGGGCGGCGTGCTCGTCCTCGTCCTCCCACAAGGTTTCGGTCCTCGCCTAGGTCTCTTCCGGTTCTGGATACAGCGGATGCTGTGCTCTGGCTCGGGATGAAGATCAGTTCTGGCCGGCAGAATTCTAAGAGAGCCCCAAAGAAGTAAATTATGTAAATGGTGGGGCTAATGCCTTCTGGAGCATACGTGCTCGCCTTTCCTGTATGCAAACAGAGACCATGACCCGGGTAGCATTAGCTATTGCAAAATATGATGTGCACAAAATATATATATATATATAATATATATATATATATATATATATATATATATATATAATAATCCCGGAGGAGGTTTAAATCCGACATATATCATTAAAGAAACTTTGACAGAATATCGTAAGTACGGGCCTAAAATATTCCATATTCATTTTGAGATGTTTTAAAAACCAAAATATTTATTAAATTTGTTAATGGTAAACCAATAGCCTAACCTGCTCTGAGAATTGTCAAAAAAACCGTTGGAGTCATGAAAATACAATAGATGTTAGGTTTGAGGAAAAAAGAAACGGTTTGTATATTTTTACTTTCAAGTTTAAGCACATAGTGCATAGAGTTTATGTAGTAATCTTGTGAAGTTTGAACTATAAAATAAATTCTGAACTGGACCTCTTTGAATGAATATTTCTTTGTAGGAACATACAAAGGAGTTCTTTGGCGGAAATCCTCCAACCATGATTCTGTGCTGTTTTTATGTCCTAACTTTAGGCATCAAGAGCAGAAATATTTAAATAAGGCTATTTGGGGCAACTTAAACCCTTCCGGTTATTCCTTTCTTGTCCAAACATTTTGTCTAAAGAAAATCTCGGCTGATCTTTATTAAAATAATGGAAATCTTTTTTTTAGGTTATCCATTGCTAGGATATTAAAACGTGTAATTCGAGAAAAAAAAATTATCTACGGTATTTACGTTTAAGAAATCATCATGTCAAATATAGGTACTGTTTAGAGTAATCACCTCCAACTAAATGCTAAGATGATCACTCCTTTTAGTATAGTAGTGGACTGGATGAAAAAACTTAAACTAAATGAATGAAGGCTGAATAAAAGAAACACTGAATGTAAAAAAAAAAGAAATATTTATTATATTATAAAGAAAATTAGTACATTTAAACTTTATTGCCTGGTGTTAATCTATGGAATTGGTTATGTAAATTGTACTATTGCAAATTATAACATGTAATCACTTATGTGGAGGAAATCTGATGCTGCCCTATGCTCTGAAAAGGTGAACTTTTGCTTCCTCTCCTCCTCTCCTCTTCCCCTTTGGCCAGGGGGTCTTTTAAATTGTTCTAATATATGGTGGTAGAAAGAGACCAGTGCTTTAGGAGAGAAAAACTAGAGCCAACTGTGTGGCACAACCAGTCAGGACCTGCAACTCTGTTTTATATTTCGGCCGCTGCGGGAGCTCTGGTTCTGTAAAGGCCGCTAGGTGGCAGTGCGGTCAACATGAATTTTTCTTTTCGGAAACCCGAAACAGGTACATTAAATGGCTAAACATATATTTTTTTTTATGCTGATGTTCACAATTTACAATACTGTATATGAAATACATAGTAAGAGAAAGAATTGCTTTTGATAAAATATTCGAATATGGGAGACCGGGACCAATGTTTTAGGGTCCCTGAGTCCAAAATGTCTTTGTTTGTATGGTAAATCTTGCTAGAAAGATATTTGTTGTATAAAACTGAAATTTCATATTAATTAGGTTTAAATTATTTTAGGTGAAGGTCGAAGTATAAAATTAGAGGCTGATAATTAACTTCAACATTATTTTATTTAAATTTGATGCACTGCGATTCGGCTATAATGCCATCTTCTAGTGCAAAGAACTATTTCTATCTCACAAAAGTGGGTACTTACCCACTCACCTTAGATACAAACTGTTTATAAAGCTGTTTTTTTGGCTGCTACACTACAAGTGACCCATCAATATTTTCTTATTTGATTTGTATATCTATATATTCCTTAGGATGTTCTATATAGTTTGGGATTTTCTTTCATAGCGTTCTAGTGGATAGAGCACTAGTCTGCTATTCTCCTTGTTTTGGATTCGAATCCCGGCTATGACAGAATAAACAATAATTCAGCCAGGGGACCACCCCAGGGAATAGAGACCCTCCTTGGGCAGGCACAGCCTCTGTAATGTGGGTACCCACATTGGGAAAAAAAACCTGGCGCCTCATTGCACGGCCGAAGAAACAGTATCTCTGTATGTACTGAGCCCAATGCCCTTCATTGGTTGCAGAGGTAGAGGTGTTTTTTGTTTTTTTTTTATTTATCTTTTTTTAAATTGTCAAAATATCTTTTTTCAATTTCAATGCACTTGAGCCATTACACCATTTGAGCCATTACGTTTTTTTTTAAATTAAGATAATTTTGTGAATGTTGTTTGATGGGTGCAAGTATTTTTTTAAGAAATACAATCTGGAATTTGCTTATAGAAGAACATTCAGGAACTCAAGACTGATGGTTAAAATAAAAGAAAAAAAATTTGTTTGCTTACTGTCTTTAAAAACAAATGAATTTTAAATTAGAATACTTAATGAATAAATTTTTTTTTTTTTTTTTTTTTTTAGAAACAATTCTTTATTGAGCAATATTACAATCTGTCCAATTTAGGACATTTTTAATAGTGATGAAGTACAACATTCATACTGCATTCACACGATATATACAAAACAATAAATTTATATAATAATAATACAATATACATATATACAAAACAAAATCAATAAAATATATACAAAAGTCACTCATACCTATATACAATTCACAAGCATACAGCACGTGAGTGGAGAATCTAGCCAATGCTAGAACTCCAATATACATTTTACAAGAGGTCTCGAGGCCACTGCCGTTTCAACCTTCTAGGAGGATGGTAAGGATGTGTGGAGCTGGATAAGGATTGAGCTAGGGGATTAGGGTGATGGATAAGGTTCCGATGGAATTTAGCGAATTTTAATGGTATAAGGTCTAAAATAAATGGAATATTTAGGTCGCGGTGTAAGGCATGGTTGGATACATAATAAGGAGCATCAACTATTGTTCGGAGGACTTTTGATTGGAAGGATTGAATGCGTTTGATGTTAGAAAATTTGGCTGTCCCCCACAGTTCAAGTCCGTAGGTCCAGATAGGTTTCAGTACTGTCTTGTATATTAGCAGTTTGTTCTCGATAGATAATTTAGAATTTCTGTTCAGTAGTCTGTATAATTGTCCAAATCGTCGATTAAGTTCTTGTCGTTTAAGTCTAGTATGCGGGTTCCAAGTTAGTCTTTTGTCCAGAAGGAAGCCAAGATACCGGACTGTGTCGGAGAAAGGAAGCGGAACGGAGTTAAAGAGAACTGGAGGGTAGGATTGTCTTCGAAGGGTAAAGGTGACATGTTTGCATTTAGATTGATTAACTTTGATTCTCCAGTTGTTACACCAGTCTTCAATTTGAGAAAGGTGCGTTTGGAGGCCTATAGATGCAATTTCGGGATCTAAGTGAGAGGATAGGATAGCTGTGTCATCAGCGTACGTTGCTAGGAAGGTATTAGGGCAAACAGGAATATCAGCCGTGTATATATTGTAAAGGAAAGGACCTAGGACACTGCCCTGAGGAACACCGGATTCGACTGGATAATAATTGGAATATTCTGCACCACAGCGAACTCGGAAGGAGCGGTTTGATAGATAGGATCGGAGGACTAGGTATAGGGATTGGGGTAAATGGTTTTTGAGCTTAAAGAGTAATCCCGGGTGCCACACCCGGTCAAATGCTTGCGTTATGTCCAGAAATGCACCCGAGCAGTACTCCTTGTTCTCAAGGGCAGAGGAAATATGGTCAACGACTCGGAGCCCTTGCTGAACGGTTGAATGTTGGGAACGGAATCCAAACTGATGTGAAGGAATAGTGTGGGATTCTAATAAAGGTAATATTCGTTTGAGGAGGATTTTTTCAAAGATTTTTGAAAGGATTGGGAGTAGGCTGATAGGTCTATATGATGTCGTTGTGTTAGGAGGTTTACCTGGTTTTAGGAAGAGAATTATAGTGGAATGTTTCCATAAGAGAGGAAAATGAGTAGTGCGTAGAATGGAGTTGTAAATATAAGTAAGAAATATAACGGCTTTAGATGGAAGCTGTCTGAGAATCTGAGGAGTGAGGAGATCGTATCCAGGAGATTTACGGAGTGCAAGTTTTCGGAGAAGATATTTGACCTCGGAGGGATTAACTGCTTTAGGAGGTAATGAAAGCGGGATTGGAGACTGAAGGAACTCTTCCACCACTGCAGTGTGGTTTGGATGGGATTCTGGATGAGGTGTGAAGACTTCGGAAACGTATTTGGCAAGTTCCTCGGCTTTGTCTTCATCAGACGCAGCCCAGGAGCCATTACTACGACGGAGGGGATGGGAAATATGGTGGGATTTTAGAATTTTCTTAGTGACATTCCATAGGGAATTGTCACAAGCTGAAAGAGAAGACAGGAAGGAACTAAAGGATTGGGAACGGAAGGTCGCCAGCTCCCTCTTTAATTGTCTACAATAAAAGTTATAGGAGCGGCGATCTGTGGGGTGACGGGTGCGTTGCCATAAGGATCTGGATCGTCGTTTGGTGCGGATGAGGTCTATGAGGTGTTGTGGTAAATGATTTTGGTTATGACTTATCTGGGAGTGCTTGGGAGAGGAGGCAGTCCAAACAGCTTGTTGAATAGCGATGGTGAAGGAGTTTACGGCATCGTCAAGGTCATCTGGAGTTTTGAGTTTCACTCCGAGGTCAATATCACTGGTCAGGATTTGGCGAAAAAGGTCCCAGTTTACTGGTCCTCTGATAAATGACGGTGGGGTGGGTTTAGGAATAGGAATTAGGGATACTTTAAGGAGCAATGGACTATGGTCAGAGGACAGTTCATCAAGGCGAGTCACCGACATGTTTAGGGAGCCTAATCCGCTGTGGATGAAGAAGTCAAGGATGTCAGGATTACGGTTAGGATCAGTTGGCCAGTAGGTAGGGGAATCAGGAGGCAGGAGGTTGAAACGTCTAGAGTTGAGTGCAGACTGTAAATTTCGCCCACGACAATTCGTGGACCTGGAACCCCATTGTTGGTTCTTTGCATTCATGTCTGCACCCAGAATGAAGTGGTTTCCTAAGGAATTGAGGAAGGATTCGAATAGAATGTTGGAAATGGAATGTTTAGGAGGGCAGTACGCTGATGCGAGGGTGATCGGAAAAGAAAAAGTCTTGATTACTATGGCGGTGCATTGTAGGAAATCATAGGAGGGGAGTGGGAGTATGTGGTGGGAGAGTGACTGGTGCACAATGACAGCAGTACCGGCATGGGCTTTTCCGTCTGGGTGGTCCGTACGGTATGTTACGTATTGAGGTATTTTAAAGAACTGTTTAGTGGTTAGTCTAGTTTCAGTAATAAGTGCTACATTAACGTTTTTGTCTTGCAATAAAGCTGTAAGTTCGTCAGTGTGATTTCTAACACCATTCGCATTCCAAAGGAGAATGGATAAGGAGTTAGGTGTAGTCATTTAAGGTTTTTTTAAGGATGGGATTAAATTTGATACGAGATTAGTAAGTAGTGATATTAGCGGCATAACAAGGGATTTGATTTCAGTGATGAAGGATGTCATCAAACTTGTAAGGTCTGTGACATTTGATGGAGGAGGAATATGAGAAATTTGATTCAGATGAGGTTTTTGATGATTGGTTAAATTTTGAGGAATATGTGGTTGTGGAATGGGTTCAGGATTTTGAAGTATGCGTTGTTCCGGCAGGGTCTCTTTGTTATGGTCCCCACCTCCAAGTAGATGGGCAAATGTTACATTGGAATCAATTGTTTTTGAAGATTGTCTTCTGCTTCTGATCGGCTCAGCTGTTTCATCCTGATTCTGAGGTTTTTGGTATCTGCTTTTGAGGTTCTTGTAGATTTGACATCCCTTGTAGTTAGCCGGGTGGTCCTCGAGGCACAGAGCACATACAGCGGGTGTTGATCTTGATCTTGTGCATTCTTCTGATTTATGTTGCTCACCGCATTTCACACAGCGTGGTGTGTGGTGGCAGTAAGTTCTCGTATGACCATATGCCTGACAATTATGGCACTGCACTATTTCTTTCTTAGTGTAAGGTTTCTCAACTCTTACACTAGTATAGTACAATCTATTGAGGTCGTAAACTTTTTCAACTCCTGCTGATGGTTCCAAGTCCACGAAGAATAGAGGCATTGGAATTTTATCTTTTAGGACATTGGTGACTTGCCGCACTTTATAGCCTATCTCCGTCAGTTCTTCTTTGATAGCTGTCACTGGTGTCGAAGGGTGTAGGTTTCTAATTACAACCCTTAAAGCTCTCTTCTGGCGCAACTGATAGGTATGAAAATCAGCTTTGGTCTCACTCAGATATTTTACTATTTTTCTGTAGCTTTCGGCGGTAGTCGGGGATATTTTAGTATCACTGGTTCTACTTATACATGAATAACTATTAGGATCGGTTAATTTGTTTAAATGCGCACAAAGTAGTTGAAAATTTTTAATATTTTTAACAAAAATTGGTGGAGGTTGTGGTTCCCTGGATATAGGAGAAGATTCCATGGATTCTTTTTCATTTTGATTTTGGAGGATCTGAAATGGGTTCGGTGTAAAGAACGGCGATTCATCAGTCATTCCTTGTGATGATGTGCTGGGCTGTGGTTCAGATCCTAAAGAGGTAGCTGAAGCGGTCGCTGGTGGAATCATTTTTTTATTATTTTCACGGCGAGGTCTCTGTTTCGTAGGAGACGAGTTTGACCCTGCAGATCTAGACCTTTTACTTGTAGCTTTTGAGGACATAACTTGATGAAAATATCTCATTTATAAAAAAAAAAAAAAAAAAAAAAAAAAAAAAAAAAAAAAAAAAAAAAAAAAAAAAAAAAAAAAAAAAAAAAAAAAAATAGATAAATAATGAAATGAGAATGAGAAGGAAGAATAATAAAAGAAAGATAAGTTAAAGAAAAGCAAGCCCGAGCTTGCCGAGCTAGCGGCGATCAGCTGATCAGTGACCCTCTTTTCACTTTTCGTGATTGTACAAAGTAAATTATAACTTTGCTTACCGATGTTTCTCCAATATTCACTGCTGTGGTTTTCTTGAAGTCTAGTGATGTTTTCCAGACTGAACTCAAGCGAATTCCTACTGAAAAGAGCAAAAATCTGAGAGACGAAGTAACGTATGACTGTTATCATCGAGCGCATCAGCTGTTTTTTGAATGAATAAATTAGAACTTCAATTTGAAATCCAAAATACAGTTTAGAATATCGACCCGGACAGCTCCTATTTCTGCCACAGCATGAGGTCTTCCATTTATTATGCAAAAGAAGGCTCACTACAGATAGAATTGCAAGCCAGGATAAATCGCCCTTCATAGCAAAGCGCGAACCCGTTGCCATTGTTTTTTTTTTATGCAAATTATTCTTTGAAATCCTCAACTTTATTTTATTTTTTAATCGTAAATCAGCTTAAATAACGATTTTGGAAAGTAAATCAAATTTATTTATGGATACAGCTTTATACTTTTTATTAATATGTCATGAGGGCGAGTTATGCAGTTTAACACGAATATGAAATATATAGTAAGGGAAAGCATTGCGATCGTGAACATTTTCGAATTCCAGTTTTCAACGGAAATACACATTTTAGGGTCCCCTGAGTCCAAATAACCAAGTCCCGCAAAAAGGTCTGTGTGTCTGTGTGTCCGTGTGTGTGTGTGTGGTAACTCTAACGCAAAAACGAAAAGTCGTACGGAACTAATAATTTCATGTTTAAGACTAAAATACGCCCGAGATGATACAACTTTTTTTAATAAATTCGGCTGACCGGAAGTGCTACTTAATACCATGCATCTTTTTCTAATTTTCTCAAAAACGGCTGTATCGATTTTGATTTAACTCGCTATATAGATGTAAAATTAAATGGGCTTTAATATGATGTAGGTTTCATTGTGATTGAAATAGTATAACAGGACTTAAATGCTGATATTTTAATTCTTCATCTGAAGTACCTTTAATTCTATAGATTCTATAAAAATAACTATATTATATTGTTACCATTGACAATTAACAACTAAATATGCGCGTTGAGCGAATTTGATAAACAACTAAAGAAGAAAACTGAACAAATATTTTTTATGCATCTTTTGTGTTTTTGAGCACAACAATAGTAATATAGATTATATTATATATCTATATTACTATTGTTTATAATTTTCTCAAAAACGGCTGTATCGATTTTGATTTAACTCGCTATATAGATGTAAAATTAAATGGGCTTTAATATGATGTAGGTTTCATTGTGATTGAAATAGTATAACAGGGCTTAAATGCTGATATTTTAATTCTTCATCTGAAGTACCTTTAATTCTATAGATTCTATAAAAATAACTATATTATATTGTTACCATTGACAATTAACAACTAAATATGCGCGTTGAGCGAATTTGATAAACAACTAAAGAAGAAAACTGAACAAATATTTTTTATGCATCTTTTGTGTTTTTGAGCACAACAATAGTAATATAGATATATAATATACCTTTGGATAGCTAAAGATTTTAAATAATAATTTATCTGATTCACGCAATTGTAAAAGGTAATAGAGAGTGATGAAAAAAAAACCCAATAAAACTAACTGTTGTTTGGGTTCCCCAAAAGGGAAATTCATGTTAACCGTGCTGCAGCCTGGCGGCTTGTCAATGGAGTACCGCACGCTAATTTTGTTTTTGAACATAAGAACAGTAATATAGACGTATAATATACCGTTTGAAAAATAAATATTTTAGATATATTATCTTATACACAAGCTTGTAAACTTGAATAACGAGTGATAAAAAGCCGCTAAAACTAACTGATTATTTTAGATAATAATATAATATAGTTTTTAATAAAACACATGTTTCTATATTAATTCAATTTAATTAATTCTTTAATGGTTTTACTCGTTCTTATCTCTATCTGTATTTGGAAATTCTTTTATCGATTTTAAAAACGGAGGTATGTGAAAGTCGTGTGTTGTCCGCACCAGATTTTTTTTTTTGCACATCTGGGACGAGTAGTTCCCTAACAAGAAAAAACATGTACATTAAAAATTATATTTCTCTGCTCTTTTGAAACTTCAGTATGTGTTACAACGAATGAATACTTATCATTTATAGCTAGAAAAGAGAGATAGAACCACTTCAACTTGGTATAAATACCAGAAACATGGGAGCGTCTGCGAATAGGGAAGTGAAACTAATAAAATAAATGATTAGTTCTCTAATGTTACATATTAAACAGTTGTTTATGTTACTTTTCTAGTGTGTATCATAATCTAATATATTGTAATATTACAAAAAAAGTTTTGATTTAAACAACTATGCATTCTACCATTTCTTTTTTATATTAGTTACTATCACTGATAATAAATATCTCGACATTCATCTGATTGGGTCAGGAAATAGTCGAATCTTTATAATCGGAAGACGGGTATAAACAATGGGCTTATTGAAGAAAACTGTGACAGCTATCTAGACGTCAGTGGATGAAAAATGACAGCGTCGAAAGTTTGCGAATCTAAGGCTCATAATTCAACGCACCCATTGAGGAAAGCTTCGTGAAATGTTCTCTTGCGACGTAGGAAGGTGCATTTGAAAGGGATTCTGTCTTTAGTTAATGCAGCTGCAACTCAATCAAAAGCACATTAGTCATGTGTGGACCGGGAAGTCATTCAGGGCTCATTCAGCCTTACCCTACGTAACCTTCTTTATTTGTCAATGAATTTTCAGTTAAAGAATGAGTGAAAACTACTTGGACTTTGAGGAGGATTTGAATGGTATTGCTAAATTATGACTGAATACCGGTGATGAGAAATTTTAATTGAGTTTGGTTATTCATTATTGGTGATAATTAACAAAATGATCGGTAATTTTTATTGTTTCCCTCAAAACATCCTGGTGCATCAAATATAAACAGAGTGAATAGGATTTAATTAATATGAGGATAGAACTAAATTTCTTTTAAAAATATATGTGAGTCAATAATTAAAAGTATAAATATCACTAATGTGCACCAAAAAATTGTATCCATATTAATATTATAAAAATCTGATGTGGGTAATTAACGACGTTTACTTTACCTTTGTAAAACGACGTTGTACCTTCATTGTCAAAATCAATTCAAGAACTATTAAATAAAGTTAGATTTGAAAAAAATTGAAAATTAAAGAATTATATTTCCTTTTGTTCGACACATAGAGTTTTAAGTTGTATAAAGATAACAACCAAATGTAGAGTACAATATAAAGATGTTAAGTAAAAGAAATATACTGATAATTAAAAGCAAAGTGAAATGATGGATATTTCAAATGACAAATATTAAAATACTTGGGAACAAAAGGGGAAAAAAGAAATTTAATAAAAGGTGAATAATTAGATAATAGAAAATTAAAATTTTAATAAAGAGGTGAAGGGAGCGGCGTGGTCTAGTGGGTACAGCGCTAGTCTACTGTGCTCCGGGTCCTGAGTTTGAATCCCGGCTGTGGCGGAATATTATTTATTCTGTTATTTCAGCCGGGGTGCGATCCTGGGGCATGAAGACCCTCCTGGGGCACACAAAGCCTCTATAAAGCAGGTACCAAAAAAAGGGGAAAAAAACCTGGCGGCTGAGCGTGATCTTGGCCGAATCACGTCATTGCACGGCCGTTAGCCTAGAAACAGTACGAATCTCTACATGTACTGAGCCCAAAACTCTTCATGGGTTGTAGTTGTACAGGTAAATAAAGAGGTGAGAGATATGTAAGACAGATATTTTTTTATTTATTAAGAGATAATACAATCTGCCGCCTACTGGGCCAATGAGTATTAGAGCTAGAAGAAACCATCATCCCATATGTTCATCATAAAAAAAAAAGATAAATAATATATATTAAAAAATTAATAATAAAAAAATACAAGGATAATTAATAAAGAATAAAAGATATATTTATATAAAATAAAATAAATAATATATATAAAGAAAATAATAACAACTTTGATCTCATTCGTTCCTTTTTTTTTTTTTTTTTTTTTTTTTTTTTATTGAGAAAATTTTACAATCTGTCCCAATTTGGACATTAATAGTATTGCTGAATGATATCAAACATACTACATTCATACAATATTTACACAACATAAAATTACAATAAAATATATACACAATAATGAATCAATACAAAAGTCAATAATTCACTTATACCTATATACACATACACACACTCATACATACATCACATTGAGTGGAGAATCTAGCCAGTGCTAGAACTCCAATATATTTACAAAAGGTCGCGGGGCCACTGCCGTTTCAACCTTCTAGGTGGGTTGTATGGATGAGTGGAGCTGGATAGGGATTGAGCTAAAGGATTAGGATGATGAATGAGGTTCTGGTGGAATTTGGAAAATTTGGATGGAATTAGGTCTGAAATAAATGGAACATTAAGGTCGTGGTGCAAGGTATAATTGGAGACATAATAAGGAGCATTTACTATTGTACGGAGGACTTTGGATTGAAAGGATTGAATGCGTTTGATGTTAGAACGTTTAGCTGTCCCCCACAGTTCAAGTCCGTAGGTCCAGATGGGCTTCAGTATTGTCTTGTAGATTAATAATTTGTTTTCAACTGTAAGTTCAGATTTTCTGTTGAGTAGTCGGTATAACTGTCCGAATCGTCGGTTGAGTTCTTGTCTTTTAAGTCTTGTATGTGGGTTCCAAGTCAATCTTTTGTCTAACAGTAAGCCAAGATACCGGACTGTATCTGAGAGAGGAATCGGTAATGAGTTGAAATAAACTGGCGGACAGGATTTTCGTCGAAGAGTAAAGGTTATGTGTTTACATTTGGCTTCGTTCACCTTTACACGCCAGTTATTACACCAGTGTTGAATAAGGAAAAGGTGTCTCTGAAGGTTTAAGGATGCTGTTTCAGGATTGGAACTGGATGATAGGATGGCGGTGTCGTCTGCAAAAGTTGCCAGAAAGGTATCAGGATGTGTAGGAATATCAGCAGTGTAAAGGATGTAGAGGATGGGTCCCAAGACGCTGCCTTGAGGAACACCGGCCTCAACGGGATAAAGGTTAGAAAATTCTTCACCACAGCGAACTCGGAAGGAACGGTTCGAGAGATAGGATCGGAGAATGAGGTATAGGGACTGGGGTAAATGGGTTTTCAGCTTGAAGAGTAATCCAGTGTGCCATACTCGGTCAAAAGCTTGCGCAATGTCCAGAAACGCACCAGAACAATACTCTTTGCATTCAAGAGCTGAGGAAATATGGTCTACAACTCGGAGCCCTGTTGAACTGTGGAATGCTGAGGACGGAATCCAAACTGATGGGAAGGAAGATTTTGAGATTCTAATATGGGTAGGATACGTTTAAGAAGAAGCCTTTCGAAGATTTTTGAGAGGATGGGGAGTAGACTAATAGGCCTGTAGGATGAAGTGTTGTTGGAAGGTTTACTTGGTTTTAAAAAAAGGATGATGGTGGAATGTTTCCATAACAGAGGAAAATAGGTGGTGCGGAGGATGCAGTTATAAATATAAGTAAGGAATATAATAGCTTTCTGCGGAAGTTGTCGGAGGATCTGGGGAGTAAGGAGATCGTGTCCAGGAGATTTACGGAGAGTCAGTTTTTGGAGAAGATATTTGACCTCAGAGGGATTAATAGCTTTAAGAGGTAGGGAAAGTGGAATCGGTGACATAAGAAAGTCTTGCACTTTTGCGGTGTGATTGATGTGGGATTCCGGGTGAGGAGTGAATACTTTGGAGAGGTGTGTGGCGAATTCCTCGGCTTTATCTTCATCAGACGCAGCCCAGGAGTCATCACCACGTCGGAGAGGATGGGAAACATGATGGTATTTTAGG
Source organism: Piezodorus guildinii (assembly GCA_023052935.1). Taxonomy (NCBI): domain Eukaryota; kingdom Metazoa; phylum Arthropoda; class Insecta; order Hemiptera; family Pentatomidae; genus Piezodorus; species Piezodorus guildinii. The sequence continues at coordinate 31,323,460 of CM041292.1, read as the reverse complement.
ATCTTTTTCGTGACATTCCACAGGGAATTATCACGAGCTGATAGAGAGGAGAGGTAGGAATTAAAGGACTGGGAACGGAAGTTCGCCAACTCCCTCTTCAATTGTCTACAATAGAAGTTATAGGAGCGGCGATCTGTTGGGTGTCGGGTGCGCTGCCATAATGATCTTGCTCGGCGTTTGGTGTGGATAAGGTCTATAATAGGTTGTGGAAAATGATTTTGGTCTGGATTTATATTGGAGTGTTTAGGAGAGGAAGCAGTCCAGACAGCTTGTTGGATGGCGGTGGTAAAGGAATAGACGGAATTATCTAGGTCATCTTGGGTTTTGAGGGTTACTCTGAGGTCAATATTATCGGTCAGGATTTGGCGGAAAAGGTTCCAGTTGACAGGGCCTCGGATGAATGATGGTGGAATGGGTTTTGGAATTGGAGTGAGAGATACTTTTAGGATCAGTGGACTATGGTCTGAGGATAGTTCATCTAGGCGAGTTAAAGACAAGTTGAGAGAGCCTAATCCGCTGTGGATAAAGAAGTCGAGGATGTCAGGATTGCGGTTAGGATCGGTTGGCCAGTAGGTAGGGGAGTCAGGAGGCAGGATATTAAAATTTCGGGAGTTGAGTGCAGACAGCAAATTTCGTCCCCGAGAATTCGTGGTTCTGGAACCCCACTGCTGATGCTTGGCGTTTAAGTCTGCACCCAGAATGAAACGATTTCCTAAGGAATCCAGGAAGGATACAAATTCAGAATTGGAAATGGAATGTTTAGGAGGGCAATATGCAGATGTGAGGGTTACCGGAAAGGAAAAAGTCTTGATTACTATGGATGTGGCTTGTAGGAAATCATAGGTGGGAAGTGGGAGTAAATGATGAGAGAGGGATTGGTGGACAATGATAGCAGAACCGGCATGGGCTTTACCGTCTGGGTGGTCAGTACGGTATGTCATGTATTGCGGTATTTTGAAGTACTGTTTAGTCGTTAGTCTTGTTTCAGTTATAAGTGCAACATCGATTGTTTTGTCTTGCAACAACGCTGTCAGTTCGTCAGTATGATTTCTAACACCATTCGCATTCCAAAGGAGAATGGATAAGGAGTTAGGTGAAGTCATTTAAGGATTTTTCAAGGCAGGGATTAGATTCGATACTAGATTTGTAAGGAGTGATATAAGCGGCATAACAAGAGATTTGATTTCGGAGATGAACGATGTCATTAGACTGGTAAGATCTGTGACGTTTGATGGTGGAGGGATATGAGAAATTTGATGTTGAGGAGTTTTTTGAAGATTAGGTAAACTTTGAGGGATAGATTCTTGTACAATAGATTGAGAATGTTGAGGAAAATGTTGTTCCGGCAGTGCCTCGACTTCATGATTCTGGTTACCACCTCCAAGCAAGTGGGCAAATGACACGTTAGAATTTACAAGTTTTGATGGTTCTCTTCTGCTTCTGGTTGGTACAGCTGTTTCATTCGGATCCTGAGGTTTTTGGTATCTGGTTCTGAGTTTCTTGTAGATTTCACATCCCTTGTAGTTAGCCGGGTGGTCCTTGAGGCACAGAGCACATACAGCGGGTGCTGATCTTGATCTTGTACATTCTTCTGTTTTATGCTGTTCACCGCATTTCACACAGCGTGGTATGTGATGGCAATAACTTTTGGTATGACCATATGCCTGACAGTTATGGCACTGGACTATTTCTTTCTTTGTGTAAGGTTTTTCAACTTTTACACGGGTATAGTACAGTCTGCTGAGGTCATAGATTTTTTCGACTCCTGCTGATGGTTCCAAGTCCACGAAGAATAGAGGCAGTGGACTTTTATCTTTTAGAACGTTGGTGACTTGCCTCACTTGGAATCCTAATTCTGTCAGTTCTTCTTTGATTGCTTCAACGGGTGTTGAGGAATGTAGGTTTCTGATAACGACCCTTAATGCTCTCTCCTGGCGCAGCTGATAAGTATGAAAGTCAGCTTTGGTCTCAGTCAGATATTTTACAATCTTTCTGTAGGTTTCAGCAGTAGTCGGAGATATTTTAGTATCATTGGTTCTACTTATACAATAATAACTATTAGGATCTGTTACTTTGTTTAAATGCGCACACATCAGTTTAAAATTTTTAATATTTTTAACAAATATTGGTGGAGGTAGTGGTTCTCTGGGTATAGGAGAAGATTCCATGGTTTCTTTTTCATTTTGGAGGATCTGAAATGGATTCGGTGTAAAAAACGGAGATTCATCAGTTATTCCTTGTGATGATGTGCTGGGCTGTGGTTCAGAACCTAATGAGGTAGCTGACGCGGTCGCTGGTGGAATCATTTTTTTATTTTGTTCACGGCGGGGTCTCTGTTTTGTGGGAGACGAGTTAGAACCTGCAGATCTAGATCTTTTACTTGCAGACTTTGAGGACATGACTTGATGAAAATATCTCATTGATTAAGAAAATAATAATAATAAATAAATAATGAGATAAGAATTAAAGATAAAAGAAAGATAATTAAAAGAAAAGCAAGCCCGAGCTTGCCGAGCTAGCGGCAATCAGCTGATCAGTGACCCTTCTTTCACTTTTTCGTGATTGTACAAAGTAAATTATAACTTTGCTTACCGAAACTTCTCCAATATTCACTGCCGTAATATTCCTGAGGTCTAGTGATGTTCTCCAGACTGAATTCTAGCGAATTCCTACTGAAAAAAGCAAAAATCTGAGAGACGATGTAACGTATGACTGTTATCATCGAGCGCATCAGCTGATTTTTCCATTCGTTCCTAAAGACAGATATTAGACCGTACCGTTTGAAGGAGAGCGTCACAACTATGAAGCAATAAAATCAGTTAATTAAGTTTATAATTAAAAGTGTGTTCTTTCGACTCCGCCCTGAACTAACTTCTCCCATATATACACATCATTTACCAATCCCACTTCACGGTCATTCTCACATATACGTAAAGAAAGATGTATGAATGAATACCTTTTACACTTTATTTGAGCTATTATAATTTTCTCAGAGTTGATATATCTTACACTAAATTATTGCTGTATTTATACACTTTAATTCCTGATATAATCCTGGGAAAACTTGAAAACTATGTTCAAGACATTTTTTTAAAAATTAAATAGTATGAATATTTAATTTGTTTAATCAGCCGTGAATCGTCCCTGGGCCAGACGACACCGCTGGTAATCATCCAGGTTGTATAAAGTGCGTACCAGAAAATTGAGGAAAAAAATCCTGGGAATTGAGCATGATCTGGGCCCAATCAATCACATTCTGCAGCAATCGGTTCCAAAAAAATAGGAATGTTTTGTGCTTTTAATAATATAAAAGGTAATTTTATAAAATAAGTTTTTTATTTATATTAATACAAAATAATAAATTTATTAAATAATGATACAAAATATATACAACTAGCTGTTGCTCGCGACTTCGTCTGCGTCAATTTCTGTTATTATGGTCGCTAATAAGACGTTTTTAAAAGAATATATTGGGTATACGAAAAGTTCGTAGAGAAATTGGGACAAAAATTAAAATTTGATGAACAGCTTAAAATTTATTTATTTAATCTACAAAATTAGTGATTACCCTTTCCCAACGGCTTGAAAGGTCCATCATCCTTTTTTTCCAAAACTCACTGTCCTTACTCCTTAAGAGTAGGATTTCTCTTGTAGAATATTTTCGAGAGAACGGAAAAGATGGAAATTCGAAAGAGCAATGTCAGAAGAGTACGGCGGGTAAAACCTCCCATCTAAAGCTTAATAGCTTCTGCCGAGTTCTTAAAGACACCTGGGGGGCCATCGCGTTGTCTTGGTGGAATAGCACTCCTTTCCGATTCGCCAACTCTGGCTGTTTCTCTTCGATTGCTGCCTTCAATCAATCTAACTGGGCGCAGTAAAAGTCCGTATTTACAGTTTGATTTTGTGGAAGAAGGGCCAAATGTATGGGTTCCTTCCAATCCCAAAAAATACCGAGTATCACCTTTCTTGGATGCAAGCCGGCCTTTGGTGTTGCGAGTGACGTCATTTCACGCAACCCCCAAGATTTTTTTTGGCTGGTGTTGATGTAGAGAATCTATTTTTCGTCACTAGTAACAACTCTTTTCAAAAATGGATCCTTCACATTTTTTTTTTTTCAGCACAAAATCACAAAATGAAATCCTTCCAATAAGATTCCTTTCACTAAACTCATGAGGAACCCAAACGTCGTAAAAACAGACGTACACGGGGCCTTCTTTAGATGATCAAAAACGGTCGATTTGCAGGCTCTTAACTCTGCAGCCATCTCACGGACAGTAATTCGTGGATCGTTGTCGACGGCCGTCATAATATCCTTGATGTCAACTTCAAGAGTTGAACTCCAGCCAGCACGGATTTAGTCCTCCAAATTGAAATATTCTGATCTAAACCGCTAAAACACTTCTGAACTGTGCTATGAGCAATTCCAGCTATACACGGCACGAATCTATCTTGCAGTTTTGAATGATTTTTTACCTTTTTTTAAAAAAGAACAGCATAATATGCCGAAAATAAACCCAACCGTCACTCAACTACTCTACTGTGCCTCAATAAAGTCGAATTCAGTGTTTAAACATAGTTTACTCCGTTAGGATTAAAGGCATATAAATAAACATTAGCTTCGTAATTCATTTTTAGAAGACATAATAAAAGGTAAATTTTATTTTAAAAATCTCTATGAAATTTTCGGACAACCCAATATTTTAAAGTACTTCTGTGTAAATGATATTTTTAGTTTTTTGGTGGCAGAAGAACATACTGATTTTCTCCGCAAGCCGATCTTGAAGTGAATTGATTCCTACGTGTCTAAATGTTTGCCCACGTGATTTAATAATTCTTACGGCAAAAGATAACTTAGCGGGAAATCGCATTATTTTAAAATTAAAAGGTATATCATTTAGAATCAATGGGATGCGAGGATGATTTATTCCGTTTTTCCCCAGATTTTCGACCGATTCTTCGGTCCTATTGGTCGCAGCGTAATGTTATATAGCCTATAGCCTTCCACGATAAATGGACTATCCAACACAAAAAATAATTTTCAATTTGAACCAGTCATTTTTGAGATTAGCGCGTTCAAACTAACAAAAACTCTTTAGCTTTATAATATTAGTATAGATAAAATAAATACAAAGTTTAAAAACAGATGAACATCTCGAAAGCATTCATAACTATAACTATGCTTACAATTCGTAGAAACCCCGGTTTGTCCCCCCTAATTCAGAAAAAAGCCGATCCCAGTGCCTCTCTCTCACTGGCTTGAGACCCACTAAAACCTGAATGTGGAATCTATTGCTACCAACATTTTTATAAATAAATAAAAATAGAAAATTGGCAATTAACGGCAATGGTCATACAAACAGAACTTTTTTTTTTTGGAAACATTCGTTTAATTCTTTCTTATTGACGAAAAAAGCGTTGCATGATCAACGTGTGGCATACGTGAGTTCACGCTGAGTCCCTTGTCCTAAAAAGCTCCCTATAGACCTTTGTACTCTACAACGCCTTGCCAACCACTTTAATCTAAGTGTTAATTACGGAACGAGTTCAAGAAGGTACCAATTTATTTTTCGTATTTTCTCAGAAACGCATATCGGGAAGTGAATGACCGTCCATGACCCTTTTCCCAGAAGTGTTTGTTTGGATTCCTTCCTCGGGACAAAACAAGAAGTTGTTGTTTTGACAGAAATTTAATTCTCGTCCTTGAGACACATCCCTCCAACAGGTGGGACGCCCATACCGAAGGACCAGTCATGGTTAAAAAAAAAATAGTAGATTATACTAATCAATTGAGGTTTATCTGATCTATTAATGACTAATACTATGTTGAATACTAATATTTACTATGAATGGAATTTCCATATAATAATCATGTGTTCGGTGAACATTCTACTTTTTCTTCTAACTACACTATATCTCTAACCCTTTTCGTCATGAGTAATCTAAGTCAAAGAAAATGGATTACAATAAAGTTATAATATGTTATAAAATATATATAATATGGGAGGATTGCGTTAAAGCTAATTTCGGGGGCTTGGGCTTGAGCGGTGAGCATTGGACGAGTCTGTGTAGGCGGAATTTGGTGTTATCGGCATCGAACCTTCGGGTTCGGTAAGCCTTTCATTATTATTATTATTATTATTATATTATTTAATCTAAAACATATATTTCCAACCAAACTAAACATAATCCTTAAACATTTTTAACTCTTAATTTTCTTTTAATTTTAATTTTATTTTATGAAGGCGGATCTCGGAGGCTTGGGCTTGACCGGCGAACTTTGGACGAGTCTTTGCGGGCGAAGTTTGGTGGTATCGGCATCGAACCTTCGGGTTTGGTAAGCCTATTATTATTAATTTTATTTAGGAGTTCTAAAATTGATTTTAACATCCGAACTAATTGAAAGTCACCAGTTGGCCGCACTATTTTTTTTTTTTTTTTTTTAACGAAAAGAAGTAAAAACGATAATCACAGCTTAAACGATATTCCGTTGCCACGATACTTTTATTCGATCTAAATTGTGTAATCTACGTCAATTCATTATATTAAGTCCATTACGTCAACTCAGCACCGGTTATGTAAATTTCAATCTACCTCAGTTCATTATTGCTGTTACTAATTTAGCAGCACTTGTCAAAAACAGAGCATTCCTGAAACCATTAACTGTTTTCAATTGAATATTAGTCAGTTAATAGTTTCTATTCAACAGGAAGTTCTGAATGATCTAGCTATACGGAGTGTGTCGGTGTGTATTCTGCAAACGTTGATCTTACTACCAGTTCAATTAAACGGATTCCTTCAACTACTTGAAACTGACTTATAACCTCTAAAGTAACTGTAAATGTACTTTATATCGAGTTATAAATTAATTTTGTAGCAGTTTTTACTACCGATTTCACAAAAAACTATAGATTCTTGTTCATATTTTTAATCAATTATATATGACCTATTATGATCTATTACATATAGCCGCCATCTTTCATCATGTGGTCATCATCAACAGTTAAAGAACGACCTGACCACTTTGCGTCAAAATTTGCGGTCCTGAACCAAGAAAACAATTACGAACTTACCTCATTTTGTTTGCCTTCTTCCTCATTCTAAAAATAGTAATTTTATTTGTTACAATCCAACACAAATATTTTTCCATTTGATCTATTTATAAATCAAAGAACTTGTAATTATGCCTAGATTTCAAAGTTACAAACATTTTGTTAATATATGTTTGTGGCTATTGCCCACTAGCTCAGTCTCCACTGACTCACACCAGAGACGCGGCTGAGAGAGAGGCGCTGGGATCTCTGGGATTCCGCTTTTCTCGCTACAAGTGGAGGGAAAAGCCCAATGTGGCGTTACTTTAGCACATTGTTAATATTTTTTATAGTCATGATTTTAATTTATTTCTCAAACAAACAATTGAGTTTTTTGTGCGTCTGATTTTGCCCAAGAACCGTCAGGATATCGAAGCGGATGAGAAACTTCGTGATGTTGGAGTATCCGTTTGGTCAAATTCCATAATCTCAGTGTGACTTTTAAAACTCATGATGATATTAATGACAGACTATGTACAACTCTTGTTCAATCCCACCTTAACGTGCCCTTACCAATGACATTACCTCCAAAAGCAATTCATTCGTACGAAGTTCGTGATATTATTAAGAGCTTGCCGAACAATAAAGCTCCAGGGTTTGACTTAATAACGAATTTCATTATTAAAAATTTACCATGGAAAGCAATCCTTTTTTTAACCAATATTTATAATTCAATTTTCAAAATCACGTATTTTCCAGTCTTGTGGAAATATTCAGAAGTTATCATGGTGCTAAAACCAAATAAATCCTCAGACTGTTTAAATTCCTATCGCCCGATCAGCCTTCTTCCTTCGTTCTCAAAATTATTCGAAAAAATACTTCTTCACCGTTTAGATTGTCTTGAAATATTAAAGTTTATACCCAATCATCAGTTCGGCTTTAAAAAACATCATTCCACTATACAACAATCTCATCGTTTAGTTGATTTCATTTCAAATTCACTAGAGTCAAAAAAATATTGTCCAGGTGTTTTCCTTGACATTAGTCAGGCTTTCGACAAGGTTTGGCACGAAGGATTGCTTTGCAAACTGAAAATTTTACTTCCACCTACGTTCTATTTAATATTCCTTTCATACCTTTCGGATAGACATTTTTCTGTCAAAGTCGGGACCGAACTCTCAGACATTCAGCAAATTAAGGCAGGTGTACTCAGGGCAGTGTTTTAGGACCAATATTGTTTAACATTTATATGTCAGATCTTCCCCAGCACAATAGGACTCTTTTGGCTTCTTTTGCTGATGATACAGCTGTTCTTTGTTCAGATAAGGATCCTTTACAAGCGGCAATATCCCTCCAAAACCACCTTGATGAAATTTCTGCTTGGGCTTCTAGATTGAAAATAAAGATGAACGAGTCCAAGAGTGCTCATGTAGTGTTCACCCTGAACCACAAACCTTCTCCTCCCATTAACTTTAATAATATTCCTATTCCGCCTTCCGACGAAATTCGATATTTAGGGATTCACTTGGACAAAAGACTGACCTGGAGTACCCACATTCGACAAAAACGCAAAGAACTCAACAGACGATACGGTCTTTGATCTAGATTACTTGACAGACGCTCTAAATTATCATTAACCAACAAACTAACTCTTTACAAAGTTTTGCTAAAACCAATCTGGACATACGGGATAGAACTGTGGGGCTCTGCCAAACCAACAAGTATCCAAAGAATACAGTCCTTTCAGTCGAAAGTGCTGCGCAAAATAGTGGACGCACCGTTCTACGTAACAAATGACGTTATACATAACGACTTAAACATTCCGACTATTTCAGCCACTGCTACAGAACAATACAATAACTCCCACCAAAGACTAACATACAACACCAACCCTCTTACAGAAACATTAAAATGCTCTACGAATCCTTACAGCCCACCCCGACGACTACGCAGGTGGTGGCCAAGAGATATGCTGATCACTTAACGAACTCTGCTATGATGAGCCGCTGCTTCAGCAGTCCACAAATTTGCTTATTGCAAAAGAAATGCAGATGGCAAATTAAATTTTATGTCAAATTTTTTTTTTGTTTTATAATAAATAAAATAAATTTATTTCTCACTTTGTATATATCTCAATCATAGGTTTTTTTAAAAAAAATATATATTATATTTTATGTAATTTGACTTTACCATTATTTTCTGTATATATTGTATGAATGTGGTCTCATGTTACTATTACTACTGTTCTTTTAGAAACAAATTGTTATATATCAATATAATAAAATAAATAAAATTATATGTGAATTCTATATTACTAATACTATTTTCTAGATTACTACTGATTTCTATATTAATAATATTCTATGTTAATAATACTATGTTATTATTCTATATTTAATATATTTTCCCTTATAAAATAATATCACTATAAAAATATGAATTATGTAATACCAGACTAGCGGCATTCTTTTGATCCGAGGAACAAATACCATGAGTTGGCTATTAATTAAGCAGATAGTTGAACTAGTATCAGCTGTCAAAGTTATCCGATCTAATAGATCAAATTTGATGTTTGAGACTACGCATGAGTATCCTAGATCCGTTGCCATAGATACGCCTTCTCTCAACTATCCAAAACATTTTAGTATTAGGCATGCTCTAAGGGACAAACCCGCTCTGTCAATCTCAGTCGCTATTCTTCCATTGCCTTGACAGACCACAACATCGCTCTTGATGACCTAGCATATCCCACTAACACCCTTGCCTATTCATCAGCCTTTGTTGCCGCCCAGAAAAAGGTACAAAACACCTCGCGAACTCGGACGACCCCTATTACATGCCCTACCCGACAATAGGCACGAAGAGAGGCCTATAGTCTTAGCGAGCCGCTAGTGCAATATTCCCTAATGACCCCTTGGCCACCTGGAAATCATTTGGGTCAGTGTACCTCATCCTATTGTGGTATTGTCTTTACCATCTGTCCTCATCGAGGCTTCTGTCCAGGGTGTCTTTTGTAATAGTTCACTCGTCTTATTGGTTCTTCTGTTTCATTAAACACTTAGGGACCTCCATTTTCGAAAACAATTTCTCCTCAACTTCCACTCAAAATTTGGGTTCTATATGTTTCAAGATACAACTTGTGAATAACAAATAAAAAAAAATCTGGTGGGCGCAACACACGACTTTCACTTACCTCCATTATTTGTATTAATCCAAGAATTTTTAAACAAATTTATAAACGAAAATAAATTTTTACAAAATTATTTAAATTGGATTTTAGAATTAGAATTTTAGCTGGGTGGTTAGCATAATAGCCTCATATGCCAAAGGTCACGGGTTCGAACCTGCAGGTGGTCCTAGGAATTTTTAATGGGAGTAAAAAATCCTTATATATGCCGTCCTTCGGAGGGGACGTTAAAAGGTGGTCCCGATCCTGTGCGATGTCAGGTACTCGTTAAAGACCCCTATTCTAATAAAACCTGGGTAGGCAAAATTTAGGACTCCCACTGTAGCATCGTCCGATTAGCCATAGTAGCATAAAGTTAAATAAATAAACAAACAAACAACAACAAATTGGATTTTAAAAGAAACATGTGCTTTATTAAAAAATCGATTATATTATTATCTAAAATAATTAGTTAGTTTTTATCGGCTTTTCATCACTATTTATTAACTTATATAAGCTAATATTGTATAATTTCTAAATTAATTATTTTTTTATTTTATTTTTTTGTTTCGCGATTTTTAGTCGTAAATATCTTGAAATGGACTTTAAATAAAAAAAAAAAAAAAAAAAAAAATGCAGTTTTTAGATCTTTGTGACGTAAGCTATGAACGGCTATTGTATGCTAGTGAATGAGAAAGGTAAAAATAAGATTTAATTTCTGTACTGAAAAAGGAATAAAGGAAATAGTTAAAGACTATTTTTTTTTTTTTGGTTTTGATCAATTTTTATTCAGATCTATTTGTCTCAATATTGACAATAATAATGATGCTTTGGTATCACATTAATACAATATTTACAAAATAAACTAATATAAAACCGAAGTACATAAAAATATATGAATATCAGAAAATATATATTCATAGAATATTATATACATTAAATAAAAATGGAATTATTTACCCTGATAATTTTATATATTTCAGAACAAATAAAAAACATGAACGATAACGGAAGTATTCTCTAAATATTTTGTCCTTTACATTATTAATAATAGACTATTCCAAACGAATTGACTGTGGGTTAATTGATATATTTGGTTTTGTTTTCTAGGTATACTTGTAAATAATACTAGAAGTAAAAATAAAAATAAAATGATTGTAGCGTTATCTCAAAACATCATTAAAATTTACATACTGGACGATATCGTATGATTATCGATTCAACCATGAAAGACGCAAACGATTGTGTTCCGCGAAAACGATCAAGGGCGAAAGGCCAATGTTCCGAAAGAGAGCACTTCAAATCTGTTATACATATTCCAAGGAAAGTAACAAAAGCAAAAAGTGAACGTCTCCGGCGAAGCATGTTGGATCTTCTATATGCAAATCTTTTTGTAACGCTTCGTGGTGGTTAATGCTAGGAGGAAGAATATATTTATAATAAGAGGCAAGATCCAAAATGGTAAAAAAGGAAAAAAAATCTAGTGCGGGCAAGGCACGGCTTTGTTTGTCTAGGATGTGTAATTCAATTTAAGGACCAGTTAATGAAGAAGAGTTTTTTAAACATATATTTATTGGTATTTACAACTGTATGATAAAATACATTTAGTAAATGTGATACAAGATATGTTGACATGATTCATATGTAGGGATACTACCAATTGGCAGCTCCCCAAAGACTATGTTAAAATAGAAGGTCTCTATAGGTCAGGATTATCAGGGATTGTAGAGGAAGCAAGGATTGAAACTAGTGGGTTAGAGGGGGAATTTGTCATGAAAGGAGTGGTACCTGGTTCGGGCCAAGTCAGCCACATACGGAACATTAAGATCTTTATGGATTAGTGTATTCGTGACAAAGTAAGGAGCATTCAGGATTTTTCGAAGGATTTTGGATTGTAAGGATTGGAGACGAGATGAATTTGATGGTTTAGTAGAGCCCCAAATCTCTACTCCGTAAGTCCATATTAGTCTTATGATAGTCATGTAGATGAGTCTTTTGTACTTAAGTGGAAGGTTTGAGCGTTTGTCCAGTAAGTGTTGAAGTAGTCGAAAACGTCGAGCAATTTCTTGTCTTTTCAGTCTTGTATGAGGGTTCCAAGTGAGACGTTTGTCCAGGTGCAGTCCTAAGCATCGGATCTGTTCAAACGGGACAAGAGAAGAAGAGTTAAAATTGTTTTAAAGTTTTGTATTGTACTCTTGATTATAACATTTTGGAGAATTATATGTTTTAGATTAAATAATATCAATATAGAAAATTGTTATACACAAGAATCACTTAACTTTTATCCTTATTCGTCACTTTACATTACCTTCTATAACTTTGTATATAAAATAATATTTTTCTTAAATATTTAGCTTTTCAACGGTATCTTATACATCTATATTCTTTTGTTTTGAAAAAATAAAGTTTAACTGAACAAACTATGGTCTTCCTTATCTACGGATTCCTCCAATTTGTATATTTAGCCGTTTTGAATTAATGTTAATAATAAAAAGTACATCAGAAGAAGGAAATTCAAAGATGCAGTTTTTATGCTGTCAGATTATTTCAATCAGAACCTACATGCCATCACAATAAATTTAATTTTACATCGACGAAGCGAGATTGATCAAAATTGTTAGAACAGATTTTGAGAAAATAGTAATAAAGGTTCATAATGTATCGTATAAAGTGCCTCCGATTTTGATGACAAATTTACGGTAACATATCAGACATTTTCGCTCCTAAATCAAATTCCAGTTTAGTAAAACTTATCATTTTATTGCTAGACTTTCCCACACACTGATCTTCTTACGGAGCTTGGTCACTTTGACGTAGGAAAAACTTAAACGTGTATTTCTCGTGAAAACTTCTACAATCGCAAGACTTTCCCTTACTATATATATATAATATATAAATAAGTGCAGTTCTGGTGAAATGCCTCCTATATGCCGATGACATTGTTCTATTAGCGGACACAAAAGAAAAGTTGCAACAAGCTCTGGTGGAATGGGAGGCAGAACTATTGCGTAAGGGAATGTCCATCAACGACTCCAAAAGTAAGATTCTGGTTCTGTCACGGAATGAAGAAGAAAATGTTGAAATGGTATGCAATGGGAAGACCCTAGAAGTGGTAAATGAATTCAACTACCTTGGAACCATTATAGACAGGTCTGGCAGAATTGACCAAGAGATTGGAAATAGGATCAATAAAGCGAACCAGGTTTACTACCAGATCAACAATAGTATAATAGGACACCGTGAAGTAGGGCGAGATGTTAAGATGCACATCTATAAAGCCATTTACCTACCAGTGCTTACATATGGAGGCGAGAGTTGGGTGATGCTCGACAAACATATCAGCCGAATCACTGTTGCTGAAATGAAATTTTTACGTAGAGCAGCGGGAAAGAGAAGGCGAGATTGTGTCCGGAACAATAGAATCAGAGAGCAACTCGAGGTACCACCATTGAAGACGATAATGGAAAACAGGCAATTAAAATGGTTTGGCCATGTCTGCCGCATGGACGAAATAAGGGAACCCAGAAGGACACTGGAAGCAAGACCTACAGGAAGAAGACCACGTGGCCGACCTAGAATTTCCTATCAGGATATGGTCCAGAGGATTAGGAGTAACAGGGGCAAGACCCTTGTAGAAATTAAACGACTCAGCGGAGACCGGGATAACTGGCAGCGCTGGATCGAGGCCCCTCTACGCCAATAATGGCTCGAAGAGGAAGATAAAGAAGAAGAAGATAATAGAAATTGTATAATTTTTGAAATGAGGTATCCTCTTTTAATAAGTAATCACATCATATATGCAATGAGACCTAATTTTGTTTTGAAAGTATCTATTTATTTTCTATTAAGTATATGTTTTACTAAATATTTCATATATAGGTAAGTGAAAGTAATAATCTAGTAATATTTATATAATTACTAGCTGTTACCCACGGCTTAGCTCAAGGAACTACAAAGCTGGTAAATAAGAAAAAAAAAAAAAAAAGAAAAGAAGAATTATTAAGCGAGTAAATCTGTGCAAATAGTAGATTAAATATACTATATAAATAGTTATTTCTTCTTACACGCGGTATGACAGAACCGTATCACAAATCAGTAATATGAGAAATAGAAGAAATAAAACAGTTATTAAAAATTACTTATTGAATGAATCTCCAGATGCCAATGAACGACAAATAACTGTACCAGGTGTAACTTATAGGTTGTAAGGATTTTGTTAAATTTGATCTAGTAGATATTCAGAAAATAGAAGCAATTAGCGGGTTAAGTGTAAATAATATACTTTTGTTTAAATTGTTTTTGTTTTTTAATCTCATTTTTAAACAATAATGTCTCATTACCTAGTCAGTTATTATCAAAGTTGGTGTATTAAATTTTATTTGGATTGTGGTTTGCTACTTAATAGCCATTGGGTTGTGCATTTCATCATTTTAAAAAAATGGCAGAAAAAACGCCCTTGACAAGTAATGCACATAAATAATTTCTAAATGTTTGAAAATAAACCACAACATGTCAAATGCAACATAGAAAAACAAAAAGTTGTTTATTTCTGAAAACTTCATGTCCATCCACAGACAGTTTTCATCCGGCTGCCTGATGGAATGTCAATCAAACTGTTTCGGATTCATCGAATCAGCTAATGGTATTGGAAATGTTTTTAAAAAATGAACAACTGACAACTGAGAAATGAGACCAACTCGCCACTCTCAAGCCCTTCTCCTCGCACCACCTTCTGTGGATTTATATATATACATATTATATATATATACATATATATATATATATATATATATATATATATATATATATATATATAATATACACATAAGTTTCAAGATCAGTTGGAGTCACTGCAACAAAAGGTGCATTGCTATAAATGCAAAATTAAGGCATTAAAGAACAGTAATTCTTCCAGAAGTGCGTAGATAGGAACTCAAAACGATGTTCATCGAAGGCCATTCCAAAATTAGTTATTTACAATTCCAGTTCCAGTTACTTCCAAAATTAGAAAAACAGGGGAAAAAAATCGTATTTAGAATGAAAAGGACTCAGGACGAACTATATCAAAAAAAAAAAAAAAATAATACCATAACCGAGGAAATTAGGAAACGCCAAGCGAAGCGTTATGTACACAATCATCCGATGCCATACTCGAATACGGTTAAACAAAACTACTCAATTTTATTTTTCTTAAAACAGTAAAAACGGTACTGAATGGCTTAGAGAGGTCCAGAGGGATTTGCAAAAGTGCAGGGATTGCAACAATAGACGATTCTGAATACCGCGCAGAATGCCGAAATAATATTGCAAATATGAAATCCCAGCAAAGAACATTGTTGTAGCCAGAGAAAAATGGAGAGAAGGAAGGAGAAAGGAGCATTCTGAGAGGAAGAAGAGATATTGGATGTAAGATAGAAAACATGAAGTTATTTCAAGTCAATCGCATTCCTTGGGGAATGATGTAATAATAATATACAAAAAAAAAAGTTCGTTTCATGTTTCGGCGCCTCGGTGGTTGTCGGAATAGATATGGAGGAGAGGTCACGGATAAGCGGGTTTGAGTGGGCAGGGAGTTTGGATGAAAAGAGGTATATCTGTAACGGGCCAAGTCTTCAACTAATGGGATATTTAGGTCTTTATGGATGATTTTATTAGTAACAAAGTAAGGAGCATTGAGGATTTTACAAAGGATTTTGGACTGCAAGGATTGGATGTGAAAGGAATTCGATGGTTTAGTAGACCCCCATAGCTCAATGCCAGGGGTCCAAATAGGCCTGATAATTGTGATATAAATGAGTTTTTTGTAGTAAGTAGAAAGTTTTGAGCGTTTGCCAAGTAAGTGTTGTAGTAATCTGTATCTGCGAGCAGTTTCCTGTCGTTTCAGTCTATTATGAGGATTCCATGTTAGGCGTTTGTCGAGTTGGAGTCCCAAGTACCGAATCTGTTCAACAGGAGTAAGTAGGATATTGTTAAAGAATACGGTGGGGCAGGAAGTCATAAGCTTACGATGTAGAGTGAAGGTGATTTGATGGGATTTATTTTGATTCTCCAGTTTTGACACCATTCTTCAATGGCTGATTGATGGTTCTGTAGGATTTTTGATGTAGTAACAGGATCATTATTCACAGATAACACACATGTGCCATCGGCGTAGGAAGTAAGGATAGTGCTTGGATGGGAGGGAATATCAGCTGTATACACTGTGTAAAGGATCGGACCCAGCATACTAACTTGCGGTACACCGGCTGATTGAGTGAATACGGATGAGTAAGAAAGGTTATGGTTAACTTTGAAGGTTCTATCAGGGAGATAGGAACGAATTAATAGGAAGTACGCTGGAGAGAGGAATAGACGGAGCTTGTATAGCAGACCTGGATGCCAAACTCGATCAAAAGCCTGTTCCACATCGAGAAAGGTTTTTAATAGGTTTAATATAATTTATGTCCTTACGGGTTATCTATAATCAACAATCGATTTGCTACGGTTAGGTTTCCCTGCATGTCCTAAAACAGTTATTCTGTGGTTTTCATCACCCCTAAGCGAGGGACTCCTTCCACTACCTTTGTGTCTTCCATGCTGAAATCACTCTCATAAAACTTTCTGAGCCACCGTTGAACACTGTACTCATTGACCCTCGCTCTAGACTTGATGGATGTTCTGCCCCTTCCCGGCCTAGTTTAAACCTGTAAAACAAAATTATTTGAATATCACACATTGACATCTTAATTGACTGAATTATTTTTATGTAGCAAAATCCTACTGGGTTAAAAAAACATTATTGTTTCAAAGAGGGAATGAATAATGAATAATACACCATATGTAAAATGTTTGTTTATTTAACGTTACATAAGGCTAATCGGACGATACTGCAGTGGGAGTATCTTTAAGAGTACCTGATATAGCACATCCTCGGAACCACCTTTTTACGTTCTCACTGAAGGACGGTATAACTAAAGATTTCTTACTCAAATCAAAAAATCCATGTTAATCTTCTCTGTATCATTCCAATTTTAGTATATGTACCGCCGAAGCGAATTTGCTCAATCCTTATCCAGCTCCACACATCCTTACCATCCCCCTAGAGGGTTGACCTAAGGTTGACAGGGGCCTCGAGATCTCTTGTAACATGTATATTGGAGTTCTAGTATTGGCTAGATACTCCACTCACTAACTTGCTGTATGCTTGAGGATTGTATATAGGTATGATGACTTTTGTATAATATTTTTATTGATTTTGTTTTGTATATATGTATATTGTATTATTATTATTATATAAATTTATTGTTTTGTATATATCGTGTGAATGTAGTACTTTATCACTATTAAAAACGTCCTAAATTACTTAATAAAGAACTGTTTCTCTCTCAATTAAAAAATCCAACGGCCACTTGGCAGATTTGTACCTTAGGCATACAAGGCTGTCATGCTAGTTATGTACTAATAGTAGAAGCCACTACACCACAGGTGACCCTGTAAATAGCTTTTTAGTACAGTAGGGTACTTCAAAGAAAACTTAAAATTCCACATTAATTTCAAGGCAATGCAATAATTTTATAAATTTCTTATAAATAAGTCTCTTTTTTCCAATTAATATTTTTTCTCGTCTTGCAGGATGGTTAAATGCAGCTTACGACGTTAAGCTATATTTAAATATTGTAGAACAAAAAAGTTACTAAATCAATTACGTTATATTTATTCCTTCTTGTAAAGTTCATTCATTAATTATCCAAATCATTAATTACCCTTTATTTGACTTTATCATAATTTTGACATTATCATTATTTTCTGTATATATTGTAAGAATGTGGTCTCATATCAATATTACTATTGTTCATTTAGAAACAAATAAAAATATATCTCAATAAATATTTAAAAAAATATTCTTTATATTGAAATAAATATAGAATAAAACGGTTAGGTAATCAGTAAATAATTCTATAGTTAATTAACTGTTTGTACCTATTTAAATTAAGGTTGCTTATAAAGCTATTGATAAGATTACATTTTTTTTTTAATTTTTAAAATAAAATAAAAAAGACAACTGTAGATTATGAACCAAGTAGTGAAGGGCTCATTATTATGATTTTTTTATTCTCATTAATGTTACCGTGGAGCGCCCATCTGCTTCAATGACTTGCAGATAATTTAATTCGGGAGCTCTTGTTTTTGTTTTAGTTTTTTTAAATATTTCTTAATGATGCTGCACTGCTCCTAATGATACCGATTACTACAACTCTTGACCTACATTCCAAGCCTCCAGTCAACTACAAAAATCTTATTTACGTTTTTATTATTCGGTATATTCGAACATGTGGTATTGAGTTTGGGTCCTGTCCTTAACCATGATAATCCCTTCCTCATCCAATTTTAAAATCCTTATAAAATTGATTTCCTTACAAATTAAATTTACCGTAATAAACTTAATATCCCGTTTCTCGTAGATTTACCCCGATTAATTTCAAACCTCCAACCCAAGAAAACCTACTTGTCCTATACATTATTGACAACTCTAACAAGCGATTAAAATAGGATGGACTCGAGACCTTATAAATAGTCATTCAAGAGTTATATCAATGGGCGGTCCCTGCTAAAGCCATTTTCCTTGTCATGTATCTATAGCCACCCGTTCCTGCTTCGCATGCATGAAATTTGAATGTGGTTTCATTCATGTTCAAAAAGCACTGTATGACCGATTTAGAGTATATAAGGAAAGTAGTTGTGTAGGTTGGTTAGAAACACAGTTAAATAACTGAATTAAAGGCAAAACTCATAAAATTATATTAAATTATAAATAATTAATAATAGTATTAGTTAATGGATTTATAACAGCTTTCCATTTATTCTAGCAACATACTAACGATTTCGTACATATATTTTCTTTATAAAATCTTAGGTACTGTACCGAATAATGAAAATTGTACGATACTGTACGGTGGCACCACAGAAGCACCATTTCCTCCCTTATTACAACATTACAAATTAATACTATATGTTTATTGGCTTTCAACAACTATATATTATTTTGTACAACTTATTTTATTGCATATTAACTATCGTAAAAACTTGGGCTTTCCAACGGTATATTATACTTCGATATTACTATTCATGGGTATTGACTCTAACTCTTCGCTTAACTCCAAATATAATCTTGAATTCATAAAAATCAGCAGCTTTCTCCAAGGTGAAGAATACCTGAATTTCAGAACACAGATCAAGAATCATCGAATAGTGAGCCAGCTAAGGGTAGCCAACCTTACAATTGAAGTAGTGTGTATTGATGAAATATCTTACACACTAAAGGGGGAAGAAAATAGCACAGTATGAAATGAAAGAAGCCGAAAATCTATATATATATATTTTTTTTGATAGAATGCCCAATGTAGAAAGACTTTCAGAACCACTATACATATAATATATTAATGAGAACAATAATTCGATTGTTGGGAATCTGCTGACAACCAATAATGTGCAAAAACTAAATGATATTTTTTATACACTTTGGGAAGTTTAAAAAATTAGATCATTTATAATAAACGGATAAAGTTCAAGGTTTAAATTTTCCAGTTGATGCCTCATTAATTGTTTCTCAAAAAATGAGGTGAGATTACTGTGTTTATTTTTTTTTCATTTACCTATAATATTAGTTTGCACTTTTTAGCCTAATATATAATTCGATAAATTTGAATGGTTTATATTTTTATTAAGGATTACTTGAAATTCTTCAATTATTTCAATATGTGATTTTAAGAAATACAGTTTATTTATTTATTATATATGTATGATGTCTATAAATAATCTTCAGATGTTTTAGTTTTGGATTTGTGACATATAAACTGTACTGACCAACTCCTTTTGTATGGAGATTACCCCGAAAACAAATAAATATTATTATTATATTCCGTATTATCCTCTATTTTACCTCAATCGCATCCCTATCCACTTCCACACCTCGGTAAAAACCTGGAGTCATTATTAATCAGAACCTATCTTGAAGTAATCATATTCCTCAAAATCATTTAAAAATTAATCGCTATCCTAAAACAATTTCTTGATTTTGTGATTCTATTCCACCTAAAACCCTTATGCTACTCGTCTCTTTGCTCATTTTCACCGTTTGCCTACGGTTGCCTCGTAAATGGCGGGCTGTTTGAGTAATTTGATATGAGACTAAAAGACTTATGAATTGTTTCATTAGATTCACAAGTGAAATCCCCGAAGCTCTCATGTTTTTGGTAGGCATACCAAGTTGAATTGGCCCACACCTCTTTCCGTCGGCAATACCTCCTTAGTATCTGTCTCTTTCGATTTTCAAAACAAAAAAACCTTATATTCTTGATATGCCTACGACTTGTTCTTCGGTCCATTCAGTAAACACTAGATCCCAACTCATAAACTTGTATATACCCTCTCGCAGATCCGTCTCCTCCAAAAGATCCTTTGTCATTTGTGCTAAACTATTTTGTAATTCCTTGCCTATATCTAATCGTAAAGCCTTATCTTTAACCAATTTTAAACATCAACTGTTTCTTCTTCTCCTAAAGTACCAATCCACCTAACATCTGTAATATTAAAAGCTATGAATGATAACTATTCATTGTCACAAAATCTGTCTTTTATTGTTATACTGAAGTCTTAAAGGACCAGACAATTATCATTTATATTCTACTTTTCTTGTTATTCTTAGGGGACTACTCGTCCCAGAATAAAATATTTTTCATTTTATTTAATTTCATTATTATTACATGTCACTACACATATATTATGAATAATTTTTTGATAAATTAATAACTGAAAATTTAATACTTTGACTAATCAAACGATGCTACAGTGAGAGTCCTAAATTTCGCCAATCCGGTATAATTAGGAAAGGGATCTCTAACGAGTACCTGATATCGCACAGACTCAGGACCACCATTTTCCGCCCTACACCGCAGCTGACCCCTAACAAATGAAAACTGCCTTAGAATAGTGGTTGTTCGACTTTGCGCATTTTACTTAATATTAAATTTTAAAGTTAATAATAAAGATAATCGTTGGACGTTCTTAGATTAGAAAGGCAAACTCTTTTAGAGGAAACACTTTTAACTAAGTTTATGTTTAGTTTACCTCTTCCTCGACTTGAAAATAATCTAATAAGGTTTGCATTTAAATTATGTCCTTTCCTCACTCAATTCTTAAACTTACTGGAATTAGAAATTTAAACTGAACCGAGCATATCTTTTCGAAAGTAAAATCATTTTAGATAAAAGTTTTACGTTATATATGATGAAATAAAAATTTATATGTCAGATTTTTATGTCTTAATTACATATATGTACCTCTACAACCGATGATGGGTCTTGGGCTCAGTACATGTAGAGATCCGTACTGTTTCTAGGCAAACGGCTATGGAATGAGGTGATTAGGCCTTGATCACCCTCAGACGCTAGGTTTTTCCCGAATTCAGGCACCCACTTTAAAGAGGCTGTGTCAGCCCTATAAGGGTCTCCATACCCTAGGGTTGCCTTCCGGCTGAATTAACAGAATAAATAATATTCTTTCATATCCGGGATTCGAGAACAGCAGAATAGTGCTCTATCTACTAGACCACGCCGTTTCCTTATGCCTTTTATTTATACAGGAATAAAACGTAGTGGGTTGATTTCATGAAAAATATTTTCCAATTTTGCAAACGACGTTGTTGTTTTTTAAAGTAGTAGGAATATAGTTTTTAGTATAATAGCAATCGTGATCATAGGAAAACAGATTTTCGAACGAGCTTTTATAATTTTTTTATTTTTCTTTTCTACCAAACGGATTCAATCCAATCAATCCAAAGTTCATTACCATTGGCTCAACATCAAAATAGAATGAAATCGACCAAACGTATCAAAATTTTAACAAGCGTCAGCCAGCAACGGCACACAAGAAAGGACCTATTTCCTTACAGGATCATACTTGACCTCATGTTTCAATACAGACACTGAATCAATTAAAAGATTAAGGCTATGAAGTCCAACTACATCCCCCATGTCCACCTAATCCATTTTTTCGGAGTTTAGGCTACTTTTTACAAGATTACCAACGATTTCGAAATTAAAATGCGTTTTTTAGATTACTTTCAGCAAGTAGCTGAAGTTTTTCAAACCTGCCATAGTAAAACGTAGTCAGCCTTTGACAAAAGTGAATTGTAAATGGTGGTTAATATTTTTGAATAAAAAATATGTTACATTTTTCATTTTATTCCTAATTTCAAAAACGGTCTAAAATTCAGGTATCTCTCTGCAGCATGGTCCGACTAACCTCAGTGGCATGAAATGAATAAACAAATGTAATTATTTTTTTTAACTCCTATCTCGTCACGTTGTTGGTTATACGTGGGTTTCTAGGTCTAAGGGCGGGGAGGAGGGTGGAAGGGGGATTAATGCCGAGTTAGAAGTACATAGGCACCGAGACTCGACTCGTTAATATTTTGTTCTAAGATTCTACTCATCTGGATTCCACGCGCTATCCCACTTAGCCGCCCACTCCGCCCCATATTGTTTTCTTTTTTAAATGTAAACGATTGTTTACCAACGGCCTTAGCAAACGAACGATTTGGATTATCAGATACGCACAACTAGTCAACTGTTGAGAGTGACCACGGCTATTTTTCTCTTAAACGTTAAATGTTACAGATGTTACTAAGAAATAATGAACATCTTAAACGCACGCTTACCAATAATAAATCATTATGATCTACGTATGGAAAATTGATTGAATCTTCTTCCCGAACTGTTGACGGGAAAAGAATAATCCAGAAAATCCCAGCGTTTTTTTCTTAAACATACCACAAGTGTGAGAGACGGACGAACTAGCGAGTGGGCTAAAAACTAACGCATTCGAATAGAGAATCCGGTAATCATTGCAAGAACTTCTATAAAAGTACCTGCAAAAGGTCTTTGGGCCACTGCAGTTTTAACCTTTCAGTTAATGTGTATAGTGAAGGTAGAAGGTTCAAGAGGATTAAGATAATAAATTACATTCTGATGATATCAAAAATAAAATCAATAGGGTATAAAGGTTATGGATTAGGTTATTGTGCACACCTCCAAAATGACCTTTTGAGCGTAAGAGGCTATGAATTAATTGTATATTTTTCCACTATTAGAAATATTTATCATTTTTATCCATGAAAATGTAATCTGGGAAAAAAAGAGACATGCGTTTAAGCTTTATTGGACTTAGTGTTTTTAAATAAATCCTTTTCAGAAGCGTGACAATATCCATTTACAGATTTGGGAAGAGAGAAGGAAATTTGAGCCTTGCTCACCCCCTCCTAGAATTGATACAGCGCTCCTATTGAGTTACGGCTGATATATGATGCTTTCGGGTCTGTTGTGTTTAATCTACCGTTTAGTTGAATACTTGTTACATCAGTTAACGCTTGTGCAATGCAGAGTTTTTTTATCTTCACTTAACTATATATGAAATAAATAGTAAGGGAAAGTATTGCGATCGTGAAAATTTTCGAATATCAGTTTTCAACGAAAGTACACTTTTTAGGATCCCCTGGTCTAGATGACCAAGTACCGCAAAAAGGTCGGTGTGTGTGTGCGGTAACTCCCGAGCGTAAACAAAAAGTCTCCTGAAACTGAAATTTCATATTTAAGGCAAGTTTACGCCCGAGATGTTACAAAATCTTTTTCATCAAAATAACCTGACCGGAAGAGACACTTTATACCATATATTTTGCACCTTTTTACGATTTTCTCAGAAACGGCTATAACGATTTCGATTAAACCTGCTATATCGATGTAAATTTAATATCATGTAAGTTTCATTCTGACTGAAAAAGTCTGACTGGGCTTAAATGCCGATATTGATTTTCTTCCTATTATCAACGACAAAAAAACAGGTAAATATATAATTTGAACAAATTCGATACAATTGAAGGAGAAAAGTGCAAACATATTTTTTAATCTGTTTTTCCGTTGTTGAACATAATAACACTAATACAGATGTATATTATATCGTTGGAAAGCTAAAGATTTTAGGAAAAATATATTATTATATTATCTTATACAGAAGCTTGTAAAAGTTAATAAAGAGTGATAAAAAGCCGATAAAACTAACTTCTTATTTCAGGTAATATTATTAACAGATGTTTTAATAAAACACATATTTCTATAGAAATTCAATTTAAATAATTCTTTATTAGTTTCACTCATTTTTATCTCTCAACTGTATTTGGAAATTACTTAATCGATTTTAACATTGGCGGTAAGTGGAAGTCGGGTGTTGCCCGCACCGGATTTTTACGCAAGTAGTTGAGTTAAATTAAAATAGTGACAAAACAATAAAAAAAAAAAATTAAATAGAATCTATCTTATAATCTAACCTATGCATCACTAAAATAAACTTTGAAAAACATTGTAGGGAATGTTTTTTTTTCTTCTATTATTTAAGGAAATTTAATACCATGATGTAACCGTCCTAGGTGCGACTTACTGTCTTATACGGAACTGACGCAATCTCTGAAAAATCTCTAGTCGTTTGTTAATGGCTGTTGTTGTTTTCTTCCAGAAGTTTAAGGAAGGCTAATAAATCTTGCATAATGGCTGTTTAAAATATTGCCGAAAAGGAAATACAAAATTGTCTCTTCGTACTTTTAGTATTTAACGACCTACGACTTTATCATGATATTTGAACCTTGGGAGTGAAATAATATGTTTGTGACACCTTCATGTAAACCCTAGTTAGGGGAAGTTTTTGAAATATCCACTCTTGTTGGTTAATTGAAAAAAAAGAAGAATAAATAATATTATTTGCACCTTTTAGCAACTGTGGGATAAAAATTAGGTGGTCACTTATACTTTTCAAGATCATTATCCTTTCTGGTAAAGTCCGTCAAACATCGACAGATGTCCATACAATCAAACTTACCACATTCCTCACAATAAACATCATATATCATTTGCCTCACAACTTTTCTACTTAATTTTTCGTTTTTGATATTCTTGATTCTCTGAAACCATCCTATCCAGCTCCCTTCATCCTTACATTCCTCTTCAAAGATTGAAACGTTTTTGGCACTGATAACTTTTACGATTGTGCTTTCAAATGTTCTGGCAACGGCCATTTTCTTTCCCTATTTCAATTACTCTAGCGCCCTTATTAAACTAATGTCTCTCAGACCTGTCAGGTGACAGCTGGGATCGTCCGGATTTTCCTTTTACTTTCACTTACTATATATAATAGGGGAAAGTATTGCGATCGTGAAAATTTTCGAATTCCAGTTTTCAACGAAAACACACATTTTAGGGTCCTCTGAGTCCAAATAACCAAGTCCCGCAAAAAGGTCTGTGTGTGGTAACTCCCGGGCTGAAACGGTAAGTCCTATGAAACTGAAATTTCATATTTGAGACAAATATACGTTACAAAACCTTTTCCATCAAAATGAGCTTACCAGAAGAGCCTCTTTAGATTATGCATTTTGCACCTATTTTCGGTTTTCTCAAAAACGGTACAGACGATTTTGATTAAACTCGCTATATCGATGTCAAATTTAATGGGCTTTAATATCATTTAGGTTTCATTTGGATTAAAATGGTCTGACAGGGCTTAAATGCCGATGTTTTATATTTTCTTTCTCTAAATTACCTTTAATTATGTTGATTATATAAAAATAACTATATTATCTTGTTACCGCTGATACAAAACAGCTCAATACGCAAGATGAGCGAATTTTAAAAGCAACTAAAGGAGAAAACTGAAAAAATATTTTTTAATGCAATTTTTTGTTTTTGAACATAAGAACAGTAATTTACATGTATGATATACCGTTGGAAAGCTAAAGATTTTAGAAAAAATAGTATCTCATACACAAGCTTTTAAAAGTTAATAGAGAGTGATAAAAAGCCGACAAAACTAAGTAATTGTTTCAGATAATAATATAATTGATTTTGTAATAAAAGACATGTTTCTTTAGAAATTTAATTTAATTAATTCTTTAATAGTTTCACGTATTTTTATCTCTCACTGTATTTGAAAGTTCTTTCATTGATTTTAAAAATGGGGGTAAGTGAAAGTCATGTGTTGATTAATACAGATTTTTATCTTTACAACTCAGATTCGTGCTTGATTTCATAGTGCATGCACAAGTTAGATATATTTATATATTAATTAAGTTATCGATATATTTAATATAAATTAAGGGAAATTATTGCGATCGTTAATGTCATAATCCGAATTTTCAACGGAAATACAATTTTTAAGGTCCCAAAAATCCAGAAAAAAAAGGTGTGTGTATAGTAAGTTGATTTAAAAAACAAGAAGTCTTACAGAACTGATTTCATATGCCTGAAGTTAGTTAGAAGTTACATCAACTTCTTCACAAAAACTAAATAACTAGAAGCACCAGTTTATATTATCCGTATTGCATCTTTCTATGATTTTTTTTTAAAGTGTAAAAACGGTTTAGTAGTTTTTACTTTCACTTACCTATATATGAAATATATAGTAAGGGAAAATATTGAGAGTTAAAATTTTTTAATTCCATTTTTCAACGGAAATTTTTTACACGTTCTCTGACTCCAAATGACCAAGTCCCGCAAAAATGGTCTGTGTGTGTGTCCGTGTGTTTGTGGTAATTCCAGCACGAAAACGAAAAGTTGTACGAAACTGAAATTTCACATTTAAGACAAACATACGCCCGAGATGTTACTGCACCTTTTTCACTAAAATCGACTGACCGGAAGCGCTACTTTATATCTTGCATTTTTCACGTTCTTACGATTTTCTCAAAAACGGCACAAACGATTTTGATTAAAATCACTATATCGATGTAAAATTTAGTGGACTTTAATATGATGTAGGTTTCATTCTGATTGAAATAGTCTGATTGGTCTAAACTGCCGATATTTTAAATTTTCTTCTCCTAAAGTATCTTTAATTTTGAAGATTTTATAAAATTTACCATATCATCTGATTAGCATTGCTATAAAACAGCTAAATATATCAGGGGAACGAATTTGATGACCAACTAAAGGAGAAAAGACCAAAAATATTTTGTTATGTAATTTTTGTGTTTTTTTTAATCAAAAACAGTAAGTAATATAGTTGTATAATATAACTTTGGAAAACTAAAGATTTTAGAAAAAAAATATTATCTTATACAAAAAAATTTTAAAGTTAACGGAGAGGGATGAATAGCCGATAAAGCAAACTGATTGTCGTAGATAATAATATAATAGATTATTTAATAAAACACATGTTTCTATTTAAATTCAATGTAATTAATTGTTTCATAATTTATTTTGACCTCTATTTATAAGTTTATTTAAAAATACTTAAAAAATATTTAAATTTATTTTAATAACGGAGGTAAGTGAAAGTCGTGTCTTGCGCGTACTCTATTTTTTACATTTGGAAGTTGTGTTTTGAGCTCAACAAATGTGTTGTTCATTATTAAATAGTACATGGTTAAGGGAGACGATTAGATTCTAAATTTGCTTTGACTATTTAATATTTCTTTTAAACCATTTATTAAATTATTAACATTTGCAATCAACCATTACATCGAAATATCAGATCAAACTCAGAATGGAGACCGAAGTGACATTTCCGCATTCCAGGCTCGTGTAATTTGGCTGGGGAATCCGCCTGCATTGTCCACCCACGCTGCGAACTTACTAATTACCCAAGTCGTAACACCTCTCTCCACGCGGCACCTGCCAAAAAGATGTCCGCTTGACAAGGAGGAAATATCGATGCTGGCTGTCAGATCGGAACAACATATCCGTGATTGATGATGCTCCAAATTATACACTCTGCAGCTAATGGTTCTCTTGCAGGAGGCTATTTGTCGTCCTCTTTGAGTTCAATTCCCTCTTCTATGAAGGTGAATGCATCGTGTCATAATTGAATTTTTATCCCTCTATCTAACGGCTACTTTATTTTTCCAAAAATTCATTTACCTATTTATGGGATATCTCGATATACTGGGCGAACGATTAATGTCTCATCATATTTTGAGAGCGGATATTAGTATTCAAGCGAAACAAAAAAATTATATGAGGAATAGTTCAGTTCTCAATGGTTATGGAGGAAAATCAAATTTTCATTTTTTTGTTGTTTGATAATAATAATAATATTACCAAAGGAAATAAGAGAAAAAATTCCAGAAGGCTAGGATGTCAAACCCACAAAATAAGATATTAGGTGTCCCACAACGTCATGCAGACAATAAAATTTTAGTATTTCTAAAAATATTCAGATATTTCAAGGAGCTATTACTCTTCTGTCATTAAGTCATAAATTTTACGAATCTCACATAAAAATTTCTTCATTTAATTAGTTTTGATATGGCAAAAAATAAAATTTTAAACCTACGTATCCATATTCCAATTTTACTTTTAAGAACCTTATTTTTAAAACGTTGGTTTGAAAACAAACAGTAATTTTTGAAACACATTTCTTACTGCTCGTACTAGATTATACTTCATCTCATATATATGCTACACGGTGAAATATCACAATATATATAGAATGGTGTCGCTAATGGCTTATGTCAACTCCATCGGATGTTGATACGGTTTTATCCCTCATTATTGACATTCTATCTTGTTTTTCAGTTAATATGGGAAAACTAAATTTTCTGTAATGAAGGAAACAAAACATGTTTCTTGAAATATGAGTTGCCCTGAGTATATGTGGCTCTAGAGGCCTCACTGAACCTCCATTGGCTCTCAATACCAGCGACGCAGCTGAATGAGAGGCAAAAAAAAAAAAAAAAAAAAAAAAAAAAAAAAAAAAAAAAAAAAAAAAAAAAAAAAAAAAAAAAAAAAACCCAGTCATCCTGCTCTATAACATTTTATCTTTTTGAGAAGTAAGAAATAGTCAAAAATGTAAACAGGATTTTATATTAAAAAGGATTAGCTCCATTAATTGTGCATTGTTATTGATATATATTAATGCTTTAATTTGTGACTGGATCTCAGATAAATAAAGTTCTTTGGAATAGCAACTGAAATAAGAAATGGTTCTAATATGAAATAATCATTTATTCGATAATAACTATTAAGGCTTTGTCGATGTGTAATTATGAGTTTTCAAATAGAATATGAAAAAATAAAACAATCAATACATTATAAAAAATTATTATATTTTACAATTAATAGAAATAATTTCAACAGAGAAAATGTGTTTGCGACGAACTAATGGTCGGAATTGAGCGTGGTAGGCCGCTGACGTAGAGTGTTTTGTCTGGAAAGGGTTGTGAGTAGAAATCCCAACACAACTAATAGTTTCAAGGAAATAGAATACTTTGTTCATTAAAACCGAGTTGTTTGTGTTTAAAATCTAAGAAGTTGTTTTCGAAATGTAGATCATTAACATATCTATCATATTTTTGTGTCATAGACGTTTATGCTTGAGGGAAATAGCACTCAGCGATGTGTCCTACTGAATGTCAGTGGACATTTTAAGGCTAGGGGGTCATTAAATCCTTTTTAGCCTAAGTTACTTCAGGAATATTTCTGAGTTCATGCAGTTTGTCGTGAAATAGTATTTAATTATTAGAATATAGTTTGTAGTAGTCGGAATACAAAAGTCAGTACCAAGGTCGAGGGCACCAATCTAAGGTGGCCCTAGGATTTATGATACGCAAAAAGGTAGGCACCGGCGTGCGATGTTAAGTACTCGTTACAGAAATCTATCCTATATAAACCTGGATAGGAAACATTTAGGGCTTCCTCTGTGACATTATCTTCTTACGAAAAATTTACGTTAAATGAATAAACAAACAATTAAATTCAGTTTAAAGGAAGTCTTTTTAATCTTATGGTGGTGATAGTTTAAGAAGTATATTATATATGTATATATTACTGTTCTTATGTTTAAAAAAAAAAATCATTAAAAAAATATTTTGGAAGTTTTCTCCTTTATTTGGGTAGAGAATTCCTTCAACTTATTCAGTTACCTGTTTTTTATCAGTGGTAACAAGATGATGTGGTTATTTTTATAGAATCTACAAAATTAAAGCTACTTTAGAGAAAGAAAATATCGGCATTTAAGCCCTGTCAGACTAACAGACTTTAATCAGAATGAAACCTACATGATATTAAAGCCCATTAAATTGTACATCCATGTAGGGAGTTTCATCAAAGTTGTTAGAGCCGTTTTAGAGAAAACCGTAAAATTGTGAAATAGGCATGGTATAAAAGGGCCCTTCTGGATATCCGATTTTGATGAAAAAGGTGCTGTTAACATCACGGGCGTATAGTTGTCTTAAATATGAAATTTAATATTCGTAGACCTTTTTGTTTTCATGCTGGACTTACCACAAACACACTTTTTGCGGGACTTGGTTATTCGGACTCTAATAACTTCAAAAATATAAATAATCTCGGTGAAACTGTACCTTATATAAGGTTACTTAAAAACTGTATTCTTAACTCCTAAATATGAATCTTAGTACACAAGAAACCTTATAAAAAGTATCATTTTGACGAGATAAAATGTGTTTACTATATTTTCCGAAATTTTTATGTGACTACAGGGGAGTGTTGGTCCCTTATTTTTTGCAGAGTCTAATGGTTTAATGTCTATGTTTTAATTAAAAACATTTTTATCGAAATGGATAAGAAATATTTGGATCCTCACCTTGTAACTGGGGTTATGGTTGGTTGGTTGTTTTAATGGCAAAAAACATCGCGGTCATCAGTGCCAGATACATTTATTTTAGAAGATTAATTTAAGATAAATAGTATAAGTTAAAATATTAAAAGATATTATAATATATGTATAATTTCATTTGAGATAAATGAATGTTAGATAATATTCAAGAGAAAAAAAAATAAAAATAATAATAAATACAAATGAAAAAATCAAGTAAATAAAATAGATAATAATAAAAATAAATAATAAATAGTAATACATTAATATTAATTGAAAAATAAAGTAATACTTATAATAATTAAAAAAGTAATTAAAAAAAAAAAGTAAAATAAAATATAATAGAAAAAAATATATATAAAAATATAATTTATGTCAAGAGGAAAACAATAGTAGTTCAAATCTGCTTGTGAAAATCCATTTGAGAGAGGAGACATTAATTCATCGATCCGGTGTTATGCTGGACCAAACACTGCAGCGTCGTCGGCATACGTTGCAGTTGAGTGCATGGACAGCGGTAAAGACAATTATTACACTTTAAAATGAGCAAGATACTACTGACGAAGAATCGAAAGAATGATGTAAGAGTCGCTACAGACGCTGGATGACCAAGTTCGGCGACCCAGAACTCCCGGTAGCCGGTGAAAGCATTCGGCATATCCTGAGGATTGCCTCATCAGGAAGGTCGCGGGTTCGATCCCGGCCAAGGTCAGGACGCGATCCTCCACTAGTGAAAGTCTCTCCGGATCACGTACTCCGGAGGACATCGTCTTCTTTTCATCGCTCGTCTTTCGAGAGTCTATGGATAACATGTCAGCCGCATAAGCACTTGCCTGTCTAAGTGATATAGTCATTAGTATGGGAGTTAAATATTAATTGTTATTTCTCGTAATAAAAGTATCTCTTTTGATGACAGTAATTGTTAGGTTTAGTTTTACAATTTAGAAAGTAAAAAGGTTGAAAAAGTCATGGAAAACTATTAACCTTAGTTTTCATATTCTAAGGAATTGAATCTATTACCAATTACATGGTGTAATTTTTAAAATACCAAACTTATTATCTAAATAATTGGTTTGAATCCTGACTATATAATATAATAGTTCATAGACATTTTTCTAGCAATACTATTCAGAAAGAGGACTGCAATAAAAAAATTACACATGTTAAATTTCCTAAAGGCAACACGTGCTCAAGAATTAGGCAAGAAATTGCTGTTAACTGTGTAATGTAATGTAGGATTTATTTTTGAAAAACCTCCACACCGTTATATATATACAAATTAATATTGTTAAACATATCAATTTTATTTACAAATTAATTATTAAAAGATGAGAATGTTTTAAGATGTATTGATATATATATATATATATATATGGATTACTTATACAAGAATGAAACTAGTCGTATATATAAAAACGACACAATACTACAACACTCTGCCATAGTCTACTACACGGGATGCCTCCCGCATTTGGGTGCAAAGATTAATTCTTTTTATTCAAATTCTTAGGAAAATGCCGAATTCTCCCGATTTTATCATCAACATCTTAGTCTACAAAGACCTCAATGTCCTATTTACTAAGCCCATAAATCTATCTCTTCATATGTACTTATTGTATTTCGTTTATACAGTTGTGAAATTCAATAAATGTAAATTAAAAAAAAAAAAAAGTTGTTCAAGGAGTTTTTGCATACGCTACAGTCTTCAGAACGAATAGATCATTGCTATTATGAACAATTTTCGTAATATGACATAAATATCAATCGGATAATATTTCCTGTAATGCTTTACATTATATTATTACAATGTTATTAATGTTGTTAATTTTTCTAAAAATATCAATGGGATTTAATAAAATATATTGTGTACAGTTTTTCTATTTAAATCCCCGATAAAGGTCACGGGTTCAAACCCGCAGGTGGTCCTAGGATTTTTTAATGGGAGTAAAAAATCCTTAGTTACGCCGTCCTTCGGAGGGGACGTTAAAAGGTGGTCCCGAGTCTGAGCGATGTCAGGTACTCGTTAAAGATCCCTATCCTAATAAAACCTGGATAGGCAAAATTTAGGAATCCCACTGTAGCATCGTCCGATTAGCCATAGTAGCATAAAGTGACATTAAATAAATAAACAAACAATTTAAATCCCCGAATATAGAGTCGAGTGATTTTAATAAGTAAAGTATATAAATAAGATAATGGATTTTCTTATAAAGACTTTACTAAACATAACTTTTTAAAAATATTAATAATTAATAATATATATATTATAAGGACAAAAAACACTACAGATTTTGGATAATTTTAGTTGAACCTAATTTAATGCAGAAAGCATTCTAAATTGGCTTCCCTAATGTTAATTTTCAGTTCAAATTATAAATCCTCCGGCATTATCGTGTATTGATTAGAATCCTGTCATTTGATGTTTCATTCATTGATAAACATGTTTTGAAAATCCCTTTGAAACTTTATAAAAAAAAAAAAAACTTTTTTATTTTATGTTTTTGATCTCATGCATTAAAACATATACATTTTTCATCAAATTATATCATATTCAGGATGTTAGAAATATTCCTTGTTATTAATACATTTTAATAAAAATAAGTTTATTTATTCGTGGTCAGATTACACTCTATGATTCAACTCATATTAGGTGATTCATTGTTTTCCAAAAGTAATAACCGTATCACCTGACATTTCCGAAATCCTTGGAGGCCTCTAACCAATACTTGTGTGTCGAGAGATTAACATGAGTGTTCCTTAGGTTACATCATATTAATAGACTTTTTTTTAGAAATTAGATTTAGAACAGATAGTATGTGTCATGTTTTCGAAGAAATAATGTTATTATAATTAATTATAGGGTATTATAATTTATTCAAAATATTATGTCGATCGTTACACCCTTCCTAAGTGTTGTTAGTCAGGAAATAAAATTTAGTCAACCTTGTGATCAGTTTATTTTTCTTTATGGTAATTTTTTTTTCTAACCCATTTCTAACTGAATAGGTAAATATATTTAGATCTGGTTTATACGTTCTTTCCTTTTGGTAATTATTCCACGATTTTTAGTTACTATTGGAAAGAAAGTATAATATCAGATTGAATTAAATATAATTTATATATATATATAATATATATATATATATATATATATAATATATATATATATTTGTACCATGTTCCTTAAATTAAAAAATAGGATAGTAGAACTTTGTATTTGTATTTAGTTTCAGTGGTAAATGCCACTCTTTATTAAATAAAACGACTATAAAGTTAAATATTTAATTTTTTTATATATTTACTTTTTAATTTATTATCATTATTTTTTAATATAATATTAAATAGTTATATATATGTATTAATTGTTTATACTACTAAGAAAAAGAATAGTCATCATTTCAAACAAACAAACCGGAAGATAGTTTAGAGGAAGAGATTTTGAAAATTCTGCTATAGCTCTGTTTCAATAAAATAAGTTATTTCAAATTTACTCCAAAAAAAGTACTGTTTACTTAATTGTTTTTATGTTGAATGCAATTCCTTCGTAACTTGTTTGTAAACATATATTATTCCAATTAAAAACAAAATATGGGTTATTTAAATCTAACTAATAATCAGGCTATAACTTACCTGATATTAGAGACCATTCAATTATGACACGTTATGAAGATTTGAGTTGATATTTCTAGTCTTTCTCCCCACCCTCCCCTTTTTTTAAAGTAAAATGCAAGAAATTATAAAATAGATTATTAAGATCACAATTTGGTTAGCTCGATTTTGATGAAATACTATTGTATAAAAATAATTCCGGGCTTTCCATCTCAAATACAAACAGATTTTGTATTCGGTATTTTAAATATATAAAAAAATCAAAAAACCTGTTCATGAATGTCTTTGGCTCAGTGCGTATCAAGATTCATTCTTATTCTAGCAACGGCCGTGCAATGAGGTGATTAGGCTTATATCACACCCAGCTGTCATGTTTTCTCCATAGATTTTAGGTACCTACTTAAAAGAGACTGAATAAGCCCTAGGAGGCACTCCTGCTAGCCCCCGGCTAATAAATAAATAATATTCTGTCACAACCCGAACCCAAAGACCGAGAACAGTAGACTAGTGTCCTCATCCACTGCTCCATTGTAGTCAACAATTTTTATTAAACATTAAACCCAATGGGGTGCAGAAATGGTTCTTATATGCAACTATTTTTAAATAATAAACCATTTCATTGTGAGTTGAGTTGTTTTTGCTGTGTAAACTCACTAGATATTATTTACAGAATTTTAAACTGACTTAAAGTGACATTAGGATATTTCAAATCTCAGGCATTTGATTCCTGATGAAAACAATTAAAATACCCAACATAGATGTTAAAATAATTTTACGTGTCACTCGTCAGAAAAGAATTTAGCTGGTAGCTGATGATAGCCAGAGATCGATGTCATCAAAAAAATATTTAAGTTGCTAATGACCGTAAGCGTGAGTCACGTCGCAAAAGGAGTGTGCCTCATAAAACTTCCAGTCATGTCCAATTATTAAGCGATAGGCGATTTGAATTGCAAATCGAATTATCTGACACCATCCGACAGGTGTTGTAGCAGTTTCGGTTTCGTTAAAACGCGCCTCATAAACAAGAGTATCCTCTTATAGATTATATATCTTAGATTTTTTCTGTTTTAAAAATTTTAATAAAAAAAAAAAGATTGAAAAATAATGAGGAAGAGAATATGTTATGAATAAAATCACGCCATTATCTGAGGGTGAAGAAAACATGAGCCACTCATCGCCATAACAAAAAGATTAGATAATTATTAGCCGGCGCTTTGGATACGCAAATCGAAAAAGTTTGTGTTCCGGGTCAGGTAGGCCAAGGGCCTTAGCGACGGACGTTTCGTTAGTTTTGACGGCTTCATCGGCTGTTTGTTTTGTCTACATTATTAAATGTTATCCTCGACTTCTCCTGCGTAAAGATGAAACCGCTTCCATGTTCAAAGGAGAAGTTCAGCAGGACTTCTGAAAAATCTGGGAATAAGGATTGCAAGATCTCCTAATCAATTAAAAGTTAAACTACTAGATAGATAAATACGTTAGAGTTATGGAGTCGTAGATGGGCGACTAACTAGAAAATAAGGATTATTATAGAATATAATTTTATTATGTGACTTAGTCCATCAACAATAACATAAATGTTACAAAAAAAGACAACATATCTGGCCATAATGTACTAAATAATTTAATTTTTTACATAGGAAACGAAGGAGGAGAAATGAAAAAAAAAATACTAAAATATAATGGGCAATTAAAACTAACAGATTTTAAGCAAAGAAACAAGATATCGGTTCTTATAATGATAGAGTACTTCTTTAAAATTTATTTTATTGAAATTTACAACAGGATATTTTCATACATCAAGTAAATATGCTACAATGATAAAAGACATAAAAAATGTAAAAAACATGAAGAGAAACCGCCCATTGCAGCACTCTAGTAGTGAATCTAAACAAAAGGTCTCGAGGCTATCTTCTTTTCAGACGAAAAAAAAAAATCGTCGAGCAGGAGGCCGTAAGAGAAAAAAAAAAAATAATAATAATGATAAAATGTTAAATTTAGTGATTCTTAAATTTCAAATATATACTAATTAAGGTCCATAGTTGATCACAGAGAAGGCTAATACATTTATTAGCTTTCTCTTTTACATTAACTACATTTAATGAGAAACATAATTTTGATACATAAATCACGGGAGAAAAACAACTCTAAAAATAAATGAATAAGAATTAATTTATCATAATTATAATTAAGTGGGGAGCCTGAAATTGGTTCGTATAATTAAATTTGTTTTAACATCACTATTTTTTTTATTGTCTGTATTAATATAATACAATTAATACATCTTGTGTGAAGTTATATTGAGTAAAGTTTTATATTTTGTTTTTATTTAGAATGTTTTCTCTGATACTTTTATTTTCAGTTATGTTCAGTATCAGAGAAAACATAACGATCAGATAATTCAGAGCTACCCTCAGCTTTACAAACCATCTCAGTACTCTGAAAGATACGGTGTGAAAATAACTTGTTTTTTTTATATATTTTATTTTATAATCTAATGAGAGAGAATGGTGAAACATCAATTTGTGAGCCGTAAATTCAGGAATTCGGCATTCCCTGCTGAAATTCCTTACCGCCTGGCTTGAACTCAATCGAACACGTGTGGAATGCTTTAGGAAAATGTTATTTTGCCGAAATCCGTAAACAGTTCAGAACACCAGAACATAAGGTGTGGCTGACAATTTCTAAGAAAATAAGAAAGTATTTGTTTTCTATAAAAATGCAAACTATTACTTAAATTGTCAGTATAATTTAATTAATTACTGTATAGAATGAAATAAGCCAACAATTTTTAAAACTTTATCAGGAAATTTCATCACTGACTTGCTAAAATCTGTATCATAGATTCTGATATTATAAATATAATATATTGTTATTTAAAAAAAAATACTACATTTTATCATTAATGTATCTTAACTTTTTTTCACACACCAGTTTAGTTACACTTTTTGCTAAAATAGTTTCTGAATAATTTTTCCCTTTTACTGTATCTAGATACATTTTCAGGATGTTTCTGTTAATATATTATCTTGTTAAAGTTCTATAACTGATTTATATTCCTATTGGTGGTGGGGTTAAACTTAAAGCTTGATACTTCTTCCTCAAGCTAATTTCAAACTCTACCTTACACTATTTTGCCACCTCCATTTGAGGAGCTGGTGGAACCTTAAGCCTACTAAAAACTGGTTTTGAAAGCATTTCTAAGGAATTTTTTTTCTTCTTTTTCTCAGAATTCAGTCACTTTAGGAATATTAAATAATAAATTAATTCTTTTTACCTTTGCTTACTGAAAGTTAGTTCTTCTTGCAATTTTCTTTAATATGCCATTTTGGAATTACCGTAGTTCTTTTTAAAGTTTTCTGAAGAATGGATTAGTAAATGTGCTCTGTATAATAGAGAAGGTCTGATCACACTTTTGTAAATTAGAAGTTTTATTCCTCTCTCAGATACAGACCGGTATCTTGGCTTACTGTTAGACAAAAGATTGACTTGGAACCCACATACAAGAATTAAAAGACAAGAACTCAACCGACGATTCGGACAGTTATACCGACTACTCAACAGAAAATCTGAACTTACAGTTGACAACAAATTATTAATCTACAAGACAATACTGAAGCCCCATTCCAGATCTACGGACTTGAACTGTGGGGGACAGCTAAACGTACTAAAATCAAACGCATTCATCTTCAATCCAAAGTTCTCCGTACAATAGTAAATGCTCCTTATTATGTCTCCAACTATACCTTGCACCACGACCTTAATGTTTCCATTTATTTCAGACCTAATTCCATCCAAATTTTCCAAATTCCACCAGAACCTCATTCATCATCCTAATCCTCTAGCTCAATCCCTACCCACTCCACTCATCCATACAACCCACCTAGAAGGTTGAAACGGCAGTGGCCCCGCGACCTTTCGTAAATATATTGGAGTTCTAGCACTGGCTAGATTCTCCACTCAATGTGATGTATGTATGAGTGTGTGTATGTGATATATAGGTATTAAAGTAAATGAATTCTTGACTTTATTGTATTTATTAATTATTGTGTATACATTTTATTGAAATTTTATGCCGTGTAAATATTGTATGAATGTAGTATGTATGATATCTTTCACAATACTATTGATGTCCAAATAGGGACAGATTGTAATTTTACTCAATAAAAATTGTTAAAATAAAGAAGTTTTAATGTGAAACTTATATTAGTAGTTTTTAAGAGGAGGTTAAATTCACAGGATTTTTGACTTATTAATAAAATTATAACTATCTTTTATATATCCATGAGTTTATGTTACGAGAATTACGCAGCTGAACACTTTAACTACTTTCGTATATATCACCAAAGTACCATTAAGTAGTGGGCCACTAGTGTTTTATTAGACGCTAAAATGTGAATTAAGATTTAGTACTACCTATAAATATTTAATGGGTAGGACTTACACCCTTTACTAAATTTATTTACAGTCTTTACTGCTAACATTTCTGCGCCAACATGTTAGTCAGTAAAGGAATTTCTGAGAATGGGACATAAGTAATACTTAATACATTCTCATTATATAAAATTATATAAATGTTTACCATATATATATTTCAAACCAAACAAATTTGACATTATATTACGATTAAATATGTTAAAATAAATTCATTGTTATAAAGTGTAACGCAAATGAAAAAATGTAAAATTTGTTAAAATTATTAGAAATAGTATAAATTTTGTCTATTTAAAGGTTTAATTAAGATCTTTAACGAGTACCTGGCATTGCACTAGCTCGAGATAAACTTTTTGCGTTACCTCAGAAGAAGACAAATCTAAAGATTTAATAAAGCTTATTAATTTGAATTGTTTTTTGTTATATTATAGAACGTATTTTATTTTACATTAGCATTGTTTTTTATTAATTTTAACGTCATTTGTTGTGGCTAATCTGATGATTCATACCTAATGATACAGTGGGTGTCCTAAATTTTGCCTATCAAGGTTTTATTAGGATAGGGATCTTTGACGAGTACCTGACATCGCACTGGATCGGACCACCTTTTAACGTCCTCTCCGAAGGAACGCATACTAAGGAATTTTCACTCCCTTTAAAAAATCCTAGGGCCCACCTGCGGGTTTCGAACCCGGTACTTTTGGCATAGGGGGCTGTTATGCTAACCACCATGCTTCTGGTAACTAATGTAAATAATGTATCATGTCATTGATCTTAAAGCCTCATCATTATCGTTTATATGTGACAATTTATAAGTTATCGCAATAAAATATGTTCTAAAACAATATACTTTAAACTTGTTGAACCGGGTTATTATAAATTCACAATATTAAAGTGGCTGAATTTTTTATGTACTAATAAGCTATTTACAAACAAATGTGATGATTGATCTGCGTAAGTCGACCAAATAAAATAAATGACGAAATATTTAAAATATTATAAATTATTAATTGGGAAACCAACGTTTCGATCAATATTTGTAGGATCTTCATCAAGACCTTTGATTTTGTAACGTTGGTGTGACTATAAAAAAGCATTTTTGAAACAAATTTCTCCATACCTGTACTAGCTTACTCTTTGTCTCATAAACGTATTACACTGTCAAATTTCACTTTTCTATTGATTTCTCTATAATTTACGGGCGTTCTTTCCTGAAGGTTTCTATGTAAACTACATTGCAATTAAGCTTTTTATGAAAGGTAAAATTAAAATTTTCGTAAACATGACATCAAAAAATTACTCCTGAAATATAGTAGAATATAAACTTATAAACTAATCTTGGAAAGCACAATATTTTAGGAAAGTTAAAATCAAATAAAAAAATTTGTACAAGTTAACCATTCGAGAAGACGATTTTTTTAACACGATCCCCAGGAGCTAATTTTTTTTGTCTTTGTAAAGGCTTCAGATAATTTTAGATTTCTTGGTACACAGTAAAACCAATGCCAATATTTTGTTTTCTTGTACTTTGCACTACACAGTACAACTAGTTTACTCAGAATAACTGATAATTGCAATTACTGTTATTGCACACACAGTGTGCAATCGGTCTCGAATGGGTTAACATAATGTATAATAAGATTAATCATAATAATAATAACAATAATAAGCCTAATAACTTATGAAAATCTCTTTTTCCCTATGAAGTAATCGTTGTCTATTAAGGACGGAGGTCTTCTCGGGCAATTTTTCCAAGTCCGTATCCCACCTGAAAACTTGCAAACCCACGGCGAATGGTCCGTCTAAAGAGTGCTTTCTTAAACTAAAAAGACACTACATTCAAAATTCTACACCTGCTAAGCAAGGGTGGGTCAATACTTTATCATTATATGGAATAGAATAAAAGAAATCTCAACTAAATCAATTTATTTATTTATTTTATATCAAATAATTACTGGATGTTTGCAATAAATACATATCTAATTTTTAATTATTAACATGATCTATTCATTCGCAAGGTGATAAAATTAATATGTATGACTATACAACTTGGCATAAAGCTTATTTGCTATTTTAGATAGTTATAAAGACATTAATTTTTAATGTGTTTTTTTTTTTTTTTTTTTCAGT
This sequence comes from Piezodorus guildinii, assembly GCA_023052935.1. Classification (NCBI taxonomy): domain Eukaryota; kingdom Metazoa; phylum Arthropoda; class Insecta; order Hemiptera; family Pentatomidae; genus Piezodorus; species Piezodorus guildinii. Next base: position 31,282,459 of record CM041292.1, on the reverse strand, counting down.
TTAGACCAAACTCATTTGTGCCTTTTAGTTAATGCATTAGTCAGAATATTACATAATACATAAGACAAAAGGAGGCATAAATTATTCAATATTAAGAAAAAAGAAAAAGCAAAGGGTAAAAAATAAAATTCTAAGAGACTCTTATGAATACATTATAAAGAGATATTGTGGAAGGTTTTGAATTCACCTTGCATTCCTAAGATTTGAATGATGAGGTCCTTCAAGGAAGAGGGGTCCTTGTCGGTGGCGAATCCTTTTCGTCCTTTCCAGGGTAAACACCGCCTAATTTTAGCGGTTTACATCAACAATGATTTATTGAAAATATTGGGTTGTGTCACATGAAATGTCCGTTTTCAAGGTAAGGATTTTTATTAAAAATACGATATGAAAACAAGATAATTTTATTCGAAGTATTTGTCTTCTTTTTCTACACATTTTTCCCAACGTGAATCTATATTTTTTATCCCAGAACTGAAAAACTCTGATTTTTGAAGTGAAACAAAATCTGAAAACGTACTTTTCACTTGATCATAATTTTCAAAAAGTTTTCCTTTGACGAAGTTGTCTAAATTCCTGAACAGGTGGTAATCTGTTGGAGACAAATAGGGAGAATATGGTGGGTGTGGAAAAACTTCGTAGCCCAGTCTATCAATTCAGTTTCAATTTTTGCACGGTATGTTTTGAAACATGGGGTGTTGCTGCCGCTCAGTGAGATCATGAGGTACCTATGTATCGAGCTTTATTACTTTCCCAATACACTTTAAATGTCTGGAAACGGTAGATGCACTTGAATTTAGTTGTGCTGAGAGTCCTTTAACTGTTTGGTAGGGGTTTCCTTCTTCTGTATCGTTGTCTATTACGGACGGAGGTCTTCCTCGGTTTCCAAGTCCGTATCCCCACCTGAAAACTTAGCAAACCAACGGCGAATGGTCCATTCATTAACACTCCCTTCCCCAAACGCCTTGCAAATATTTCTAGCGGCACAAAAATATTACTCGGAAATCGCGTGATTCCATGTTCATATTTGGAGGTATACTAAAAAGAGGGTAATTGATTGGAAAGCTAATGTTTATAACACAAAGGTAGAGGATTAGTAACTGTTTACTTTGAATATGTAAACATTCGGAAGAAAACAACAGAGACATTGAAATAGTCTGACATATACTGAAATAGTTTAAAATTTGTTCCTTTAAAGTATCTTAAATTTTTATTAACCAATATTAACCATTTCATGTTGTTAGCATTGATTAAAAACTGCTAAATATATACGTTGATTGAATTTGATAATTTGAAACAGTTAATTTTATCCGCTTTTCATCACTTTCCATTAAAAAATACTTTTGCACTTTTCTCTTTCAGTTTATTATCAAATTCAATAATATGATAATTCATCATTCAATTATTCAATTTGATCAATTATGACCATTGGTACTTTATTAATACATTAATTTGCCAATAAATTTTATTTTTTTTACTTTTACTGTACAGCCGTCAAATTGTTTTTATATATTTTAATTAATAAGAGATGATATTTACTATAGTTACCATCATTTTTTTCGTGATGTGTACGATAATTAAAAATTTTTCACTGAATAAATTAGGTGTATGAATATTGTTTTTTGCTTTCTGTAAGTGATCAAAATAATAGTAAACTGAAACGACTGTCTGTCGTTGAGTTAAGTATTAATTCAGTTAGCATAATGCAATTAATTATTGTACGTATAATAGGGCGTCACACGAGCCGGCTTCAAAGACAAGGGGGCCAAAATTAATTACTTATGCTCAGTTGGCAGTGAATCGAACATTTTAAATGAAGTGCTGAAGCGGCCTGGCCCGAAAGACCCTTTCCTTTTCAATCCCAGCGCTAACCAATTTACTAATTAACACTTTTCGTGTTAGCCGCACACCTGGCTACAGATTGTCTTCCTTCATAGTCTGCGAGATCTGTCATTTGATATACAGGGCTCATATTGGGTTTCTTTTATATAGGTTTCATAGTACAAAAAATGGTGATGTTTTTTTAAATTTTTTTTTGTAATCCATGCTTGATTTTATCAGGTGGATCAAAGAAAATCATGATCCAACAATGTATATTACATACCGCGTCTGCTTTGAACAGGTGAAATTTGAATGAGGTGTCATTTATATTTAAAAAATACAAGTTTGACCAATTTAGAGTTTATTGCTATGGGAGTTTTAGTTTATAAAAAAAGAAAAGTGCAATTAGCTAGACAATTTTTTTTTTATTTAATGTACCCATTTGAAAAAAATTTGATTGCTATGTCTTTATTGAGAAACCACAGAAATAACAGCGGTTTCTATTTTATTCGGTTCATTATTATTTTATATTTCAAATGAAATTTTTAAATTACATTTTAAAAGTTAAAAGTTTCCATGGGAACCCCAGTTCGTTTATAGTGAAACATCTGTTTTCATGAAATAGTATAAGATTTGAAATAATAATTTAACAATGTTAGCTTCTAGATTTTTCAGAAAACAAGCTGCGAGAGGCCCTCATAGAATGGCAGGAAGAACTCCGCAAAGGTATGGTGATCAATACGAAGAAAAGCAAAGTCCTGATTATATTAAGGGAGGAACATGAGGATGTACAGCTGATCTGTAATTGGGAGGTACTAGAAGTTGTGCAAGCGTTCACTTATTTGGAGAAAATTATCTGCAACACAGGAACGATTGACCCAGAAGTAGCAAATAGGATTTCCAAAGCCAACCAGGTCTATTACCCTATCTACAACAGCATAGTTGGGCACAGGGAAGTTGGAAATGAAACAAAAAGGCACATTTACAAGTACGTGTACCTCCCAACCCTCACGTACGGAAGCGATAGCTGGATCATGCTGGACAAGCAAGTTAGCCGAGTGACAGCAGCCTAGATGAAGTTCTTGCGGAGAACTGCTGGAAAGACCAGACGAGACCGCGTCAGAAATGAGCGCATTAGAGAACATCTAGAGGTGCCAGAACTGAAGACACTGTTGGAGAACCGACAGTTAAAGTGGTTTGGCCACGTTTGTCGGATGGAGGAGGAGAGAGAGCCACGAAAAGTTCTAGAAGCTCGACCCACTGGGAGGAGGCCGAGAGGCATGGCTGCATTGGATAGAGGCTCCTCGACGCTAGTTATGGCACAAAGAGAAAATCAAAGAAAAAGAAGAAGCTTCTAGATTTATAACAACTTACTATTTATGTTAAAATGTTAGTTACCACTCGGTACGTAATATTGTTTTATGAATCTTGCATACTAAATGGAAGAATATAACTTGTACGATCCTACACATTTAACTATTATAACCTCCCGCTTTGTTAATAATATATGTTCATAAGTTTATTGACTTACAACTTTATATTAACTCCTATGATTTATTTTTTGGGCATATTTACTTTTCTATATTCTCTCTCTTTACAATGGTATATTATATGTCTACATTACTAATAATATTTCAGGAATAATTTGATGATGACTTGGTTACAGAAAATTAATTTTTCCCGTTTAAAAAAGCTCAATTGCGATGTATGTTGCTCATAATCCTTTAGGAAAGAATGTGCTAAATGGTCGTAAAAACTGTATAAAAATTCGTTTTGTGTTTTAGAAAGAGTTTATCGCGTTATCATTTTATATATACAGATGTACCTATCTCAGCTTTTGTAGAAGCTCTATCCAGTCATAAACTGAATGACTAAGTTAAGTTCTAACAAGTCCCGTATAATGACCTGCACTCTTTGTCGCAAAAAGCTTGACTTCCTGTCCCACAATATCCTGTAACAATTTTCCACTTATCCCTGTAGAACAGATACGTTTCCTAGGACTTCATCTTGTATTGCATCTAAGATGAAAAGCTTATACAAGAATGATACGTCAAGAAACTGCAGTTAGATACCAAATACTACAACACTTGAAACAAGACCCAAACTTCCTGTGAGCTTTTGGGCTCCACAAAACCATCAAACCCCTTCCCTCAATGTTCACAACACAAAATATTACGAATAATACTGAGTACTACTCATCGAAAAAACAATCCATAAATACCCGAATATTGCATTTATTGCTGACTTAGACCGAAATAGATATATCTAAATTAATTTCTAAATAACAGTTCTAAGAAACTCCCTTGTTCGTAACCCCTCGTTCCTATGTACTACAGATAAATCTTCGAAAAGATTGTGAAGATATCTCCGAACATAATATTAATGATTTAGATTATTTAACGATTACATGACATCGCACAAGCTCATGATCACCATTTTACGTTCCCTCCGAAGGACGACATTAGCAGGAACTCTTAACTCTCTTTTAAAAGTCACAGGGCTATCTGATAATACATTAATGGTTATTTTATTAAAAAATGTTCAGACATCATTCTCGGTTTTAATCATAACACTAATTTAGTATTGTTATACAACACTGAAACCGATTTGGCTGTAAATTTCAAGAAATCTACTTAATTAAAAGTTGTTAATAATAATAATGAATGAATACATATAAAGTATAAATAAATTTAATATAATTTATTTAAGTTTGGGCTTAATTTTAGTCATTGATTTTAAAAATACAAGATATATATTATCCAATATTGGAATAAAAATAAATAAATAAAAAATAGTGATATGAATGTATATCGGAAAGCAAAATAATATGTAATTTATATTATAGAAAAGTTAACAGTTTTGAAAAAATCTGACACACAAAGTCGTAGAAAATATTAGATTTTATTAAGATAGAAAGGGTAAGACATATGTGGTTAAAATAAAACCAATAATTCATTGTTTGTTTGTCAGTTGTTTACTTATTGCGGCTTTTATGCTACTGTGGCTAATCAGACGATGCTACAGCGGGAATCCCGATTTATGATAATTCAGCTTTAATTAGGATAGGGACCTTTAACGAGTACTTAAATCACACAGGTCCTGTACCACCATTTTATGTCTCCTCTGATGGGCGGAATGAACAGTGATATTTTATTCTCCCTTAAAAAACATGGAGCCATCTGCCGGGTTTTAAACTGCGACTTTGGGCATTGAAGGCTGTTATGCTAGACACTACAGACAGGGGATCTATGATGATTCATTCTTACGTTGTATTAGGTTATGAGCGAGTATTGAAACTGTTATTTAAATGTCTTATGTTTCATAGATTATTATGCTGTCTCCTTAATTAACTTCAATAAGAGATTTATATGAGATTCAAAACAGGATATTACCAATTCTAAGTATCATGAATAGCTATATTGAATAAGAAATATGAAGCTATAAAAAATACTGTACAGATAGAATAGAAATACGAACAAGTTAATCATAACTTCTTTTTTTTTCTTTTGAAGAAATACCAGCTTATATCTCAAGAAGATTTATTAATATTGAATATTGGAAGGGAGTATGAAAGTATTTATGAATCTTTTTCTCCAAGTGAAGGAAGCTTTTTGAACTAAAGTTTGTTCAAGAAGATAACTTGAAAAGAGCAAAATAGTATAAAATAATTCCATGAATAATATTCTGTTAATACGACAAGTAGAAGGCAGCTGCCAGAACTCAACCGCATTTCCAAAGGTTTTGACAGGCATTGAAATCCGAAACAAAACTTCTCGCCGACACCACAAGATAGAATCCAGAAGCACAAATACCCAGGAAGATAAGATTATGACAAGAAGTTGGGTAAGTGCAAAACCAGAAGAAGGCCGTCACTATATCATTTAAGGGCGTTTATCTTGTGTTATGTTAATTTAAATACTTTACTAAATGAAAACAGTACATACATCCCAAATTTATTTAGTAATTTCAAAATAAATAATATGAATCGATCTAAAGCTTCAAGATTATACTTACTATTATTTTAATTGCTATTAAATTATGTTTGTCACTTCATTTATTAGCCTTATTCATATGCCTACCTACCTTTCATACATCAACCTTCTCAGTCTATCTAACTATGCACTGTTATTAGTAATATCTTTGAAATAGCAATATTTTACGTCGGCAAACATGACCAATCTAGTGGATTGCCTATATCAATAAAACAAATAAATGCATATCTTGTTTACTGTCTGTCTATAAACTTTAAAGAAAACAATTTACAATAAAAAAAGAATTAAATAAAAAATGTTATGAAAATCTACAATTTGCTTCAAAATAAACAGTAGTAATAGTGATATGAGACCACAGTCATATAATATATACAGACAATAAGAATAAAGTAAAATTAGATAAAATAGAAAATAATAAATTCACTATAACAAATTAAAAAATAAAACAAAACACGTACCTCTACAACCACCGATGGGTCTTGGGCTCAGTACATCATTGAGATTCGTTCTGTATCTAGGCCAACAGCTGTTCAATGAGGTGATCAGGCCGAATCACACTCAGCTGCAATATTTTTCCTCATTTCCGGTACCCACTTTATAGAGGCTTGGTGTGCCCCTAGAGGTTCTCCATACCCAAGGGTTTCTCCTCGGTTAAAATAATAGAATAAATAATATACTACCACTGGCGGTATTCGAACTCGGAAACTAGGAAACTGTAGTCTAGATCTATTCACAAGATCACGAAGCTCCCTGCCATTAATTAAAATAAAACCAATAGATTTATTTCGAATTAAAGAGTCAATAGCCCTAATTATTCAGCAAAAATTGATAACTTAAATGGTAAAAAGTTAAATAAAGTAAAATTTCACTATGGTGTAGTTAATGAATTGTTAGTTAACAGTTGAAATTATTATTAAGTCTGAAAAAAAGCAACAACCGGATTTTAGGAGCATTTGCTGAGATCAGGAATTCAAGTTCACTGTAATGTAAAATACGAGTAAACACACACCCTACCTACACTCATGCAAATACATATTAATTAATTATTATTATATTATTATTTGTGTAAAAACTTAATTATATTTTCTGTTCCAAAAAAAAAAAAAAATTGGTTTATAGCTATTTAAAAAAAAAAAAAAAAAAAATTAAGCAACTTAATATGGTTGACAAATAAAATTTAACACGCCATACCTATATTATTTTTATCATTGAATTAATTTCAGTAATTTTCCAATTTTTTTTCTTTTATTTTTTCCATACAAATCGTTTTCTAGTAATTCAAACATATCTTTATATAGACCTTTACACCAATGTAAGCTAGTTGTTTAGCTTCCTTTAGTTGTTTGTGTGATTAGATAAATAATACACTATGTATTATTTTTAACAATTAAGTTAATACTTTTTTCCACGTTGCACAAATATATTAGTTTTTTTTTAAGTTTGTTTTCTTACTTAATTATTATATTGTCTTATATATTATACGCTCTATTCCAAAGAAGATACAGTAAAAATTAAAAGTACTTGAGGAGGAAGAAATTTCGATAAATTTGAATAAAGACGCATATAGAAATAATTTGGGAGTTTTGATAAATCTTGATACGTTTTTTTCTGCCAAAACTCCAACTCTTATTTTTTGTCGATTGATATACTTTCGCTTATTACATTCTTCATAAATAGGTAAGTGAAAGTACTAAGAGATGACTGGCTCCAAAAAGAGGAAACCCTTCTGACTTGCCCTAGCTCGGGACCCGCTGACATCATCACCCTCCATGACCTGAAAATCCATTTCGTGACGCATCAGATGCTGATGCTGTAACTTCTCAGAAACTCCTACACTCTATTTTGCAGGCTTATGAATTCTGCATTTCTAATCTGATAGCTGTTTTTTTTTTTTTAAGTTGTATAAGGTCACTACACAAACTATAGAACAATTTAAGGTTATATAGCCTAAGTATTAACGAAACCTATGAACGAAAATACAGATGAACAATTCTTACTTTATCTGACATCCGTTATACCTACAATATGTTTTTTTTTCATTAGTGATAGTTAAAATCGCATAATAATGTTGGGTTATAGAATAAGTTCTTAGTGTTTTTAGTATTTCAATTCAATCATTTCTGTGATTAAAAAGTCATATTTTCTTGGTCCGTTAAGGTTGCATGTTCTAAAAACGCTGACAAGTATTACAGGATGGTTTACTATTTCCAAATAGCTTTATTAAGGTATAACTGTTTATATAGCTGCTAATCTTTTCGATTATTCTCTGTCTTCAATAATAACCGAGTATTGGTGGAAATAAATCTATTATAACTTGTGAGTTGAATTGATAGATGAACTTTGTTTTAATGTTGTTTTTTTTTTGTTGTTTTTTGTAGGTCTTTACTGATTCAAACACTCTTCACATATTTTTCTCTATCTTCAAAAATAACCGAATTATAGGCATATTTATGTGTAAAATTTCATTTGTTATCTTTTCTTCCTTCTTTTTTAAATAATTATTCGCATGTTTTTTAGTTGAAAAAACTAATTAATTTTTCCTTATTTTAATTTATTTTTTTTAGCGCGCTTTTCTTATTCTAAAACTCAATGCATATTTTTCTCTATCCTTAAAAGTAAGTGAGTTATGAGTTTAAAAAGTTTAAATGAGTTTAAAAATTTCAATTTTTTTTTTCTTTTTTTTAATAATTTTTCGCATGTATTTGGTTTAAATTTTAATTAATAGACACTTAATATTGTTTTCGTCACTTTATTGCTTTTGAGTTAACAGCCTCGACTATGTGGCATCATACTAACGAGCTATCTTGGAAGGTGATCTGTAAATGATGTTAAATATGTATGAAGGATTAATAAACACTTTAGGAGTAAAGGAAAATTTGTAGAAGATTACTTGATTGTGTGTCACAACGTGAATCGGGTAAACGTTTTTAGGATATGGATTAAACATTATAAATATTAATTTAGTGAATGTCTGGAACTGTTGTTCGTAAATCTTTTACGTAATCATTTTAGCATCAACTTATTTGTATTTAAGTTTTTTTATTAATTAAATACAAGGTATAAGTGAATTCTTGACTTTATTGTATTAATTTATTATTGTGTATATATTTTATTGTAATTTTATGCTGTGTAAATATTGTTTGAACGTAGTATGTATGATATCTTTCAGCACTACTATTAATGTCCAAATTGGGACAGATTGTAATTTTACTCAATAAAAATTGTTGTTGAAATTAAATACAAACCCTATAAAAGTGTTTAACTAGCATATCTTAATTGACAATAAATTATGGTGGGGTCGGTTTTATTCATTAAAAAACCGTTTAAACTAATTATTAAAACGAACCGCGATATTGTCATGTAATTTCTTCCTGAGAACGCATAACAGTGTAGAATCAACCAGTGTCGTTATCATTATCATATTAAAAGGTATTGATGAATACTACTATACTAAATGATGATTGTACGGGGAGCTTAGGCATTCTAATTAACGGAGAGCTATCGGGAATTATATCAAAACGATCCTTTTATGGAGTTACTGCCAGTTGTCTGACAGCTGTCATGGTTAGCCATATTGTCATCAAAATTACGCTAACCAATGGAATTAATAATTATATAAATTTACTGAAAGAGTTCTTTTAACAGTCGTATAAAACCAAACTGGTATCTCATTTGGCCTCATTAAAAACTAGCAAGAAAAATATATTTTGAGAAAAAGACAGGGCCAGTCATTTTTTAACGATTTTAACGTGTAATTTACTATGAGTATGGCGACCTCTTTATTATGAGCTTTATTCGGAACACCTAAAACAAATAAACGAGTTTTTAAGAGGAGAAATTCGGCTTTGGTAAACAGGAATAATGTGTTTGAACCTTTACCACTTCCACCCTTTAACTTCTTTTTTTGTTTTACTATCAAATGGTGAGGTCTAACACAAAAATTACGTAGGAAAAAATTAGGTTGTTCACGCCATATGTTATGGCCTAATGAGGTTTCATGACTGTTTCACGAAAAAAAAAGAAGGGAAAACTGTATAATTTTTACGATATTTATCAATAGATCATTTTTTGTTAATCTTTATTTTTTTATCTGTTTAAAAAATAGTTATATTGAATATAATTAAAAAGTTTTGAATAGAAGCGAAAGAAAAATAATACCATCGTACTTCAATTGTTTTTATTACCGCCTAGTGGCGAGGGGTTTAAGCTAGGGTCTAAAGGGTAGATGAGCCTTAGACCCGAGTCTGCTCTCATACTTAGTACGTTTGTAAACGAAGTTTTTCTCATCGTTCCCTTTGGAACTTGGAAAAGCCGCCCTGCGGTCATTCAACATACCTGAGAACTTCGTCCAAGCCGCCCTGCGGAGATTTTCTACAATACGCAACTGGACTTTTTCACGTGAATATAGCTTATCTATTAATGGAACATTTAATTTCTTAATTCTTATTCAAGAAACTGTTTAATTTTGATAACTATTTTTTTTTTACATCTTTAAGCATTAATTAAGTTAAGTTTGTTTCTTCTATTTTATACAATATTTTAATTAGGTTTATTTTGTTTCCTACATTTTCTTACAGCTGTTTAATTATAATTAGGTTAATTTTTTCTTATATAAATTTATTAGGTTAATTTGTTTCTTATCTTGTTTACATGTATTTCAGTGTATTAAATGTATTGTGATTCGTCGTTTGCTTTCATTATTTTTATTTATTTTAAATCTATACAGTCCACTAATTTATTTCAATAGAACCACCCTCAATTTTGAGTTGTCACTTGGAAGTACTATTCTTTCACGGATAGCCCAGAAAATACAATGTTTATATTTATGATACGGAAAATTCCATATATCTTTTATTCTAAGCAACACTGAGGGCTAGAACGTGCCAATGAAGCTCCAACACTTAAAAAAGTAAACGAAATGACACTTTTTTTTACCCACTATGGCCCCTAGTCGATAGCGACCCTAGTCCTAGCGACAGACGTTATAGAACAAAAAATAGTTCCATTTATTTTCTGATCCGGAAAACTGTGGCAAATTTTTGGTCTGAGCAACACTAACAGCACCAAGACTAAGAGCGTGTCAAAACGTTACATTGGTGAGGGTGAAAAAAATAAATACAAGGCAGACAAAACTTGACTTATTTTACTTTCACTTACTATATGTAGTAAGGGGAAGTATTGCGATCGAGAAAATTTTCGAATTCCAGTTTTTTACGGTTTGGGACAGATTTTAATTTTACTCAATAAAAATTGTTGTTAAAAAAAAAAAAGTTTTCTACGGAAATACACGTTTTTGGGTCCCCTGAGTCCAAATAACCAAGTCCCGCAAAAAGGTCTGTGTTTGTGTGTGTGGTAACTCCCGGGCAGAAACGGTAAGTCCTATGAAACTGAAATTTCATATTCAAAACAAATATACGCCCGAGACGTTACATAATATTTTTCATCAAAATGAGCTTACCAGAAGAGGCACTTTATACCATGCATTTTGAACCTTTCTTCGATTTTCTCATAAACGGTCCGACGATTTTGATTAAACTCGCTATATCGATGTATAATTTAATGGGCTTTAATATCATGTAGGTTTTATTCTGATTAAAATGGTCTGACAGGGCTTAAATGCCGATATTTTAAATTTTCTTCCCCTAAAGTAAATTTTGTAGATTCAATAAAAATAAGTATATTATCTTGTTAACGCTGATGAAAAATAGGTAAATATATAAACTGAATAAATTCGATACCCAATTAAAGGAGAAAACAGAAAACATATTTTTTTAATGCAATTTTTCGTTTTTGAACATAAGAGGAGTAATATATCAGTATGATATACCGTTGGAAAGCTAAAGATTTTAGAAAATATATTATCTCATACATAAGCTTTTAAAAGTTAATAGAGAGTAATAAAATGAACATAAAACTAACTGATTATTTTAGATAATAATATAATAGATTTTTTAATAAAACACATGTTTCTATATCAATTCAATTTAATTAATTCCTTAATAGTTTCACGTATTTTTATCTCTAACTGTTTTTGAAAATACTTTCATTGATTTTAAAATTGGAGGTAAGTGAAAGTCGTGTGTTGCCCGCACCAGATTTTTTATTCAAACCAATATAATTCCTAAACGGTAGGCTCTTGCTACAAATGTTTCTAAATCTACAAAAATTTCAACCTGAGCAACATTGAGCAGGCTATAGTCAAAGAAGCCCTATCACTTGAAAAATCTAGGCAGAATGGAATTTTTTTTTTTCATTGCAACCAATATAGCTACTAAAAGATTGGTACTAGCGATATAATTCATATGACAAAGAAAAAATTCATGGTATTTTTAATAAAGGAACTGTCGGATTTTTTTTTCAAGCACAATAACAAATAGCATGTCATAAATCTTCAACAATTAAATTATGAAGACTAAACGAGACACTTTTCATTCAAACAAATATAGCTTCTAAGCAGGAGTGACAAATGTTATATAACCAAAAATATATTCTATTAAATTTTGGATACTGAAACAGTTGTAAATATTTGGTCTAATAAATCATAATATTTATGAATGAGATTCTGTAGCACTATTATTATTGTCTATTTTGACAAATTGTAATATATACGAATAAAAAAATAAAATAAATCATCAAAACAAAAAATAATATAAATAGGTCCATATAGGTTTCAGTACTGTCTTGTATATTAGCAATTTGTTGTCAACTGTAAGATGAGATTTTCTGTTTAATAGTCTGTATAACTGGCCGAATCTGCGGTTGAGTTCTTTTCTTTTAAGTCTTGTATGTGGGTTATACGTTAGTCTTTTGTCTAGTAAAAAGCCCAGATACTGGACTGTGTCTGAGGAAGGAAACGGTATGAAATTGAATTTAACTGATGGGCAGGATATGTGTCAAAGGATGAAGTTGACGTGTGTGCTTTTTCTTTCGTTCACCTTAATACGCCAAGTATTACACCAGTCTTCGACAAGGGAAAGGTGCCTTTGGAGATTTAGCGATGCTGCTTCAGGATCGGAATCGGATGATAAAATGGCTGTGTCATCAGCAAATGTTGCCAGAAAGGTATCGGGATCGGTAGGGATATCGGCGGTATAGAGGATGTAGAAGACGGGTCCTAAGACGCTGCCTTGAGGAACACCGGCCTCAACAGTATAATGTTTGGAATATTCTACACAGCGAACAGCGGTCACCTCATCTAGAGTCCATAAATAAAATACTTATCCTAGAATAAAGGAGTGCCTTATTATAAATCATATAAGTTCTAAAATTAGATATAAACCATATAATACCAATAAATTCCTTAAAGTAATTATAATAAATTCCTAAATTATAATTATTTTTTAAAATAATTTTTGAAGTGAAAAAAACGTTATGTCCCGGCCACGTTTATTATACAATGAAGAACATTCTGTATAACACTCCTGATAAGGAAGATTTCCTCATAATGTCAATTCGAGTATCGTTGAGAGATATAGAGTGTGTCAAAAAAGCCTTATCACTTAAAAAATGTAGGTATAATGAGAGCCTCCTGAACAGTTGGTTTTAGGACCGAATCTCAAATATATTGTCATTAGATTTCTTATATGAATGAAATATGTGGTAAAGAATTCTCTGGAATTATTCAATTTTTGCAACACTAACAGGGTTAGTCGAACACGTTACACTTTTGAGAGTGGTAAATAAAAATACCCAGCCAAAAGACATACAATTTTAAAAGATCTGGTACGCGGAACACACTACTTTCACTTACCTCTGTTGATAAAATTAACTTAAAAACTGAGAAATAGACTTGAAAATATTTTGAAATATGGTACAATCACTTCTCTTAACAATATTTTACATCGATATAGTGAGTTTAATCAAAATCGATAGATCCATTTTTGAGAAACTTGTAAAAATATGCTGCATAGAATTCAGTTACTCTTCTAGTTAGCTGATTTTTATGAAAAAGTTACAGTAACATCTCGAACGTACAGTTGGCCTAAATATAAAATTTCAGTTTCATACTTTTTTTTTCATTTTTCCCGCTAGAATCATGTTTACTCTTTTAACAGCCATATTATCTCGCTCACCCCGATACATGCTCTAATATATCCCCTGTAACTTTAATTTAAACGACGTTAATCTCCACTTAATCAGGAGGTGACTGAGGCTTCCGTGTGTAAGGAGAGCGTTGTGCAAGAACTCCTGCTGGGACTGATCCTCGGCTGCCTAACAGATGGCACGATCTTCCGAGTTATCGGAGTAATCCCATCTTTGACGTGGGCCATTATTCCAAGAGATTTAGGAAACCTCCACCTCCTGTACTCCTCTGCTCTAGCTCTTACCCTCTCATAAAAATTTAAATTGCCATGGTCTAGATTAGTTTCGTGAGATTCATTCGTTGCTATAATAAAATATTATTATACGCAAATGAAATAGAAGTTGAGGACTCAGCATATCATCTCATTGCTATAAACCTTCTCTAGCTCCTTTATAAAAGATAATCGAGAAATCCTAATCTACCTGAATCCCTTTTCAGAACGTGGCCTAGCTTCTTATCTCTCTATACAAAATGAAATCGCGATTCTTGGTTTTCACGAACTTCTAAGCCACTAGAGGGATTTTAATATGGTTTTCACTATAATTTAGGACATTTCTTCATAAAGGTTTAATAGTAAAATATATTGATAAATTATATTTCTGATTGATTTTATAATGCACTTTTTTTTAAATAAACATTAAGAGATATTACAATCTGCCACCTTCCGGAAAACTGAGTGTTACAACTAGAATAATATGTACATTTTAAATGGAAAAAAATAAAATAAAATGTATACAAAATAATAAATAAAATAAATAAAGTTAATTATGATAAAAAATATAAGAAAAATTAATAAAGAAGAAAAAAATTATGTATATAAAATAAAATAAATAATATATATATATATATATATATATATATATATATATATATATATATATATATATATATATATATATATATCAAGATAAAAAATAAAGAACATAATGACAACCTTGATCACAATCATACCTATTTACAATATTTACAAACTGCCCATGGGATCACCGTATTAAACCCCCAGATCCACTAGCGGATGTCGAGGCACAATACCAGGAGATCCCAGTGCCAGTGCCTCTCATTCAGCTGCGTCACTGGTCTTAAGAGCTAGTGAAAGCTGAGTGAGAGAGCTTGAGCTACATACGCTCAAGGCATGAGTGGAGAAGCTGGCCTCTCTCGCTTCAACCTACGAAGAGAGTTATAGGGGTGTTTGGAACTAGATTAAGAAAGGATTAGGAAGCTGATTAAGCTTCTGAATTGAGAATTTGAATGGGATTAGATCAAGGACAAATGGGATATTCAGGTCATGGTGTAAGGTTTTGTTAGTGACATATTATAGGGCATCGAATATTGTTCCAAGGACTTCAGACTGAAAGGTTTGGACACGGTTGATATTCGAAAATTTTGCTGTTCCAAACAGTTCAAGTCCGTAGGTCCATGTGGGTTTAAGAATAGTCTCTAGAGAGATGAGATTTCTTATTTAGTAGTCTATATAGCTGGCCATATCGATTGAGTTCATGTCGTTTGAGTCTAATGCGGGGGTTCCATGTCAGTCTTTTGTCTAAGAGGAAGCCAAGGAACTTGACTGTGTCAGAAAAAGGAAGGGGGATAGTGTTAAACTGGACTAAAAGGTAGGATCTGCGTTGTTAGGTAAAGGTGTCATGCTTGCTTTTTGATTCATTGACTTTGATACACCAATGGTTACACTACTGTTTAATCGGAGCGAAACGTGATTGGAGGTTTGAGAATGTCATTACATGATTTGGGTGGGATGAGAGAATATCTGTGTCATCGGCAAATGTTGCCAGGGAGTTTTCTGGTAAGGTGGGAATGTCTGAGGTGAATAAGATGTAGAGTATAGAACCTAGGAAACTACCTTAAGGAACACTGGCTTCTATCGAATAAAAAATTGAGAATTCAGAACCACAACGAACTCTTAACGAGCGGTAAGAGAGGTAGGATCGAAGGATTAATATAATGTTGATATTGATATAGAGATTGAAGTAATAGGATTTTTAGCTTGAAAAGCAAGCATCGTGCCATACCCGGTCAAATGCTGTTTTATGTCCAGAAAGGCATCCGTGCAATTTTGCTTGCTTTCAAGGGCATGAGATATGTGGTCGACAACATTTAAAATTATAGGTAGTCTTTTGAAATATAATCAACTTTCTAATCATTTGAAAGTAAATCATCTTAATCTGATTGATATTGGTAAAGATTTATCAAACCACATTCGACTGTATTCGTGTTCTGCAGGTTATCCCGTATGGAATATTTATTTGAGTATTACAATGATTTGAAGCAACTTGAAAACATTTCGTTATTAGAACATGAAAATAGTTATTTCTAAAACCAAAATAACATAAATTTTATCCTGGCGAAAAGCTTCAGTCACGAATAGAGTTAATTCAAACGTAGTAAAAGTTATTAGATAATGTTTGGTTATGCCCACTGCTACTAGTGGATTATATTAAATTTAACAGAGTAAAACTAATATATGCTCACAAATAAAAACTTAATACGTTTTAAATAGTTAAAACATTAATAAGTTGACCGATAACAAATGTATACATCATATAATAATGGAGTAGTTGTTGACTGTTTTGACTATATAATTAAAAAAAAAAAATAATAATAATAAAATAATATCTTATTGGTGTATTTTCTTGGTTACCACATTCCACATCATATACATCTTAAAATTACTCATTATTTTTCACGCTAACAATAAACCTATATATACAAACTTACACCTACACAAATTTAAATAATCGCGAGGTACAGATAGTTTAAGTATGACCTTAAGTTTTTTTGTTTTTTTTTTAGTTTTTTTTTTGTGCCTGAAATAGGACTCAGTTTTTGTTATTTACGGTACTTATTTGGAAACTGAAGGTTCCAGAACAATATTTACTTTTTTTTATTTCTAAATTACGGCACATTTAAATTGCAACTATGCAAAGCAATGTATAGGAATGTCTTGAATTGAAAGAGTGTCCTTCGCAGGTAATTTCTTTAACGTAGCAATGTTTTCTTATTGCCTAGTTAGATATTTACAGACTTGCTACACTAATTAATTTTTAATTAAGCTAGATGTCATCTGATTACGTAGCTTTTACAACCCCCGGCAGCAATTAAAGCACCATGGATCCCATCGAGGTTTTGACCCATTGCAAAACATTTAATGGCGCGGCAGCATTCCTCCGAGAGCTGCTACCAGTTCCGCGTCTTCAGTCATTACCTCAAGATTACCGTCTTGCTCTCAGCTCATCCCCGCTCATGAATATGGCATTGAGTTCTCAAAGGTCAGGGTACTGCTATTCTAAAGGCTTTCGATACAGATGTTTCTGCCCATTTTTAGCCTCGGGGCATGCGTTAAAGGGTGCATCCTTCACGCTGCCGCCAGACTTGTGTAACGTGTGCGATTTATTTAAAAAAATGAATTATAAGAAGTAGCGAGAGTAGATTTAACGAACGATTCTCGCTTCATCAGAGCAAAGATCAGGGCGTTTCGAAAATTAAATTACGCCAACACGCCTTCACGTGTTATGAAACATATTGATCAAAAATATATTATGTTTATGAAGCCCTATGCAGGATTAAGCCTTAATTTGAAAATGGTTAACATTATCACGTACCTTTTATTTGACCTTTGACCGATATCGCGCCATTTCTTAATAAGGGTTATATTTTTCATAGAGATGGATGAATTTTAGTATAATTTACGAAAATTAGTGCATATACATATACGATTAAGGAAATATCTGTAAAAAAAAAAAAATTAATTGAATATAAATGAAAAAAATAAATTAAAATTCCTTGAATTGAACATTTCCTATTCATATCCAAGTCATTCCCATAAAAAACTCTTTTTTTAATAATTTCACAATTTAGAATATTACTTTAATATATAAGGTCGTTAACCAATAACTATAAACTTCGACTCTTATTGGGTGACCCAGAGTCCTATTGTGAGATAAGGCTTCTTTCCATTTGGCCTCAACATCCAGCCCCTCGCCTGGTTCTTGAATTTTAAATCGACATTATTAGCATTAAAGTCGAGAGTTAAAGAAATACTTAGAGTTTGCTCCCTGAAACTAAATAAATATGAATGGTAACACCTTTTATTAGTACCTCTTTCAATATCGTTAATTATTGAGCCTTAATATTTGTTATATTTATATTTGAAACCATCCGCACACAAGACTGAAACGACAAGAAACTTCCCGCCGCTTTCGGTTTCTTCAACATTTACTAGACAGGCGCTCTAACCTTTCACTTAACTACAAAAATCTCTACATGACCATCATAAGACTTATCTGGACTTACGGAATTGAGCTTTGGGATTTTACTAAGCCATCGAATTCTTCCAAATCCAAAACCCTTTGTTAAATCCTTAATGTTCCTTACTTTGTCACGAATATATTTTTCCATAGAGACCTCAATGTTACATATGTTGCTGATTTACCCCGAACAATCAATCCTGTCATGAAAAACTCCATAGTCACTCTAACCTACTAGTTTTAGCCCTTGCTTTCTCTTATATTCCTGGCAATCCTCCAAGGTGTCTGAAAAGAAGATGGCCTCTAGACCTTCGTTTAGCTTACCTATTGGAGTTCTGATAATTTTTCTCTGCTAAAGCAGTTTCTCTTAACGTATTTTCTATGTATTTCATCCATCAGTTTATTTAAAAAGTGTATTAACCCATATCGTTGTAAAGTTAAAAAAATAATTGATATATATATATATATATATATATATATATATATATTTGTTTATTTAAAAAAAAATATTCATTCAGGAAAACACTAGGTCTCCGTTCATAGAATGTCAAGTTTGGGTAGAACAAGTAGAATTCCGTGAATTTGCTGTCTCCTCTGCCGCTTGGTAAAGTTCTCCGAGCGATCAATCTTGATGTAGGGAATCTATCTTCTTTTGTTTCTCTTTAGAGCTTCCTTAGTTTCACACTCTAACTCCTTCGAAGGATTGCCTAAACTTATAGACGTATAGGGATGATGCGAATTAGATGTCACCTCGCATAAGTTCGCAAAATTAGAATGATTAGGATAGTATAATTTTTTTTTTTTAATTATTTGGTATTTACAACTGAGTTAACAAAAAAAAATACATCAAGAAAATGTGATGTGTTATATAATACAATGACATGATATAAATGTAGAGAAGCTTCACATTGGAAGCACTCTAAAAATGTTCCCGGGACCATTTCCTTTTCAGGCGCCTCGGAGGATTATCTGGAATTGAAGAGGAAGAAAGGATTGAAACTAGTGGGTTAGAGTGAGAATAGAGTTTGTCATGAAAGGATTGATACCTGGTCCGGGTCTAATCAGTAACATGGGGAACAGGTCTTAAGTTTATTCGTGACAAAGTAAGGAGCGTTGAGGATTTTACGAAGGATTTTGGATTTCAAGGATTGAATTCGGGAAGAATTCGATGGTTTAGTGGAGCCCCAAAGCTCTACGCCTTAACTCCAGATTGGTCTTATAATAGTCATATAGATGAGCCGTTTGTAGTTCAGAGAAAGGTTTGAGCATTTGTCTAGTAAGTGTTGAAGTAGCCTAAAGCGGAGAGCAGTATAATTATAATCAGAGTTGTATTATTTCATCTTAACATTACCTAATTTTTTAATTTTGATGAGAGTACTACACGACATTCACTTAATTTATTAGTTAAAAACAATGTTGGAATTTAAACGAAAATTAAAATTGATATAGCTATACAACAAGTTAGATTGAGAATACATTCTTTTGAGGTTGTTTTTAGCTTCCCATGTCTGGGAATCAATTGTCTAGGTCTAATTATAAATGGTTCGGGAGCATAGATAATAGCCAAAATCATATAAACTTTTTAGTTCTTTTTTCGATTTGGAGTATTTTTATACTCCAGAAAAGTTTCTCTTCATCACTTGTTTTTTTGTGTGTGCATATCACATAGATATTTTTGAATTTTTTTGATAAAATCTCCGGACAACACCAAAAGACCAGAAAATTTGATTTTCCACCCTGAACGTTGACATTTGGACCATGGGTCCCATAAACTTAATTGTTCTCCTTGAGGTCTGAGATCTGATTTTAGAATATGGCTAAACATTTATGAAAAAACTGTATAATTTACCAAATAATTCAGCTTTAAATTAAGCAATTATCAGCCATCGAAAAATGTCGTCAAAAATGAAAAATTAAAATAAATCCTTTCAAATTTCATTCACTCTACATCGTAAACCTATGGACTCTTGCTCCACCGATATAGAATATAGAATATCTTACTTGCTACTGTTAATGTTAAGAACAGTACATAGGACTAAAACATGACAAACGCCTAACATGGAACCCTCATACTTGACTGAAACGACTGGAAACTGCGCGTAGATACCGATTACTACAACACTTACTCGACAAACGATCAAAACTACAAAAAACTCATTTATAAAACTATAATCAAACCTATTCAGACCTACGAAATTGAGCTATGGGAGTCTCAATCAACCATCAAATTCCTCTCACACGCAATCCCTACAATCCGAAATCCTTCGAAAAATCCTTAATTCTTCAAACTTTGTTACGAATTGTTCGCGTAACATGTACTCTCAATTTAATAATGTGCCACAAGCGTATTATTATATTTTGCTACAAAAAAAACATATGGTAAGAAGATAAGCTCAAGTAGAGCAGAAGCGTGCACGCTACACACAACCTCTTTCTTCTTTTCTGAGTACGCTACAACAAGGATGGAGTAGATGAAGAAAAGGTCGCCCTAGGCTGGACGACAAGGCAGGAAGGATGAAGAGATGAAACGAGAGAAACACCATATCAACTATACCAAGAAGCAATTATCTAGCCCATCTAAATGGTAACCCATAACCTAACCTAATTGTTCAAATACACCAATATTTAATCCCAACAGTTATTCTTTCACTTATTCAATACAGTCCACTTGTTCTAGCTGCCACTTGGTCTAATCCTAATCAATTTTCATAATGACGGTTAGACCAAACACGAATAAAATCATCCATAAAGACCTAAATATCTCCAACTAGCCCAATACAGATATGCATCCTTTACTTCCAAACTTCCTGCCCACTCAAACCCACTTATCCGTGACCTCTCCTAAACAATAAATTTTTGACAATCCACCGGGGTGACTTAAAAGAAGATGGTTAAGAGACCTCTTATGGGGCCACCCATAGCGTAGTGGTTAGCATAACAGCTTGCTATACCAAAGGTCGCGGGTTCGAACCCACGGGTGGCCCTAGGATTTTTTAATGGGAGTAAAAAATCCTTAGTTATGCCGTCCTTCGGAGGGGAAGTTAAAAGATGGTCCCGATCCTGTGCGATGTCAGGTACTCGTTAAAGATCCTTATCCTAATAAAACCTAGATAGGCAAAATTTAGGACTCCCACTGTAGCATCGTCCGATTAGCCATAGCAGCATAAAAGTGACTTTAAACGAATAAACAAACAAACAAGAGACCTCTTACCATAAATTGGGCATTGGAAACCTTGGGGTAGTTTCTTCGCAGGACAATCATGTGTTTTAATCTTATATTAATCCCATTCACTTGATGTATTGGCTCACAAAGTTGTAAATTTCATTAAATAAACAATAATTACATAAGCATATTTTAAAATTTGATTTATACAAAGATGAACTGTTGAGAACACTAAATGATACACGTTTAACTCTTCCTATACATATATAATTAGGCGAGTGATGTTGAAAACGACCGTGGTGCGTGCTAACAAGAGGAGACTGACATGTTAGTTACAATACGGTGGCCTGAAGAGGCCTTCCATATGCATAGGCCTCTCCTAGTGAAGGCCCTGATTTAGGATATTGTTGTGGAGGATCTGGATGGAGGTTGTTTGCGGCCCAAGATAAGACCCCTTTGTTAGTGAGGGCGGTTTGATATAGCCCTGCTTCCCGCACCGCGGACAAACTGTAACATTTATCAGAACGATAATGTACCGCCCCACGGAATCAGTTGAAAGTTTACTGAGTGAATAAACAAAGGGGCGTGCTAGGAAAAACCTCTCTCATATCTGTATATTTCCTTGTAAAAGTTTTAAATCACTAAGATTATACTACATTTTCCGCTTTAGCTTTAGTAAGCGAATTTGTGGCAAGAAGTTATAAAATTAAAGGATGTTATTTTCGTTTACCTAAATGCTAAAATCGTTTACCTACCTATCTACCTTCCCTCATTTTGATAACAATTTGAAAGACAAAAAACGAAAGAGGAAAATTAAACAACAACATAAAGTTATCAATTTAATATTTTGTATTGAAGTGCTTCCACTGGGTAGTTTCTTCACAAGACATCACGCCCATAAGTGTAAATTAGCCCATTTACTTGTTGTATATATTATATTTACAGTTGTAAATGTCCATAAAATACTTCTAAAAAAATATATAATTTGTGGTTGCTTTTGGAATATATTAGTCCACGTTCCAAAAACGATGCATATTAATGAGCCCAATGATTTATTATTTCCAGATAACTATATTAAGGTAAAGTTAAGAACGGTTTATGTAGCAGTATTTTATACAGTTAACTAATATGAAAGCAATAAATTAATCAATGAAAAATGGCTTATCACCACTGTTAATTTCAAAATACTATAATTTAATTTTTTTCTTTGATTTTGTAATTAATCGCGGTGTACTGATTCTAAAACTCTATAGAACTATTTCTCAATATTATAAAGTAAGTTAGTTATTAAGGTTATTTAGACAAGATTTCAATGCTTTTCCTTATCTTTTTTTTCATTTGCCACGATGTCTTCATCCGAAAACTATATAATGTTTTCTCTATTTTAAGAAAAATGAGTTATGAGCGATTTAATGTGTAAAATTTTATTAATTTATTTTTTGTGTTAATCAATTAATCGAAGCTTCTTGATTATA
Organism: Piezodorus guildinii; assembly: GCA_023052935.1. Classification (NCBI taxonomy): domain Eukaryota; kingdom Metazoa; phylum Arthropoda; class Insecta; order Hemiptera; family Pentatomidae; genus Piezodorus; species Piezodorus guildinii. Next base: position 31,259,669 of record CM041292.1, on the reverse strand, counting down.
AAGCTGTATAAAATGTCTGTGCCTATCTTTAAAAGTAACGTGGTTATTGAATTAAATCATGTTTAATCGGCCGCCACATTTAAAATGATCAACTGATATCAATGTCCAAGAGTTAGGATAATCGCTGGATGCCCAGGTATTTTTTTGCGAAATAAAAAAAAAAAAAATTGTCCAGTAATTTAGAAGAAAAGCCGCGGAGGGCAGACAGAATATCTTTTTGTGTTTTTTTTTTTTTTTTTAAATTCATATAAGTTATCCGTACTTTAGTTATCTTGAAACCAAAACAATTAACAGGAATTGTTGTAAAGTAGGCAATCATTTTTAACTTTCCAAAACTTTTATTATTTATATATTATACAATAATTATTTTCTAAACTTACAGTATTATGAGGATATCTCATCTCTAAGTATACTAAATAATCATAAGAAATTTTGAACTTGTAAATGAACATTGGAGAGCCCATGGCTGAGTGGCTAGCGCGCTAGTCTCTCATGCTATAGGTTGTGAGTTCGAATCTCAGTAACGGAGGGGCTTTCATAAGGATGTAATTTAATGGAGATTCACTCACAGCCTTTCCCCCGGGTATGTGAGACCCGTCAGCCAAATAATACCCGATATAAAAATTCATATAACCCGTGATAACCCGACCCTATAAAATGCATCGAGAAACGTGAGTGTAATCTCTCAGGATGTTACACCACGAGGCCCAGGACCCACACGGCCTGTCGTGTCACTGGAAGAAGAAGAAATGAACACTTTATCAATCAATATAAATATCAATAATTATAATATATCCTAAATCTGATTTTCAAAGCTCTATGTTACATATCCTAAATTAAATACGAGGCATGTTTTTTAAGTAAGTACCGTTTTAGAATTAAAAAAATACGTGCGAAGATATCGCAATAATTTTATTTTTACATGAAAGCCTGTACCTTAATCCACTTTTCTACATAATTTCCATGAATTTTGAGGCACTTGTCATAACGCGGCACCAGTTTTTGAAAACCCTCCTCAAAAAATTCTGCCGCCTGACTTGTTAACCACTGCATCACAAATGTTTTGAATTCGTTATCGTCTTGAAGATGCCGACCGCCCAGGTGTTTCTTCAAGTGCCGGAACAAATGGTAATGGCTGGGTGCCAGATCAAGGCTGTATGTAGGATGATCGATGTACTGCCTAAACGTTGGGTTTTGTGCAAATCCGTCAACATTTTTGGAACCCAACGTGAACACAATTTCCGGTAATTCAAGTTCTCGATCACAATGCGATACAAAACACTACGAGGATATTGAGGAAAGCGGACAATGATGAAATTGTAAAGCGCCTGTTTTCTCTCACAACGTCATGCACATTTGTGCGGCCATCTTTAAATGCTCTCACCCATTTCCTTACCATTCCATCACTCATAATGTTTTTTACGTAAACTTCAACGATCTCACGATGAATATCGATCGGTTTTACGCCTTTAGCACTAAGAAATCGTATAACAGTCCGTACTTTACAATCAGCGGGACTCAAGATTGTCGGAGGCATCTTAAACACTCAGTAAACAACGTATACAATGAAGAATCTAATGGATATTATGCAAAAAAGTAGATCAAGGTACAGACTTTCATGTAAGAATAAAATGATTGCGATATCTTTGCACGTCTTTTTTTTAATTCCAAAACGGTACTTACTTAAAAAACATGCCTCGTACTTATATGATTTTTTTTTTTAATATCTATTAGATTAGTAATGATTTTCGAACCTCGACGATTTCACTATTCAACTTATCACTGGTGTTTCATATAATCAAGAGGCGCGGTTTTGTATTCATACGAAAATTATCTATGATTTAAATTTATTTCTAGGTGTATGTCCTATGTGTGACCTAAACCTGCCTCTGGCTCCTGTATAACTGACAAAATCTCTACTGAGTTATGAAAAAAAATGTTTATAAAGCGTGAAGATGAGTTTCTTCATTGGAAATAAACGATTCAAAGAAATACCGCATGGGAAGGGAAGAACCAAAGGCCAGACCATTCCAATTGCCTCACCTCCTCCCACAGGATTCCTTTTCTAATTTAGAATAAGGATCAGAATCTATCCTGATTCCCATCCTCAGCGCCATAACGGCCGAGATGAGCCAAGATCCCCGGATGACCTTCGACTCCCAGACTTAGGGTTTCTTGACCAGACTGTACTTTATTACAGGCGGGAGGAGGGCGATAATTGTCCGGCTAAGGACGAGTTCGCCCTTGGGGATGTTGAAACCCTGACCGCAGGACCACGTGCCTCTCCATGCGGGGGCTTCCCGGCTTCTTAGTCTTCTTCACCTGTCTCCTTTCTCTTCTGAAGTTAATTCTGATGTCCATCTCCGTCTTTATTGAGATGTAATAATTTGTTTGGGAAGAGACTGGTATTAGGACAACATTATGAATAAATTATTTTAGGCTGGCCAGGAGATTATTGAAACTCATTAATTCACTATAATCTATAAATAGCCTGTCAAATCTATAATATCCCGAAGTTTTTCTACTGCTCCATTCACCTCATTCCATAATCAAAGCTTAAGCTCCGCGTTTCCTCTACTTCTACTACAGATTATTTTGGATTGTTTTACATGGTTTGTTTTCGGTACCTTGAGGTGGTCTCCCGTGACCGTCCTCTAACAAGGAGAGGGTCCTAAATGTGTCTCACCGATTTTGATGATTTTTGTTTTTTTTTTTAAGGTAAAACTCTACATTAAACCATTAGACTCTGCAAAATATTAAGGCCAAACGCTCCACAGGTGTCGAGTAAAAAGTAGGAAAATTCGTGAGCGAAAAACACATTTTATTAATTATCTCTGTGGTTTATTGTCTCGTTTTACCTTAAAATATTTCATAAAAATCGGTGGGACACATTTGGAAACCACTCCTTGTAAGGTTAGTTGAAGTGGCTCCCCTCCTCCACCTGCAGACAGTAATTCCTTGCGTCATAAATTAACGTTTGATTTATTAACAAACATTAGGGTTTGTTTATTAAATTAACGTCACTTTATGGTTATCGGTTAACGGTTAGATTATTTTAAAAATATATAAATCTATAATAAATAAATAGCAATATAAATAGCAATCTGCATTATAAACAATTAAGGCTACGCAATGAATAGTCTTTTACAACTTGTGTGACCATTTTGATTCCTACTTTACATGAAATAGAACTGCATCCTTTCACAAATCCTTTCTCGTTCACTTTTTGTCATTTTGGAATTCCTTATCTCTATCCGTAAAACCGCCTCTCTCTCTTCTTTCAAACATCTATCTTCCATTACGTACTCGAAACTTCCGTTCCATCATAAAATACAGATATTAGGTTAAATATGTGTATATATATATAATATATATATATATATATATATATATATATATATATATATATATATATGTATATATGTGTGTGTGTGTGTGTTCCATGAGTGTATAATTAAGCAAAGATTTATATGATGTATTGAATTGTTGATAACATTTATGAAGAAGTACCTATACCGTAAGCAGTACCTAGTTTTCACTGTTTTCGTTCTAAGGGGACTTGGTCCCCGAATAAAGAATTCTTTTTTTCATTTCTTTTACCTTCACCATCTCATCGTTCACTCCCTTTGATAACTTATAAGTAATATTATTAAGAAACTTTTCTAGATTTTGATGTGAAATGGATAAAGAAAATTAATTTGCGAAACCTTTTGGGATACATCTTTTCAAATGAAACGTAGATTTCTAAAAAGTTTTTTTAAGCTCAAAAATTTTCTAGATTTTATTATTAATTAAATTTATTTGATTATCTTACCATTAAAATCTAAATTTTTTGTTTACTCTTTTCAAAAGAATATATTTTTTTTTAATTTGTGGAAGGGAATGTTTTTGTATATACTATAAAAATTATAGGTATAATTTGAAACGAAATCAAATATACAATCAGTACTTTTTAATCATAATTGATTTTGGAATTGCGTATTTATAGAACCTGGGTGTTCTTTAGATGATATCGGATGACAAATCGCTATAAGACTCAACAATTAGAATACAACATAACAATGGAAACCAACGTCGTAATAAATATTTTACGATACTGCTAGGCCATATTACTGGTCACATCTCAACAATTTTTAGAACTTGACGTCAATAAGTGAACAAATAAATAGTTACTCTATTTTATAATTTATTAAAAGAAATTTTACATAGTCAAATAAAAAAAAAAGTATGAAATTGAATATATAACGTAATGTATATATAATACACTAAATATCTTAAGAAAGAAACTCTATACAAATAGGACTATTAGGGAGATGAAAATGATTTGATAAAACCAGCGTTTTCAACATTTTTAATTTCAACATAAATGTTTATACTTGACCTTTTACTTGAATTAGCGTCAGTGTGATACTTAACTACTAACTATAGCTGAGGTATGGGTGAATAATTGTTCCTATTAGATAAATGGTATTATTATCATTTATTACCATGAGATTTCTCTATGAAACCTGCAATAATTACAAACTGTTGAACAACTTATGATGAATCTGCGCGTTGATAGAGTACATTAATTTATAATCTCCCATTAATAGTTGTTAAGGATCGTTTTGGAAGAGGTTTCCCTTAGTTTCCTGATTGCTTGAATATAATCTCTTACCCTGAGGTAATTAAAATTAATTAATCGAATTAAGTTGTTACTAATTACTTATAAATTGTTGTTTATGGGATGTGAAGTTGCTTAAAGTGTTTTGTATTAGTATCACGGTTATAATTCGATTCAATGCTCTTAAAACCTGTTGAATAATACTCATCTCTTATACGTTATATACAATCCATGAATTAAACTTATGATAATCTGATTTCACCTATAGGCACAAAAAAAATATATTATTATTATTATTATTATTTTTTTTTGAGATATATTACAATTTGTTTCAAAATGAATAATAGTAATAGTAGTATGAAACCACATTTATACCATATTTACAGAAAAGAATAATAGAGGCAAATCACACAAACGTAGAAAATAAGTAAATTCATAATATGTACAAAAAAAAAACAAAAAAAAACAACAGCAACAACTTACTATTGAAAACAAAATACAAAGTTGTAAGATAAATATAAAATAGTTTTTAGAATCAAACGGTTAATGGCTAATCGTCCGATTAGCCATAGTAGCATAAAGTGACGTTAAATAAATAAACAAACAAACAAATATAAGATAAATAAGATAAACTTCATCCACACTATCCTAACTATATATAAACTAATAAGTTACAATCTACTAAGGGAATCCCGGACTGGGCTTCTCATACCACTTGTAGAGGGAAAAGTAGAATCCAAAAGATCCCAGTGCCCCTTTCTCAGCCCCGTCAATGGTGTGGAAAATTTTAAATAAAAAAAATAGTTAACAAATAAGTTGAACGGATTAGGTTACTAACTAAAGTATAAAATAGCAGACTATTATTTTTTGTATGTAGTAAAGTGATGCTAGATAAATAAAAAATAACTCCTATTAAGAAAGAAAATAAATGTTTAGTTCCCATTAGGTGATTAAAGGATTCATTGTTGTTTAGCTAATATGATATATAATTAAGCATTAATTTTCTTTTCTTTTGCGTTTCTTTATTTATCACATAAGATTTTTTCTTTCTTTTTTTTTTCACTTGTGGTAAGGACAGCATCAATTGCCCAAGATAGTGAAGAAGGTTGGACGACAAGAAAGCCAATTAAAATGGCTTCGAAAAGAATGAGAATAAATCTTACAAAAGAGACGTTTCAGAAAAAAACAAAAACAATTAATTAGTGTCCTTGAGAACACTACCACCAATCAGATCCCTTATAACATCAATGGGAGCTATTATTTATTTCCTTTAGTAGTTAATTCCTGAGGTTCACAAAGGTTTTTCATAACATATAATAAACTACATGACTCCTTTATTTATCTTTTACATAATTTATCTTTTGTATTAATCGTGTAGTATATTCTACGTTACTTTAAAATTGCGACCGATTCAGTACCGTTATTAATTCTTATGTTTAAACTGTTTAATACATAATAAGATGTTGTTAATTTACACAACTTAGCATAATTATCCTCACACAACCGAGAAACGCAAGAAACTACTCGACGTTTTTGACTACTTCAACAGTTACTGGACAAACGCTCATACCTTATGCTTAACTTTAAAAGACTCACCTACATGACTATCATAAGGCTGATATGGACTTACGAAGTAGGCTTTGGGGATTTACTAAATCATCAAATTCTTCACGTCTCCAATCCTTACAATCCAAAAACCTTCGATCATCATAAACTACCGTTCCCACTCTAATCCACCAGTTTCAAACCTTGCTATCTGTACAATCCCTGATAATCCTCTGAGACATCTGAAAAGAAGATGGCCTCGAGAACGTCTGGTTTAGCATAGTCTTTGGAGATCTGCTAATGGCTAGTATCTCTACATGTGAATCACGACATTATAATCTTTTATTACTTTTCCTAGATGTATTTTATTAAACAGCTGTAAATATCAATAAATATATTTTTTAAAATAAAATATCCATATCGAAATAAACAGGGGAGGTTTATCTCGAACTGAGTCAGTCGTCAGTCGGACTGTACTGAATTGGGCAAAGATACTCTGAGATTCATATATTTAAAAAAAAAAAAAATTGAGGAGAGTATATCAAACCTCTTCCGGCACACCCAGATGCTGGGAAAAGATTTTGGTAGTAGAAGGTATACGGTATACAGAAAAAATAGTCAATGATATTGATGAATGAGAAAGAAAGCATTCTTTTTTATTTACCCTAGTGATGTATATTCTGTATATTCTGATGTATATTTGTATATTCTGTGCTGATATTACATTCTTATGTTGAATTATTTCAATCACTTTCTAGTGGTGAGAAAGTAAAAGATGTTTTGCGCCAATTTCTGCACTTGCGCAAAGTAGGATATTTGGACCATCTCCAATACGATGAAAATGCTTACTGACGTAATCATACAGTCATCTTCCTGAAGCTAGACACGAACTGGCCTGTCAGAGGTTCATTGGAAGTCGTCCAAAGACGTGTTTTAAAATTGTTCACAACTGTTGCATGTAAGAAGATTGATAACGTGAAACGATTTCAACTCGTAATCTGGGGACTGTGTGTTTACTTTCTTTTTACAGCAGATATCATAGTGAAGGAAATCGTTTAGGATTGAGTTTTATTATCCTTTTTATTAATAATGCCAATATTTCCCAAATTACCTCAAGTTATTCAATCGTTCCTGCTATCTTGTAAGCTTTTGATATCTTGACTTATTATTAGCCACTTGGACTATGGCTGTGTGGTATGCGATCGTCTCTCGATGCTACAAGAGCAGAAAGCAAAAGAGATCATTTACTGTTTTTAATGTATATATTTGGTAACTTGAGGCCGTCTAATATATAATAATAATAATAATAATATAAATAATATCCTATAATATATAAATATATCCTTTTTTATACTCAAAATAGCTTATCCTGTATGACATTGTTAATTTACAACATCAATCCTATCTAAAAACCCCCGATCCATCAAGAAAAAAGTAAATAAGATGCCATATTCCCAACGTCTTTAATCTTTCCCGGATAACCAAAACATTCAAACACTCCTTGCTTGCTCGTACTACCATAAAATTGAGAATTCCCTCTTGTCAAACATACACTACTCTCCTTTCCTCTCCTCTACGGAATTATTTTATTTTCAAAATTTTGAATTGAGTTGTTTTAAGGCCTGTAGTTATGTTGCTTTTTCACATCTATTTATAGATCCTAATCCTATCTTTTTCCAGGTTAATTATTAATTAGCCCATTCTGTCACCAGATTTTTTTTTGTTATTGTTCTATTTTTATTTTTATTTTAAATAATTATATTAAGCTTATCAGGTACATTAATATTGATGCAGATAAAATGAAATGAAAATAATTTTATTCTGGGACGAGTAGTCCCCTAAGAATAACAAGAAAAGTACAATATACATGATAATTGTCTGGTCGTTTAAGACTTCATTTAACAATAGGAGACAGATTTTATGACAGTGAATTGTTATCATCTATATATTTTAAATATTACATATGTTGGGAAGATTAATACTTTAGGAGATGGAGAGATAGTTGGAATTCCAAAATAGGATAGCACAAATAACAAAGGATTTTTTGAAGGAGACAGATCTGAGAGAAGGTATATTACAAGTTTATGGTTTGGGATCTAGTGTTTACTGAATGGACAGAGGAACAAGTGGTAGGCATATCAAGAATATTAGGAGGTTTTTTTATGTTAAAAAATCGGAAGAGACAGTTACTTAAGAGGTACTGCCGACGGAAAGAGGGATAGAGCCAATTCAACTCGGTATACTTTCTAGAAACATGGGAGCGTCTGGGGGTCCCACATGTGAATCTAATGAAACAATTCATAAGTCTTTTGAGTCTCATACGAATTTCTCAGACAGCCATATACGAGGCAACCGTAGTCAAAATGAGAGAAGAGACGAGTAGCATACGGGTTTTAGGTAGGTATATATGTGTAGGACAGATACAGGATTGATATTAAGACCATTATTCAGGGATAAAGACACTAGAAAATTTAGAAGGTTGTACAGCGTAGAATTACGGAGCAGTATAAATAAAGTTGTAGCATTGCTTTATCTCAAAACAGCATGCAATGTTGTATGGCTTATTTAAGATCGTATTCCAAAACATTTAATAAGCGCTGAACAGACTGGTAGGCGTCCAGGAAGCCTAGGTAAAAGGATTGTGCATGGTCTGATGTCGGGAAAATGAGCTTGGACGCTAGTCATGGAATTGAACAGGGCAGGGAAAGATTGGTCGTATATGAATCGAAGGTTTGCCATTAATAAATATCTAATACGACCGATGTTAAATCAAAACAGCTGACTTTCTTTTCATCTTGTTCAATTTCGTTAAGTTTTAAGAAATTATCAAACTTTTCAGAGAAATTTAAAAAAGTCTCTTTCCTCGTTAAAACCTTCGAATTGCAAGCCACATGATTTCGAATCCGTTGGTGGTCCTAGGATTTTTTTTTTAATGGGAGTAAAAAATCTTTAGTTATGCCGTTCTTCGGAGAAGACGTTAAAAGATGGTCCCGAGCCTGTGCGATGTCAGGTACTCGTTAAAGATCTCTATCCTAATAAATCTGGATATGCAAAATTTAGGACTCGCACTGTTGCATCGTCTAATTCGCCACAGTAGCATAAGTGACGTTAAATAAATTAATAAAAAAAAAACATGCTTATTTTTATTAATATAGTAAGGAGAAGCAATCTAAATCATTAAAGAGCAACTTTTTAGACCAGTTAAGCTGTTGCAGTTGGAATATTTTAGTGGATTAGGATCCCAATTTATCTGAAGGCTCAGGTGTCATTGAAATATCAGGCATGAAAAAAATGAATAAAAAAATAAGCGTTAGCTAGATATAGCTCTTATGTCATGTTTTAATAAGATGTTATTCTCAGTGAATTTGGTCCCAGAATAAGTTTTTTTTTTTTTTTTTTTCCTTCTATCTAACTAAATGCAGATGATTTGTCTATTTATTTCCAAACATAATATTGGTTTATAAATCATGAAGATACTCCTCATGCTGACCTTGCAGCCCTAGACAGAACCACCTACACTTGATCAATGAGTACTGACTCAGAGACGCTACTCTCCGAAATCCGAAGGACAGATGCGGGATTAGCTAACGGACTTTGTTAGCTCATTGTCTCACCGTCGTTGGGGACGCCAGGCATGACCATCGCTAATGACATGCTCCTACTTCAAGGTCGCCTCTGGAATCTCTTCAAAGTCTTCCTTTTTCTCAAGATGGCTTATGTGCTTCCTCCGTGTCGATGACGTCCTTCTTTTACATTCTTTTACTAATTAATCGATTTGGTGTCGAGGAGGGTTCTCCTGTTGACTCCGTCCATTGTTCTCAACGGATCTACAATTCAGATTCGAGATTTGCCACGACCGCATGAACTTATAAATCAAATTAGTTTGCCATCAATTTGAAACGCATTATTTCGATAACAGGCTGGCTGCATTTGTTTTTCCAACGCCTACATTGGAACAATGAAATGTGGAAGTCTATAAGTGGTTTTATTGACATCTGGAAATTGAGTTTTAGTCAGGAATGACATTGGGATTATTTCTTAAAATCTTTGATTCATTAGGTAAAAAAAAAAAAAAAATTAACTATGGAGGACCAAACCGTTTTCCTTTCTGATACTATTTCAGTTTTACTTTAGTATTCTTTTACTATTTAATGTTAATCACTTTGCGGTAGTATCAACACATAAAAGAAATTGATAATGGGCTATATCTTTATCCGAACTCATTAACATTAAACATTGTTTGCAAAACACAAATGGTATCTGTAACAAACAAATATATCCATAGCAAGGGAATGTATTGCGATCTTGAACATTTTCGAAATAAATGCACGCTTGAGTCCAAATAACCAAGCCCTGCAAAAGGGTGTGTCTGTGAGTGTTTTCCTGGCGGGATTCAGAAAACTCCCGCGCGAAAAAGAAAAGCGCTATAAAACTGAAATTTCATATTTAATACAAATATACGCCCAAGACGTTACAAAATTTATTTCATCACAATCAGCTTAACCGAAGAGCCTGTTTATACCAAGCATTTTGCACCTTTTTACGATTTTCTCGAAAACAGCTCAAACGATTTTGATTAAACTCGCTATATCGTTGTAAAATGTAATGGGCTTTAACGCAATCTAGGTTTAATTCTGTTTGAAATAGTCTGACAGGGCATAAATGCCGAAAAGTTTCATTAATTTTGTAGTTTTTATGGAATTGACCATATCATCTGATTAGCATTGCCAGAAAACAGGTAAATATAAAAGTAGAACGAATTCGATATCCAACTATAGGAGATAACTGCAAAAATATTTTATTAATACAATTTTTTGTTTTTGAACATAAGAACAGTAATATACCGTTGGAAAGCTAAATATTTAGGAAAAATATTATCTTACAGACAAGCTTGTAACAGTAAATAAAGAGTGGTGAAAGCCGATAAAACTGATTATTTTAGATAATAATATAATCGATTTATTATTGAAACACATCTTTCATAGTTTCACTTATATTTATTCCTAACTGTAGTTGAAATTCTTTAATCGATTTTTTAAGACGGAGGTAACTGAATGTCGTGTGTTGCCCGCACTAGATTTTTTGGGTTTATAACCAAACATTGGAACAGATAAAGCAAAAAAAAAAAAAAAAAAAAAATGAAGATCTAAATACCAGTCTCTGAAGAATGTTTTAAATGTTGAGAATCAAAATAACATTTGACCAAATCATCTTAAACTTCCTTCAAAAACTCATGAAATTTCGCCCTATCCTTATATGTTCTTCTTATAAATTAGATATTCCTCATTTTTTGAATCTAAGCTTCTTTCATAACATCTCTTACAAGAAGCTGCACGTAGTTATTGACAACTACAAAAATAACTTGACGTACGATGAGATTCCAAATTAAGAATGCTCATTTATATATAGATATATGTGATTGAGCAATGGCTCTAATAAACCATCAAATTTCTCCAACAACCACTCTCCAATCTAAAGTCCTTCAAAAAATCCTAAATGCTTCTATATTTTAATTAATAAACGATTCGATAAACGAAAATATTAAATGCGAATTTGAAAAGCAACTAAATGAGAAAACTAAAATATATTTTTTTAATGCATTTTTTCATTCTTTAACATTATAAAAGTAATATACATGTATGATATACCGTTTGAAAGCTAAATATTTTAGAAAAAATATTATCTTATACACAAGCTTTTAAAAGTTAATAAAAAGTGATGAAAAACCGATAAATCTAACTGATTATTTTAGATAATAATATAATAGATTTTTCACATTTTTTCACATGTTTCTATATAAATTCCATTTGATTAATTCTTTAATGGTTTCAATCATTTTTATCTCTTACTGTGCTTGAAAATTCTTTAGTCGATTTTAAAAACGGAAGATAAGTGAAAGTCGTGTGTTGCCCACACCAGGTTTTTATCCTTCCAGCATAGTGGACGGAACAATAGTCGGTGTATTTATTTGGAGATTGAGCCTTATTTTAGATACATTATTTTTGCTTTATATATTCAATGGTGAACAATTATCAAAATAATATGTTAATCTTGGATCGATTTACGGGCCCCGACAAAGACATCCGAGTTAAGTCTGCAGTGCACAGATAGACACTTAATCTTTTAATGAGACGTGAATTATGCTAATTGTAATTAATAGCCATTTCGGAAGGCCTTCAACAGCTCAGTTGAATAATGACATCCTCTTGGGGTGGTGTTCCTGCATTGTCTCTTCATAAATCAACTTGCACATTTGATGACCGTTTACTGACTCGGAGGACAGTGTGGGATTGAAGTCATGTTTTAATTGCTGATAGACTCCGAGTTGTGGATCACATTTCCTCTGCCCTTGAGTGCAAGGAGTATTGTTCGGGTGCCTTTCTGGACATAGCTCAAGCTTTTGACCGGGTGTGGCACCCGGATTGCTCTTTAAGCTCAAAACCCATTTACCTCAATCCTTATACCTAATCCTCCGATCCTATTTATCAAACCGCTCCTTCCAAGTTCGCTGTGGTTCCGAATTTTCCAAACATTATACTGTTAAGGCCGGTGTTCCTCAAGGCAGCGTCTTAGGACCCGTCCTCTACATCCTCTACACCGCCGATATCCCTACCGATCCCGATACCTTTCTGGCAACATTTGCTGACGACACAGCCATTTTATCATCCAATTCCGATCCTGAAGTAGCATCTCTAAATCTCCAAAGGCACCTTTCCCCTTGTCGAAGACTGGTGTAAGGCTTGGCGAATTAAGGTGAACGAAAGCAAATGTACACACGTCACCTTCACCCTTCGACGTAAATCCTGTCCAACAGTTAAAATCAATTCCATACCGCTTCCTTCCTCAGACACAGTCCGGTACCTTGGCTTTTTACTAGACAAAAGACTGATGTGGAACCCACATACGAGACTTAAAAGGATAGAACTTAACCGCAGATTCGGCCGGTTATACAAATTACTAAACAGAAAATCTCATCTTACAGTCGACAACAAATTACTAATATATAAGACAGTACTGAAACCTATATGGACCTACGGACTTGAACTATGGGGGACAACTAAACATTCTAACATCAAACGTATCCAATCCTTCCAATCCAAAGTTCTCCGAACAATAGTTAATGCTCCTTATTACGTTACCAACTGTACCCTACACCATGACCTTAATATTCCATTTATTTTAGATCTGGTACCATCCAAATTCTCCAAATTCCATCAGAACCTTCTTCATCATCCTAATCCTCTTGCTCAATCGCTTTCCAGCTTCACCCATCCCTACAATCCTCCTCGAAGATTGAAACGGCAGTGGCCCCGCGACGTTTTGTAAACATTTATCTGGAGTTCTGACACTGGTCAGATCCTCCACTCATGTACTGTATGTTTGTGGCTATTCCGCTCTGGCTCGGCCTCCACTGGCATACACCAGTGAAGCGCTGAGTGGGAGGCGCTGGGATCTCTTGGATTCCGCTTCTCCCCCCACTTGTGGGGGGAGCAGCCGAGTCTAGGGTTCCTTTGACTGATTGTATATATTGTATATAGTTAAGTATGCTTGTATGATTTTTATTTATTTCCCAACTTGTATTTATCTCTACTACAGGTTGTTGTTTTGATTTGTTTCTTGTTGCTTTTTTTTTTGTATATATTTGAATTTATTTATTTCCGATTTTATGTAAATTGACTTTATCATTATTGGCTGTATATATTGTATGAATGTGTACTACATCTCTATTACTACTGTTCATTATGCAACAAACTGTAATATTTCTCAATAAAAAAAAAAAAAAAAAAAAAAAAAAAAAAAATTGCTGATAAAATCTCAATCGATTTAATTTTTTGTGTGTGTTTTTAATTCTTATACCATTAATGTTCATCCAATGTAATAATTTTGAACTAGAATAGAAAGAACATTACGATGTATATATTCGACAAAGTTACAATTTTTGGAATGATTTAATATACAGTTAATGCATTGATTTTATAATATGTTATATTAATAACTTATGCTACGGTTTTAAATCATGAGGTTTGAGAATTGTTGTTTTTCCCCCCTTCCAGTATTTTTAATTTATTATTTTAAATTATAAACGATAAAATTTTCCAAGAAACAAATATTAATCATTCGCTTCAAAATTCGACGTTTCATTATACTCAGAATCCAATTATCAAATTTGAAAAATAAAGAAATAGGTTTCTCCTCCTTTTGCCTTTCGCGACTCTCAAAATATGAAGTATAGTTCAAAAAAAAAAAAAAAAAAAAAAAAAAAAAAATATATATATATATATATATATATATATATATATATATATATATATATATATATATATATATATATATATTGTACACTATCTAACGCATTCCAATATATATTCGTCAACAGTTCAGTGTCATGAAGTCATAATTTAGACTTGCTGTACGAATCAGTATAATGAGCTGATAATTCAGTGAATATGTATTTTATGTTTTATCTATGAATTATTGTATACAGCTGAGTATTTTAAGTGAAACAGCGGATATGTTGGAGGCTTTTTATTGAGAATTGATGGACAACGTTTCGGCTATAATGCCATCTTTAGTTGCCAAGAAAAATTTTATTCAAGGTGAGTGGGTACTTTGAGTGAAATAGCAAAGTTTTGATAGTAGGGTTGATAACCTACTGCCAAAACGTCGAACAAGGAATGTTTTAGATAAAATAAAACATTTTCAATGGAAGTTAATAGTGTTAAATTTATGAAACTATTTATTCATAAATAAAACTAGAAAGAAACTAAGGTATTACGTTTCAAAATACGTATAATTCAAATGTTTTTTTTTTCTGTTTTTTTTTTTTTTTTTTTTAATACCGAATCAGTGAAATTAATAATTTTTTTTCTTTACTGTTCGATGAAAATTTAAATTACCCTTAATAAAAATTTGTTTGAACTATTAACGAAAACAATCCGCTAGATATAGATTTTTTAAATTTTTATTTTGATGTCAAAATGAACACCTTTTAAGTTTGATGTAGAGTTACTGTTTGGAAATAATGATCCATTGTGTAACCATTTGAAATATTTTTAACGGGGGTTTTGTATTTAAATTTATTATTTTACTCACTATATATACTGTTTAAAGTTCAAAAAGTTTTTATTTAATTATTTTTTTGTTTCCGAAAATGATGACGTTTTAATTGTAGTCGCCTGGACTATTAAACTCAGAATGACAGTTTTAAACAACCTTGAAGCTTACTCCTATCTAAAGTGTCTCTTCACTAGAACTTTCGATAGTATAACTTTAACAAGAAATTTCACCGTACCGAGAAACTTGATGGCAAGATAATGGAGTACAATATAGATGAAGGTATAGATTTTACTCTAATTTGAGTCGATTATTATCGAACAAAGAGAAGAAAATCCATTAATGGTCGCCCTTCATTGATCATGCCGTTAATGGAATCCTGGATCAAAGCCGATATACATATAAATGAGAAGGGGCAACTATTCCACGGGACTCTCACTAATATCGATGTAAATCCATCTAATAATATTCTGTCACAGCCCTCACCTTGTGTCCGTGTAATCCGGTTGTTTTGGTTTGACAATAAATGGGATGCTACATCAATGTGGTTGTCATTAAATTAGTATTCCTCTAAATATAGTATTAATTATTTGTTTTTGATTAATTCATAATGGAAATCAATAGTTGTGGTGAAAGATTTCATTCATACTACATTCATACAATATTTACAAAGCATAAAATTACTATACAATATATACACAATAATGAATCAATATAATAAAATCAAGAAATCGCTTACACCTATATACACATATACACAATCAGACATACATCACATTGAATGGAGAATCTAGCCAGTGCTCATTAATGTCATAACTCATTATTGGGATAGTAATAAAAACTATCCTATCATTTAAGTTGGACGAAATAACAGATACTTACGAAGTTTCATCAAATTCGGTTCAGTACTTTCAGAGTTTATCCCAAAAAAACATTGTGACACGAAATTTTTATATATAGCATTTTCAAGTCTAATTCAACCTTTTCCAAGTCAAATTCAACCTTTTCCAAGTCAAATTCAACCTTTTCCAAGTCAAATTCAACCTTTTCCAAGTCAAATTCAACCTTTTCCAAGTCAAATTCAACCTTTTCCATTTCAAATTCAACCTTTTTCGTTTTCAATAAAATAATGAAAATCAAATTAACATGATTTTATGTTTTTATGGTTATTTTAATTACACCTTATGTTTTTAACCCTTGTGGCTTGTTTAATGTTCCCAGGGGCCTCTTTACCTATAATTGGTCACGATTATAATAATAAGTATAAACCATACTTTAATTTTTAGACATTTTCGACACAAGGTCTGGTAGTCGGATTAGCGGGGGTTCGTTTTATTTTAGTTTTATAATCGCGGGCGAAAATATTATCAATTGAGGTTTATTTTAACTTTTTCGTATTTATTGGATACTAGGCTCAATAGCGGCGTTCCCAAGGGTTCGTTACCGATTATAATATTAATTTTAATAGCGCTCGCTCAAATATGGGTTTATTATAACTTTTTCGTATTTATTGGATACAAGGCTCAGTAGCTGCGTTCCCAAGGGTTCGTTACCGATTATAATATTAATTTTAATCGCGCTCGCTCAAATATGGGTTTATTATAACTTCGTGTTTCTTTTCTATGCTAATTTCTGTATTTGTGTTTTGGTGGGTTTTGTTAGTGAATGTGTTGATGATTTTTTATTCAGTTGGTCTAATGTATGTTTATGTAGTTTTTTTTTGTAACTTTTCATCTACTGGGTTACTGCTAATCCTTTTTATCAGGATAGTAAGTTATCTTTTTGGTTAATATTTTGGAGTTTGATAATAATCAGCTAAACAGAACGATTTTAAACGTCCATTTGTATTTGATAAATCTCTACTTGAGTTAGCGCAAATAAAATTAATAGTATAATCTATAATGAGGCCTTGGTTACGCAGCGACAGAGCCTAGTATGCAGTAAATACGAACAAGTTTAAATAAACCTCTTCTTGAGGTTCAATTATTTTATTGAAATCGAAAAAGGTTGAATTTGAAATGGAAAAGGTTGAATTTGACTTGGAAAAGGTTGAATTTGACTTGGAAAAGGTTGAATTTGACTTGGAAAAGGTTGAATTTGACTTGGAAAAGGTTGAATTTGACTTGGAGAAGGTTGAATTTGACTTGGAAAAGGTTGAATTTGACTAGGAAAGGTTGAATTTGACTTGGAAAAGGTTGAATTTGACTTGGAAAAGGTTGAATTTGACTTGGAAAAGGTTGAATTTGACTTGGAAATGCTATATATAGATAACTGTATTAAACACGATAATAACCTTCTCATTTTTGCATATTTCAATATAAATATTATTTTTATTTTTAATTAATTAAATTATTAATCAAATTCATGATTTAGAATCTGCAAAAGTCACTGCATTACATTACTAACAGTCCATTAACTTAATGATTTAAAATAGAGTTGTAAATCTTTGTAAATAGGATTAGATAAAGCATCCGAATGATTATTCAACTTAGTAACAGTTTCAGACTGTTGAGCTAATCCTTGAGTAAACAGAGCATTGTGCTAAATTTTAATGTTTCTCTTGGAGTTTCCCATGAAACATTGAATCATCAGAATTGTCTTGATGCAATTCAGAAATTTATAACTTCCTGAGAAAGTGACCCGGCTATGGTGACCTTCAGAATCCTTAAGACCTCTTTGAAGAAAGAAGAGATATATTGAACGGATGCTCCTAACCTTGCTAAGAGGTATTGCCGTTAAAATCGTGAGATGCATTCTTTTGTGAAAGAGCGCCGTATTAACATGTAATCTTTCTATTTGTCTCTATCATATCCGATCTTGACATTTGGTATAAATATTTCTATAACGATATTCATGTTAATTTTAAAACTTCTAAGTGTATTGGAATTTCAAATATTTTTCTTTAAAAAAAATAAGTTATCAGTTTCAACATTGTTTATGTTTTTTACAGTCTTTATTCAAATTCGGAGTTACATAAGAACATTTAGTAAATTTTAGGTCATAATCAACAACAAATAATTTTTCTTTGTGTTTTTTTTTATTTATATAACATCAATTTTTGCTACTATGGCTGATCGGACGATGCTGCAGTAGGAGTCATAAATTTTGCCTATCCAGTTTTTATAAGGATACGGATCTTTTACGAGTACCTGACGTCATATATGCTCGGGAACACCTTTTTGCGTCCGCCCTAAAAGACTGAACTAAGGATTTTTTTACTTCAATTAAAACCTATGGCCTTCTGCTAAGTTTGAACCCGCGACATTGATCATAAAAGGCTGTTATTCTAGGCACTACACAAGAGGTGACCCCAAAGTGTTTCGTAATTTTCATTTCAATTCTAGGGACCACTTGTGGTGTAGTGTCTAACCGCACAGTCTTCTACACCTAAGGTTGTGTGTTCGAAACTGGTATATGGCCCTGATATTGCTTAAAGGGAGAAAAATATGATTAGTTATGCCTTCCTTCGGACGGGACGTAAATGTTCGTTTCTGTCTTGTGCTATGTCCGGTATTCGTCAAAGATTTTAATAGTAATTAAACTTGGATAAGCAGAATTTAGGACTCCCGCTGTAGCATAATCCGATAAGTCATAGAAACATTCAGCGACGTTAAACATACAAAATTTGTTTAACTTTATATTAGGTAGCGGAAGGTTCAATCATATATGTTTATAAAACACTATATTTGTCAAAATTCGAATTAGATCTTAGCTTACCCGAGCTACTAAATACATGGGTTACTAAAAAATCGTGTTGAAATGTTGAAATTGTGATTTTTCTATTTGTAATTTTGTAAAAAAGAGACTAAAAAAAAGTCTACAACTACAACTTATAAAGGGTGCGCAGAGAGAAAAAGAAGTGGTTAAGTATTTCTTCCTGACTAGAAAAAAATAAAAATAGATCATGGTTGTGTTCATCTGTAATCTATAGCTTTACCTGTTGTAAAGTTAAAAAAAGTTACACAACTAATCCTCAGCAAAAAGACATATTCATGATTTAAGCAATTCAAACAGAGCTCTCGCTTAGAGCGGTTGTCAGATGTATGAGAAATAAGTTCTACAAAAATAAGAATTTTTATTACACTTTTTTTATTATAAATTACAAGATTTTTTTTGGTTTTGTTTTTTTCAATTGCACCATGGTTACGTTGACTGGGTCTTCATTTTTTTTAACCTAATGCAGACTCCATTGTTCTGCGAAATTATACTTGGTTTTCGCAGTCTCTCTTTTGTCCTCCAAGGAGATGACAGTAGGTATATGAGAAGATGATGAGCTGTCATCTCCTCCCTATGAAATCTGGGACACGTGGAACTATCTCCTATCCTATAGAGATGCTGCTGAAAATAGTCATAGATTAGATTTTTATTGTCTTAGAGAGCCCGATGTGGTTATCATTTTAATCAATGATTACTTTTATAACTCAAACATATAATGTAAGATTTTAATTGGTTGCTTTTTTATAAATGGCAACTTATTGAATAATTTATAAGAAAAAAATCCGTTACTAAGTAGTAATATTGATGAATTACAAACATTATTATACTAACAAATTGTCTTTTTCAGATGCAGTCAAATGATACTTGACATAAGAAACAATTAAATCTGCATAAGACTTAATTTTTTTCAGTTTTCATAAGCGAATGTGCTTGAGAAAACTTATCAGCAGCAGACATGACAGGCATAGGGAAGGAAAGTGCCCAGCAATAAATCTTTCTAGTCTTTAACTTAGCAATGGAGTTCTCTCATCCAGCTTTTATTCAGGATTTTTCTGAAAGGCATTTCGGCTATTGACATGCCGTTTATAAGTCTATCGTCGTGTTGGTGCAGTTTACTATTAAAATGTGAGTTCGTATGTGTTGGTCGATTGAGACGTTGATTTCAAAAAAGTGTTAAAGGACATTTTTTACGAAATTGATTTGTTTACATATTTGTATTCTCATCAGTTAGCTTTGTCTAAATCTTCTAGTTGATTTTATCTCATCAACAATCAAGTACTTTTAAAACGCGATTTACAAATGCAAGTACTTTCTTAAGTTACTAAATACACATTTAGTTTGATTCAAAATCACGCTAAAACCTTTTATTTCATAACTATAATATGTTTTTTTAATCTACTAAAAACAAAATCTAGATTTTAATGCGAAACGAATCGAATTAGTAGAGTAATGAGAGATTTTCTATAGTACCTATAATAGTGGATATAGTACCTTTTGTTGTTTATGTATGTTTATTAGGATCCATATGTCAAATAGAAAATAAACACTCTCATCCAGCAACTGAAACTACTATACTTTCTTCTGTCCAAATCATCAAATCTAGAAATTATACAAAAACTGAATACTTACACTTACTTACTTAAACCCATATAAACTTACGCCTTACAGATTTATCGCTCAGGAAAAAAATACTTCCATAAAAAAAAAAAAAAAAAAACGGTAATTAGTTTAATCAAAGACTTAATTTGTTGGTTTGGCTCGAATCAACAGCCCAACTCCGTTGTACAGACTATTCCGATTGATTCAAAGGATCCTTTTGTAATTAATCATAACTCTAGAGAGCTTGTCTAGTCTGTGTTGAAGTAGTCCTACACCGATTAGATGCCTCTGATGATTTAATTCAAAGTTTTCTTGCATTGAGATTGATTGAAGAGGCCGTGAGACAGGACTTGAAGCATCCCGCAGGCGAAACAAGGGCTGCATTAAATCACTCATTTCCTGTCACAAGTTGCACGTCATGGTCGGAATGACTCCCATTGATAAGGAGCTGATTGAAAAACAATCGACACAATGATGATCCGAGCGATCGAGAACGGCACTGTACCAACAATGACTTTGGAGAGGCGTGTGCCGCTGGAGGCGTATTTGTGCTTGTCACACAGCTCTCATCATCTTGAGAGCTGTTCTTAATTGATTTCTAAAAATATCAACCGGAGTTCTGCGCATGCGCGTGAGTATAGCAGTCATATTTCAAGTCGGCTCTCGGATTTCTTGCTTTTACAGTTGGATTTCACTTCAGCACAGTCTTGAAAACATCATCAGACTTCAGGATAACAACAACAGTTATTATTGGAGCAAACAGCGGTAAGTTGTGATATAATTTACAGTGTAAAGTGAATGCTGAGTCACCTCTTCATATCAGCTGATTGCCAACAGCCCGGCAAGGCTGGTCTTGCTTAACTTTTTTTAAGTTATTGTTTTTTTCCCACATCTGGTTATTATTTAATTACTTCCTATACATGAAATGCGATATTATCATCAAGTAATGTCCTCCAAAGCTTCAACTAAAAGATCTAGATCTAGTGGTTCAATCCCGTCACCTACAAAACAAAGACCCCGCCGTGATACTAATAAAAGATTAAATTTACAAGCAACCCCTTCCGGTACTAATTCAGAATCTGAACCACAACCTGGCACATCGTCACAAGGGATGACTGACGAATCGCCGTTTTTTCACCCCAAATCCTTTTCAGATTTTACATAATGAAAAAGAAAACATGGAATCTACTCCTATACCTAGTGAACCACGGCCTCCTCCAATATTTGTCAAAAATATTAGAAATTTCCAGTTGTTGTGTGCGCAATTGAACAAAATTACCGAATCTACCAGCTACTACTGTATGAGTAGAATCAATGATACCAAAATATCTCCTACTACTGCCGAGACATATAGAAAAATAGTGAAATACCTAACTGAAACCAAAGCAGATTTCCATACCTATCAGCTACGCCAAGAGAGAGCTTTAAGGGTTGTAATCAGAAACTTACACCCCTCGACACCAGTTGAAGCTATTAAAGAAGAACTAACGGAGATGGGCTATAAAGTGCGGCAAGTCACTAACGTCCTAAAGGATAAAATTCCTCTACCTCTCTTTTTTGTGGATTTGGAACCAGCTGAAGGAGTTGAAAAAATCTATGACCTCAATAGATTGTACTATTCCAGTGTAAGAGTTGAAAAACCTTACACAAAGAGAGAAATAATTCAGTGCCATAATTGTCAAGCATATGGTCATACTAAAAGTTATTGTCATCACATACCTCGATGCGTGAAATGCGGTGAACAGCACAAGTCTGTGGAGTGTACAAAACCAAAATCAACACCAGCTGTATGTGCTCATTGCCTGAAGGACCACCCGGCCAACTATAAAGGATGCCAAATCTATAAGGAGCTGAGGACCAGGTTTTAAAAACCTCAAGTACTGGATGAAACAGCAAGACAAGTAAGAAACAGAAGAGAACCCTCAAAACTTATTGATGCCAATTTATCATTTGCCCACTTACTTGGAGGTGGGAATGAAAGTACTGAAGCCGTGGCCCTGCCGGAACTACAAAATGTACCTCAATCCATTCCACATATACCTCTTTCTCAAAATGTAACCAATCCTAAGAATCCTAATCCACCACAAATCTCTCATATTCCTCCTCCTTCAAACGCCACAGACCTTACCAGTTTGATGACATCCTTTATTTCCGAAATTAAATCCCTTGTTATGCCCCTAATATCACTCCTTACGAATCTCGTAACAAATCTCATTCCTGCCTTAAAAAAACCATAAATGACCTCACCTAATTCCTTATCCATTCTCCTTTGGAATGCGAATGGTGTTAGAACTCACACTGACGAACTTACAGCCGTACTGCCGGACAAAAACATTGATGTTGCACTCATTACTGAAACTAGACTAACCACTAAACAGTACTTTAAAATACCAGGATACACGACATACCGGACAGACCATCCAGACGGCAAACCCCATGCCGGTACTGCTGTCATAGTCCGCCGATCCCT
Source organism: Piezodorus guildinii (assembly GCA_023052935.1). NCBI lineage: Eukaryota > Metazoa > Arthropoda > Insecta > Hemiptera > Pentatomidae > Piezodorus > Piezodorus guildinii. The sequence continues at coordinate 31,236,681 of CM041292.1, read as the reverse complement.
CACCCATCACTTACACCCAATTTCCGCCCACGATTACCTACAAGCAACTTCCATCGTTATCAAAACCTTTTCCTTTCCGCTTATCATCGCATCAGCATACTGCCCTCCTAAACATCCCATTTCCTCTGCCCAATTTGGATCCTTCCTCAACTCCTTGGGTAATCACTTCATTTTGGGTGCAGACTTAAACGCTAAGAACCAACAGTGGGGTTCTAGAACCACCAATTCTCGTGGACGGACATTGCAGTCTGCACTCAACTCCCGACGCTTTCATCTCCTACCTCCCGATTCTCCTACCTACTGGCCAACAGATCCTAACCGTAATCCTGACATCCTCGACTTCTTCATCCACAGCGGATTAGGCTCTCTGAATTTTTCCATAGCTCGCCTTGATGAACTATCCTCTGATCATAGTCCATTGATTCTAAATGTATCCATAACACCTATTCCTAAACCTATCCCACCGTCATTCATTAGGGGCCCTGTCAACTGGAACCTCTTCCGCGAAATTCTCACTAATGATATTGACCTCAGAGTGATTCTCAAAACCCCAAATGACCTTGACGACGCCGTATATTCCTTTACAACCGCTATTCAACAAGCCGCCTGGACTGCCTCCTCTCCTAAACAATCCCAAATAATTCCTTACAAAAGCCATTTACCACAACACCTGACAGACCTCATCAACAGCAAACGTCGAGCTAGAACATTATGGCAACGCACCCGCCACCCAGAAGATCGCCGCTCCTATAATTTTTTTTGTAGAAAATTAAAGCGGGAGTTGGCGATCTTCCGTTCCCAATCCTACAATACCTACCTCTCCTCTCTCTCGACTCGTGACAATTCCCTGTGGAATGTCACGAAGAGAATCCTAAAATCCCACACCATTTCCCATCCTCTCCGGCGCTGTGATGGTTCCTGGGCTGCTTCTGACAAGCATAAGGCCGAGGAATTCGTACAGCACCTTTCCAAAGTTTTTACTCCTCATCCAGAGCTTAATCCAACCCATACTGCAGTAGTTGAAGAGTTCCTCACGTCACCAATACCACTATCCTTACCACCTAAAGCAGTTAATCCCTCTGAGGTCAGATATCTTCTTAAAAAGCTTCCTCTCCGCAAATCTCCTGGATACGATCTCCTTACTCCCCAAATCTTAAGACAACATCCACCTAAAGCCATTACATTCCTTACATATCTCTATAACTGTATCCTACGCACTACCTATTTTCCTCTCTTATGGAAACATTCAACTATGATCCTTTTCCTAAAACCAGGCAAACCTTCTAACAACACGTCATCTTACAGACCTATCAGCCTACTTCCGATCCTCTCAAAAATTTTCGAAAAGCTCCTACTAAAACGAATCCTAGCCAAATTTCAAAATTTTCCTTCACATCAGTTCGGATTTCGTCCTCAACATTCCACGGTTCAGCAAGGACTCCGAGTTGTAGACCACATTTCCTCCGCCCTTGAGTGCAAGGAGTATTGTTCGGGCGCCTTTCTGGACATAGCTCAAGCTTTTGACCGGGTGTGGCGCCCGGGACTGCTCTTTAAGCTCAAAACCCATTTACCTCAATCCTTATACCTAATCCTCCGATCCTATTTATCCAACCGCTCCTTCCGAGTTCGCTGTGGTTCCGAATTTTCCGAACAATATACTGTTGAGGCCGGTGTTCCTCAAGGCAGCGTCTTAGGACCCGTCCTCTACATCCTCTTCACCGCCGATATCCCTACCGACCCCAATACCTTTCTGGCAACATTCGCTGTGACACAGCCATTTTATCATCCAATTCCGATCCTGAAGCAGCATCGCTAAATCTCCAAAAGCACCTTTCCCTTGTCGAAGACTGGTGCAATGCTTGGCGCATTAAGGTGAACGAAAGCAAATGCACTCACGTCACATTCACCCTTCGACGCAAATCCTGTCCAACGGTTAATTTCAATTCTATACCGCTTCCTTCCTCAGACACAGTCCGGTATCTCGGCTTTTTACTAGACAAAAGACTGACGTGGAACCCACATACAAGACTAAAAAGAAAAGAACTCAACCGCAGATTCGGCCAGTTATACAGACTACTAAACAGAAAATCTCATCTTACAGTTGACAACAAATTACTAATATACAAGACAGTACTGAAACCTATATGGACCTACGGACTTGAACTGTGGGGGACAGCTAAACATTCTAACATTAAACGCATCCAATCCTTCCAATCCAAAGTCCTCCGAACAATAGTTAATGCTCCTTATTACGTTACCAACTGTACCCTACACCATGACCTTAATATTCCGTTTGTTTTAGACCTGGTACCATCCAAATTTTCCAAATTTCATCAGAACCTTAGTCATCATCCTAACCCTCTAGCACAATCCCTATCCAGCACCACCCATCCCTACAATCCTCCTCGAAGATTGAAACGGCAGTGGCCACGAGACCTATTGTAAACATTTAAACTGGAGTTCTGACAATGGTCAGATCCTCCACTCATGTACGGTATGTTTGTGGCTACAGCGCCCTAACTCAGCCTCCACTGGCTCAGACCAGTGATGCGGCTGAGATAGAGGTGCTGGGATCTCTTGGATTCCGCTTTTTCCTCCACAAGTGGAGGGAAAAGCGCTTGCTGGGGTCCCTTTAGCAATTGTATATATTGTATATAGTTATGATTGTGTGTAAGATGTTTATTTATTTGCCAACTTTTTATTTATCTCAATAATAGGTTTATGTTTCGATTTGTTTTGTTTTTTATTTATTATTATTGTTTTATTGTATATATTTGAATTTATGTTATATTTTATGAAATTTGACCATTATTATTATTTTCTGTATATAGAGTATGAATGTGGTCTCTTATCAATATTATTATTGTTCATTTTGTAACAAATTGTAATATATCTCAATAAAGAAAAAAAAAAAAAAAAAAAAAAATATCAACCATTTGTTCCTTAAACACACCTTAAGGCATCCGTGGAAAATATCATTGTTAATTAATTTTAGAAGACGTTCCTAGAAAAGCTGGCAGCGTGTTAGGTGTAACGTTAGTAAAGAAATAAATAAAAGTATCAAAAAAATAAAAGATCTATAAATCTTTTTTCAGCAAATAATTTTATTCATTTTTTTCCAGAATGGAAAGTTCTTTTTTTTTTTTTTTTTTTTCTTCTGTATATTGGGTATATTACAATTTGTCTCACTGTACAGTAATAATATTGATATTTATAAAAATGTACAAAATAAACAAAATTAAAGTCAAATTACATAAAATAAAAGAAAAATTAATAATAATAATAGGCCTACCGAACCCGAAGGCTCGATGCCCATACCACCAAACTTCGCCTGCACAGACTCGTCCAATGTTCACCGGTCAAGCCCAATCCCCCGATATCAGCCTTAATGCAATCCTCCCATCGACGCTTCTGCCTACCTTTTTTCGGACGCCTTCCAGTCGGTTCAGCGAATACCAACCTTCTCGGAATCCGTTCCTCACTAAGCCCAACAACTTTACGCGCCCATTTGAGTCTCCGCGATGCTATCAACTCAATTATATTCTCAGGGTACAAACTCCGCAATTCCGCGTTGTGCTACCTTCTAAACTCCCCAGTGGCCTCATCTCTGTTCGGACCAAATATTTTACGCAGTACCTTATTCTCGAAAACCTTAAGCCGTTGTTCATCCTTCAAAGTAAGCGGCCACGTTTCGCATCCGTAAAGAACCGTTGGGAGAATAATAGTTTTATAAATTCTAACCTTTACGTTTTTAGACAGAAGCCGCGAGCTAAGTAATTTAGCAACTGAATAATAACATGCATTTCCCACCTTTAACCGGGACTTTATTTCTTCATGGATTTCATTTTTTCTTGTTATCATTGAACCTAAATACTTGAATTTCTTTACGTGTTCAAAAGTATGACCTGAAATATTAATATCATCAAGATCGCCACCATTTCTGCAACTAATCATATATTTCGTCTTATCGGTATTTAATTCGAGACCTATTTGTTTACCGGTTTTTATTAACACACTTGTATTTAGTTGTATAGTTTCGGTGTCTTCACCTAGTAGTACCACATCATCGGCATACCCCAAAACCGGAATCTTGTCACCCATATTTAAGCCTTTCTCGGTACACATTACCTTTTCTATAACATATTCTAAGGCTATATTAAACAAAACATTTTCAATTCTCTAATGAAGGAAATATAGCACCTGATGACGAAAGTACACGTAAAAGAAAAGCAAAAGAAAAATTGGAACCTTTTCGATTTCGTCAAAGAACACTCAGCAACTGATAACTTCTCACGCTCGACACAGTCACCGGTTCAAATAACTCAGGAAATATCTGGCGAAGACTCTACCTCGGAATATGTATCCTACAATATCACATTCTGGAACTCCCATGGCATCAATAATTTTCTCTCTACGACGCCACAATATACATCAACAACAATATTTTGTCTATACGAAACCTGGTAAACTACTGATAAAATAAACATTCCATCAAGAATTCGAGACTTCAGTGTAATCTTACAACCAGCCATAAAAGAAAAAAGTAAAGGACGAGGAAGCGGAGGTTTAGCCCTACTGTATAATAAAAATGTTTATAATGTAGAGACAATAGATAGCTGTGAATATTGGATATTTACTCACGTAAGTCTTAGCACTAATTGCTCATTTATTTTAGGTTTTTTATATTTCAAACCCTCTATTGATTTGACATTTATTTGTGACATATTTAGAGAAACCTTAACCCTCTGATAATCCCGGCAATTTTACAAGTATTAACTATAAGGGACAAAGCGTAGTCGATTTGGTATGGTGTAATTATAGTTGTTTACATAACATTCATGATTTAGAGGTGCTAAATTTTCCCTCTCTCTCAGATCACCTCCCGATAAAAGTAGAACTAAATATGGGGCTACGAAAAAATAAAGCAAACAAAACCCGCATACCTATACCTCGTATCAAAATTATCAACTGGCAACCTGAAAAAGCATTATCATTTAAGAAATCAATGGCTCATTCACCTTGATAACCCTGATTCAATGTACGAAAACATGATCACAGCAATTTATGATACCGCTAACTATCTCCAACTCTCTTATAGTATAGTCCCCAGTAAATATAAACAAACGGAAAAATATAATTCATGGTATGACGAAGAATGTAAAAGTGCTAAATATGACATTAAGATAAAATTTAAAAAATTGAAAAAAAGCGGTTATGATAACAATAAAAGAACTGAATACATAAGAGCAAAAAATACTTACAGAAACTTGTTAAAACGCAAAAAAGCAGATTATAATTTTAAACTAATTAATTTATTAGCAAATCATAAAGAAACCAAAAATTTTTGGAGCACTATTCACCAGTTTAGATGTAAAAAATTTAATTCGAACCCGATACCTCCTAAAAAATGGAATGAATATTTTAAAACTTTCTACGGCCAAAGATGTGTAATTCATGACACAATATTAACAATAACAGATCCAGTATTAGATCGGGAATTCACACTTGAAGAGCTATTTACATCTTTAAATAAATTAAAATCTAATAAAGCCCCTGGTCCAGACAACATAACAAATGAGTTCTTCAAAAATCTTCCTCAAAACTGGCAATTATATCTAGTATCGCTGTTTAATAAAGTTTTGACAACTGAAAAATTACCTGACAATTGGATAAAATCAAATGTTATAATGATTTATATAAAAGGGGACAAAAACCAACCAGAGAACTACCGACCTATCTCCTTAATGAATTGTATCCTTAAGATTTTCACCCAAATTCTTTTAGATCGGTTGACGGTATGGGAAACCGAGAAAAATATTTTACCAGAATCACAAAACGGATTCCGAAAAGGAAGGTCATGTTTTGATAACCTTTTTCTAATGAATTGCCTCATTGATTTAAAATTAGAATATACCAAAAGTGAATTATTCGCTATTTTCGTTGACTATAGAAAGGCATTTGACAGTGTGGATCACAGACTTTTATGGCACAAACTACAATTACTAGGGCTAAGCGGAAAAATTATTAAAATTATAAAAAATCTTTATGATCGGGCCACACTAAGAATTAAAATAGATGAGCTATTATCTGATGAAATCGATGTCACGAAAGGAGTATTGCAAGGTGAAGTTCTTTCAGCATATCTCTTCTGTTTGTTTATATCCGATATGGAAAAATATTTCAAAGAAAAAGGCGCGACAGGAATTCAATTAAATTCGAACTGTGAAGTACTGAGCTCCTGCTACGCAGATGATAAGGTCATTTTCTCTTCTTCTTATATAGATACTAATAAAAAATTAGAAATCCTCGCTTCATACGCTCAAAAAAACCATTTAGATGTAAATCTTAACAAAACTAAAATCATTTATTTTCATAAAGGTAGACAAAAAAAATTAAAAACGTTTTATTATAACGGGGAACCTATAGAAACAGTTGCCTATTATAACTACTTAGGAGTGCATTTTTCCTCTTCCGGTGTTTTCTATCAAGCATGCAAACACTCACAATCGAAAACAGCCTGTGCTGTAGGAACCGTATTAGATATATGTAGAAAATCAAAACTGCAATCTTGGGGAAGTAGACTATTATTAAATAAAGCCATTATTGATAGCACTCTTTTATATAGCACTGAAATACGGGGCCTTAGATACCTCGACGATATTAAAAAAGCACATTTACAATATTTTAAAAAACTCTTCAACTTAAATAAAAATGTACCTTTCTGGCTTATAAGACTAGAGTTTGGTCTTGAACATTCTACCATACATGTATTAAAACGAATACTAAATTGCATTAAAAAAATAATCAGCATGCCAGACGATAGAATTACTAAAACATGCTATAAGACCCTCAAACATAAACATCAAATTAGATCGTCAACAAAATACAACTGGTTCAGTCAAATATACAATATCTTAGAAAAAGTTAAAAGTTCGTATATACTATTTGAAAATAACCCATATATCTTCCAATCCAATATTCCGAAAATTCTTGCTCTATTTAAAGAACTGCTATTCAACAATGACCTTGAATCCTTGAAAACAAGTCAGTACAGCCCTCACTATAATTTCATTTATCAACCAACTTTACAGCATCCACATTATATAACAATAGACAATATTCCATTTAACAGAATAAAAATAATAACACAGGCCCGCCTATCTGGTAAATATCATATTAAATTCTCTCATAAAAACCATTTCTATAATATCAAACCCACAGAAATCTGTACCATATGTAATATGAATACCTATGAAACCCTTTACCATTTAATCGCAGTATGTCCAATCTACTCCTCCATCAGAAACTACCACATACCATACGTAAACAATATTCCAGAAAATCAGTTCCCGACAATATTTATAATAGAAGACCAAACTAAATTAAACCAAATATATTATTATATAATTAACTGCCTAAAAATGAGATCATTCATTATCAACGAATAAAAAGAAAACAAAAAAAGATATATGCTTACATACGAAATCTAAATAACGTAGTAAACAAAAACAATAATATGTCAAAAATAGTATATCCCCAATGACTGTTTTGATGTATATAAATCGATGATAAACGCATAAACAATTCTATCATACTCAAAGGATATATTAACTTAATATAAATCGTAACTGATGTAACCAGTCTAACCGAACTTTATCAATATTATGTCATATTTCAGTCTAAAAAGTCTTAAAAGATATCTAAAAAGATATTTTTTTTTTTTTGCTTATTTTATTTTATTTTAGTTTTATTTTTTAAAACAGATGTATTATTATTTTGAAAACATTTTTTTAATTTTATTTATTTATTTTTATTTATTTATTTTTTTTTAATTTTAACTCTACTATATTGGAACAAAAAAAGAACTGTTAATTTATCTATATCAATATACTAATTTATCTTTTATTTTATTTTATTTATTTTTTTGTTTATTAATTACTTATTTATTTTTTAACAGATGTGTTATTATTTTAAAAAATATTGTATTTTTTTTTTCTTTATTTACTTTATCTCTATTGCATTGAAGAAAAAACAGAAAAAAAAAATTAATTTATCTTTATCTTTATCGTATTTATTTATTTTATCTTTTCAAACAGATGCATTATTATTATTTTTTTTTTTTTTTTTTTTTATTTATTGGAATTTACAACTGTATACAGGAATACAACAAGTAAATTAGATGAAATATATAAAGGCATGAAACACATGTAGAGATGCTTCCCAATGGAAGCACTCTAAAAATGATTTAAACTAGAAGGTCTCGGGGCCATCTCCTTTTCAGACGCCTCGGAGGATTGTCAGGAATCGAAGGGGAAGAAAGGTTTGAAACTAAAGGATTAGGGTGGGAATGGAGTTTGCCATGAAAGGAATGGTATCTAGATCGGGCCAAATCAGCAACATACGGAACATTAAGATCTTTATGGATTAGTGTATTCGTGACAAAGTAAGGAGCATTGAGGATTTTACGATGGATTTTGGATTGTAGGGATTGGATACGGGAAGAATTCGATGGTTTAGTAGAGCCCCAAAGCTCTACTCCGTAAGTCCATATCGGCCTTATGATAGTCATGTAGATAAGTCTTTTGTAGTTAAGTGGAAGATTAGAACGTTTGTCTAGTAAGTGTTGAAGTAGTCGAAAACGTCGAGCAGTTTCTTGTCGTTTAAGTCTTGTATGAGGGTTCCAAGTGAGACGTTTGTCAAGGTGCAGTTCTAGATATCGGATCTGTTCAACCGGGACAAGAGGAGTATTATTGAAGGAAACAGTAGGGCAGGATGTCATAGGTTTACGACGAAGGGTAAAGGTAATTTGGTTGGATTGGTTGGCATTTATTTTAATTCTCCAGTTCTGACACCACACTTCAAGGTCTCTGATGTGGGATTGGAGAGTTTGAGAGGCAATAGTTGGATCAGTATTGACTGATAACACACAAGTGTCATCAGCGTAGGTAGAAAGGAAAGTGTTAGGATGGGATGGGATATCAGCTGTATAAACTGTGAAAAGAATAGGTCCCAGGATACTGCCTTGAGGAACACCAGCAAACTGATTAAAAATGGATGAATAGGAATTATTATGATTTACTTTGAAGGATCTGTCAGTGAGGTAGGACTTGATGATAAGGAAGTATGTAGGGGGAAGGAAATTGCGGAGTTTGTAAAGCAATCCCGGGTGCCAGACTCGGTCAAAGGCTTGTTCTACGTCGAGGAATGCTCCCGTGCAGTACAACCCGCGCTCTAATGCAGACGAGACAACGTCCACCACACGATGACATTGCTGGATAGTGGAGTGGGAGGTTCTGAATCCAAACTGGTGATCAGGAATTATGGAATTAGTATCTAGGATGGGATATAAGCGTTTCAGTATAAGTTTTTCCAAGATTTTACCCATGATTGGTAAAAGTGAGATGGGACGGTAAGAAGATGGATTTTCAGGCGGTTTCTTAGGTTTGGGTATCATTTTGACAATGGATAATTTCCAGGAAGCAGGAAAGTATGTGGAACGGAGTACGGAATTATATATGTAAGTAAGATATAGGATAGCTTTTCGAGGAAGGAGTTTTAAAATATGGGAAGTTATAAGATCATGTCCAGGAGCTTTGCGGGATGGTAAACTCTGGATGATGTTAGATATTTCAGTAGGATGGAACGCTTTTGGAGGAAGAACCATTTGGAGTGGGATATCTAGTTCTGCTTCTATAAACTTAATGTGACCGGGATTATGAATATCTGGATGTGGATTAAAGGTTTTAAAAAGGTGCTGACCGAATATCTGGGCCTTTTCTTCATCAGATCTTGTCCAGATATGGGATTCAGTTAGGAGTGGATGATTACATTCTTTGTACTTCAGTAACTTTTTTGTGGTCATCCATAACGATCTGTCTGTAATAGTTAGTTTTTCAGTAAAGTTGAGTAAGTTTTGAATTTTAACTTTTCTGATTTCTGATTTTAGTCTGTTAGTAAGTTTGTTATAATAAGTTTTGTCTGAAGGGTATCTAGTCCTATGCCACTTCGATCTTGCTCTGCGTTTTTCCCTTAATAAGATTCGAATGTGCTGTGGCAGGATAGTCTCCTGTGAGTTAGTAGTGTTAATGGTTGTTGTGTTGTCAAGTATACTACTGCTGATTGAGTCAGTCAGTTTTTCAACAGCTTTATCTATATCATGTTTAGTCTTTAGTGGTATTTTTAAGTCAAGTTTGTTTTCCAAGTCATATCTGAATCCGTCCCAGTCTACTCGTCCTGTAATCAGAGTGGGAATGGTGGGCTTAGGAACAAGGCTTGAATGCAAGGAAAGCAGAACCGGACTATGATCGGATGACAGGTCATTTAGGGATTTGATTGTGGATTGGGAAGAAGATATCTGAGAGGAAACAAATATGTCTAGGATATCAGGACGTTTTTTGAGGGATGTAGGCCAGTATGTCGGGTTCATTGGCGAAAGGATTGTATAACAATGGGTGGTGGAGACTCGAGAAAGGAGATTGCCACGGGAGTTGGATGTTCGGCAACCCCATCGCTGATGTTTCGCATTGTAGTCTCCTCCAGCAATAAAGCGCGGTCCTAGGGATCTGAACAGGGTTTCAAGTTGACTATAGGAAAGGGAGTTACCAGGAGGGCAGTATACAGCTGAAATTGTAAGATGGAAAGGACGAGTTGAAATGGATACTGAGGTTGATTGTATGGCGTCAGATGGAGTAGAAGGAATAAGGGAATGAGGTAAGGATTTATGAATGAGGATACATGACCCGGCATGGGAAGTATTGTCTGGGTGGTCTGATCTATAAGTGATGTAGTCACGTATGTAAAAATGTGATCGTCGTGTGAAGTGTGTTTCTGTCAATAGTGCTATATCTATGTGTTTGTCGTGTAGAAATACGTCCAGTTCGTCACGATGGTTATGCAGGCCATTAGCATTCCACAAGAGGATAGTTAGGGGCTTTACGCTCATAGTGGAAGATTGAATGGGATTTGGGAAAGGACTCTAGTTAGAAGATTGATAAGCGGTTGGATGGTATCTCTAAGATCTGAGAGAAAGGAATTTAGAATGGAGTAAATGTTGGATAGATCTGGGTTGGAAAACGGATGTGGATAAGCGTCGTGGGAAGGATAACTTATTTGATCAGGAGTGTTGGCTGAGTGCTGAGCCCGCCGTGGGGTACGAGGGTGTTCAGTCCTCTGGGTCACTGGAGGTTGAGGCTTTGGTTGACTAGGAGGAAGAGAAGGTAGTTCTGGAATTTTGTTAGGGTGCTCTGGGGGTAGTTTGACACGTAAGGGCAGATTATGGGGAAGGATCGGTTGACGGGAAGCTTGTGGTTTAGGGTAGGAGGCTGGAGGCCTGATTTGGGAGTTTGGAGGCGCCTGAATAGTAGTCTGTTTCTTCTTTATGGTGGTGACGTCGGGGAAAGTTTTTCTGGTTTCAGCAGTAGAATCCCTGACTGTAGATGTGGCAGGCTGCTGTTGAGCGAAGGTAGTTGCAGGCTTCTGAAGTTGAGGGAAGGCAGACAAATTGTTCAACTCTGGTCCCTGGGTGCGTGTCTCTTGGTCATCTCTTTTTACATTAATGTAGTGAGATCTTTGTCGAAGAAGGGTTTTGTAGACTGTACAACCCCGGTAGCTGGCTGGGTGACCTTCACCGCAAAGAGCACACTGAGCTGGCTCATCTCGAGCTTTCTGGCACGTTTCAGAGGCATGTGGGCCGGCACACTTGACACACCTAGGTGGGTGATAACAGTAGGACTTCGTGTGTCCTAAGGTTTGGCATTTGGTACACTGAACAATTGTCGTCTTTACCCTAGGCTCTTCGAATCGTACAGATGAGTAGACCAGTCTTCTCACCTGAAATATTTCTGGATTGTTTCTGGCTGGTTCGAGGTCTACGAAGAATAGTGGCAAGGGGTATTTTTGTGTATGGTGTGTCACTGAAGAAATGTTTCTTACGTGGTGTCCAATTTCTTCCAGGCCTTCTTTAATGGCTTCAGTGGGGGTGGATGAATGGAGTCCGCGTAAAACCACGCGATATGATTTTTCTTGTTTGAGTTGATAGCAATGAAAGTCGTAGTTTTTTGAGCTCAAATAACTCACGAGTTTCTTGTAATTTTCTTTCGTGTATGTGTTTATTTTTATGTCGTTTGATCGGGAGAAACATTGGAAGTTTGGTTGTCCGATTAGATTGGCGATTTCTTTACCGAACGACATAAAATTACTAATATTTGTTACAAATATTGGAGGTGGCTCGGGATCGGAAAATCCTTGAGGTCCCGGAACTGTATTTGCAGTGTTGACTGTAGCGGCATGGCTAACGATAGATGAAGGAGGTACATTAGTAGGAGACGGAGCGGCCGAAGTAGATGGCGCTGTTGGTTCATGTTGGTTGGCTGCAGTGGTGCTGCGAGTTTTTGGTGGTGATTGTATTGTATTTGGCTGTTGCTTGGACTTGACCGATTTATTTTTTTTTTTGTTAGGAGAATTTCCTCCGGACCCAGTATTGTTCCTGTGGCGTTTTTGGCGTCGCGTTAAATACTTCGAGTCTGATTCGCTTATTTCAGAGAAAGGCGTCTCTTCCCCTGATTCATCGCATGACAATGTTCTATCGAGATCCATAACTCAATAGAATAAGAAAAAAAAATGAAAAATAAAATAAACATATAAAGAGATCTATTTGAATTATATAGTGACGTACACTAAAAAAAATAATAAAAATAAAATAAATTAAAAAAAAATACACTTATAGAGACTTATATAAACTAATTAATAGAAAATTAACCTAAAAGATCTTAAAACTAAACTATTTACAATATATACATAGACAACATACAATAAACAACCATTTCTAATTTAATAAAAATAAAGTCTTAAGAGAGAAAAAAAAAAGTCTTAGAGAAAAAAAAAAGTCTTAGAGAAAAAATAAAAAGTCTTAGAGGAAGAGAACTAAAAGTTTTAAAAAGAATGTCTTGGTTACGAAGTCAGAAATGACAACACTTCCGACCGAGACCTTGTAAATAAAGAGAAGAGGATTAGCCTAGCCGTTATCTCCAGCCTGGGACGGCCACCAGTTTATAGGTGCCTATTTAACTAAACAGCACTCACCTTTCAATTTGTGTTCATCAAAGTATGTTATAGTGCTACGACTCACGATTTACAAAGTTTGATGGATATTCACGCAGTATCACACAGATAAAAAGGTAACTAACACAGAGCGATACGTAAATTGAACTGAGCTAGCGGCCATTTTTTCGGAACTCATTATTATTTTAAAATCATATATATTTGCTTTTTGTTTATACAGTGGTACATTGAAGAAAAAAAATAAATAAGATGAGTGAAATAAATAAAGAACTTAATTTATCCTTATCAATATGTATTTTTAATTTTTTACTTATTTTATGATTATTTTTTTATTTATTTAATTTATTTTTTTTTAAATTATTTTAAACAGATGTATTATTATTTCAAAAGCGTATGTATGTGTGTATATATCTATATATATGTATACTTAAAAAATGTATTGTGAATAGCCTAGCCAGGCTCTATTTGTAAGGGGAATACCCCAAAGACAAATAAAAATATATTCTATATTCTATTAAACAAAACAGGTGAAAGGGAGTCACCCTGTTTCAAACCCGATCGCACCTCAAATCTCTCGGAGTAATTATGACCGATTCTAACTTTATGGAATGTTTCCGACAAACACATCTCTACTAGGTTTACTAACTTTTTAGGTATCCCCTGTTCAATCATGATGTTATATAGCTTCTGACGGTGTATGGAATCATAAGCCTGTTTAAAATCTATATAAAGTTGATGGACTACACCGTTGTATTCCAGCTTCTTCACTAATATTTGACGTAAGGAAAATATTTGATCAATAGTCGAGCGATTCCGCCTAAAACCACATAAAAGAAAAATTAATAAAGGTATATAATAACAAAATTTATAAACTAAATAAATACTAGGTTAACAAATAAATGTACAAAACATGAACATACTCATACTTATATAAAATATTTACAATCTGCTGATGAACACCGGATGGTGCTTGTCCAATCGTGGAATGACAAGAAGAATCCGAGGGACCTCAGGGCCTCCCTTTTAACTTGGTGAGAGCCAGCGGAAGCTGAATGAATCTCCCATAGCCACAAATACATGAGTGGAGCTGCCTCCAGGAGTGTTTAAGGAACACATCGTAAATGAGTGGAGCTGGATACGAATTGTTCTAAAGGATTTTTAAAATACAGAATTTAAAATTGTTTGCATAGAATCAGGTATAAAATAAAAGGAATATTAAGGTCGTGGTTCAAGGTTGGTGACATAATAAGGAGCATTTGGTATTGTTCTGAGGACTCTGTTTTGAAAGATTTTTTAGAATTAATATTGAATGACCCATAAATATTTATTTTGGATTATTTAACCAACAGTAAGAAGACTTACTTAGAACCTTAAAGAACAGAGAAGCATGTCTACTGACACGTAAATAAAATAATTGGAAACCAACAGACGACTATGAAGATAACTTCATTCTTTATTTAAGCAGCAATCCATTTCATTATTTTATCGGAATGAGAAGTTATCTTTAGGATTAATATTTAATCAGTAACTATTATTCAATTTGCTATATTTCATCGACAGTAAGAAGACAAAAGAAACCTGAACAGTCTTGTATTTTTTTTAATGAGTTATTCCTTCTTTTGTTCTTCACTATCGTTTTTTTTCTGTAGCATCAATATCTAATTGCCTGATAATTGACTTGTAATCTTGTGAGAAATATAAGTAGTATGATATAGTAAACTGTACTTTAACGCAGACAATTTTATACTCTGCTCTGAATATAATTGTGTAGTGAGGTTGCAATAATACTACTTGAAATAATAATTTGCATTCCAAAATGTAACATAACTCCTTCTGGTACGATGAGGCTCTGAACAGAATACACAAAACTGTGTATATCAATGTTGCTTTCGTTTATTTATTATCAAGTATTAAACTGTTTTCAGTTATAGTTTTCATACATTACTTTTCATGACATATCATTACAGGCCTATTCAGTTATTTGATACCTATAAATAATGAACATGTCAGAATAGATTGCGTCCCAGATACCATTGATAGGTACAGTTAAAATACGCAATGTTTCTTGCCAAAATACCAAATAAAAACAATGAATTCTTATTTTAAAAAAAGAAAGAAAAAACGTTTGTATGAGGAAAAAAAGAAACTTAACTTACAATCATTCCAAATTTATGAAAACATGCTAAAATACCTTTTATATTAATGTATATATTTTTAAAATGGAAAAATCTGAATTCATTGTTAGTATAAATCTAGTAATGTGTGTTTCTCCAAAACTCAAGCGTGATATGGCAGAGTACAAAATAGTGTCCGCTAACGAACTAAAAGCTGACATGGATCTTGTAAATCCCACCATTTAGTGCGGACCATCCCTGCTAAATCCCCTTGCTAATCCTTCCCTAAATCTTTAGCAACCTCTACCTCCAAGCATTTTGGTCTTCTAACTGTAGTAGTATAATTAAAGGGACGAGTTTAGAAATTACAGGGTCGAAAAAGTATTTTCTATCAAAATGATCATACAATTTTAAAGAATAATACACAATATACGACAATTTAAATTGGCATAATCGCACTCATTAAAATTAATGACAGACGAATTCAGTAAACTAGTAATATCCGACTGGGTACAGAACATCTTACTGACTACATCATGAGAAAATGTTTATCATCATTTCAGGTAAAGGACAAACTCATTATTTATAAAGTATTTCAAACCGCAAAAAACTCTTCGTAAGAATGAAATTAGCTGAAGATTCGATCGGTGACCCGTTTAAAATTCTTTTCCGATGTAATGTTTCAAATTGAATAATAGCTTATTAAAAACCATTTTCACCAATTCAACTTGACTTTTTTTTGGATTAATAGCATAGGGTAGTTTCACAAGAAATCTGGATATTTTATTTTATCTTTTTGTATATTTACTTGATGTTTTTACTAAATACACTTGTAAATTTCTGTAAACGAATTTAAAAAAAATATTTATATTAGCTTTTAACGAGTGGTTCTCAGAATATTATTTCTCTTATATATATATATATATATATATGCTCTATTTATGTAAAAAGGATTGAGTGCATAAGACCGCTGGAGTCACTGTCGCCATCATCGCTCTCGCCATCATCACCGCTTGCAATCGTCCTCGCTGTTTCGCTAGAAGTTACTATAAGTACTCTTTGTGTTTTCTCTTGAAGTTAATTTTTATTTGTGTTTTTTTCCTTAATATATGTGTATAACAAAGATGGTTATATTATTAAAACCCTGAGCGAAACCTAATTTACGACCGGGTTGAGGCTGCGAGCTATTAAGCTGTCGCCGCTCTTCCCAACAAGGAGTGATGTGAAAAATTTCAGTGTTCCTTGAAAGTATGTTACAGAAAAAAAAATGTGAACTGCTAGTTTTCAGATTTTCTTATGAACCCACCGATGAACATTTTTAAATTAAAAACAAAAAGTATCCAAAAAAGAATCAGATAAGTCTATAGTCATTATTACTTAAATTTGTAGTAAATATACAGGAAAAAATTATATATTATATATATATATATATATATATATATATATATATATATATATATATAAGTTAAGTGTGTGTAAATAGACTTTAAGGATTAGAAGTAAGACTTTAGTTAAGACTCAGTAGAGATTGTAAATAAACATTGTTTCCCTATATATATGAGATAAAGACAAATAAAGATCAGTTGTATTCTAGAAGCTGTGTCGTTACTCTGCCCCAACCCCTCCTTTTTTTTATTGTTTCAGTTCAGTCTAAACATAACTGGTGCCGAAACCCGGGAGCAATTTCCGGGAAGATATTAGGGGAAATTAAGTCCAGCCGGTTTATCGTGATTAATAATGACGAAGGAGGAGCGCGAGCGGTTGGAGTACCAGCTTTCGCAGGCGGCAGCGGAGCATAAGAACTTGACCGACCAACTTTCTCAGGCGGCTGTTGAACACAAGAACTTGACGGCCCAGCTCTTGAAGGCAAAAGAGATGACGCACATGGAATTGGTAAAGATTCAAACACAGAATTCCGTCTTTGTGCACGAAGTAATCAGCCAATTGGAGCCGTTCACCGGGGTCATAGGAGGTCTGGACCATTTTATTAAAGGAGCGGACCAGATCAAACAATTAATCACGACTTGGAAGGCGTCTGGAACTCTGGCGGACGAAGACGTGGTGCTACTAGAAGCATCGCTGGTCGGCAGAATATCACGGAGAATTCTGAACTCTATCCAGGGGGATACAACACACACATGGGAGACGCTAAAGACGCGGCTGAAGAAGACGTACGGGGGAGGGAAGTGGACCCCTGAGGAGGACACCTTTAATCTACTGAAGGAGCGAAGGACATCGGGCCAATCGGAGGGCGTGTTCGCGGAAAAGCTGATGGTATTGTACAACCGTCTAGTTGAAAAGATGGTGGAGACATTTGGACAAGCGGAAGGAGCCCAGCGGATGAGTTTTGTCAACGACATTCTTAAAGTCCAGCTCAACCACTATATGGACTGCCCTGGCTCTCTCCTACGAGATAAGCAGTTCCTGGAATGCGCTCATGAACTTATCGACGCCCATGGCCGTAAGGAGGCTCGTTTCGAGAAGATAGGTACAGAGTGGGTAGAGGTAAAACCCCCAAGACGAAGGCATAGTAGCCCTACCAGGCGGAACGCTGTGGATAGGCGTGGCGGAAGGAAGTACAGCCTTGGCTCGGAGGAGAGGAGGAGGAGACCGGAACGAAGGTCCTACGAGTGCAACCAAACTGGCCACCTGGCAGCACAGTGTCGGCTCACTCGGTGCTATGAATGTGGCAGGCCTGGACACGTAGCACGGGAATGTCCGAAGCAGAAGTCGCGCGGTCATAAGTGCGAACCCTACCCGGAGCCGATGGAGGTGAACACTCAAAACTGGAGAACCTCGCGAGGCCAAAGGAGAAACAGCGGACATCACTCCAGTGAGGAATCGTCCGGAGAGGAGAGCGTGGGATCTGGACGCAGTGTGCTGGCCCGGGAGAGACATGAGGTGAGTAGAAAAAATCCATGGGAGATTGCGGTTTCGGGAACCGAGGTGACGATGCGGCAGACAGATAGAGATTGAGGGTACTGTACGGGGAGGGGCAACCTATCGAATGTGGTGGTAATCAATAATCTTGAGAGGAAGGGAAAAGGGTCTAGGTTGCCCGTGGCGCGATTGGGGGATTCGGGGATATCCTTTCTGCTGGATACGGGAAGCACTAATTCCTTAATTAGTAGAACAGGGGCACTTAAGCTAGGGATCTGGGACGCACGAAAGGGTTGTGGGTGCGTAATATCTACGGTTAGGGGACAGTGTCAAACCCTAGGGGAGACGTTTTTTGACCTCAGGCTGCTGATGGGGCGTAACCGACGAGTAAGAACTCACATAGTCGAAAGGCTCATGCCAGGGTATGATGTAATCATAGGATGCGATATCCTGAGGAAGGTGGGCCTGAGGATGCGAGTGAAGGACGACAACTGGCGGTATCGGATCGGAAGGGTAGAGTACAACACCGTCATGGAGGAATCGGTGGAGGACATCAAGGTAGGAGTCGTGAGTTGTGGGGAGGAGTCGATCGAACAGGTATTCCGTCAGAACAAGGACCTATTTCACGGACCCAATGAAATCCTCCCCACTACGGGGCGAACCGTCCATAGAATTAACCTCGCGACGAACACCCCAGTTTACGTAAAAGACCGACGGTACCCCAAGCTATGAGAGAGATCATAAGTAGGCAACTGCGGAAGATGCTGCAACAAGGGATCATTCGAAATAGAAGGTCCCCGTTTAAAAGGCCATTGTAGGTTGTCGAAAAGCGGCAGAACGGGCCGTCGGGAGAGAAACAGTATCGCGTAGTAGTGGATTATCGCAAATTGAACGAAGCCACCATAGACGAGCGGTACCCACTGCCCAGAATTGAGGACATCTTAGATCGACTTTCCGGAGCCACGATATTTAGCACGTTGGACCTGAAGAGCGGTTACCACCAGGTCCGGATGGCGGAGGAGGACGTGGCGAAGACGGCATTTTCATGGGAGAGTGGGTACTTCGAGTTCGTGCGGATGCCTTTCGGCCTCAAGGGAGCACCTTTGATGTTCCAGCGGCTAATGGACGAGTTCCAGAGAGGATTGGGGGAAGATTTTACTCAGGTCTATATGTACGACCTGGTCGTTTTCAGCCGTACCAAAACCGAGCACGTCGAGCACTTGGCACGGGTGTTCCGCAGGATACGTGAATTCGGGCTGCGGTTGTCTCGAGAGTCGAAATTCGGGCTCGGGTAAATCAAATTTCTGGGACATGTAGTTTCACGCAACGGGATACAGCCGGATCCGGAGAGAGTGACAGCCATCCAGGAAGCCCTCTTACCCACGAACATCCGCGGGGTTCGGCGGTTTTTAGGAATGGTCAATTACTACAGAAGATTCATTCCGAGGATAGCTGCGTTGACGCAACCACTCACAGACGTGCTGAAGAAGGGGAAACGATTTTGCATGGGCCCGGGTCAGATTGATAGCGTATGCCGCAAATGCCGGGAGGTTCTGAAGACCAGGCCGCTGCTAGCTATTCCCGACTTCCAACGAACGTTCCGCATTACAACGGACGCGAGCGAGGTGGCGGTGGGAGCGGTCCTTTCGCAGAATTTCGAAGCGGGGGAAAAACCGATTGCGTACGCCAGTCGGAAGTTGAACGAGGCAGAAGGGAGATACAGCGCAATTGAACGCGAGCTCCTGGCGGTGGTGTGGGCAGTCGGGTATTTCAGGCCGTATGTCTACGGACGACGTTTCGAGTTAATCACGGATCACAAACCGCTCGTATATCTAGGAACGCTCAAGGAGTCATCCGCACGAATATCGCGTTGGAAGGAGCGCCTTGCCCCATACAACTTTCACATCGTGCATCGGAAGGGGGTGGAGAACGCGGTAGCCGACTGGCTGTCGCGGGACATTGTAACAAACGCAATCGATGAAGAGGGGACTTCGGGCGAACCATTCGGCCTAAGGTACCTCCGTGATTGGGCAGAAAGTGGGCCGGATATTCCGTTGGTGCGGCAGGAGTCGGAAGACAGCGCGGGCTCAGCCGATCGGGCACGGGAATTGCCGGAAAACGAGGATATCATAAACGGTAAGAAGTTCCAGCTTATTTTCCGCTCTAAACAAGGACCAGGAATCGTTACCAATGCCAGCACATACGAGGGTCTATCGTCCGTGCTAGTTCACGTTCCAACTACG